>BSUD01000001.1:50192083-50372691 GCA_033239045.1 Fagopyrum esculentum | reverse complement strand
ACGACGAGGAGTGGACTCAAAACCACAGATCCAGTACCTCGCTCGACGCAGACCACCTCGGTCCAGATCCAGTCGAAGAACACCTCGACCGAGATGCCAACCGAGGCGGTGCAACAGAAAGCAGGAGGAACAACTGAAGCCTATGTTCCACCTCCTGCATATAAACCACCACTTCCATTTCCCCAGTCCAGAGCCAGAGCACATCTTGACAAGCACTTTGGTAAGTTCCTTGACTTGATGAATAAGCTCCATATTAATATCCCTTTCCTTGATGCTATTTTAGGTATGCCCGCCTACGGGAAGTTCTTAAAGGAGATCCTATCAAGGAAGAGGAAGCTGGAGGATGTTGGTGAAGTTAGGATGACATCTAAGTCTTCGGAGCTTATAAAGATCATGAAGGAGAAGATGCCACCTAAGTTGAGAGATCCCGGCTCATTTTGCATTCCCATTCAAGTTGGGGATGTCACTTGTGAAGCCCTATGTGATCTAGGAGCCAGCGTGAGCATCATTCCGCTGGAGCTATGCATTAAGATCGGTCTTGGAGAGCCCAAGCCGGTCAAGATTCGACTTTACATGGCGGATCGCTCCATCACCCATCCCGTGGGCATTTTGGAAGACGTTCCGGTCAAGTTAGGTAACTTCTATCTACCCATAGATTTTGTCGTACTTGACATTCCCGCAGATTATCCTGTTCCTATCATTCTCGGGAGGCCATTTCTAGCAACTTCGGGTTGCAATGTGGATTGCAAGAACGCCAAGTTGAAATTCAACGTTGGTGGCGATGAGGTGGAGTTCGCACTACTTGCAGCCATGAAAGGGGAGCAAATAACTGATGATATCTTCAACATCTACGATGAAGAAGAATCAAGAGAATTGGAAATACCACCCGGATTGACGTACTCCCAAAAGAAGAGATTCTTCAAGGAGGTACGACATTACTACTGGGATGAGCCGCTGCTATTCAAGCGCGGACCGGATGGGATGCTTCGAAGGTGCATTCCGGAAGACGAAGTTAATAGCGTCATAAAGCATTGCCACTCACTTCCATGTGGAGGGCATGCTAGCACCGATAAAACATGCGCCAAGGTATTGCGTTCCGGTTTCTTTTGGCCTACACTATTTAAGGATGTGCAATCTTTTGTTGTTTCTTGTGATGCATGCCAAAGAACAGGGAACCTATCAAGGAGGAACGAGATGCCACTTAACAACATCCAAGAAGTGGAAATCTTTGATGTATGGGGGATTGACTTCATGGGACCTTTCCCATCCTCCGGAGGAAACCTCTACATTCTCCTTGCAGTGGATTACGTCTCTAGATGGGTCGAAGCCATTGCTTCTCCCACTAACGACGCCAAGGTGGTTGTGAAGTTCTTGAATAGAACTATCTTTCCACGATTTGGAACTCCACGCATCATCATCAGCGATGGAGGAACGCATTTCATCAACCGGAAGTTTAAGGCACTTCTATCGAAGTATGGGGTAACCCACAAGGTATCAACCGCTTATCACCCTCAAACTAGTGGACAGGTCGAGATCTCAAACAGAGAAATCAAAGCAATTTTGGAGAAGACCGTCTCTAGGACGAGGAAGGATTGGTCCATGAAATTAGACGATGCTCTTTGGGCGTACAGGACCGCATTCAAGACTCCCATAGGCACCACACCTTATAATTTGGTGTATGGGAAATCTTGCCACTTGCCCGTTGAGTTGGAGCACAAAGCGTATTGGGCTATCAAATGGTTGAACTTTGACATTAAGGAGGCTGGTGAGAAGCGACTATTGGAACTTAACGAGCTGGAAGAGCTGCGTTTGAACGCCTACGAGAATGCCAAGATCTACAAGGAAAGGACGAAGAGATGGCATGACAAGCGTATCGTTCCAAAGGAGCTTAACGAAGGAGACTTAGTTCTACTCTTCAACTCCCGCCTCCGTCTTTTTCCAGGTAAGTTGAAATCTAGATGGACCGGACCTTACGTTGTGAAACATGTCTTCCCTCATGGTGCAGTTGAGATATGGGGCGAAACTAGCGGAAGCTTCAAGGTCAACGGTCATAGACTTAAGAAGTACCAACCGGAAACGCCGGTTGAGGAGGTCGCACCGATCTACCTCCTTTGAGACGCATTATGGTCCAGCTAGCGACCTTAAATCAAGCGCTTCTTGGGAGGCAACCCAAGGTATTGCTTTCTTTCCCGTTTTCTAGTCTAGTTAGATAGTTTTTGTTTTTGCTTTGCTTTGCTTTGTTTTTGGGTTTTTGGACAGACAACAGGAAGGAGCACTCCAGGAAAGAGAGAAGTTCGAGATTCTGAGAAGAAAGAAGCACCTCGGTCACTGTCAGAACACCTCGACCGAGTTGATTCTTGAAGCAACCGAGGCGACTAGGGTTTCTGCAGAACCGCCTCGGTCCGTACCACCTCGGTCCAGTCGAGACCATCTCGACCGAGGTGACAGCAGATCCAGTAACAGTATAAAAAGGAAAAAATTACTTTTCACTTTTTTTACTTCGTTTCGACCGCGGCGCACAGAATCGCCTCGCTCCCTCATTTCTCGCTCGTTTTCGAAGATTTCTGCTTCCAAACCGAGATTAAAGAATAGAGGAGTCGATTACTACAACAGATCTGCAAGAAATTTGAGCGATTCGACCGAAACGAGGTAAAAACGTTCGAAAACCCTAACTCGTTCGTTTTCTGCTATTTGGGCTTTGGTTGCCCTTGTATCTGTTGAGAAAAGGCATAAGTACCCCTTAGGAAGCAATTGTAGTGATTTTAGGGGGAAAAGAACTGGAAATCTGAGAATTGGAATTCGAACTGCTACGCCTCGGTCCAGTCGGCCTGCATCTCGACCGAGGTGATTTCTGGAACTTGTCAGTCGACCGAGGTGGTCTGACAGATTGATTAGGGAAAATGAGTTCAGATCGCCGTTTAGCCCTGAGAGACAGATCTTCACCCTCCCCTTCCCCTTCTTCTTCCCGTCCCTACCGCCCGGTCATCCACGAGAGATGCCGGGTAGATTACGAGAGGATAGCGGGCCGTCCGGTTATCGCACCGCGATTTCTGGAGGTATCCGCTTTTGACTGCCTAGGGTTAGAGGCTGACCTTAGGAGGATGATAGCTACAGTCGGGCTGGATCAGTTTTCTGAGATCCGAGCCCCAGCCTACATAGAGCCGACACTAGAGTTCGTCAGCTCCTTCTCCTACCTACCCACAGAGGGATCTGTGAAGTACCGGCTGATGAGCCGGAACTTCATAGTTCCATTAGAGATATTCCGAGAGATTTTCAGCTTTCCTACCCCTACAGCTGTAGATTTCCCCTCCCGATCAGTAGCTAGGGAGTTTTGGGGTCAGATCGCCCACATCACTACACATGCAGACAGATGGCGCCCTGGTGATTCCAGGGAGAAGGTCATCTTCCACCCAGCTTTCAGACTCGCCCACCGGATATTCAGCGAGATGCTTCTGGCGCGTACTGAGACGCCCCAGAAGATCAGACAGGGGGAGCTATTTTCGTTGTACTGCATGGTTACAGGCGGCTTCCCGGACTTTGGCTTGCTCCTGGCAGAGGATCTGCACAGGATCAAGGCCAAAGGGAAGGGTGATATTTGCTGTGGAGGTCTAGTCACCCACATCGCCTCCTACCACGGGATGGATCTCAGTATCTGCACATTGGCGGCGGCTCCGAAGCCGCTGGGTCTGCAGGAGATGATCACGAGGCGGATTCTTGTTCCTCGTGGGTTGACTACTCCGTATGTTGCCATGCCTTGGGAGCGGACAGCGCCTCAGGGCATCAGATGGTCTGCACAGTTTTCGGTCTTCGACCCGCATTTTTGGCAGACAGCATGGGCCCCGCTGATGGAGGACTACAGAGAGGGAGCTGCTGCAGCTGCTGAGGAGGCTGAGGAGGCTGATGAGAAGGATGATGACGAGACAGTTGATGAGAGAGGAGGCGGCGTCCCGATGGACACAGGGACAGATACAGCTGGGACGAGCGCGCCTCCCATTATTGATTTGGATGAGGATGAGGAGGATACTGAGCCTGCACCTGCTGCACCTCCCGTTAGATCTACTAGACGTCGGACACGCCGTCACAGAGATGCAGAGGCTCATCGTCGGATCGACGATTTGACAGAGCAGATGATAGACTCATATGCTGCCCTTACAGTAGACATGCATGAGAGGTTTGCCGCCCAGCACCGACACCTTGACAGCTGGACTCAGCAGATGTTGGAGGGGCAGCACTATCAGCGTAGGATGATGGAGCTACAGTTCCAGCAGACTATGGGCTATCCATTCGATCCGACCCAGTATCCTTATGTACCACCACCACCACCACCGGATCAGGACTACTGAGGAGCTGCAGGATTTTATCTATTTTATTTTTATGCAGTTCGGCTCTTTATCCGGTGAGTCCTCCTTTCTTTCAGACTTTATTTACACCCACTGGGACAGTGTGTCTCAAGTATGGGGTAGTTGATGTATTATTTGACTTATTTGACTCATGATGTATTATTCGACTTATGATGTATCGGATATTTTCATATTCATGCTTTATCTGCATTTATATGTTTATCTGAGATTGCATGCATACTTACAGGTTATTTGATTGAGAAAAACGTCGAAACCGAAAAAAAATGGTTTTAAAAAAAAATTTTTTGACCTCGACCGGGACAGTTCTGGCAAAACGAGGTGTTTCACCTCGGTTGACCCAAGAACATCTCGACCGAGGTGGGTTAACTGAGAGTTTTCGAAAACGATTTCTGTGTTACTTATCTGGATATGATCTCAGTGAAGATCTTGTTTACTGACTGGATTTAAATTCTTTATGTGTTTGAAATGTTTTATGATATGTTTAAGTTGCTAAATGCTTTGTTTGAAATTATTGGCATGTTTAATACTTTATTTTTATCCAAATTATGTTGAATTTGAAGGTTGACACCGCAGCATAAGTTCTCTCACGTTCTTCTTGGAAAGACCAAGGCAATTCATTCTTCTTCTTCTTCTTCTTCTTGATCATGCTTAGCCCCTCATATACATTTTGCCTCCCTTTACCTATCCGGGAATTTGGAAGCAAGCAAAGTGGTGAAAGCAAGTTAAAGTTGAGAAGTGGCTGAAAGTGAAAGTGTTAGAAAGCAATAATAGGTTTGGGGAAGTCAATCATGAAGATGAGTAACTCGGCACCATTCACATAGCCGGGTGTTTGTGTCTTGCCAAAGTCGGATTGAGCGATATTCCTAACGGGTCATGGTATGTGC
The DNA here is from genome assembly GCA_033239045.1 of Fagopyrum esculentum. NCBI lineage: Eukaryota > Viridiplantae > Streptophyta > Magnoliopsida > Caryophyllales > Polygonaceae > Fagopyrum > Fagopyrum esculentum. The sequence continues at coordinate 50,367,446 of BSUD01000001.1, read as the reverse complement.
ATCAAGGGTTTGATGCATCTCAAGAAATTGATGATTGCGGATTTCCTAGGCTTCGGTTATTGTGCACCTCTGTCCATGCATCCCAAAAAGTAAAGTAAAAAGAAAAAAAAGTGTGAAATAAGCAAAGCTTATTGGTGGAAGATGTTGCAAGTCAAAGTGAAAGTGAAGATCATCCTTTTCCCGGATTCTAGCACCACATTACCTTACAATCATCCCTACCCTACACGTTTCTTGACCTTTTCTTTTGGGAAGCCCTTGAGACCTTGAGCTTGTTGATTGACTTAGCGGTTTAAATCGGATTATACATGATTAATTTTGATAATTATGATTTATTATGCATTCTATGATTTTATGCAAAGATGAACAACTTTCCTATATTTATAAAATGTTTTGATCATATTGAGTTTTTAATTCCAGGAAGTATTCTCTTAGAGTGATCTATGATAGTTGCACACCATAAAATGTTTTTGATAGACTTTTTCATGATTTTCTTGACTTATAATCCATTCTATCTTGATTTCTATATGAGGAACTTGCTTAGGGACAAGCAAGGGCTAAGTATGGGGTATTTTGATAGCATGAATTATAGTCTATATTTTGGGGTTTGTTTGGACGTTTTATCTTTCATAATCTGCATGTTTGTATGTACATTATGTGATTTTACTACCATTTCATCTACCTTTGCGAGAATCGAGGTCTACACCTAGTTTCGTTGTAATTGCAGGTAATTTGGTACGTTTTGCATCAAAAAGGAGCAAAAGGAGTCAAGAGTCATTTGGAGCTACATCCAGGAGGCATAGCCATGGATTAAAGATTTACTTTGGACCAGTTTTGAGAGATTCTACACTCAGTTATGAATCACCTCGGTTGCCCAGAGATTCATCTCGACCGAGGCGATCCAAAGACGCCGACTCGACCGAGGCGAACACCTAGGACGCGGCGAGAATATTTTATTCTTGGCTGAGATCTTTTAAAATTGGAAAGTGATCTTATATTTTTGGGCTGAGCTTCTAGAAGGAAGGAGATATGCAGAATCATATATTTTACCTATATTTATGGGATAATATCTTCTTAAGATTTCTTATCTTTGGAGGGTTATTTTTCCTATAAAAAGGGTTGGATTTTCCACAAATCCGATCATGCTTAGAGGCTGCATACACCGCATACGATCTCGATTACAGCAAAGAATACGCAGCAGCCGCATCATACTCCAATTTGGGAGAGAGTTGAAGAACCTTTTTGAAGGTTGAAGGAAGATTTGAAGACTATAGCTTTATAGCTTTTTGGAGGGTTTTGTAAGATTGTCTTCAATTCCTTTCCTTGTTGTCTTGTCTTGTTGGATCATTATCCAAGGAACGATTTTGTGTGATATTTGATTCAGTTATTGAAGTGTTTTCATTAAATTCTTCTTTGTTCAAATATTCACCTTCTTCCCATATATTTAATACTTTCATTATGATGATGAGTGGCTAATTTCCTTGTGTGATTCTAGGGTGATTGGCTGAAGGTTGTGGGAAAAACAATGATAGAATGATCTTAATCACAGTAGGATCCTGAAAGTTCGAGTCTTTAACCTTAACCCTAAGCATCTCGTTCAGTCGATGAACATCTCGGCCGGGGTGGAATTCTTCTGACCGAGGTGGCTTATCCGATCCTTAACTGAGAGTTAAGTGTTAGAGTTTGCCAAATCCTATTCTTATTATACCTTTCTGGTTCAAAGCAAGCTTAGGATGAGACTTACCCGGTAATTCCTTAGTTTGTATACCAACGATCATAAGTGTAGGTAATAAAGGCTTGTCCTTTATTGGGGTTTGAGTGTGCTTCCATCCCATCTTTGTGAGTTAGCCTGAGACTTACCCGGTAAAGGTTGATTCTATTCCCTTAGATGGTGTGTTAGTTTGAGGTTATAGTTCTTTATCTTAATTCCTTGAGACTTACCCGGTAATAGGAGTTACGATTTGGGATTAGTGTGTAGTGAGACTTACCCGGTGATCTACTCCACTTTAGAAACACCTTCCCCACGCAAATATCTCAGCTTTGTCCGCTTATCTATAGATCTTGAGTTGGAACCACAACTAGATGCTTTAATCCCTAGAATTGCATGTTTGCTTATTTGACATCTTATTCATCTTTGATTGTATACTTGCTCTTGTGGTTAGCATCAACACTAGCACACCGTATTGGACTTTGTTTCACTAAGTCCCTGTGATCGACCCCTGGAATTTTCTTGCTTTTACTACGATTGACCCGTACACTGCGGGTTCGCATCCTTGTTTTAAGCTTAAGTCTAGGGTTATAAATTTAAAGCTTGCACACACCGTTTGGAGCGAACAAGTTTTTGGCGCCGTTGCCGGGGACTTGGTCTAGACCGAGCCGGTACGGTTTGCTTTCGGGGCGCTTGCCCCTGTTGCTACTAACTACTCTTTCTATGAGTTTTGTAGTTTTCAGGATTTCTGATGGCTATGTTTGATCCAGCCTGGATAGCAAGACAAAGTGCTAGGGCAGATCATTATGAATACTTGGAGGAGAAGTACTCCTTCTATTGGTTCAACAATGAATGGGAAAGAGAAGAGGCCATTCAACACGAACTTGCAATGTGGGATGAACTTAATGTCCCTAAAAAGACTTATGAGCAACCTCTTGAAGATTCTCTCGAATCTAGGTTGGAGAAGTTAATGAAGAAGGTGACGGAGCTCAAGGAAAGCACCCTATCCTATGCTAAACCGGAAGAGGAGCATAAGGAAGTGTTGCACGTTTCGAGCATACCTCCAGTCAAACCAGAAGTTTCTCCTGAAGCTTCTGAGGGAGAAGATGTGGAAGATCTCGATCTGACTGTTGAGACCTCGGTCGAGGTGGAAGTGACCTCGGTCGAGATGAAAGAAGAACCTGCAGAACCGGAAGAGGCAGATGCAGAAGACCTTGGCCAAATTACTGAGATTGTGGTCAAGGTGGAAGAAAGACCAGCTGAACTAAGAGAGATTTCGTGTGTGGATCATCGACCCAACATGAAATTTGTCTCAAACCTTGGAGAGCTTTGCAAGGTACATTCTCCTACTTCATTTGAATTCCCTATTAATATTTCTGAATTTTTCAGGAAGGCACCGGAGAGTTGGAGGTCTCTTCCGAAAGAACCTCCTAAGATCAAGATGAAATCTCTCTTGAAATTGTTGGAGGAAGATGCTCCTTGGATTATAAGGAGTGAAGTTAACAAGCGCTTCACCGCTAAGGCAACGAAGTGTTATTTGTTCAAGTATGGGGTCCCTCGCATGCTCAGGACCCTGTACCATCCCCAAGCTATAAATGGGGAAGCTGCTATGATTCTCGAGAAACTATTTTCTCGATCAAGGAAAGGATGGGACGCAAGGCTAGATTACGTCCCATTGAAGTGCAGGAAGACTAGAAGGATTCCGGTGAGAATCAAACCGTACAAGCTTGTACGTGGGAGATCTTACCATTTGCCGGTGAAATTAGGAACCGGAACCTTTTTGGAAGAATTTTATGATGGATGTGATGAGCACTCCATGGTGTTCAAGGTACATTGAGTAATTCTATGGGGAAGGGTCCAGCTAGCGACCTTAAACCAAGCGCTTCTTGGGAGGCAACCCAAGGTATTGCTTTCTTCTCCCTTTTCTAGTTTAGTTTAGATAGTTTTTGTTTTTGTTTTCCTCTAGACAACAACCAGGTATTCCAAAAGGAAGGATCACAATTCAGGAGCTACAGTGGAAGAACAAAATTTCGAGAAGTTGAGGAAACGAGCTTTACTGAGATACATCTCGGGTACTGTCAGAACACCTCGACCGAGATGTACTTCGCCAACCGAGATGGTCTTATCTGGGAGCTGTTTCTTACTTCTTCATGCAGTTTAGCTATGTTCGGTGAGTATCCTGTCCTTAGACTTATTCTGATCCACTGGGACAGTGTGTCCCAAGTATGGGGTAGTTGATGTATTATCTGACTTATTTGACTTATGATGTATTATTCGACTTATGATGTATCGGATATTTTCATATTCATGCTTTATCTGCATTTATATGTTTATCTGAGATTGCATGCATACTTACAGGTTATTTGATTGAGAAAAACGTCGAAACCGAAAAAAAATGGTTTTAAAAAATAATTTTTTGACCTCGACCGGGACAGTTCTGGCAAAACGAGGTGTTTCACCTCGGTTGACCCAAGAACATCTCGACCGAGGTGGGTTAACTGAGAGTTTTCGAAAACGATTTCTGTGTTACTTATCTGGATATGATCTCAGTGAAGATCTTGTTTACTGACTGGATTTAAATTCTTTATGTGTTTGAAATGTTTTATGATATGTTTAAGTTGCTAAATGCTTTGTTTGAAATTATTGGCATGTTTAATACTTTATTTTTATCCAAATTATGTTGAATTTGAAGGTTGACACCGCAGCATAAGTTCTCTCACGTTCTTCTTGGAAAGACCAAGGCAATTCATTCTTCTTCTTCTTCTTCTTGATCATGCTTAGCCCCTCATATACATTTTGCCTCCCTTTACCTATCCGGGAATTTGGAAGCAAGCAAAGTGGTGAAAGCAAGTTAAAGTTGAGAAGTGGCTGAAAGTGAAAGTGTTAGAAAGCAATAATAGGTTTGGGGAAGTCAATCATGAAGATGAGTAACTCGGCACCATTCACATAGCCGGGTGTTTGTGTCTTGCCAAAGTCGGATTGAGCGATATTCCTAACGGGTCATGGTATGTGCATCAAGGGTTTGATGCATCTCAAGAAATTGATGATTGCGGATTTCCTAGGCTTCGGTTATTGTGCACCTCTGTCCATGCATCCCAAAAAGTAAAGTAAAAAGAAAAAAAAGTGTGAAATAAGCAAAGCTTATTGGTGGAAGATGTTGCAAGTCAAAGTGAAAGTGAAGATCATCCTTTTCCCGGATTCTAGCACCACATTACCTTACAATCATCCCTACCCTACACGTTTCTTGACCTTTTCTTTTGGGAAGCCCTTGAGACCTTGAGCTTGTTGATTGACTTAGCGGTTTAAATCGGATTATACATGATTAATTTTGATAATTATGATTTATTATGCATTCTATGATTTTATGCAAAGATGAACAACTTTCCTATATTTATAAAATGTTTTGATCATATTGAGTTTTTAATTCCAGGAAGTATTCTCTTAGAGTGATCTATGATAGTTGCACACCATAAAATGTTTTTGATAGACTTTTTCATGATTTTCTTGACTTATAATCCATTCTATCTTGATTTCTATATGAGGAACTTGCTTAGGGACAAGCAAGGGCTAAGTATGGGGTATTTTGATAGCATGAATTATAGTCTATATTTTGGGGTTTGTTTGGACGTTTTATCTTTCATAATCTGCATGTTTGTATGTACATTATGTGATTTTACTACCATTTCATCTACCTTTGCGAGAATCGAGGTCTACACCTAGTTTCGTTGTAATTGCAGGTAATTTGGTACGTTTTGCATCAAAAAGGAGCAAAAGGAGTCAAGAGTCATTTGGAGCTACATTGAGGAGCCAGGAAGCATAGCCATGGATTAAAGATTTACTTTGGACCAGTTTTGAGAGATTCTACACTCAGTTATGAATCACCTCGGTTGCCCAGAGATTCATCTCGACCGAGGCGATCCAAAGACGCCGACTCGACCGAGGCGAACACCTAGGACGCGGCGAGAATATTTTATTTTTGGGCTGAGCTTCTAGAAGGAAGGAGATATGCAGAATCATATATTTTACCTATATTTATGGGATAATATCTTCTTAAGATTTCTTATCTTTGGAGGGTTATTTTTCCTATAAAAAGGGTTGGATTTTCCACAAATCCGATCATGCTTAGAGGCTGCATACACCGCATACGATCTCGATTACAGCAAAGAATACGCAGCAGCCGCATCATACTCCAATTTGGGAGAGAGTTGAAGAACCTTTTTGAAGGTTGAAGGAAGATTTGAAGACTATAGCTTTATAGCTTTTTGGAGGGTTTTGTAAGATTGTCTTCAATTCCTTTCCTTGTTGTCTTGTCTTGTTGGATCATTATCCAAGGAACGATTTTGTGTGATATTTGATTCAGTTATTGAAGTGTTTTCATTAAATTCTTCTTTGTTCAAATATTCACCTTCTTCTCATATATTTAATACTTTCATTATGATGATGAGTGGCTAATTTCCTTGTGTGATTCTAGGGTGATTGGCTGAAGGTTGTGGGGAAAACAATGATAGAATGATCTTAATCACAGTAGGATCCTGAAAGTTCGAGTCTTTAACCTTAACCCTAAGCATCTCGTTCAGTCGATGAACATCTCGGCCGGGGTGGAAACTGGCTGACCGAGGTGGCTTATCCGATCCTTAACTGAGAGTTAATGTGTTAGAGTTTGCCAAATCCTATTCTTATTATACCTTTCTGGTTCAATGCAAGCTTAGGATGAGACTTACCCGGTAATTCCTTAGTTTGTATACCAACGATCATAAGTGTAGGTAATAAAGGTTTGTCCTTTATTTGGGTTTGAGTGTGCTTCCATCCCATCTTTGTGAGTTAGCCTGAGACTTACCCGGTAAAGGTTGATTCTATTCCCTTAGATGGTGTGTTAGTTTGAGGCAATAGTTCTTTATCTTAATTCCTTGAGACTTACCCGGTAATAGGAGTTACGGTTTGGGATTAGTGTGTAGTGAGACTTACCCGGTGATCTACTCCACTTTAGAAACACCTTCCCCATGCAAATATCTCAGCTTTGTCCGCTTATCTATAGATCTTGAGTTGGAACCACAACTAGATGCTTTAATCCCTAGAATTGCATGTTTGCTTTATTTGACATCTTATTCATCTTTGATTGTATACTTGCTCTTGTGGTTAGCATCAACACTAGCATACCGTATTGGACTTTGTTTCACTAAGTCCCTGTGATCGACCCCTGGAATTTTCTTGCTTTTACTACGATTGACCCGTACACTGCGGGTTCGCATCCTTGTTTTAAGCTTAAGTCTAGGGTTATAAATTTAAAGCTTGCACACACCGTTTGGAGCGAACAGATGCCACCTAAGTTGAGAGATCCCGGCTCATTTTGTATTCCCATTCAAGTTGGGGATGTCACTTGTGAAGCCCTTTGTGATCTAGGAGCCAGCGTGAGCATCATCCCGCTGGAGCTATGCACGAAGATCGGTCTTGGAGAGCCCAAGCCGGTCAAGATTCGACTTTACATGGCGGATCGCTCCATTACCCATCCCGTGGGCATCTTGGAAGACGTTCCGGTCAAGTTAGGTAACTTCTATCTACCTATAGATTTTGTTGTACTTGACATTCCCGCAGATTATCCTGTCCCTATTATTCTCGGGAGGCCATTTCTAGCAACTTCGGGTTGCAATGTGGATTGCAAGAACGCCAAGTTGAAATTCAACGTTGGTGGCGATGAGGTGGAGTTCGCAAATACTTGCGGCCATGAAAGGGGAGCAGCTAACTGATGATATCTTCAACATCTACGATGAAGAAGAATCAAGAGAATTGGTGAGCTCTATCCTTATTAACGACCCACTCGAAAGAGTTATTAGCTTCAGTTTAATGGAGGAAGGTATAGATGCTTCTTGTGATGCAGATATACGGAGCTTGAAGGCACTGGAAGACGATCCAGGAGCTAAAACTGAAAAGCTAATCCAGGAGACGAAGATCTGCAGTCTCGGACCCAGTAGTAGTACCTCGACCGAGGCACTTTCTGGACTGAGCGAGGCGACCGAAGAACACCTCGGTCAACGCCTATGCGCCTCGACCGAGGTCGATGGCGAGACGATTCTAACTGAGACTGCATCGAGTCCAGTTTCTGACACCACTCCACTGGAAAGAGGAAGCAGAGATCCCTCTCAGAAAGCACCCCCAGTTGTGGAGCTTAAACAACTCCCTAGTCACTTGAGGTATATCTTTCTTGGGCCGGATTCCACTTATCCCGTTATCGCTAGTGCTTCCCTCTCCGATTCTGAATTGTCTAAGTTAATGCATGTCCTGAGAAAGCATCGAAAAGCTATAGGTTACACCACGGATGATCTTATTGGCATTAAACCTTCTTTCTGCATGCATAGAATTCTAATGGAAGATAATCATAAGACTTCACGGGAACCTCAAAGACGGTTGAATCCGATCATGAAAGAGGTTGTGAAGAAGGAAGTTCTTAAGTTGTTGGATGCAGGTATTATTTATCCTATCTCGGACAGCAAGTGGGTTAGCCCGGTGCATGTCGTTCCGAAGAAAGGAGGGATGACCGTTGTGACAAATAAGAACAACGAGTTGATCCCTACGAGGACCGTTACGGGCTGGAGAGTTTGCATCGATTATAGGAAGCTGAACACAGCAACTCGGAAGGATCATTTTCCGCTTCCCTTCATCGATCAAATGCTCGAACGGTTGGCCCAGCATTCGCACTTTTGCTACTTGGACGGCTATAGTGGATTCTTCCAGATTCCTATCCATCCGGATGATCAGGAGAAGACCACTTTCACTTGTCCTTGGGGGACGTTTGCCTATCGGAGGATGCCATTTGGATTGTGCAATGCACCCGCTACCTTCCAGCGATGCATGATGGCTATCTTTTCCGAGTACATAGAGGAGATCATGGAGGTATTCATGGATGACTTTTCTGTATATGGTTCCTCTTTTGATGATTGCCTATCTAACCTTTCTCTAGTACTTAAAAGATGTGAAGACACTAACCTTGTTTTAAATTGGGAGAAGTGTCATTTTATGGTTAATGAAGGCATTGTACTAGGACACCTCGTTTCTAATCGAGGCATTGAGGTCGATCGAGCTAAGATCGAAACTATTGAAAAACTCCCTCCTCCTTGTTCTGTTAAAGGTGTGAGGAGTTTTCTCGGGCATGCAGGTTTCTACAGGAGATTCATCAAGGACTTCTCTAAGATTTCTAAACCTCTAACTAACCTCTTGAATAAAGATGTTGTTTTTGAGTTTTCGCAGGAGTGTCTTGATGCTTTTTACAGGATTAAGGAAGCGTTGATCTCCGCTCCCATTATCCAGCCTCCTGATTGGACCTTGCCCTTTGAGGTCATGTATGACGCTAGTGATGTAGCCGTAGGAGCGGTGCTTGGACAGAAGAAGGATGGACGGACCACCGCCATTTACTATGCTAGCAAGACGCTAGATGAAGCACAACGCAACTACGCTACCACCGAGAAGGAGTTATTGGCGGTTGTATATGCCTTCGAGAAGTTTCGTTCCTATCTAGTGGGGGCGAAAGTCATTGTCTACACCGACCATGCGGCCATTCGTTATTTGTTGGCTAAGAAAGATGCCAAGCCGCGCCTTATTCGATGGATTCTCTTGCTTCAAGAGTTTGATCTAGAGATCCGCGATAAGAAGGGATCCGAGAACTCCGTTGCGGATCACCTCAGCTGGCTACCGGAATCCTCCCGCGAGACGAATAACCCACCCATAGACGATTCATTCCCTGATGAGCACTTACACTTGTTGGAGCATTTGATGGATCTACTTACTTCACCCCACGATGGAGGTAAAGTATGGGGTGAGGGCACCTCCCACCTCCTTTAAGACACATCATGGTCCAGCTAGCGACCTTAAATCAAGCGCTTCTTGGGAGGCAACCCAAGGTATTGCTTTCTTTTTCCGTTTTCTAGTCTAGCTTAGATAGTTTTTGTTTTTGCTTTGCTTTGCTTTGTTTTTGGCGTTCTGGACAGACAACAGGGAATATCTAAGGAAGGAGCACAACTGGAAGGACAGAAGTTCGAGATTCTGAGAAGACAGAAGCACCTCGGTTATTGTCAGAGCACCTCGACCGAGTTGATTCTTGAGCAAACCGAGGCGACTAGGGTTTCTGCAGAACAACCTCAGTCCGTACCACCTCAGTCCAGTCGAGACCATCTCGACCGAGGTGACAGCAGATCCAGGAACAGTATAATTAGGGAAAAATTTTATTTTTCACTTTTTACTTTACCCACCTCGACCGCGGCGACTTCCACTTTGCTCCCTCTCGGATCTTGCTCGTTTTCGACGATTTCTGCTTCTAAACCGAGATTGAAGGGTAGAGGAACCGATTGCAACAACAAATTTGCAGAAAAATCGAGCGACTCGACCGAAACGAGGTAAAACGAGTCGAAACCCTAACTCGTTCGTTTGCTTTGATTTGGGCTTTGGTTGCCCCTGATTTTGCTGAGGAAAAGCTTAAGTACCCCTTAGGAAGCATTTATAGTGATTTTAGGGGGAAAAGAACTGAAATTCTGAGATTTGGAATCGTAACTGCTACGCCTCGGTCCGGTCGAACTGCATCTCGACCGAGGTGATTCTTGGAATTTGTCGGCGACCGAGGTAGCCTGACAGTGTTGATTGAAAATGAGTTCCGATCGTCGTCTAGCCCTTAGAGACAGATCCTCACCCTCCCCTTCTTCCTCTTCTTCACGTCCTTACCGCCCGGTTATCCACGAGAGATGCCGGGTAGACTATGAGCGGATAGCTAGCCGTCCAGTTATCGCACCACGATTTCTGGACGTGTCGGCTTTTGATTGCCTAGGGTTAGATGCTGACCTTAGGAGGATGATTGCTATTGTCAGGCTGGATCAGTTTACTGAGATCCGAGCCCCAGCTTACTTGGAGCCGACCCTAGAGTTTGTTAGCTCCTTCTCCTACCTCCCCACAGACCGGTCTGTGAAGTACCGGTTGATGAACCGGAACTTCATAGTTCCTTTAGAGGTTTAGAGAGAGATTTTTGGTTTCTCTGAGCCCACCGCCACTGATTTCCCCTCCCGATCCGTAGCTAGGGAGTTCTGGGGGCAGATTGCCCATATTACTGAGCACGCAAACAGATGGCGCCCTGGAGATTCCAGGGAGAGGGTCATCTTCCATCCGGCCTTCAGACTTGCCCACAGGATTTTCAGTGAGACACTTCTGGCGCGTACTGAGACGCCCCAGAAGATCAGACAGGGCGAGCTCTTCAGCCTCTACTGCATGGTTATAGGAGGTTTCCCAGACTTTGGCTTGCTCCTGGCAGAGGATCTGCACAGGATCAAGGCCAAGGCGAAGGGAGACATTTGCTGCGGAGGTCTAGTCACCCACATCGCTACCTACCACGGGATGGACCTCAGCGTTTGCACGATGGCGGCGGCTCCGAAGCCGCTAGGATTACAGGAGATGATCACACGGAGGATTCTGGTTCCCCGTGGTTTGACCATTCCATACGTCGCCATGCCTTGGGAGCGGACTGCACCTCAGGGGATCCGTTGGTCTGCACAGTTCACAGTCTTTGATCCGCATTACTGGTAGACAGCTTGGGATACACTGATGGAGGATCACAGAGAGGCAGCAACTGCCCCTGCTGAGGCTGAGGAGGATGACGACGACGACGAGGAGACATTAGATGAGAGAGAGGGTGGCGTCCCGATGGATACAGGGACAGATACTGCTGGGACGAGCGCGCCACCTATTATAGACTTGGATGATGAGGAGGATACTGAGCCGGCTCCAGCTGAGACTTCTCCAGTCAGACCTGCTAGACGCAGGAGGCGTGGAGTGAGAGATCGAGCTGCTCACCGACGGATCGATGACCTGACGGATCAGGTTATTGACTCATATGCTGCATTATCGCTGGATATCCGCGAGATGCAGGAGCGGCAGCACTATCAGCACGTCATGGCCCAGCTGCAGTTCGAGCGTGTCATGGGTTACCCGTTTGACCCGACACAGTATCCGTACGTGCCACCACCACCACCACCGGACCATGATTATTGAGGAGCTGCAGGATTTTCTTTATTTTCTTTTATGCAGTTCGGCTTTTATCCGGTGAGTACTCTCATGTTTAGACTTTTATTTACCCACTGGGACAGTGTGTCTCAAGTATGGGGTATTTGTACTTATTTGACTACCTTTGATGTATTATATTTTATCGGATATTTTATTTATGCTTCACTTCTGCATTTATATGATTATCTGATATTGCATGCATACCTACAGGTTATTTGATTGAGAAAAATGTCGAAACCGAAAAGAAAAAAATGGTTTTTAATAAATAAATAAATAAATAAATTTTTTGACCTCGACCGAGTCAGTCTTGGCCAAACGAGGCATTTCACCTCGGTTGAACCAAGAACACCTCGACCGAATTGCGTAACAGAAAGTTTTCGAAAACGATTTTGTGCTACTTATCTAGATATGATCTCAGTGAAGATTCTGTTTACCTACTGGTTTTAAATTCTTTATGTGTTTGAAAGGTTTTATAATATGTTTAAGTTGCTAAATGCTTTGTTTGAAATTATTAGCATGTTTAATACTTTGTTATTATCCAAATTATGTTGAATTTGAAGGTTGACACCGCAGGTTAAGTTCTCTCACTTTCTTCTTGGAAAGACCAAGGCAATTCATTCTCTTCTTCTTCTTCTTCTTGATCATGCTTAGCCCCTCATATACATTTTGCCTCCCTTTACCTATCCGGGAATTTGGAAGCAAGCGAAGTGGTGAAAGCAAGTTAAAGTTGAAAAGTGGGCTGGAAGTGAAAGTGTTAGAAAGCAATAATAGGTTTGGGGAAGTCAATCATGAAAATGAGTAACTCGGCACCATTCACATAGCCGGGTGTTTGTGTCTTGCCAAAGTCGGATTGAGCGATATTCCTAACGGGTCATGGTATGTGCATCAAGGGTTTGATGCACATACCGAGAAATTGATGATTGCAGATTTCCTAGGCTTCGGTTATTGTGCACCTCTGTCCATGCATCCCAAAAAGTAAAGTAAAAGAAAAAGTGTGAGATAAGCAAAGCTTATTGGTGGAAGATGTTCGGAATCAGATTCTACAGCCACGAGGGGAAGATCCTCCTGTTGATCCTCGACCGATGTAGGATCCAGTAGTTGACCCGCGACCGAGGCAGATTCCAGTACCTGACGCCCCGGCCGATGTACTTCCACCTCGGATGCCAGTCCGAGATGTTCTTCTTGCAGGAATCCCACAAACCCTAGGTCAAAGGATGGACCCTAATCAACAGCTGAGGCGTCCAGGGGTGAATCTAGGAGATCCAGCGGATCATGACTACGAACTTCGACCGCAAGTTCTATCCATGATTCGCCAATGCCAATTCGGAGGGCTAGAGAAGGAGTCGCCGCATCAACATCTTCAAAACTACGAGATCTTGATGGAAACCTTGCGACCTTCCAGAATTGAAAATAACAACTACAAGCTAAGACCTTTTTACTTTTCTTTAAAAGATAGAGCTCTTACTTGGTATCAATGTCTCCCTCCAGGAAAAATTAGCACATGGGAGGAGATGACTACGGAATTCTTAACCAAATTCTTTCCCCCTTCGAAGACCGCTGAAATGAGAGGGAAGATCAATGCTTTCATCATGAAGGACAAGGAGAGCTTGTCCAAATCTTGGGAGCGGTTCAAGGATATCCTTTTGGATTGCCCACATCATGGGATTCCAAAGATCGAGTTGTTGGAGATCTACTTCAAAGGGCTGGACGGAAAATGATCCTTCCGAGTTGCTGTGTTCAGCTTCCTATAATCGATGCAAACTCTCCAGCCCGTAACGGTCCTCGTAGGGATCAACTCGTTGTTCTTATTCGTCACAACGGTCATCCCTCCTTTCTTCAGAACGACATGCACCGGGCTAACCCACTTGCTGTCCGAGATAGGATAAATAATACCTGCATCCAACAACTTAAGAACTTCCTTCTTCACAACCTCTTTCATGATCGGATTCAACCGTCTTTGAGGTTCCCGTGAAGTCTAGAGATTAAAGCATCCAGTTGTGGTTCCGACTCAAGATCTCAAAGGATAACGTGGACAAAGCTGAGGTTTGCAAAGGGAAGGTGTTTCTAAGGTGAGAATAGATCACCGGGTAAGTCTCACTACTAACTATCTCAAACCAAAGATCCTATCACCGGGTAAGTCTCAAGGTACTAAGGAAAGGAACTATAATCTCAAACCATCACACCACCCAAGGGGATAGAATCAACATTTACCGGGTAAGTCTTTGGCTAACTCTCAAAAATAGGATGAAGGCACACTCAAACCCAATAAAGGATAAACTTTTATTACCTACACTCATGATCATGGGTATACAAACAAAGGAATCACCGGGTAAGTCTCATCCTAGGCTTGCGTTGAACCGGGAAAGGTATAACAAGGATAGGATTTGGCAAACAGAAACCTCAACTCAGATAAGGATCAAGAAAGGGCTTGCTCGCTCAGATCATGTACCATCTCGGTCGAGATGTTCTACAACTGACCGAGGTGTTCGTCGGTTAAGGTGAAGGCTCGAGCTTTCAGGGTCCACTGGGATAAAGGCTCATGCTTTCATCGTTTTTTCCACAACTTTCAGCCAATCACCCTAGAATCGCATAAAGAACTTAGCCAACAATCATCATGATAACAATTATTCAAATATGTGATAAAGGAATCAATATTCAAACAAGAAAATCTTAACACAAAGGTCTCAATAACTGAATGAATCAATCAAACAATCAATCAGCGTTCCTTAATCATAGATCAGAAAAGACAACAATCCAAACTAAACTAAGAGAATCTTACAACTTCCTTCAAACTAGCTTCCTTCCTTCCTTGATCTTCAACCTTCCAAACTTCCTTCAAAACTTCCTTCAACTCTCTTCAAAGATTTTGTGATCCGAAGATTTGAGATTTCGTGATCCGAAGATGGTTGAATTGCATAAAATCCAACCTTTTATATAGGAGAATTATCTTCCAAAGATAAAATATCTTAAAAAGATAATTTCCTTAAAATATATCTACATATCTTCCAAAATAAATCAGCCAAAAATATATCTTCCTTCTAGAAATCCAGCCAAAAATATGTGATATTCACTTTCCAAAAATAAAAGATCTCAACCAAAAATAAAGATCTCGTTGTCCCGTCATCAGTTCGCCTCGGTCCAGACGCTCCTCAAGATCACCTCGGCTGAGACGATACTGTAGCTGACCAAGGTGAGTCTCAGCTGAAAGTGTGACTCTCTAATCTGGTCCAAAATCAATCTTCTAAATCATTTTCATGCTTCCTCAGATCTTCTTATAGCTCCTTAATGCTCCAGAATGTAGCTCCAATGACTCCTTAGCTTCCTTAGCTCCATTTCGGTCCAAAACGCGCTATTTTCCCTACAATTACAACGAAACTAGGTGTAGACCTCGATTCCCGCAAAGGTAGACAAAACAACAATATAATCAAGAATATACATCCATACATGCAGATTTATGAAGATAAAACGTCTAAGCCAATCCCAAAATATAGACTATAATACATGCTATCAGCGAGTTTATGTGTTTTGTGCCCTGAGTGGGAATGTGTTGTATGATCGGTTAGATCTTGACTTGGTATGCGATATGCGGTTCATGTGTGTATGTGTGTAGGCCTTCCGAGGTCTTGACATGGTTATATGAGTGGGTTTGGTTATCAAGTGGAGAGTTGTCACGTTTACGTTTTCTGAGCGGTTATCGAGGTAGTTATGAGCCAGATTTTGGCGTTCAACAACTTTTGGGATGAAGCTTGTTTGTAGGAGGATCTAATGTAACGCCCGGAAATTTAATTTCCAGTTTTTTGGTGGTTTAGCGGTCTTTCCGCAGGCACGGTTATTCAAGTGAGCTAGATTTATATTCCATCACCTTCCGACCCTTCGTTGGTGTGGGTGACCCTTTGTTTTGGGGAGACCGACCCCTCGTTGCCCTCTCTCTCCTTACCCCTCAGTTGAGTTCTCTCTCTCCTCCCACTTCACTTTCACATGAATTCTTCTTCTTTATTCTCTAGTTCCTCTTATTTTCCCCCTCTTACTTCATCTTCTTCATTTGATCTTCCATGGCTCTTCCACCTTTGTTTGTGTGAGCTGCTCCTCCTGGATATAGAATGGAGATAGAGGATCTGAGCTGTTGTAGGTAATCTCTTCCCTCCTTCATCATCTTCTTCTTCCTTGAGCTTTAATGGTGAAAGCCATGGATCCTTATTATTCCCTCCTTTTGGCTTGCATGTGAGTGGATCGTGTTTTAGATGTTGTGTGTGTGGATCCAAGTGGTAGATGTTCTGGAGCCAAGCAAGGAAGTTAGGAGACCTTTGCACATCAAGGAATCATCGAAGAACCCATTCGAGATCGCCCTCTAGAGCTCGACCGCACCCGCGGCTGGACAACGCCACGGGGGCGGCCAATGCACTGAGCTGCAGGGGCGGCCAGCCAGTGCCGCATGGGCGGCCACTGACTCAGCCAGCCAGCCGTGCGGTCTTCTTCTCCTCTTCGCGGCTGCGTTTCTTCCTTACGTGCCCGTGTCTTTGCCCATTGAGTATCCTCCCTTGAGCATGTGTTCATAGCTTATCCTAGACTGTATACATGTTATAAGCATGTTAGGTTGGATCTAGAATAACCTTGAGGAATGCCATGTAATGGCTTTGGACTTTAGATGAGTGTTTGAAGTTATCGATGTTCTTAGACTTGGTGGGTGTTGGAGCTTGAATGGGCTATCATGTGGTGAGTGTATGGCTGTCCTTGTGATGCTTGTGAGGCTTTGATGGTTGTGTTTACACATCGGTTGAGGTTGTAGAGATTAGGACAAGAGTATCCTATCTTGTGTATTGGTTTATGATCTTGCGAGATCGTTGGACTAGAAGTCTAAGGACTTCTAGCATGTGAGAGTGTTATTGATTATCGTGCCTTGTCTTGAACAAGCTTTGTTTATATTCCTACGGGAAGTGAGATTCGGTTATTCTATGTTGATCTTTGGGACAGGTAAGTCTCCGGACTTACTTAGCTCGCTTTTATGCATTATTTGGATGTGTGACGGTGATTTGTGCTTTAGCTTGTTTATAATCATGAAAATGGATTAGGATGACTTGGATATATATATTGTTGGCCCATTTGTATATTATTATCGGGCGGTGACATCACTACCCAACTCCCGAGGGAGACTGGGAGGTTCTCCGCGACTAGGTCATACATGATATACGGGCGGACTTCTTCACCACTCCACGTGGTATGCGGGGAGAGCTCCGCACCACTCCTGTTGGTTTTACGGGGATAGAAGCGAGAATTATAAGACTTCTCGTGTCACACTATGAACGAATGGAACTAGTAATGGAATGACTTAAAAATGAAGATAAGAATGGGATTGTGTGTATAGGATCATGATGCGTGTTATGTTTACCCATGTGTGTTTGTGCCATTACTATCTATTTAATGCCTTGAATGTGAGCTAAAGGTTTTATACCGATTGCTGTAGATGATTTGCAGGTTAGGGAGTCACCGAGGGATCCAGAGGAGTGGACAACCGGGGGTTCCCGTACATCATAGGACGAGTGTGGGGTCTTGAGTGCTTGTGTTGTTGTCATATTTGTATATTGTTGAGTTTGTTGTAAAGACGGCTGGAGTACTTCTTTGTTTATGTTTTCGGGTACCTTATCATTGCATTAAACTAGTTTAGGGCTCATGACTTGCACAGGTATTTGAAAAATATATTAATTTTGAATACATTGATAATATACATCAATATACATCGAGTACTAATTAACATATAATTATTGAATGTGTAATATAAAGACGGATTTTGTTCAAGTATGGTTCAATTAATGCGGTACGGCCGTGCGGCCGACACGTGTCTCGGAAAAAGAAAAAAAAATTTTTTTTCCAGAAACGAATGAAAATTTGTTTGAACTACCGTGTTATAATTTATGCACTATTCTTCTATAAACTTTGAATTATTCCCATATAATCCATGAACTCTTACTTTTTAATATATTATATCAAATTATTTATAAATTAATCGTTTATATATTATGAGCTATTCAATTGTAATTCATGAGACATGTATTCAATACTAATTCTCAATGCAAATGAAAAAGGATGGCAAAGAGGGAAAAACCTCTCTACTGTACACAAGTGAGGAAATCCCTCATTCTTGAAAAACCGAAGGTGTTCCACCCTTCTCAGATATCAACACAACCAACAAGTTTTCATAAAACGAACATCATCTTCTCATTCAAATCATACTCTAAACAAGAGGAAACCCCTCTTATGCTCTTTCGAATCGAAGAGTAAAATAACTCTGGATTTGAAGTGTAATTTATGGCTATGGAAAGAGGTAAAACTTATAACCAGATCTGTCTTCGATCAACAATCACAACAACAGAATACACCTATATCAGGTTCACCACCAGTACAAAAATTCCCCCAAAGCACTAGGGCTCTCCTCCTCTTCGCCGCCTTCGAGAGCCGTCTCTTTCCCACCGATTTCGTCTCAACCGACGCTTCTACTGCCTAAGTAGAACTCGTGGTCGCAGTTCCTCTACAAGGAAGAAGCTTGTTTTGTGCTCGATTTTGGATTCATCTCGTTTTTGTTTTTTGGATCCGAATTGTCGGATGCTTGCCCTACCTTTGATCTAGATCACACTGTTAATAAACAACACAAGGATTAAACCTTAATCGGGAAGAGGTTACCCCTTCAGTTTATACGACCTCGGTTTATTCTAGCAATCCCGGATCTTCACCAAGCAAACCCTATCTCCTTCGGCTTCTCTATGCTTTAAACCAAAGCAATCCGACTTGTGTTCTTCACTGGGTTTCTTCTCGGACTTGCCTCATCAATGAGCTCTCTTAAACAGTAAGGAGTCCAAGTGTAGAAGATGACGGCTCCTGCTAGGTTTTCATCGTATCTCTAGCATTTGCAAATTACAATGTGTTTTCTAAACCTATTTATTGCTTTCATTGGGCCTTTGGGCCCATGGTTTAATCTCCTTTTATTTATTGTTAACCAAAGCAGAAAAAAAAAATTTAATTAAACAAAAACAACATTAAATGTTGTTAAAACAAAGTTTAACAATCATTGTAAGCCTAACGACACCGATCTTTTCGGAGAAATCCCGCTGACCGCTATATCTACTATACGTTTAAGTTTGTTCTTCAAACGAACATAATTGATAAATACAAGTAACCCTTATCCATATAAATAAATTAATTAAGATATAAGGGATTTATGCTTTAACAAAGCCCAAAACAATCACCTCCGACAACATAAATTAACCATTTATGAACTATCTTCTCCGTTCAAATCATCTTTCTTTTATCAATCAAGTTCTACACCTTCGTCCATCAAGATATCCATGCTCTGCAATCTCGTCTTCTGAGGTTTGATGCAGTCATTTCCTGGCGGTTTCGTGCGTTTGTCGAGAAGGAGGTGTGGATTTGTGATCGACTCCTGACGGCTCTGTTGCAGTCCAAATCTGAGGTGTCCACAATTGTTCTCCAAACTTCCTCCCTGTGTACTTCCTTCGAAGATGAACGTTTATGCTTGTTGCCTTCTGCTGGTTGCATCATCCTGCTTTCCCTTGAAGACTTTTTTGCTTTCGGTTTTATTTTGATGTATTTTTGTGTATTTCTTTTCTCCTTTGTTTGTTGTCTTTTAGACCGTCTGCCGATTTTTTCGGCCTTTCGACCCACTAGACGGCACGCCGTCTAATGGTTTCGAACCGCTTTCCATTTTCAAAAAAAAAAAATTGTAATTCATGAACTATCATTTTATAAGTTATGCACTATCCTTTATAAATTTTGCACTTTGAACTATTCTATTATAATTCATGAACTATTCTATTATAATTCATGAACTATCCCATAATAAGTTTTAAACTATTACTTTCACTCCTTTATAAATTTTGCAGTTTGAACTATTCTATTATAATTCATGAACTATTCTATTATAATTCATGAACTATCCCATAATAAGTTTTGAACTATTACTTTCACTCATTTATAAATTTTACACTATGAACTATTCTATTATAATTCATGAACTATCCTTTTATAAGTTATGAACTATTACTTTCACTCGATTCTGGAAAAAAAAAATTTGGGACACGTGTCGGCTGTACGTTCAGCCGCACGCCCGTACCGGAATAATGTGCCTCATCCATATAAAGACAATAATTAGGTGGTTGACTCGTATCCAATTATACACTCAACGTCCATCATTGTCCGGAGAGTTTTGGAGAGATTAAAATTAATTTGATTACTTTCTTATCTTCTACCGATACGGTTTCGAAAAACAAATAAAAGTAACAATTTAATTTTCATAAAAAATCATAGTCGTCAATTTAGATTAAAAACTTTTATAATTTTTCATAAACAAAATAGAATATATGGAATTTATATATATTTATATATATATATATATATATATATATATATATATATATATATATATAACCGAGTTTGAAGTTTAAAAATAAACAAAATTCATTCTACAATTTATAACAAATAAAATCGTTAGTTAAAATACAAAGGATATTTTGGCAAAGTTACAATCGGATTGATTTCGAAATAGACACGGACCCTAGTTTATCAAACTAAAAATTATATTTCAATTTAGCCAAAAGACCAAGAAATGTATGATTTGTTTAATGTTCAAACCTTATATTTATAGAAGTTATCAATTCTTACTTAATAATCGAGGTGAGATTGAAAAAATATAGCAACACACAAAATATTAGGTCAACGACCCACAAAGTAGTAGGTCAATGAGCCACAAATTATCAAACTATCAGCCTTACTTGATAATCGATATGTGATTGAAAATATATTTAGCAACCCACAAAATATTAGGTCAACGACACACAAAGCAGTAGGTCAACGACCCGCAAAACTGATATTAATCTTTTATGAATAAAAAATTATACTTCAATTTAGCCAAAAGGCCAATAAATATATGATTTATTTAATCTTCAAATCATCTATTTATACAATTTACTAAACTTTCAGTGTTACTTGATAATCGATGTGAGATTGAAAATATTTAGCAATCCACAAAACATTAGGTTAATGACCCAAAAAGAAAGATTAGGTTAACGATCCAAAAAGTAGTAGGTCAACGACCAACAAAACACATTAATTCGTTATGAATAAAAATTATATTTCAATTTAGCCAAAAGGCCAAGAAATGTATGATTTGTTTCATCTTCAAACCCTATATTTATACAAATTATCAAACTATCGTCTTACTTGATAATCGATGTGGGATTGAAAATATTTAGCAACCCACAAAACATTAGGTCAACGACCCACAAAACAGCAGTCAGTTCGTTATGAATAAAAATTATACTTCAACTTAGCCAAGTGACCAATAAATTTTTGATTTGTGTAATCTTTAAACCCTTTATTTATACAAGTTATCAAACTATCAACCTTGATATTTTAAATATTTAGTAATCCATAAAACATTAGATCAACGACCAACAAAGTAGTAGGCAATTCACTATGAATAAAAATTATACTTCAACTTAGCGAGAAGGTCAATAAATGTTTGATTTGTTTAGTCTTCAAACTCTCTATTTATACACGTCATCAAACTATCAATGTGGGATTGAAAATATTTAGCTCCGGCCAACACCCCACTAAGAAGATATTAACCCGTTATGAATAAAAATTATACTTCAAGTTAGTCAAAAGCCCAATAAATCTATGATTTGTTTAATCTTCAAACCATCTATTTATAAAAGTTATTAAACTTTCAGTCTTGCTTGATAATCGATGCGGGATCGAAAATAATAAAAATTGTACTTCAACTTAGTCAAAAGGCCAAGAAATGTATGATTTATTTAATTTTCAAACCCTATATCTATACAAGTTATCAAATTATCCGTCTTACTTGATAATCAATGTGGGATTGAAAATATTTAGCAACTCACAAAACATTAGGTCAATGGCACACAAAGCATTAAGCAATTTGTTATGAATAAAATAATAGTTCAACTCACAAATATTAGGTCAACAACCAACAAAATAGTAGGTCAACGATCCACAAAACATATATTAATCCGTTATGAATAAAAGTTATACTTCATCTCACCAAGAAGGCCAAGAAATGTTTGATTTGTGTAATCTTCAAACCCTCTATTTATACAAGTTATCAAACAATCAAACTTACTTGATAATCGATGTGGGATAGCAAAATTCCTGAAAATATTCAACGTAAATAGATTGAACTTATAATCCTTCAAAGTAAATTAAAGAAATAAAAATCTTTTTTAAAAAAATTGTTAAAAAAATCATTATTTTAATTTTGTACGGGATCTTCTAAACAAATATTGGTTGTGATTTGGTAGTTATTAAAAATTTATTTTGGTAATATAAAAAAAAAAGAATTTATGACTTTAACTGAGAAAGCTCGATCTCAAAATATTCGCACTAGGAAGCGCCACGTTAGCAAGTTAGAACTCTACTTTAGTAGTAATATATTGATTGATGTATTTTTGTTTTGTCCTTTATTTGTGCCTTGTTGAAAGATCCGATGAAATTGTTGTTAGGCTAAGGTTCGGGACCATTGTGAGGTCTCCGCCCGTAACATCCCGAGTTCCGCATATTCGGGGTGTTACAGTTTGATATCAGTGCCCTAGGTTGACAACAATGACACTCGCAATCTTCTAAAAGCCTAATAGACCAATAAACAAAACCCGCAAGGACTCTGAGTTGTAAAATGAATTTCGTTTTCAAATCACGAGCATAGTCAATTGAGGTAGTATGTACGGGACTGAGACCACCACTCCTTCCGCGGACCTCGGCGACATACTATGTTGGATTATTGATATATGTAAATATATAGATATGTATATGTGGACTTAGGACGACTCACTTTGTTGGATTATTGATATATGTAAATATATAGATATGTATATGTAGACTTAGGATATTTTGGACATGATGTATCTCAGTTATGTATTACGTTAATGCAAATTATTAAGCATGGACTATTCACCTTCTACAATTAGAGTGTAGTTTGATTTAAAAGACAATAATAAATACATAAATTTTATAATTGCATGTATAAGGGTAATTTAATTTTAAAATTTCAACTGATGTTATATTCTGTAAAATTAGTAAGTTGAAAATATATTAAACAATATTAATGATATACTAGTAGCAAATTCAACGGGACGGGATTATAATGACCTTCTCGTCTCATACGCGCCCCTACCGCGAAATCAAATTTTAACTTATTTCTGTTCCTTTCATACTCCAATTTCCTCTCCTACAGGGTTTGGTTCCATTTCGGCAGAAATCATAAAACTTCAGTTTCAATTCCCTTTGGAGCAGGTGGACTCCATGTGAGCCTTTCTTTCCTAATTTAAATAAGTGAAGCACAAATCGAGAATACGCTGCATTTGCATGTCAAAATGTTCACGAGGATTGGCTCGCCCAGTTGCCTGGCCATTTTCGCTGCTTCTACTTGCAGTGCAACGTCTTTTCTGAAAGGGCGAGTCCCATCCTATCCCTAATCTTCCGAAAGGGATAACACGGATGAAAACCAGGTTAGTTTGCATCTGCTTGTGTTGACCTTGCGATTGGCTAACTGTTAAATTGCCAGGTTATGAGGGCATGTTATAATTTTTTTTGTTAGGGTTTTTGAATGTACTGTCATATCAAGTAGAGGAATCATCTATCCGGAAGCTGGAATTCAATTAGGTGCAACTAAATGATTTTACATATTTTCAAGCAAACTGCACAAAACCACATTATTTTGCACACGAGTTCCAGCCTAGTCAGTGAAACGTGTTTAACAATTGTATAAATGAACACCTTACTCCCATCCTGAGCCTATCCGACGTGAAGCTGTGTGCTTCTTCTGATAAGCATTTTAACACTAACGGTAGAGTAAGTAATTGACATGTGTTGTGTACTCCCTGATTTGAAAAACAAAAGCAGTTAACATACTTGAATGAAGGGTAAGTGGGACATTTAATTTCGTCGATATATTGCTAATGTTAAAGGAGTCTAAGTGTCAATCTAAGAAATTAAGATAATTGATGAACGGTGCAGTGACACAAAATTGCTCCTGCCTTTCTTCAGCTCCTTTAATGCGATCTTAAATCGTAAGGGTAAAAACAAGAACCTTAAGACTTAAAAAGTAAATGGACATGAGTGATAGCTTTGCTAAGAACCATGTGGTGATGATGACAAGTTGTTCTACGCAATTTTAATTATAGAAGGGTAATTTCAACCGTATAACGTACAGTTAAATGTAATTATTTATCAAGACGTGTGTATATATATATAGGTGGCTGGTACAGTTCATAAATTCGGGTAGGGCCGTGCGGCTGAACGTAGAGCCGACACGTGTCCATTTTTTTTTTTTTTTTCCAGAAACGATTGATTTTTCTGTTTTTTTCAGAAACGAAAGAAAAATTTTTTGAACTACCATGTTATAAATTCTGCACTATTCTCTTATAAACTTTGAACTACTCCTATATAATTCATGAACTATTACTTTTTAATATATTATATCAAATTATTTATAAATTAATCGTTTATATGTTATGAACTATTCAATTATAATTCATGAACTATCATTTTATAAGTAATGAACTATCTTTTATAAATTTTACACTATAAACTATTCTATTATAATTCATGAACTATCCTTTTATAAGTTATGAACTATCCCTTAATAAGTTTTGAACTATCACTTTCACTCCTTTATAAATTTTGCACTATGAACTATTTTATTATAATTCATGAACTATCCTTTTATAAGTTATGAACTATCGCTTAATAAGTTTTTCACTCCTTTATAAATTTTGCACTATGAACTATTCTGTTATAATTCATGAACTATCCTTTTATAAGTTATGAACTATCCCTTAATAACTTTTTGAACTATCATTTTCATTCGTTTCTGGAAAAAAAAAAAAAAAATTTTAGGACACGTGTCAGCTCTACGTTCAGCCGCACGGCCCTACCAAAATAATGTGCCTTACCTGAACAGCAGCCTATATATATAACAGACTGAATCAAAATAAACTCTAAGCCTGGCCTACTAGAGCTCGCCTATGTTTAGATTATTGTAATTAGAGAGAAATGGAAAGAAATGGATCCTATGAAGGTGGAAGGACTGGCAGAAGTGGTTCTTTGGTAAGGAGGAATAATGCTTCTCAAGGTCCTTTTGGGTCTAAAAGGATGAGAGAAGAAGAGGATGAAGAAGAAGCTCTTATGTGGGCTTCAATTGAGAGGCTCCCCACTTATGATCGTCTAAGGAAAGGCATAATGCTGAATTCTACTTCACATGGTACAGGAAGCCAAATCGATCTTCAGCAACTTGGCTTGCAAGACCAAAAGGAGTTGGTTGAAAGGCTGGTGGGTGTTCCTGAAACTGATAATGAGACCTTGTTGTCGAATCTCAAGAGCCGCCTTGAAAGGTAAACAAGAAACTAGTATGACTCTGCTATATATGTGCCGTACATATGTTTTCAAATGAGATTTATTATCTAAGTGTTTTAGGCTGTAATCTTTTACGCTTACTTTACGATTAGATTAGATGAAGCATTGGCTAAATTTTAAAGTATATATGTTTTTTCCCCCCTTAAAAATGCTTCCTGATCCTTTTACCTTTCTCATAAAAACTTTGTGCGTTGTCAGAATAAGCACAATTTTTTTTATATTTTATGTGATACTATCAAAGTAACCAAGTATATCAGTCTCGCTAGATTATTAAACTAACTTGTTTAAGTTATTTGTTCGTAATGATGTTCCTTGTGTTTTTCCGTCAAATGTGATGTTTGACATAATTTTTCCACCATTAACAATGCAAGGAATTTTTTTTAAATGTGAAGACAGTATTTTTCTTTGATGGAATGTGAAGACAACTAGATTTTCATTTCTTGTTTTGTTTGCAGTGCTATCTTGTATTTCTGGCTGCACATTTAGGATACTCTCAGTTACCTTTTCCCTCTGTTTAATGTATGATCGCCACACTATTGTGTTTATTAGGGTTCAGATTGATATTCCTACAGTTGAAGTACGGTTTGAGCAGCTAACTGTTGAGGCTGAAGCACATGTAGGAAGTAGAGCCTTGCCTACATTGTTTAACTTCACAATTAACATATTGGAGGTAACAAATCTGGAATCTTTCCTCTGGACATTTTATCTACTGCCCATTTTCTTGTGATGTCCCCTCTCCTGAAAAAAATTTACATCTCTAATCTTGTTTCTTCTTATATTAATTCGTAAGGGGATCCTGAACTTTTTGCGCATAATCCCAAGCAAAAAATGGCGGTTTACCATCCTAAGAGAAGTCAGTGGAGTTGTGGAGCCCAAGAGGTTAGAACAATAACAAATTTATGTTGTGTGATGACTTCTTTGCAGTATTTATCTGCAAAAGTTGTGCACTCTAAAGATGGCTAAACAGAATTCCTTCTTTTATTTCTGCAGAATGACATTGCTTTTGGGGCCTCCTAGTTCTGGGAAGACCACATTTCTATTGGCTTTAGCAGGAAAGCTTGAAAAGTCTCTCAAGGTAGTTGTTCTCTTAAGAAATGACGTTATAGTACTTGGCAGTTTCTTCTATAATGTTCTAAACAACAGGTTACTGGAAAAGTGACATACAATGGTCATGAGCTAAATGAGTTTGTGCCACAAAGAACGGCGGCATATGTTAGTCAATATGATGTTCATTTCGGTCAAATGACAGTAAGGGAGACCTTGGAGTATTCTGCTAGATTCCAAGGGGTTGGATATAGATACGGTCTGTTCTCTTCACTGTCGTGATTGTGATCCTTGACTTGAATATTTGGCTTTTAATGACTTGATTATCTTTCAATTGGTATCTGCAGAGATGCTGGCTGAGTTGAGTAGAAGAGAAAAAGCAGCTCATGTCAAGCCTGATCCTGACATAGATCTCTTTATGAAGGTAACCAAATTTGTGATTATTTCTTGAGTTTACATCAAGACATGCAAAGGGAGATTTATATTTTTTTGTACAATCTCGATATCAATTACTTATAATGTGTAAGAAGGAAACTTAGCTGTTATCCTCGCAGGTCAGTTTGGATTTCTTTCAAGTTTTGAATAATGAAGTCATCATGATTGTGTTTTAGGCAGCGGCAGTTGAGGACCAAGAGAAGAACATTATGACACATTACATTCTTAAGGTCTTTAACGGTTAACTGTTACTTCTATTGTTATATATTGATTGAGATGGTCAATTTTATTTATAATTGATTGATTCTTCTGTGTTAATTTGGACAAACCTGAAGATTTTAGGATTGGAGAGCTGTGCAGATACAATGGTCGGTAATGAACTGATAAGAGGTGTCTCAGGAGGACAGAAGAAGCGAGTAACAACAGGTAAATGAGGCTTAAATTGAATGAAAATTATTATCATTATGCCTAAAAGGAAATTTTTTAGGTACCCTATTGCACTTTATTTAGCTTGTAAATTACCTTTTATACTTGGGAAATTCTAACTTCTTATTTCTATAGGTGAAATTTTGGTTGGACCAGCAACAGTGCTTCTCATGGATGAAATATCCACGGGTTTAGATAGCTCAACGACATTCCAAATTGTGAAAAGTCTAAGCCAGTTTGTCCATATTCTTGACGGAACTGTAGTCATTTCCCTGCTACAGCCTGCGCCTGAGACTTACAATCTTTTTGATGACATAATCGTTCTTTCTGATAGCGTGATCATCTACCAGGGTCCACGAGAGCATGTGCTGGAGTTTTTCCAACTCATGGGATTTCAATGCCCTGAAAAAAAAGGAGTGGCAGACTTCTTGCAAGAAGTACATATAAATTACCTTATAAGAGCACCTACAGAAGTGGTTGCTTAGCATATAATAATATTGATTTCTAGATAAAAGTGATTCTTGAGTTATGATATGGAAGAGAGAAGGATGTTTGGTTGCTTGCTAAGAAATTGCTAGAAAATGGGAGAGAGTATTGGTTAATATATAATAACATTCTTTGCTAAATGAGGTGTAAAATTTCTGAGATTTGGTTGCTTTTATTTTTAATAATATTATGAAAGTAAGTACAAAGCTAAAAAACCTAATTGAAAAATGACTACTGTAATAATAAAATGTGTAGTTTTTTAGATGATATTTAGAAAGAGAAATGAAAAACAATGTTTAAAACCCACATTAAGAAATCACTAGTATTCATGCTCTAAGCATTTAAAGTTCAGGTAGATTGCCTAGATCTCTTAGAAATATTCGTACATTGTGACCTTGAGGAAATCTGGAAATGAATTTATGCAGGTCATTTCGTGCGAGGATCAACAACAATACTGGATGCTGACTGACACGCCTTATCGCTTTATCCCCCCTAAGGAATTTGCCAAGGCATTCAACTCTTTTCACGTTGGAGAGAAACTTAAGGATAAACTTGCAATGCCATTTGACAAGAGCAAAAACCACCCTGCTTCTTTAGTCTCAAGAAAGTATGGGGCTGGATTCAAGGAGCTTTTCAAAGCCTGCTTTGCAAGAGAAGTTTTGCTCCTTAGGAGGAAATTATTTGCTCACATATATAAGCTAATCCAAGTAGGTTTAAATTGTTCTATTATAAGATTTATTATTTTTTTACCGTTCATGAGCGATACTTGGTTTGATACTTACTTTTCTGGTAATGCTTAGCTTATCATAGCTGCCTTCATTATTATGACCGTCTTCTTGAGGAGCAAGCTTCACAAGGAGGTAGTAGCCCCTGATGGTGGAATCTACCTAGGTGCTATATTCGTGACTTTGTCCACTTTATTCTTCTTTCAATCACCTGAGATTTCTGTAACCATTAGTAAGCTTCCTGTTTTCTATAAGCAAAGAGATCTACTATTCTTCCCTTCATGGACGTACTCAATTTCTGATTGGATTCTTGGAATCCCAATCAGAAGTTTTGAAGTTGGTGTTTGTGTCTTCATTACATATTATGTCATTGGATTTGATCCAAATGCTGAGAGGTACTAAATGATATTATTCAGTACTTTCTCCTCTTTTTATCAATATCTATGTTATTTGATCTTACTATTTCTGTATATTTTGGTGTTGCAGATTGTTCAGACAGTACTTTTTGCTTGTACTCCTTGTCGAGACTGCCACATGTTTGCATCAATCTCTTGGGGCATTATGTAGGGATCCAATAGTTGGAAACACAGTGCAAGCACTTGTTCTTATTGTAATTTTCTGTTTGGGTGGTTTTGCATTACCATATGGTATGCCTTCTAATCTATCTCGTCAGATACCACTCTCATAAATATCACCACTTGATTACTACATGCTCATTTCATCCTTCAAAGTGCAACAGGTGATATGAAGAAATGGTGGAAATGGGGTTATTGGTGCTCACCCATGATGTATGCACAAAATGCTTTGTCTGTGAATGAGTTTCTTGGAGGGAGTTGGAGCCATGTAGGTTCTCATTGACATTTTATACTCTCCACAGATATTAACTCGTGAAGATAACTCTAGATTCGAAATCTGATTACCTAGTGTATCTTTTTAGGTTCTACCGAATACATCAGAGCCACTAGGTTTAGTGGTTCTGAAGGCTCGAGGTATCTTCTCTGAACCAGAATGGTATTGGATAGGAGTAGGGGCCTTGTTTGGATTCTCATTCTTATTCAACATACTCAAAACTACAGCACTAGCCTTCTTATATCGTGAGAGCCTTAAAATTACCCTGCTATTTTTTTGCAATACATATATCATGTCAAGCAAATCCTAACATTGCTTGCAATTATGTCGGCAGCATCTAAGAGTCATCAAACTGCATTAGCTGTTGAAGCACAAGGCGGTACACAAGAGAATATTTCAGTCGATACAGGTTTTTCCCCTACTATAGTTTGTCTTTGTTATTAGTGGATTATCGATGGATATATTTGAATAATTGCTATGGTATACAACAAACATGGATTACAACACAATAAATCTTAGACTAAGATAATATATGATTTTTAGTAGCTAGATCTTGTAGGCTACTATTCAATTATCTTCCATCTTTTATGTCTATCAATCTCCCACATATCAAGAATTCTTCCAAGCTAATCTCTCAGATGAGCCGCATAAGATTTTTCATACTCTCTTATACAAACTCGACCAAACTAAGTACTGAAGAACAATAGTCTTCTTTCCATTGCAACTATGAACCTTATTGCTTTCAAGTAGACTAGTCATAAAATGAGAATGCCTAATCTCACCCATCTATTGCCGATATATCTTGCTGATAATATATGTTGGAGATCAACCCCGATATCTGCGGTGCATCTTTAGCTGACATATGGTCACCGGCGGTGTACATTTTCTGTTTCTATCGAGGAAATCATTCGAAGAAGTGTTAAATCCTTCATTACATCTTTTCAAGCTCCAATATGGTGGTCTTCCCGAAGTTTCCGTGCAAAGAAATAAGAGGGTCTCGTATCCTTATTAGCTTGACACGTTGGCATGATTCCTGGAGGTGGAAGCTAAATAGTGTCACGGTTATTCTTTGAAGTCTTAGTTGTGTCACTCTTCCCCTTTTGAATTTTTTTCCTGTTTGGCTCTTTGGGGCTCATCAGATGGATTCCCGGAACATACTGAACGAGCACATTAAAAATTTCTCATCGTTAGCATGATAGAACATAGGAATTCCAGCAACAGTTGTTTGATGAGTAATGATGTTATAACTTGGAAATAATGACAACCCAAGAGTTTTTTCTTGTAGTTTAGCAGTTCTTACCTACCCAACCCGGTTGACATTTATGCTTTGAACCAATATATTTTTGTACCGATGTGCAGAATTTGTTGTAAATCTATGTGCTACTGTTGATTAATGGATTTTATATATCTTCCTCTATATATGTGTCCCCTTTTTTGTTCCAATTTCTTTTTAGAAGGTGAAGATCAAGAGATCCAAAATAGCAATTCATCTGCACAAGCATCCGTGGGTGGTCAGATAAGTGGAATGATTCTTCCGTTTGAACCACACTCAATCACCTTTTATATGATTTGGTACTCCGTTGACATGCCAAAGGTAAGCACCTTAGTTACTAAAAGGTCTACATTATGCTTTTAGTATTGTGTGAAACTATTCATTACTGGAAGAACGATTCACTTTAGTGACACATGTAGGAGATGAAAAACCAAGGTGTCTCAGAAGAGAGACTGAATCTTTTGAAGGGTGTTAGTGGATGTTTTAGGCCTGGTGTTCTTACAGCTCTGATGGGTGCAAGTGGGGCAGGTAAAACCACACTAATGGATGTCTTGGCCGGTAGGAAAACTGGAGGATCTATTGAAGGAGATATCAGAATTTCTGGTTATCCAAAGAAACAGCAAACTTATTCCAGAATCTCCGGATACTGTGAGCAGAATGATATCCACTCTCCTAATGTTACAGTCTACGAGTCTTTGCTCTACTCAGCGTGTCTTCGTTTATCTCCTGAAGTTAATTCGGCTACTAGAAAGGTTATTATCTTCAATAAACTCAAACAAATTAGCGGTAGCTATCAGGTCAGTCAGGTTTGGGTTCGGATGAGATTAGGTCACTTTGGGTCTACCTAATATTAGGATGCGTCATTTTCATATTTGGGTCATTATCGGCTCTGACCATTTTGAATTCATGTGTGTATTTGAGGTGGCAAATTTGGATTTTTGTTTGGTTGAACTATGAATTACATTTTAAAGTCCGATGATTGTAAGTAGTCTTAGTTTGTTTCTATGTGTTTCGAGTTTGGGGTAGATTTGTTGTTTAGTTGGGTTGTTCGGGATTGGTTCATTTTGGTTATGGGGTCAACTTGGTTGAGAGAGGTGTCAAATTTATGATTTATGCGTTTCGAAAAACATCGAGTCTGATCGGGTTTCGGCCAGGCAGGTTAGATTGGGTTTCAATGCTCGGGTTGGTGGCCAGCCACAGCTAGTGCAGTCTAGTTTGAAATTATTAGTGCTAGAATTTTTCATATGATTCTTAAAATGTTCAATGCTTGCATCCTGGGATACATGTTCTAATACATTAACATGGTAATTTCAAGATGTTTGTTGAAGAGGTAGTGAAGCTTATCGATTTGAGTCCATTATGTGGAACCTTGGTTGGCCTTCCTGGAGTGAATGGTCTGTCTCTAGAGCAACGAAAGAGGCTTACTATTGCAGTGGAGCTGGTGGCAAACCCTTCTATCATATTCATGGATGAGCCAACTTCTGGCCTAGATACAAGAGCAGCTGCTATAGTCATGAAATCAGTGAGGAACATAGTGAACACCGGAAGAACAATTGTTTGCACAATCCACCAACCAAGCATAGACATATTTGAATCTTTTGATGAGGTGATGTCCAAGTCTAAGTCGAATGTAATATAAATAACAATTTCAGAATAATTTCTCAATAACTGTCTTGTGCTACAGATTTTTCTCATGAAGCAAGGAGGAGAAGAGATCTATGTGGGGCCTTTAGGGCACCACTCTATCAATCTAGTCACTTATTTTGAGGTGAATCTTTTCAATTAGAATTTTCAAAACCCATTTATTTGAACGTATGGTCTCACAAAGATTCTCATTTCTTTGTTTTTAAGAGCATTGAAGGAATAAGTAAAATGAGTGAAGGTTATAATCCAGCAGCATGGATGCTTGAAGTTACAACATCTGCACAGGAGCTCTCGCTGGGAGTTGATCTCGTAGAACATTACAAGAAATCAGATTTATACAGGTTTTGTAGTCTACAATACAATTCCACCCAAATCAAACTCCTTGGTGGAAGCCACTCTTACATAACTTGTTTTTACAGAAGAAATAAGGCTTTGATCCAAGAGCTAAGTAATCCGCAGCCCGGATCTACAGAACTCTCCTTTCCTACCGCATATGCTCAGCCTTTTTCAGTTCAGTTCACCACTTGCCTTTGGAAGCAAAGCTGGTCCTACTGGCGCAATCCTAGCTACAACGTGGTTAGGCTCTTCTGTACAACCGCCATTGCCTTGGTTATGGGAACAGTGTATTGGGACCTCGGAGGCAAAACGTAAGTTACACAGTTGGTTTCAAGGGATCATATGCTCTTAAAGTGTAATTGTTGCAGAGTCTTACATTTACAATTGAATCTTTCAGGGCTAGACAACAAGATCTGTTAAATGCCATGGCATCTGCGTATGTAGCTGTTCAGTTCATTGGTGTCCAAAATATCTTCTCGGTGCAACCTACTCTGGTTACTGAAAGAGTAGTAATGTACCGAGAAAGGAGCAGTCGGATGTACTCAACTATTCCGTACGCCTTTGCACAGGTGACACCAATTCGAACTGCTCTATAAGCAGTGCAAAAGGAATTTAAGCCAACACTCTTTTGAAATGTTGATTCACAGTGCTGGTAGAATTTGAACTGCTATTATATTTGATGTTCTTTGCTTAAAATTGCCAATAGGCATTTTAACTCATAATTTCATTCTCTTGACATTTTCCTAATTGATTTCATTTCCTGTTTTGCAGATTATCACTGAGATACCATACATATTCGTGCAATCTATGACATATTCAATCATAATGTATGCAACGGTAGGATTTGTATGGAGCGCTGCCAAGTTCTTTTGGTACACGTTCTTCGTGTTCTTCAGCCTATTATTCTACACATACTTTGGGATGCTGAGTATTGCTGCAGCCCCGGACCCCCAAACTGCTGGCATCTTTTCGTTTCAGCTCCTCGTAATTTGGAACATCTTCTCGGGATTCGTCATCCCAAGGAACGTAAGCTTTTATATTCCATTAGTTTCTTGCTTTGTTCTTGTAGATGCTTAAAACTACTTACATAATGCATGACTAAAAGTACAACCACAATCAATACCAACCTGTTGGCAATTACCATTAGCAAACAAGCGAGCTTTATATCTCTCAAGATTATCATCAAATTTGAATGTGGTGAAAAGCCAGATACAATATACAATATCAGCCCTCGGAGTGCGAGGTATAAGCTCCTAAGTAATATCCCCGACAAGAGCTTGATACTCATCAAGCATGACGACATTCTATCTGAGTCAAGGAGGGCCTTTTTGTGAGATAGGGATCGGGGAAAACGGTGAAGAATAGGTCAAAACTTTTCGTTCGTTGGACAGAAAACACCGCTCTTAGGGTTTGAGTCCTATTGAGTGGGTCAAGTATTGAAGTTATGTGCACATGGTCCTATTGAGTGGGTCAAGTATTGAAGTTATGTGCACATGAAAAAGCGACGTGTGCATAAAGTTGGTTAGAGTTTGATCACTCATACAAACCTGCCATTTTGAGAAGAAGTGTCGGGGACATGAGAAATGGTGCATGGAGGATGGACCTAACCGGGAGATAGTGCCACAGCCTTTGGAGTGGTAGGGTCTGCCACACTCGCGACCTCTATTGAGCGAGTGACCATGTCCAGTGGTGCACTGCACCATCCTCCTACGGTTCGGTGATCCTGAAGTCAGTTATAGAGGCAAGGGTGTGCAAGGATGAGCCAGCGGAAGATGTATAACCAGCTTGGAGAGCCTGGCTTCTTCCGGAACACTTTGGGAACGGACTTCTTTGAAACCAGGGATGGATCACTCTATTGAATTAGCGAAGCCATAACATTGTATTCATTTGGAAGGCTTGAGATGAGATGAAGTACTAGGCGAGTGCTTGTGATAGGCAAATCAATTATTGGGAGCAGAGGCAATAAATGGGAGCATTTTTTAGGCTACAGGTCGATAATTTTGCCTCAAGGTAGATATCCCACAAGTCATTGTTGTCATGGTACAGGTTTTTGATTTTCTTCCGGGCCTTCATTGCTGTCATATTTGGCTCGAACCTGAAGTGTCTGTGTGATAACTTGGAACAGTTTGACCCAAGAAACATATAACTTTCTTTCAGCATCGAGAACAATCGGAATAATGTTCTTCATGTTGAAAACAGATAAAGCGGAATGGAAAGTCCTTTTTGTCAGCCATGGAGAAAGGGTTTTTTGAAGCTTCTATCTATAGATTGATAGATACAAGCCATAGAACTAGGGTTGTGTTTGAATCAAGAGCAAGGAGGGAAAATAAATTAGGTTTTGGAAGAGAAAATTTCTGATACGTTTTGATATCAGGTATATATATTGGAGTGCACAAGTATATTCCTACACAGTACGCCATCTACCAAAAACTTTCACCTCTCAATCTACTACCGTCAAACACAAACACATGATTAGTAATTAGGGTTCATTATAGAAAGCCTATGAACGAAATATGCTTCTTTTGTTCGATAAAAAAGATATGTGGGACACCTTGTGAAATACTACTAGAATCTGATATTTTGATGATGTTGGTGACCTACTGCAGATGATACCCATATGGTGGAGATGGTACTACTGGCTATGCCCACTTGCCTGGACCTTGTATGGGTTGGTGGTGTCACAGTACGGAGACTCGGAGAACGTGTTGGACTCTGGTGAGACAGTTAAGGACTTCTTGGACAATCACTTTGGCTTCAAGGATGATTTCTTGGGGGTAGTTGCAGCCGTGGTGGTTGGTTTTCCAATACTTACTGCTCTTGCATTCATATTATCGATCAAGGCATTTAACTTCCAAAGCCGTTGAATAAAAGCATGACCAGTTGGGTGCTTGCTTGGCACTGTTTAACAAGTTGTAGCACTACAAAATAGAGTTCCTATAATCCTGTCATAGTTGATAGTTTCAAAGAACTGAGGTATGTACTTTAAATTTTGTTGTTTTCATGTTTCATGCCGAAGAAGAAAATTGTCATCGCGGGCCTTCTATTCTTTTCTCTTGTTATAAATATTATGTATTACTTGTTGGCAGGCTTTTTCTAGTTTATTTCATTAATGATTTTTTTGTTTCTTGATGTTCCTATAATCTTGTGAGGTTGTGATAGTAGATAGTCTCTATCATTCATATGTTGTGACGTTTTTGGCGAACATGCTAGAGGGGCTTTTTTTTGTTTGGAAAATTCATGTTTTAATGCAAATAAACATTTATTTGTTGTTCGAAAACGGAATGGATATAAATTTAGTCCATATGTCTACCTTGTTCATGAATTTTTTAGTATCATTTCTTGTTTCGTGAAAAATGCTTTTATTTTTTCCAAGATATCAAAAGTTATTAAATTTTACTCCAATTACTTCAGTACACAGGAAATGATTCAAAAAATTTTCATGAACAAGGGTATATGTATGGACTAGTTCGTTTGCATTCCGTTTCCGTTTTTGTTAAGAGGAGAACAAATGAACTAAAAACTCGTACAAACTTGACCGCCGGAGAAAATGTATGTTTATACATTTAATTTTTGATATGGTTGTAGCCTTTTGCTACCAAACAAGTCTTTGCCTTTCAACTGTGCCATATGGTCGATGCTTGAGTTTATTAACCCATTTAGACCATATCTAGTCGATGCTTGAGTTTATTAACCCATTTAGACCTAATATCTGACTTAGTGAGTTCCCATGTTGTCATTGAATTCTAGAGCTTGGAGCTCCTTTGTCATGACCTCAATCCAAGGTGGAGAATCATTGGCCTGATGATAGGGGGAGTTGATGACATTGCCAAAGGCATGAATAAATTGTGGAATGACAAGAAATATTGAAATGTTGTAAATATATGGAATAAGTCAAGAAATTACAAGCAACGTCTTGTAAGTATGTAGGCCGATGGATGGTGCGAGTAGGACGGGAAAGAGGTAAAGGAGGGGAATAAATAATTAGTGGTCTGATGATTAAAGGTGAAGTAGTGCTAAGTGAAAGAGATGTGAAAGGAACTAGAATAGGATGTAAAAAGCTATCATGTGTATGAGGTGATGATGTAACGTGGTCTGATGATGAAGCATTAGGAGGGATAGACATAGAAAATGTGTCATTGACTGGAGCTGGAGAGACATGAGGAAGTGAAGATGTAGGTGGAGGGGCTATGAGGGGTGTTTATAGAGAAGATGCCTTGAATGGAAAGATAGTTTCTTGAAAGATCACATGGCGCTGACTATGATCTTGTGTCTTGAGGTTGTAAAGTTTGTAGGATTTTTGACATGATGGGTAACCAATCAAGACACATGGGGAGCTTGATCATATGTAACCTTGGTGTGGCGTAAAAGTTCAAAAGGTGGTTTCCAGTCTAGAATGGCCAAGAACAATAAATTAATAAGGTTTGTAGTAGCGAGAGTTAGGGGTGAGCAAAAATATCCGATCCGACTAATTTGATCCGCTAATCCGAAAATTCGATCCGGAAAAATCTGGATCCGAAGATATCCGACAATTGGTGATCTGAGTGCGATCCGTTCTGGGCATATTTTTCAGATCATCGGATTGGATACGGATCGGAGTTTAGAGGAAAAAAAATCAGATCGTATATCCATTCAGACAAAACTGTCGGATATAAGGGTGCTCTCGGATCGGACTTTTAAAGTTTGTCGGATCGGATATCCGGACATGCTCACCCCTAGTGAGAATGCACTCTCCCCACAAGGAATAGGTAGGTTTGCATGATTCCTGAGGGAACGTGCCGTCTCAAGTAGGTGGCGAGGCTTTCTTTCTACACGTGCATTTTGTTGAGGAGCATATAGAGTGTATCTTTGATGAATGATCCCAAACACAAGGAAGATTTCCCGAAGTTGATGTTGCAAAAATTCTACATCATTGTCTGACTTGAACACCTGAACTTTAGTGTGAAATTAAGTGTGTATGTATGCCAAAACATTGTGACAATCTAGAAGACCTGTTGTTTGTTAAACATGGAAAGTCCATGTACATCGAGTATGGTCATCAACTCTAGTTAAAAAATATCTAGCACCACACAATGCAGGTGTGTGATATGGTCCCCAGATGTCAACTTGAATTAATGCAAAAGCAATCTTAGCATGTGAATTACTGGAAGGAAAAGGCAACCTATGTTGCTTAGCCAAGATACAAGTATGACAATCCAATGAGGTAAGTTTTGATGTGAAGCAAGTGTCAATATGATGCCGTTTTGACAAGGATACATGTCCTAATCGAGCATGAAATAAATGCACATCAAAGTCCTTATTATCACATGTAGAAGTTGCAGAAGCCAAGGTCTGAAGATGAGGAAAACCAAGCTTGTAAAGATCACCATCCTTGTGACCAGTAGCAGTGAGAGAATCATTGGTATGGTCTTGAAATAGACAAGTATGATGAGTAAAAATGATCTTTAGAGGCAAGTCATGAATCAAACGAGATATTAAAAGTAAATTGTGCTTGAAGTGAGGTAGATATAGCACATTATGGAGTGTGATGCGAGGAGACAAGACCACTGGAAACTCCACCTTGATTATATATTTGTATAGGTGATGATGATGGAAGACTTAAACACAAATGAAGTGGTTTTATATACAAACAATTTGTTGATTATATATCGAGTTGCTTGGTTTGGTTTGGTGGGTTGTTTAGAATATGTGCAGGTCTTGAAACGCATTTCAAGGGACTTTTGAAGGCCTTGAAATCGGATGCAAAGGACAGACAAGTGTTTAGAGTGATTCAAGAAGGAAGCCTTGAAAACCATTTCAAGGGATTAGAAGCCAAGGCCCTTGAAACTCTAATCGGAACAACGCACGCTGAAATTCAACAAACTGAAACTACCAAGCGGCAAAGAAGATCTTCTAAGAAGATATGATCAACAAGAAGATATGATCAACAAGAATATATGCACAAAGAAGATCTCAACCGACCAAGGAAGATTTGATTCGAAACAAGATCTTGCAACGATCCTCAAACCAAGAGCACAAAGATCTTCTCTCAGACGGAATTTAATATCTTCACAATAAATACGAGAAGATTGTGGACATGAGAGATCAACGTGCTTCAAGGAGATGAAGACGATAGAAGATCTACAAACGTCTACCTCATCTTAACCAAGAGGCGACTTTCATGGAGAAGAAGAATCATCTTCAACGGTCATCTTCCCAACGGCTAGAAGACCTCTCCATAGAAGTCTATAAAATGATGATGTCGATTGATGAACAAAACACAAGCTTACACGGAAACATCCAAAGTTTTCAAGCGATCCAAAGCATCTTGATTTGATCAAACAATATTTATTTCTCTCTTTTACTTAAAGCGTAAGCCCCTAGAGAGAGATAAAACTCGAGAGCTCCATTGGAATATCTAAAGAATGTTATACTAGAGTGTGTGTTACTCTGCGAAGTAATTAGGCTAATATAGCAAGGTGAAAAGTTGGAGCTAGATCGTAGCTTTGGCTACTGTGAGAGAAGAAGGAGATTTCTTCTAATTTGTATCTAGGACTCTTTGAAGCTGATAATAGATAGTTAGATCCTACGGCTATACCCTGGGACGGAGAGTAGGCTAGTTAGAGCCGAACTTTGTAAATATATCCTCGTGTCGATCTTTTACATTCCGCACCTTACTTGTTTTATTGTGACTAACTTTGTTTTGCAGGTGAACAAAGTCAAGGCCCTTGAAATCAGTTTCAAAACCCTTGAAATCAAAGTGTGTCACTAAGAGCTGAGATCGACATCAAGGCCTTTGAAATAAGTTTCAAAACCTTGAGATAGGTTTTAGCGAATAGTTCACATACTCTATTTAACCCCCCTTCTAGAATATATTTTATCATTTATATTCACCTAACGGTTATTCAATTGGTATCAGAGCTAGAATCACGTTTATTGATTTAACCATCAGTGAGACTAATCATGAATCTTGTAGGTGATGGGAGATTTGCTCAAAGAAGATCCTCATCTCGACCACCACTTTTTTGTGGCAACAACTTTTCCCAATAGAGATCACTCATGCATATGTTCATTATTGATCGGGATATGGAACTATGGAGCATCATTCAGAATGGCCCCAAAGTCCCAACTACGACAATTGAAGTTGTTCAAGTCCCAAAGAAGGAAACTGATTTCACACAAGCTGACTTGGACAATGTGTCAAAGAACTACAAAGCTATGAACCTGCTCTATTGCGGATTAAATGCAAATGAATTCAACCGCATGTCTTCATGCAAGAGTGCAAAGAAAATATGGGACAAACTTGTTGTCACATATGAAGGAACAAGTCAAGTCAAGGAAACAAATATTAGCATCTTCCTTAGACAATATGAGCTATTCAAGATGAATTCAAATGAACCAGTCAAAGAAATGTTCACAAGATTCATTGAGATCGTGAACAACCTGGACTCACTAGGAAAGGTTTTCACAAACGAAGAAAAAGTTAGGAAAGTTCTACGGAGCTTATCTAAAGCGAAGTGGGGACCTAAGATGAATGTCATCGAAGAAGCTCAGAATCTCTCAACTCTTCCTCTTGATGACCTTTTTGGAATACTCATCACACATGAAATGGTTTTTGGTGAAGAAGATTGAGAGCTCCCATCTAGTACTAAGAATCTGGCATTAAGATCGAGAAAGGATGAGTTACCATTTGAAAAGGGAGACGGTGATAACGATGATGAAGAAGATACAATTGCTATGATCTCTAAGGGTCTCGCGAGAATTCTCAAAATAAAGAAACATCTTACAAACAATAGAGAATATCCACGAACATCAAGACCCCGATGTAAGTTTTCTAACTCCAACAAGAAAACTAAAGTGTTGACTTGTTTTGAATAAGGCGAAACAAATCATCTTGTTAAGGACTGTCTACAAAAGAAGAGGACCAACTTCAAGAAAAATGATCGAAAGAAGAAAGATATGGTAGCTTCATCGAGTGATTCAGATTCCTCAAATGAATCAGAAGACGAAAATGAACAAGCAAACCTTTGTCTTATGGCCGATTATGACGAAGATCCAAATCTCTACGTTGATAATATGGTAAGTACCATTATGTCACAACCTAAATCTGAACTCACCCAATTCCTTACAGATATTATCATATGTGATAAAGAACATAGGATAAGGATAAGTTACATGAGAGAAAAATTTCTCAAACAAGAGAAAAGGTAAGTAATATGCCTCTGGAAATTGAAAAACTTAACACTGAAAAGTTAGACCGTGATATAAATATCAAGGGCTTGGAATACGAAAATGCAATTCTCAAGGACAACATCTCGTCTCTCCATCGAGAATATCTTGATTTAGAGAAAGAAAAGGATGATCTAAGTGCGACGAGTCAATACCAAAAAGCTGCACTTATCCAGTTCACTCGTTCGAAAGACAATCTTGAAAGAATGATGGGTGAGCAACAATCATCTCTTAACAAAAATGGTATAGGCTATCATGTAAGTTTTGCTAGAAAAACAACTACCACTTTTGTCAAGGCTAAAGGAAGTGTTCATATGCCCACATGTTTTTATTGTTGTAAAAAGGGTCACGTTAAATCTACATGTACATATAGAAGAAATGATACTTACATCATTAGAAACACTTATCCTCTATGTTTAAAGAAACATGTCAAACAAATTTGGGTTCCTAAAGGTACTAGACCACCAAACATGATTGAGTTTGAATATGGATCAAAATATGTCATTTGGTCCACCCGAAAAGGTTGATGTTTGTTGTTTTGCAAGATATCACCAAGGTAAAGGAGCAGAAATGGATATTAGATAGTGGTTGCTCAAGACACATGAGTGGAAAAAGTTCACTGTTCTCAGATTTAAAGAAGCAAACATCTGGAACCATTACGCTTGGTGATAAAGGAAAGTGTGACATTATTGATATTTGTAAAATATGTTATAATTCATCTAACTTTATTGATGATATATATCTTGTTGACGGTTTGAAGTATAGTTTTCTTAGCATCTCTCAAATTTGTGACAAAGGCAACAAGGTAATGTTTGATTCAGAAAAATGTGAAGTTCAAGACAAAACGATGGGTGACATTGTGCTTACTGCTCCTAGATGTAACAATGTTTATTCTATGAGTACTAACCAAGTTTTAGGAACTAAGTTAAAATGTCTCAAGTCCTTGACTGATGATCCAAGAGTTTGGCATAGAAGACTTGGTCACGTAAGCATGCATACAATGCAAAAGTTACTTTCAAAGTGATGTGAGCCCGCCGGACTTAAGCAACGAGACTGATGTGACCGCACCAAGATCAACACCACCTCTCACTCGAGCTAGAGCACGCATGCTAGGCCAAACCACTTTGACCTACCACCCTTTCAGAGCTCCGACATTTAAGGACGTCCATGACTATCACTTGGTGAACATACTTGAGGCGATTGAGGATGCCGGATCACTTTAAACCTAGATGTAACCTTTTGTTTTATTTTATGTGATCATGCTTGACTTTATTTCATGGTTTAAAACCACTTTTAGTTGGGTTTCTTTCAGCCACGATTTTGGAACCTTGGAGCTCTAATGTGGCCGGCCATATGAATGGTTTTTAGGCCATATATTGCTTGAAGTTGTTGGTTGAAAGACCCTAGGCTTTCCTTCATTTAGTATCCAACTCTTGAACTACTTGTAAGCTATTATTGTGGGGAGTTGGTGTTGAATTTTTCAGCCATATAAGGCCATCTCCTACCCACGTTTTTAAGCAGATTATAGAGTTGAGTTCAATCGAAGTTGTGTTTTCACTTTAAAGCAAAACAAACCTAGAGACTAAGGTGAGAGGCCAAGGTTTCGAAACCCACAAGGTGAGAGGCTGAGTGGTGTCCTTACGGTGCGAGGCTAGGAGGACAAAGGAGGTCTAATTTCCGAAGTGAGATTCCGAGGAAAGAAGAACTCGAGCCAAGGAGATCCAAGGTGCGAGGCTGGACGATTCCTTGCTTGGTATATCCCTATAAATCGAAAATACACAAAAGAAATCGAAGGAGGAACAACACCGGCGGATCCTTGCGTTCAACGGACGAAGAGCGCATCACAAAGGATTTGGTAAGTGGGCTGCCAAACCTAAACTTCAAGGTAGATGAACTATGTAAAGCTTGTACACAAGGTAAACAAACAAGAGGTTCATTCAAACCTAAGAAAGTTGTAAGTTCTTTTCGACCCATTGAACTTTTACATATGGATCTTTGTGAACCTATGCATGTCAAATCTCCCAAAGGTAAGCAGTACATCCTTGTTATTGTGAATGATTTTTCTCGTTTCACATAGATATCTTTCTTACGAGAAAAATATAAAGCATTGTTTGAGTTTTCAAAATTGTGTAAAGAGTTGCAAGCTTTGAAAAACCTACCAATCATTTCTATAAGAAGTGATCATGGTAGAGAATTTTATCAACTAAAGTTTGACTTTGTTTTGTGCAAAATATGGTATTTCACATAACTTTTCAGCTCCTAGAATTCCTCAACAGAATGGAATTATGGAACGTAAGAACCGCACCCTAGAGGACATGTCTAGGACTATGCTTTTAGAAAACAAGTTTGCCAAAAAGTTTTTGGGCAGAAGCAGTGAACACTGCTAATTACATCTTAAATAGATGTTTAATTCGCCCCATTTTGAAAAAGACTCCTTATGAACTCTTTAAGGGTAGAAAACCTCATATTTCATATTTCAAACCCTTTGGATGTGCATGCTTTGTTCATAACAATGGCAAAGATAATCTTGAGAAATTTGATGCACGTAGTGATGAAGCTATATTTATTGGATATGCTTCAACTAGCAAAGCTTATCGAGTTTATAACAAACATACCAAAATTGCTGAGGAGATTATTCATGTCATATTTGATGAAAGCATTGATGGTACTTTGAGTGAAAGTTTTGCAGATCTTTATCTGAATCAACTAAAAGATCACAATTCTGATGAAGAAGAAGATCCAAAAGATCAAGAAAAGAATATGCAAGAAAAGATTCAAGATACCGGAGAAAACTCTCAAGACCTTGAAACACATCTTCAAGACCTTGAAACAGAAAACTGCAATGTCAGAACTCCGTTTCAAGGCCTTGAAACCCAACTTCAAGGCCTTGAAATAGGATCCAAGGGCAATACACCAACGGTACCCAAATTTAGTCAAGCATATGAGCCTCAATCTTCAAGATCTGTTTCATCTTACAAACGAAGGAAGTTTCAACACTCTTCATACCATCCACAAGAGAATGTGATCTCGGATCCTAACGCAGAAGTTCAAATTCGATCTAAAGTAAACAACTTATGTGCGTTCTCTGTGTTCGTGTCTCTTATTGAGCCAAAGAGTTATGTTCAAGCTCTCCAAGAACCTGACTGGATCATTGCCATGCAAAACGAACTAAATGAATTTGAGAGAAACAAGGTCTGAACTCTTACTGAAAGACCAAAGCATCAACCCGTCATTGACACGAAATGGGTGTTTCGAAACAAGTTGGATGAAAACGGCAAAGTCATTCAAAATAAAACACGACTTGTAGCACAAGACTATAACCAAGAAGAAGGTATTGATTATGAGAAGACTTTTGCTCCAGTTGCCAAGTTAGAAGCCATACGTATGCTACTTGCATTTGCATCTTTCATAAGCATAAAGCTATTTCAAATGGATGTAAAATGTGCTTTTCTAAATGGCTTCTTAGAAGAAGAAGTCTACGTTGCTCAACCTCCTGGTTTTGAAAATGATGAATTTCCTGATTATGTATTAAAACTGGACAAAACTCTTTATGGTCTTAAGCAAGCTTCTTGAGCTTGGTATGAAAGATTGTCCAAGTATCTCCTTGAAATCAATTTCAAAAGAGGTTTGATTGATAAAACTTTATTTATCAAAACCAGAGGAAACGATATCTTAGTAGTACAAATCTATGTTAATGATATATTATTCGGTGCTACTAATGATTCCCTATGCAATGAATTTTCAAATATTATGTGCAAGGAATTCAAATGAGCTTAATGGGTGAGCTAAATTTCTTTCTTGGACTTCAAGTTACACAATCAAAGAAAGGGATTTTTTTCAATCATAACAAGTATACCAAAGACTTGCTTAAGAAGTATAAGATGGATCAATCTAAGGTCGCAAAAACTCCTATGAGTTCGACACTTTTGCTTGACCATGACAAAGATG
The DNA here is from genome assembly GCA_033239045.1 of Fagopyrum esculentum. NCBI lineage: Eukaryota > Viridiplantae > Streptophyta > Magnoliopsida > Caryophyllales > Polygonaceae > Fagopyrum > Fagopyrum esculentum. The sequence goes on along the minus strand of BSUD01000001.1, from coordinate 50,322,895 downwards.
ACAAAAGTGTAGTACAAAAGGAGTATCGAGGTATGATCGGTTCATTGTTATATTTAACCGCTAGTCGACTTGACATTATGTTTAGCGTGTGCATGTGTGCAAGATTTCAAGCTGATCCTAAAGAGTCACACTTGATAGCTGTGAAAAGGATTTTCCGATATCTCAATGGCACTAAAGATCTAGGGTTATGGTACCCACATCAAAGCTCATCACCTCGTTGGTTATTCAGATGCAAATTTTGCAAGTTATAAGGTCGATAGAAAGAACACTTCTGGATGTTGCCAATTCTTAGGGTCATTCCTAATCAGTTGGCAATGCAAGAAGCAAAACTCTGTCGCCCTATCCACAACTGAAGCCGAATATATAGCTACGGAAGCCTGTTGTGCACAAATTCTATGGATAGCTCAACAACTTCGTGATCTTGGTTTGATTTGAAAGGTATTCCTATAAAAATGTGATAGTACTAGTGCTATTTCAATTACTAAAAATGTTGTGCAACATTCAAGGACTAAGCATATCGATGTAAGACATCACTTCATACGTGATCACGTTGAGAAAGGTGATGTTTCGATTTCTTTTATATCAACTGACTTGCAGCTTGCAAATATCTTTATCAAACCTCTTCGTGAAGAGCAATTCAATTTCATTCGATTAGAGCATGGTATGTTGAACAAGAAAACATTAACTTAGGGGGAGTAAATCGTGTTATTTTCTCCTTTGTATGCAGTCCACTTGTCTTTTTCAAGGACCGTGAAACAAGATTCAAGGGTAAATCGAATTTCACGGATCTTGTAGGGATTAATATCTTTTAGATATTTTAATTCCTAAAATTTTTTAAGAAAGGGTTTTAAAAGAGATTTTAAAAGACTTTATTTTCATATTCAAAGATTTTTGAAATGTGAACTTACGTTGATGTGACTTCTTCCCTTAAATACCACTTCTCTTCCTTCTTTATCTCTTCCGCTTCATCTTCTCTTTGCAAAATCCCCGTGCTTTACTGTTTTGCTTTTCTCAAATCTGCTTCATCTCTCTTGCAAAATTTTTTTTCCATGGCTTCCAAGAGATCCTCAATTGATGATGTTGCATCCTCTGTCCCCAAATGCCAGAGAGTAGTTCACATCTCCTCTTACTCAGACTCCGACTCAGACTCAGACTCAAGCTCAAGTTCCCCATTTCATCTAGATGACCATGATTTTCAAGGCCTTTGATTCTGATATCAAAGCCTTATTTTGAAAGACTTGATTTATTTTTGTGGTTTTGTGAAAATCTTTTCTGGGGTTGTAATCTTTAACACTTCCATGCTTTAACTATTTTTCTCCCTTGTTAAAAGACAAATGGGGAGAAATAAATGATCCGACATTTTGATATTTCTACATTCTGCATTTTAAGTTTGTTTTGATATACATATATGCATCGCTAACTTTACAATGCAGGTACGATATATTTGTGTTGTCTTCCATCAAGGGGGAGATTGAAAACTCCACCTTGATTATATACTATTATAGCTTCTCGTGCCAAGGCAAGGGTATCATTTTAATGTTTAATAGCTAAATATTATTTTTATTTTACAAAACACTTTTGATGTATTGTAATGGTTTTAATTAATTAATCGGGAGAGAAATTGAAATTAAGTTAATATGTTTATATTAAATTATCTTTTAGATAAACAAAAAATATATTTAATGATTTTTACATATCTTATATAATAAAAGATGTATTATTTATATTTTAATATTTTATACATTGGTTAGTTTAGTAACTTATTGATATAAAGTTATATATTTATATTTGAAAGTTAAACTATGAAATAATCTAATCATCTTATAACTAAAAGTGGAAAGATTTTAGAAAAAAAAAAAAATTGGTAAGTTATCTTAAAATATGTAAGAAATTGTGGTAAGATTACAAAGTAAGCTATTAACTTATGTTAAATATATAATTTTAACTTATAGAGTGTAATATAGATATTTAAAAATTATGTTTGGTAAGTAGATATATATTATGTATCATAGGATAGTTATTTAAATATGAAAGATGTCAAATATATATATTTTTTTGAAAAATCAAAACTAAGTAAAATTGACACATGGCGGCAAATAGATAAGGAATTGACATGTGACATGAAGTGGTTTGACTTTAATAGTAGAGTATAGAGATCATCTTATAAATAAAAATGGAAAGATTTAAAAAAAATATTTGATAAGATATCTTAAAATTTGTAAAAGATTGTGGTAAGATTACAAAGTAAGATATTAATTTATATTAATTATATAATTTTAACATATAGAGTGTAATATAGATATTTAAAAATTAAGTTTGGTAAGTAGATATTTATTACTATAGGATAAATTGGGAAAGAAGATCAATTAAATTTTAATTAATAAAGTAAAACTCTAAGAAAATGACATGTGGCAAGGATGAACCAAATGCAAAAAAATACTTTGACTTTAATATATAGTATAGATTTGTATAGGTGATGATGATGGAAGACTTAAACACAAATGAAGTGGTTTTATATACTAATAGTTTATTGCTTATATATCGAGTTGCTTGGTTTGGTTTGGTGGGTTGTTTAGAATATGTGCAGGTCATGAAACGCATTTCTAGGGACTTTTGAAGGCCTTGAAATAGGATACAAGGGACATACAAGAGTTTAGAGTGATTCAAGACGGAGGCCTTGAAAACTATTTCAAGGGATCAAAAGCCAAGGCCATTGAAACTGTAATCGGAGCAACGCACGTTGAAGGAATTTAAATTCAACAAACTGAAACTACCAAGCGGCAAAGAAGATCTTCTAAGAAGATATGATCAACAAGAAGATATGCTCAAAGAAGATCTCAACCGACCAATGAAGATTTGATTCGAAACAAGATCTTGCAATGATCCTCAAACCAAGAGCACAAAGATCTTCTTTCAAACGGAATTTAATATCTTCACAATAAATACGAGAAGATTATGGACAAGAGAGATCAACGTGCTTCAAGGAGATGAAGACGATAGAAGATCTACAAACGTCTACCTCATCTTAACCAAGAGGCGACTTTCATGGAGAAGAAGAATCATCTTTAACGGTCATCTTCTCAACGGCTAGAAGACCTCTCCATAGAAGTCTATAAAATCAAGATGTCGATTGAAGAACAAAATACAAGCTTACACGGAAACATCCAAAGTCTTCAAGCGATCCCAAGCATCTTGATTTGATCAAATGGTTTTTCTTTCTCTCTTTTACTTAAAGCGTAATCACCTAGAGAGAGATAAAACTCGAGAGCTCCATTGGAATATCTAAAGAGTGTTATACTAGAATGTGTGTTACTATGCGAAGTAACTAGGCTATTATAGCAAGGTGAAGAGTTGGAGCTAGATCGTAGCTTTGGCTACTGTGAGAGAAGAAAGAGATTTCTTCTAGTTTCTATCTAGGACTCTTTGAAGCTGATAATAGATAGTTAGATCCTACGGCTATACCATGTGACGGAGAGTAGGCTAGTTAGAGCCGAACTTTGTAAATATATCCTCGTGTCGATCTTTTACATTCCGCACCTTATCTGCTTTATTGTGACTAACTTTGTTTTGCAGGAGAACAAAGTCAAGACCCTCGAAATCAGTTTCAAAGCCCTTGAAATCAAAGTGTGTCACTAAGAGCTGAGATCGACATCAAGGCTTGAATTCTTTGTACCAATATGGAATTCTTTGTACCAATATGGAATTCCAAGTGGACGATTTCCGTGAATGGTGATGAGGAGAGATCCATGGACTCAAGTGGACGATCACCAACTAAGGAATGAACATGTTTGAAAAGTGGACGATTTAAGGTTGGGAAAATTTTAAAATAAAAGCTAATGAATGATCACCAACTAATAAACTTGTAAAGAAACTAAATAAGACTTTGAAGAAGTTGGTTGAAGTTCCACATCCCGTGTTTCTATCGTATGGAATTAAAAATCTCACACTGAAGCCAAACGAAGAGGAAGCCTTGACACTATATTTTTCGGTAGGAAGGAGAGTTAGTGGTCTCCGCGCATCTAATCACGCTTCATATAAATAAAAAGTGTTTAAGTATTCTGTTAAGCAAAAATGTACATAAATTTACAAAACACATTTTATGTTTTATTCAAATACAAATTTACAAAACACATTTTATTTTATTTTTTTTATTTGAGTTCGACCCTCTCTTTTTGACCTTTTGATTCTAAGTTATATAAATACCGATATTTGGTTGGTTTTGGTGATTTGGACTGCACCCGTTTTTAGACGGGTTGCCTACGTACCTCGTTAAAGAGGATCAAGCGTCACGTAGTTCCGTGCGGTGTTTTCATGCATCAGAGAATCAAAGTCCAAACCCACCTTCTAGGAAGGGTTGCCTAGACGATGACTCAACTATCATTTGCATGACATTTATATCTCGACCATGCATCATAAGATTAAATTAAACCCACCTTCTAGGAAGGGTTGCTTAATTCATCCCGCTATCACGCGCATGATCAAGATTAGTGAGAGATTGTTTATTGTTTTATATTTTAAAATTTGTGAATGAATTCGGTTTTTAATTTACCAAATTTCCTACGTATCCTTTTAATAGGATTTGATGACATGAATTATGTATCATCATATTCATGCATATTGCAGCACATTATCTCTATTTACCTTGCATTTAGAGGAATTTTGCATACCTTTTATGTTCTATTCAACCAATTGTCGGAAATAGGGGTCTACACGAGATTTTGATGAATTGCAGGTAAATAGAGTTGAATTGGAAACAAAAAAATGGAGCGAGGAGCAACTAGGGATGTTAAGGAAGCTAAAGGAGTCTTAGAAGGATCACAAAGAGCTAAGGAATTGCAAAGGAGTAGCATAGAAGACGAACCAAATAAAGAGCACTTTCTGTTGAAGAAAATCGTTCTAATGTAAACATAAATCGGACGATTTTCACACATTGAAATCGAACGGTTTTGTACCAAAATCGACTGGGTCGATTTTCTTCACGATTCGGCCAAATGAAAAGACGACATAAAGCCCAATTAATTTGGGCTAGATGAGAGTTTTGCCAAACGGCCCATCTGCAAGAAACTATAGAGGAGAACCCTACGAACGAAGACGGGGAGGTCGCATCAGATAATCTTTACACGTTTTGGAGAAATCAAGGATTCTTGGAGAGAGATTGAAGAGCTTTTGTCGGAAAGTCATTCTTGATCTTTGATTGTGAGATTTCTTTATTCCATTGCATTGTTGTAGTTTGTGAGCACGATATTGAGTTGTTTGAGAGATATATTGAATACATTTGACGATTGTTTTACAGATTTGAAAGTTATTGAATTTTTCATTCAAGATTTGGTTTCTTTGCGATATCTTCTTCAATAATTAATTTGATTCGATTTTGTAAATGGTTGGCAAAAAACCTTGTGATTCTGGGGAGAATAGTTGATGATTAAGGCTTAGATGATGATAGACTGAACTCATTCAAACATTAGGACCCTGAGAATTTAGATTTTAGCTTTGCGACAAACGGGAAAATCGGGCTGTTCTTGAGGAAAATCGGCCGATTTTTCCTCCACCACCACCTACCAACATTCCTAAGCTTCCCCCTCCCCTATCCAAGCATAAGAAACGCTATGAACGCATTATAGATCGCCCATTCACCCCTCCTCGTTACATAGTGCTCGATGACTTAGATTCGTTATATGTTCGAGAGGATGTTGATATGATGCTTGATAGAGCAGGGTTGAGACAGTTTGCTACGATCAGGGAAGATGCTTATAGGGAGATCACCCTAGAATTCCTTAGCACATTTGAGCACGATCCTAGGGAAAGGATGGTCACTTTCCGCCTCATGAGCCAAGGCCACACTTTGTCTATTGATGCTTTTGGAGACTTGTTTGGCTTTTCTTATTCAGCTGCAGGCACATTTGCTAGAGGCCTCAGTGCTAGTGATTTTTGGGAGGCTATTTCCGTAGGAGAGTACGGCGGGGATAAGTGGAGACCCGGAAACTCCAAGGAGACAAGCATGTACAACCTTTCCTTCAAGGTAGTACATAGGATACTCAGTGAGAGTTTGTTTGCCAGGACCGAGACCCCGCAGAAGCTCAAGGCTGATGAGCTTTTTATCCTCTACTGCATGACATCTACCACCACTCCCGACATTGCCACCATGCTTGCTGACTATCTAGGAAAGATAGCCAATAAAGCTAAGGGCGACATTTGTGCAGGGGGCTTAGTCACTCACGTGGCTAGGACTCTAGGTTATGACTTCTCGGGATGCACTCTAGCTGAGAGTGCCCTCCCTTTAGGCTCACAGAGGTTGGTGGTCCGACAGGTCTTGATTCCTCGAGGGAGAGGAACTCTTCATGTGCCGATGCCATGGCACAGGGATCCGAAGAAGAAGCCATCCGAGATCATATGGAAATCCGAATACACCATTCGGAATAAGAGGAACTGGAAGGAGACCTTTGAGGCGATGCTTGAGGAGCTCTCACCTCCTACTTATTATGATGATGATGCAGGTAACTCAGATGAGGAGGATGAGGATGGCGGACAGGAGACCATGCTCGAGTTTGAGAGTGATACTCATAGCGGGCACGCTACGGATGCCATGGACACTGACACTCATGGAGTAGGACCGAGCAGGACTAGCAGGCAGGATGAGGAGACGGAGGATGACATGCAGCCACCTCGACACTCCTATGCACATGCTCCAGGCCCTAGACGAGGACGCCGAGCTCCGCGCCACTTCAGAGAGCTAGTCACTAGCTTCCAGAGCCTCAGCACCGACTACCATGCCCTCCGCACTGATTATGACACCCTGAACACACAGTTCAGGAGCTACAGGGAGGAGACGGACGCTAGGCATTCATCCTATGATGGCCAGATGAGGGACATGTACTACCACCAGTTCGGCCACTTCTACGATCCCTCCGCACCGATGTATCCATATCCACCACCTCCACCACCGAAAGAGGATTGAGCTTCCACTTCTTTTACATTGTAAGTATTTTTCTCCTTCTTATGCTTGATTTTCACATTGGGGACAATGTGGATGTCAAGTATGGGGTGGGGGTACTTACAATACCTTATTTTTCATTCTAGCACTCTATGTACTTTCCACTACTCTTGACAAATTGGCTTGTAATAACTCTTGCACTACTTGCTTTCTATTATCAACACTTGCATTTGCATGACCTTTTTCAAAACTATGAATTTTCAAAAATTTTAAGTGCTTCTTATATGGAAATGACCTCTATGATGAATATTGTGTATATGGATAGGCAAAAAGACGCTTAGTTATGTTGAGATCTTGACTATAGCATGAATGAAATTGCTTTTGTTACTTGAATACATGAATAAGTTATATGATTTAGTTGTTTTGATGAGAAAATGAAATAATAGTCGAAGCTATATTGCAAGTTCTTTTACACCATTTAAGGATGACTAAGGCAATTCACTTCTTTTCTTTTCTCATATCTTGATCATGCTAGCTCCTCAATGAAATATGTAACCCTCCTCTTACCATCCGGGAATTAGGATAGGCGATTGAAAAAAAGGCATGTTTGATGTGGGAGGGCCAAGAAAAATGTATTGAAAAAGTGCAAAATTTCATAAGTTTGGGGACGTTGAACATGAGGATGAGTAACTCGGCACCATTCACATAGCCGGGTGTTTGTGTCTTGCCAAAGTCCGATTGAACGACAAGTCCTAACGGGATATGGTATGTGCATCAAGGGTTTGAGGCATCTCGAAATTGAGAAACGCCAATCTCCTAGGCTTCGGTTTTTGTGCACCGCTGTCCATACTCTCAAAAAGTAAAGTATAATGAAAGCAAAGCTTTCTACATGCGAAGCATGTGCGGTGAAGAAAATTCTTGAAGGTGTTATGTGTTCCTCTTTCCCGGATTAGTACCACAATTGCCAAAAAGAACTCCTTCCCTTAATACGTTTCTTGAACCCTTTCTTTGATTAGAAGACCTTGAGACTTTTATGCATGTGTTCAAGACTTAATGGCTTAGATTTGTTTGAATTTGATTGCCTCTACACCTTTATCATGTTCTTTATTTATGGCTTCAAGGAAGAAAAGGGAGTTTATTCATCTTATAGTCATCATTGATACATACTTTACCTCTTTTATGTCTTGAAATATCACTTTGAGAGCGATCCATTGAAAAGGAGCACTACCAAAAAGAAAAGTTTTTGAGTTTCATACATGCATAATCCATGACGTCTTATATTCTGAATTTAAGTCTTGCTTAGGGACAAGCAAGAGGCAAGTATGGGGTATTTTGATGACATGAATTATGTATCATCATATTCATGCATATTGCAGCACATTATCTCTATTTACCTTGCATTTAGAGGAATTTTGCATACCTTTTATGTTCTATTCAACCAATTGTCGGAAATAAGGGTCTACACGAGATTTTGATGAATTGCAGGTAAATAGAGTTGAATTGGAAGCAAAAAAATGGAGCGAGGAGCAACTAGGGATGTTAAGGAAGCTAAAGGAGTCTTAGAAGGATCACAAAGAGCTAAGGAATTGCAAAGGAGTAGCATAGAAGACGAACCAAATAAAGAGCACTTTCTGTTGAAGAAAATCGTTCTAATGTATACATAAATCGGACGATTTTCACACATTGAAATCGAACGGTTTTGTACCAAAATCGACTGGGTCGATTTTCTTCACGATTCGGCCAAATGAAAAGACGACATAAAGCCCAATTAATTTGGGCTAGATGAGAGTTTTGCCAAACGGCCCATCTGCAAGAAACTATAGAGGAGAACCCTACGAACGAAGACGGGGAGGTCGCATCAGATAATCTTTACACGTTTTGGAGAAAACAAGGATTCTTGGAGAGAGATTGAAGAGCTTTTGTCGGAAAGTCATTCTTGATCTTTGATTGTGAGATTTCTTTATTCCATTGCATTGTTGTAGTTTGTGAGCACGATATTGAGTTGTTTGAGAGATATATTGAATACATTTGACGATTGTTTTACAGATTTGAAAGTTATTGAATTTTTCATTCAAGATTTGGTTTCTTTGCGATATCTTCTTCAATAATTAATTTGATTCGATTTTGATAATGGTTGGCTAAAAACCTTGTGATTCTGGGGAGAATAGTTGATGATTAAGGCTTAGATGATGATAGACTGAACTCATTCAAACATTAGGACCCTGAGAATTTAGATTTTAGCTTTGCGACAAACAGGAAAATCGGGCTGTTCTTGAGGAAAATCGGCCGATTTTTCTTATGAACAGGACGATTTATTTCTTTTGACGAACTTTAATTGAATCAATCTTTAATCAAAGCTAATCCTTGCCTAAATCCCAATCTTGATTAACCTTTTTACCTTCTAATTGAATGCTTGAATACACTTCAAACCTGTCTCTACATTTAATAGATTAAAATCGCAAGATTTGGGTAATAAAGAGACTCAACATACTTTATTAAGATTTTAAGTGTGCTTTCTATTCATACTTTGGAGAGTCATATCCTGGAGTTTTAGATAGTTAGTTTGAACATAATCCTTGTCTTTAGATCTTTCTATATTGTAGCCTCAACAACCCTTATAGAGAGGACCTTTAGATTAGTTATATAGGTTTCGGAACTTCATCGTACGAATCCTACCTTTGTACATTTAATCTTGGCAATATAAATTCTGTCCTATACTTATAGAAGTGTCTTGAATCAAAAGCCTAAATCGGATACTTGAATCCTTGGAATCATTTCTCTCTTTATCAAATCACAAAAGTTTTATACTTTCGCTAGATAATTGAAATCGTAATTTTTCTCACCAAATCCCTGAGTTCGACTCTGGAATTCTTACCTTTCTACAGCTGATCCGTACACTGCGGGTTCGCTTTGCTTTTGAGTTCTAGATATAAATTTAAGACTTTGACGCACACCCTTTTGAGCGAACAGGAATCAAGTCGTACGTAGTTCTTAAATGATTGTTTTTTTTTTGTGGTTAAACTCGACGAGTGAATGCTTTATATCGAGTTTATGAATATTTGAGAGTTTGGTTTAACTCCAAGATTTATTTTAGAGTTGATTTTATTTAGGAGGTGCGACTGAATCCAATATTGGATTTCCTACGTAGCTCGGAAAGAGCATCAAGTCATGACGTAGTTCTGGATGAAAAGATATTTAGTTTAGATTTTTGTGAGGTTAAACTCGAAGAGCGGATGCTATATATCGAGTTAAAAATATTTGGCATATTTTTAATATTTGAATTTGATTTGCGACTGTACCCGATAATAGTTTAAACTTAATATCGAGTTACCTACGTAGCCTTTTAAATGACGTCAAGTCTTTACGTAGTTCTAAATGGAATATTTGGACTTTAAGTTTATGACTTTCATTTCATATAAAAGTCAAATATATATTTGTGATTGAATTTAATACGTTTTTGTTTTGTATCCAATTTCTTACGTATCCGTAAAAGAAAACGGAATCAAATCATACGTAGTTCTTTAAGCCTTTTTTGACTTTATATTTTAAAAGTAAAATTAATTTGTGCGATTGGACTCGATAATTTATAAGCCGAGTTTCCTACGTAGTCTTTTTATTTTTAAGACATCAAATCACTCGTAGTTCGTTTGAGAAAGTAGTATTTGAATTTGAGGTTAAACTCGATGAGCGGATGCTTCATATCGAGTTTAGAAAATTTGGCGTTTTTTAATATTTGAATTTAATTTGCGACTGTACCCGATAATAGTTTAAACTTAATATCGAAGTACCTACGTAGCCTTTTTGAAATGACGTCAAGTCTTCACGTAGTTCTGCGTAAAAGAATAATTTTATTTGAATAATAAATATATATAATCTTCATACACTCAAATATTCTTCATGACATTTACTTTTGTGGTTCACTTTCATAATGAACAAGATAGTACTTAACAAGCTTGTCGTTTTATTTTTGCCTACCAAACAAGTTCATAAGTCTATAATGTCCACCGAGATAACAAACAATCCAACTTACACTCAAATATAGTAGCCAAAACTGATTACTTTCGTACTAACTATAAATTTTATGTAGTGATCGAAAGTATTTACTTTCGGATCAACTACGAGTTTAGTATAGTGGATAATAGTGATTACTTTTATACTAACTCTAAAATTTTGTGTAGTGATCGAAAGTATTTACTTTTTGATCAACTACATATGAAGTTAAGTGATCGAAAATAAGTATTTTCGATTAACTACGAGTTTGTAGCAGTGAAATCGATCGATTCCAACCGACCACTAAAACTTTGTGTTTTATTAAATACTATTTAGTGAACTTGGAAACTTGCTGCTAATTGGTGAGGAAGTGTGAATATACGTGTATATATATGTATTCATGCAACTCCAAAGTATGGCACATATGCACATATGTTTGCATATATGAGCAAATATTCAATAGAGCAAATGACTCAACCAATAGAAAGTGGGCAAACAAGTAGCCCTTTTGTTTGATATTGATTTAACGTTAATTTTATAAATCCGGGAAAACAAGAATTAGTATATCCAGTAAAGGATAATTGATTTTTGTGAAAACCAAGTTGTTTCTGTAATGTTTTCAAGATCAAATTCATTTTTAATACCATGAAATCTTGTGCATTTAAAAGAACTTAACTGATTGTTTTATTGCACACTTCATCTTTTGTTTCCATGGTTTCTTTAATAGCAATTTAATGGAGGCTAGAAGACATTCATCAAACTTGGGTTGGACATATACAGTGGAAATAAAGTGACGACTTGTAACCAACTACGGCCCGGTATAGCGACTAGAAGTAATTACTTCCGAACAAACTATGAGTTTTGTGTGCAGTGACCGAACGTAAGCACTTTCTGATCAACTGCAGATTTGGGTACAACGTTTCAAGAAAGTGCTTTCAAAGAACTATAATGTCCTTCAGAAACTTTGTATCAATTCTAATTTTTCTTCCCCTTGCATTTTTTTTATGTGCGGCTGTCTTATATATGTAAACAACTAACTTTAAATTTGTAATGTCCCTTCCTCTATCTTTACCATATTAACTCTTCAAACTCAACTCTTTTTCTTGTCTTCATTTTTGCAGCGTCAGTACTCAATACTCTTGAACTTGACCTTACTTTGCATAAAGATAGAGTTTAAGAAAATAAGACAAATCCAAATTTAGGAAGTGGCTTACCATGCTGGTATGCATGATACATCGCTTGATTTTCTCTATATTTATTTATTTTATTGTATGAACTTTGACAGAAAAGAGTTATATGTATTCTCTTCATTTTGCTGTTTCAGTTCTTCTTCCTTTTGCAATTTAGGCCTTTTTAGGAAGATAGTTAACGATGTAACTATGGAAACTGGTCATGGGCATCAATGAAGCAGTGAATCCATTTTGTGTAGTGGCCGAAAGTATACACTTTCGATCTGACTACAATTTTGATGCAGTGGTCGAAAGTATACTTTCAATCCAACTACAAGTTCGGTGTAGGCGATGGCATGACCTAATGTAGCGACAAAACCTATTAGTTTCATCCGGCTACGATCGAGTTTATAGAAGGGGAGACATTGCTACCTTCAACCGGCCACCATCGTGAATGAATTGGCTAATTATTGTTAGCACATCCTCATCCAAAGTTAATCAGCCAATCCAAATCTCATTTTTTAAATACTTGAACTTCCTTCTTCCTTGTTTCTTCTATATCGTGTTTTTTTTTGCAGGTTCACAATGCTTGTAGTGCTCAAAGGGTTTAATGAAGGAGAAACGTGCCTTTTATATTGAGCAAATTGGGAAGTTAAAAGAAGTTTTATGTAATAACCACCCACTCACATATAATTAGCATCACTTAATTTTAATTTTTAGAAGAACTTAACCTTCCTTCATTTTGAATTGATTTCACGTTTCAAGACTTCCACAACTCATTTAGACACTTTTTTATTTTTTTTTGTTTTAATTTAAATTATTTTTTCATGTATAATTGACCAATATTTGGACTATAAAAATAAGGCTCAATTAACTTTAAATTTGTCTAATATTTATTAGAATTGAGCTAAAATTAAAAAAAAAATCATGTTAACAAACATAATAATTTTGGAGAAATTAATTACATGTATAAAATGTAATTAAATCTTTAAGTACTTTACATGAAATAATGAAGTATGAAGATTCATGAAATTTGATCCCAAACAGTTGCCCCCCCGAACTTTATGCGTGTGAGAAATTGAACGCGTTTAAAGTTCGATATTTTTGCCTTGGAAGATGATTCGCATTTGAAACCATTTGGTTTCATTTATTCATGCATGAAAGAGGAACATATTGAATAGTTCCAACGGTAATTTGTTCGGTTATGAAATTTACCCATAGTCATTTGGTGAAGAATATGATGTATGGGTATAAAAACTTTGAGTTTTATAGAATTTTTTCTTTGGAATTTCTTTTGATATTTGATATTTGGCTTGAGGCCTTTTTGTGGCAGACAAGTGTTAATTTGGAGAGTTTTATGCCATTGATTTAGAGACATTGTAGATATCTCTTTTAAGTTTTTGGGGGCTTTATTGATCAAGTAGTTTGATGACGTTAGTCTACATGATTTATCTGTCTTTGTTTGAGATAAAAATAAAGGAGTTTGGAGGAATATGATTTTTGTTTGTTTATTTGAGGGTATGAGAAAATTCACATTGCGAAGCAATTGTGAATTTGATCAAATGTTTGGGATAATTTAAAGTTTTATTCCTTGAAAGAAAATTTTGTTTTGAAGAAATTTGGATTAACCATCAAGTTTGAGAATGATGTTTAAGGTATAGCAATTTAGGCATAGAAGCCTTCAACTTATCATCTTTTGTAGACATATTTTGCTTACTCTTCTTTTCTTATAAGTAAAGAAAAAATTTCGTCGATTTTTGTGGCTGCACCTAGCATTTGATTAGCTAGACTACCTATGTACCCTCTTTGATAGGGATCAAGCCTTTCGTAGTTCTTTTGAACCGAATTGATTTTTTATTTTTATTTTTTTACATTCATCTAAGGACGAGATCCAAACCCACTTTCTAGGAAGGGTTATCTAAATCCAAGTCCGATCATCATGTGCTTGATTTTTATTCATATGCATCACTCGAATAACTCAAACCCACCTTCTAGGAAGGGTTGTTCAAATCACTCGAACTATCATTTGCATACAAGAGATTTAATTTGCACCCCTTTTTTTTAGGGTGTGCGACTGAATCCGACGTATATTGAATCTCATGTCGAATTTCCTACTTACCCTTTACTAGGGATCAAGTTGTATGTAGTTCTTTAATGAACCACTCAATTACAGTATTTGAGAGATTTTTTTATAATTAGGTGCATTATTAGCTAATTAATGAAATTAGCCAATTTCAACCTAGAGAAGCTTGCATTATGTTCGTAAAGCGACGTTAATCTTATGCATGTTATATTTTATGAAGTTAATCAAACTCATATATGTAATTAACTTTTTGAGATCATGAATTAAGATATGAAATTTAGCTTAGCATTTATCTTTATCCCAAAATCCTAACAAACTTGATTCACACTTGATGCAACATTAGATTCATCAGGTTCAAATGCTATCATCATATCTCAACAAATTTTAATTCAAACCAATTTGAATTGTTCGGTGGTTTCTTTTTAAACGATGAATGCTAATATTATTAAGCATCTTCCGCTCCACTTAGAATTCAATTAGAGGCATCTCTCAAATATTTTTCGTAGTCTCCTCCAACTTTCAATGGCGTCTCATCAAAAGACTAAGGAAAAAAATGGCCAAGGTAATTCTCATATTCGTTTGAAATCAACTTGGGTTTGAAAATGGAAACCAAATGGTTTCTAGCTCGATTGCGGTATCAATAGTAGAGATAAAAGCATTTGCTTTTAATTCTACCACTTGCCTGAAATGGTAGCGGAACTTTGAGTATTTACTATATTTGCCGTTTGTTCTTTAAATTTTTAACTTTCGGAGATCAAAAGTATTTGAGATCTTCCCGATATGATATCGGTAAATTAAAGCGTATGCTTTTAGATCAACTACGAGTCTCGCGGCGGTGAAAGTATATACTTTCAAACCTACTGCAATTTTGTCACTTCGATACTTGAAATGAAGAACTCAAATTTAGCAGACCAACATACCACTTGACATTCTTGGGTTTTATATTTCTCAAATAGACTAGCTTTCATCATAATATAAAGACAAACAATAGAGTTTATATTTGATCAAAGCAATAAAAGAAATTGGTATGGGACACTAAGGTCATCATTTTTTTTTGCTAAAAATGAGAATTATTGACTTTAACTTTGCTCTTTAACTTTCCTGCAATTAGTGTGTAAAAGAGGGAGTAAGGGGCTTTCAATTTGTATAACGTAGAAACACCTCCTAATGCCCCTGACATTGTGCATTTAAACTCTGGAGAATGTTTTAATTTCATTCTTGCCAACACCTAACGGAGCTTTTTTTTTTTAGAAGCCCACTATGAAGATTTGTGGTGAAGTTGGGCCACAGAGAGCACATAAGGGAGATGACAAAAAAATTGCATTTGATCCTTACTACAATAGGACTGTGTCTATGAAGGAGCTGAAAGTCGGCAACTCCCAAGTCACTGAAATGATGTCACTAATCAAGAGGGAAGAGGTTTCAGAATGAAGCTTTAAATTTTCGCTCTATGATGATAAAGGGTGTATATTGCCTACAAAAGGATATGGACCCCGATTTAAAGCGACACTTCTTGAGAAGGTTCGACTTGAGGATGACGTTTCTGAAGTTAAATAAGAATTTTATCGTCTTATAAAAAGGCTCATGGATGTGTCTATGAATTGGGGTGTAGAATTCACATTTCGTGGTTTGTCTAAATTTATCCCCTATCTTATGGAATGGACAAACCGCATTTTAGACCGTTATGAGCAACCATTACGGGCAGCTGGTATTTATGGGCTTGTCGGGGTTTCACAGTTTCCTTACGACTACAACAAGGAAGTGTGGAAAGATTTTTGTGAGCAATGGGGTCCTTTAACCAACACACTACATCATGGTAGCGGTGAAGTCGGGATTTCTTTGAATGATTTGAAGCAGATTGGCGGGCTACCGATTTTAGGAGACCCTTATGAGGAATACTTGCCACCGAATGAACAACTTTGTAGCTATCCCTCCACTGTGACGGAGCTCTTGAAAATATATGCCGAGCTTTGCCAACATGAAGACAAGAATCAAGAGGTTTCTTGGTACAAGTGGATTAAACACTTTTATAGAGGTATGAAAGAGTTTGATGCTTATGGAGAAGAACATCCTTCATCTCGGAAGAGAAAGTCTCCTGTTGTGACAAGTTCAAAAGGGAACGTTAAGAAACCATTGCCCTTATGTGTCTCGGATGAAGGAGAACTTGTGGCTTATTTAGCTCTTTTGCTAAGCAGATTTATTTTACCCCATGGTTCAGATTCTGTTAGACCAGAAACATTTGTGATGACTTCATTTATGGCTCAAGGAAAGAAGATTTCACTTGCACCCACGGTCTTGGGACACATATACCACGGATTAGGAAAGATAGCAACCTTTCATGCAATCCCGGTAGCGCCAAACCCAATTTTGGAATTCATTTTGTGATTGGTTGGCTTGTAGAGTACTTTCCTTGTTTATATCCAAGTCGTCCCAAAGATGATATCCGAGGCAAGTTTCCTTTGTTAGCAAAGTATGCTAGAGTGAATGGTAATGATATGCCCTTGTACCAAGCCAGACTTGTATTTAGAGGTATAGAGCACTTCTTTCATCGAACCATGAGTTTCGGAGCAAAAAATGAGGGTGATG
Organism: Fagopyrum esculentum; assembly: GCA_033239045.1. Lineage (NCBI taxonomy): Eukaryota > Viridiplantae > Streptophyta > Magnoliopsida > Caryophyllales > Polygonaceae > Fagopyrum > Fagopyrum esculentum. The sequence continues at coordinate 50,306,136 of BSUD01000001.1, read as the reverse complement.
ATCTTGTTGAAGTGGGTGGACTATCAGATCAACAGTTTGAGCAATTGTTGAGCATTCGTCCGAGTGTGTTGCATATTCGTCTTGGGGCTATACTGATGTTATAACCTTACTATCCGAACAGATTCCCATTATAATTTGGATTTGATCAAGGTGTTCCTGGAAATGGCTTGAAATTCGACTTCTCCAAAAGAAAAAGGTGCTCCTTAGAAGAAATCGTTAAGGCATATGATCGATTCCTTAGAAAGAATACTGGGACACGTTTTCATATCCCGCCTGAATATCACCGTGGCACTTACACTTATGCTTATTGTAGTTGGTGGGCGAGAATTACTATACCTTATCTTTCTCAATCGTGTCATAAGGTCAAGACTATTTTGCTTAAAAAGAACTGTATTGAAAGAGAACCCAATTTTGTGATCAAATATACAAGGATTGTCACTAGTGGATTACGAGGAGCCGTAAGGGTATCTCAACGTAAGGGTACTCATGCAAGTCCCCTTCTTTCAAGTGACTCTTCTTCTCGGTTTGATACCGACACTTCAAAAAGAAAGAAATCTGTTACTGAAAAGCAACAATTGTCTCTTGTGGAAGAAGTGGATGATTTGCCTAGCAGAATATCTATCAGTGATGATATCAATCCTAAAAGGGTTCGTCATAACAAGGCTGAAAAATCTGATAGTTCTCAATCTGTTGGCTTTGAAGATTTACCGATGCACGACAACTTGATTGATGTTGATGATGGTAATTTTGAAGAGGGAACATCAACTCCAGCCGACAAGGCAAATCAGAGCATTACTGCCATTGTAGCAATGCCTGAGTCATCCCGAAACTTGAGACCGGAAAATGTTGAAATGCTTCCATTACAAAGTGTTTCTGTCACTTTGCAAGACATGCTTTCATCTATTCAAAAAGGATGGGTGCGTGACAACATCATTGAAGGTGTGAGCTCTATTGTGAAGACTATCTTAGACTTGAAATCTCCACAACGGCTTTTTGATCATCGCTCCCAAATCTTTCATGAGATTAAGACTTTGCAGGCTATTACAACAATTAACCTTGTGAATCTCGACTGGTTTATTTTAAAAGTTCAAAACTTGCTCAGTGATGCTGAAGTAGTCAGTACTTTAGCAATTGGTATGAATATTCAACATGTGCAAGCCTTGACAACCCACTTAGCTCATTGCTCTTCTGAACTTTCAGCGAAACGAACTCATCTTTCTAGTTTGTCCGAAAAGACCCCCAGCTTGAAAGAAAGGGAGATTGAAATTTCAGCATTAAAAGAGAAGGTTCGCGAGATGGAAATTAAACTTGAGGCTGACAAGATAAATTTGACGACTGAGAGCGTAAAGGTGCAAAACTCTATATTTGAAGAGGAAAAGAAGTTACAAGAATTTCAAGATGAGCTTGATCAATCGGGACAAGAAAAGATTGAAGAAGTCAATTTGAAGACTCAACACATCCATGCTTTAATTGATAAAATCAATGCTTTTACTTCTTGTAGTTAGAATTTATGCTCTCCTAGGAACTTGATCTAGCAACCGCCTTTTTATCACCATTTTTTTTGTTTTTGAATTCGTAAAGCTTTGTGCTTGATTTGTTTTGTTATTAATAATGCACTCTTCTAAAAAGAGTTTTGATTTGAATTCATAAAGCTTATTTCCTTACTTTATATATATATATATATATATATATATATATATATATATATATATATATATATATATATATATATATATATATATATATATATATATGTTAATGATGTCATGCTTTTCGTTCCAACTTGATTAATTTGTTGAATACAAGCTTATTTCCTTACTTTATATTTATATATGTATATATGTATATATATGTTAATGATGTCATGCTTCTGGTTTTGCATACTTCTACACGTACAAATATACATAATTCATGGCTTGCATGGTTTGAAGATTAGCATGAATTAAAGATTACATTCATCTAATTTACGATGACGTTTGGTTTACATGTATAACTTAGAGATGAAAAGAAAGAAAAGGTCCCACCGTGCGTGCCAAAAATATGTTAAGCAAAAATGTACATAAATTTACAAAATACATTTTTATGTTTTATTCAAATATAAATTTACAAAACACATTTTATTTATTTATTTTATTTGAGTTCGACCCTCTCTTTTTGACCTTTTGATTCTAAGTTATATAAATACCGATATTTGGTTGGTTTTGGTGATTTGGGCTGCACCCGTTTTTAGACGAGTTGCCTACGTACCTCGTTAAAGAGGATCAAGCCTCACGTAGTTCCGTGCGATGTTTTCATGCATCAGAGAATCAAAGTCCAAACCCACCTTCTAGGAAGGGTTGCCTAGACGATGACTCAACTATCATTTGCATGACATTTATATCTCGACCATGCATCATAAGATTAAATTAAACCCACCTTCTAGGAAGGGTTGCTTAATTCATCCCGCTATCACGCGCATGATCAAGATTAGTGAGAGATTGTTTATTGTTTTATATTTTAAAATTTGTGAATGAATTCGGTTTTTAATTTACCAAATTTCCTACGTATCCTTTTAATAGGAATCAAGTCGTACGTAGTTCTTAAATGATTGTTTTTTTTTTGTGGTTAAACTCGACGAGCGAATGCTTTATATCGATTTTATGAATATTTGAGAGTTTGGTTTAACTCCAAGATTTATTTTGGAGTTGATTTTATTTAGGAGGTGCGACTGAATCCAATATTGGATTTTCTACGTAGCTCGGAAAGAGCATCAAGTCGTGACGTAGTTCTGGATGAAAAGATATTTAGTTTAGATTTTTGTGAGGTTAAACTCGATGAGCGGATGCTATATATCGAGTTAAAAATATTTGACATATTTTTAATATTTGAATTTGATTTGCGACTGTACCCCATAATAGTTTAAACTTAATATCGAGTTACCTACGTATCCATTTAAATGACGTGAAGTCTTTACGTAGTTCTAAATGGAATATTTGGAGTTTAAGTTTATGACTTTCATTTCTTATAAAAGTCAAATATATATTTGTGATTGAATTTAATACGTTTTTGTTTTGTATCCAATTTCTTACGTATCCGTAAAAGAAAACGGAATCAAATCATACGTAGTTCTTTAAGCCTTTTTTGACTTTATATTTTAAAAGTAAAATTAATTTGTGCGATTGGACTCGATAATTTATAAGCCGAGTTTCCTACGTAGTCTTTTTATTTTTAAGACATCAAATCACTCGTAGTTCGTTTGAGAAAGTAGTATTTGAATTTGAGGTTAAACTCGATGAGCGGATGCTTCATATCGAGTTTAGAAAATTTGGCGTTTTTTAATATTTGAATTTAATTTGCGACTGTACCCGATAATAGTTTAAACTTAATATCGAAGTACCTACGTAGCCTTTTTGAAATGACGTCAAGTCTTCACGTAGTTCTGCGTAAAAGAATAATTTTATTTGACCTTATATTCATGATAAATTCTTAAAATGAACTTGAATAATAAATATATATAATCTTCATCCACTGAGATATTCTTCATGACATTTACTTTTGTGGTTCACTTTCATAATGAACAAGATAGTACTTAACAAGCTTGTCGTTTTATTTTTGCCTACCAAACAAGTTCATAAGTCCATAATGTCCACTGTGATAACAAACAATCCAACTTACACTCAAATATAGTAGCCAAAAGTGATTACTTTCGTACTAACTATAAATTTTATGTAATGATCGAAAGTATTTACTTTCGGATCAACTACAAGTTTAGTATAGTGGATAAGAGTGATTACTTTCATACTAACTCTAAAATTTTGTGTAGTGATCGAAAGTATTTACTTTTTAATCAACTACATATCAAGTTAAGTGATCGAAAATAAGTATTTTTGATTAACTACGAGTTTGTAGCAGTGAAATCGATTGATTCCAACCGACAACTAAAACTTTGTGTTTCATTAAATACTATTTAGTGAACTTGGAAATTTGCTGCTAATTGGTAAGGAAGTGTGAATATACGTGTATGTATATATTCATGCAACTCCAAAGTATGACACATATGCACATATGTTTGCATATATGAGCAAATATTCAATAGAGCAAATGACTCAACCAATAGAAAGTGGGCAAACAAGTAGCCCTTTTGTTTGATATTGGTTTAGCGTTAATTTTATAAATCCAGGAAAACAAAAATTAGTATATCCAGTAAAGGATAAATGATTTTTATGAAAACCTAGGTGTTTCTGTAATGTTTTCAAGATCAAATTCATTTTTTAATACCATGAAATCTTGTGCATTTAAAAGAACTTAACCGATTCGTTTATCGCACACTTCATCTTTTGTTTCCATGGTTTCTTTAATAGCAATTTAATGGAGGCTAGAAGGCATTCATCAAACTTGGGTTGGACATATGCAGTGGAAACAAAGTGATGACTTGTAACCGACTGCGGCCCGGTATAGCGATCGGAAGTAATTACTTCCGAACAAACTATGAGTTTTGTGTGCAGTGACCGAACGTAAGCACTTTATGATCAACTGCAGATTTGGGTACAACGTTGCAAGAAAGTGCTTTCAAAGAACTATAATGTCCTTTAGAAACTTTGTATCAATTTTAATTTTGCTTCCCCTTGTATTTTTGTTATGTGCGGCTGTCTTATATATGTAAACAACTAACTTTAAATTTGTAATGTCCCTTCCTCTATCTTTACCGTATTAACTCTTCAAACTCAACTCTTTTTCTTGTCTTCAATTTTGCTTCCTCTATCCTTACTTTGCATAAAAGATGGAGTTTAAGAAAATAAGACAAATCCTAATTTAGGAAGTGGCTTACCATCCTAGTATGCATGATACATCGTTTGAGTTTCTCCATATTTATTTATTTTTATTGTATGAACTTTGACAGAAAAGAGTTATATGTATTCTCTTCATTTTGCTGTTTCAGTTCTTCTTCCTTTTGCAATTTCGGCCTTTTTAGGAAGATAGATGACGATGTAACCATGGAAACTGGTCATGGGCATCAATGAAGCAGTGAATCCATTTTGTGTAGTGGGCGAAAGTATACACTTTCGATCTGACTACAATTTTGATGCAGTGGTCAAAAGTATACTTTCGATCCAACTACAAGTTCGGTGTAGGCGATGACATGGCCTAATGTAGCGACAAAACCTATTAGTTTCATCCGGCTACGATCGAGTTTATAGAAGGGGAGACATTGCTACCTTCAACCGGCCACCATCGTGAATGAATTGGATAATTATTGTTAGCACATCCTCATCTAAAGTTAATCAGCCAATCCAAATCTCTTTTTTTAAATACTTGAACTTCCTTTGTTACGCTAAGATCGTGTGATATGCACGCAATAAGCTTTAAATTTATATTCTCGTTATATTTCTCCCAACTCCTAGCGCACCCGCAGTGTACGGGACGTTCGTAGTAGGGATAGTATTCCGAGGTCGAACACAAAGACTAAGGTGAGATTGATTCGATTTATGATTAAGTTTAGTGAAGATCTAGATTAAGAAAAGAGAGAGGAATAAAGAAATGAAAATCTAAATGTTTTTGGTGGGTTTTTAGGTGATCAATCAAGGATCACTAAGCATGCAAAATAAACAAATCAACTATGCTAACAAATCAACACAGACAAACAAGAAAGAACGAGATATAGATCGAAGATAGAAAAGGGGATTCTAGGGGTTGGAAATTCCGGTTATGGCATAGGACTCAAGCTATCTAATCATTCCTTGGATTAACTATTATATGTTGGGAGTGAGTGTTTCTAGATTGGGATCAATCACCGGGTAGGTCTCATGGTCCACTAGTCCATCCCTAAGATCTCATCACCGGGTAAGTCTCTAAGAACCTAAGGGATGGAATTCTACACAAACCGGATTGTCACCTAGGGATCTAACCTATCTTTACCGGGTAAGTCTCGGAAGGGTTAGTCCTAAACAACTATCCTAGCACACTTAGTCCAATGGCGGCTTATGAGGCTCACCACTACCTAGGGTTTGTTATCTTTGGAATCTAAGAGTAAGGATTACCGGGTAGGTCTCTCCTAACACTTAGTTGCTAACACTAGGTTACCCTAGGATAGAATTAACTCAACAAACACTAGGATTTCAACATTCTAACAATCTAAGGCTAGATCCATCGAACCAGGGAGAATCACGGTGTGTTCCACCAAGTCCACGATTGTGGTTTGGCAAGAACAACCCGTGGACTTCAACAGAGGCTACGTCCAAGTAAGTAACTCATCCAAGGGTGAATCTAATTCCATCCTATCATAATCCTAGCCATAACCATCCTTTCCTTACCCTAGAATCACATCTATTTAGCCTACAACATTCATCATAGCAATCGAAATCATCAAACATAAAATCATACCTTCCATTTGCAAGATAATGAAGAGAAAGAGATGAACAAGTGAAGTAAGCAAAACCAAGCTGAAAATGGAATTAGAATGACTCACAATCCTTCTTAAAGAAGGTTTAAATGGTTCATACAACTCTAGAAATCGATTCCGAAATTCTTCACTACAAAAGCTATCAAAAACTTCCAATGGTGTGCTCTTCTTCTCTTCTCCAATGGTAGCTTCCTCCTACCTCCTTCTTCAAAGAATCTTCTTGTTGAGAGTATTGTTGTGTGTGTAGAGTGATGGGAGAATACCCAATTGAAAGATGCTAGATGGAAGATGCCTTCTCAGCCAATGCAGGACCACTTTTATACTACAACTTTGCAAGAGCTGGCCAAGAGATCGTGGCACAGCTGTCACGAAAACCTGGCAAGAACCACGGGTGGTTCCACGGCCGTGGACTTCCAGTGAACCGTGGTTTGGCGCTTCAGCATTGCTTTGGTTCGTTAAGCTATGATCTAGTGCATGGCTTGTGTTGGCAAGGTTCCATGAGTCCTCCTTAGCCTCTAGCTTGCATCCTAATGAGTCCGAGGGTGTGTCATCTTGATGAACGATCCTCAAACGTATCGTTTTAGCTCCTAAATCTCCCAAAATACCTACAAAGCAAAGCACAAGTCCGTGTAGACGTCTATCTCGACAAAATACGTGAATTGAGTGCAAACGTCGTGAACTAGTGCTAAACCATGCATGAATGAGTGAGAAATCTATCTAAATGATTACCTAAACCTAAGTCATAAATCGTGTTATCAAAAATACCCCATACTTAAGGTTTGCTCGTCCCCGAGCAAATTCTCAACTATAGACTACAAGATAACATGATTTATGTATGCAGAAAAATGGCAAAATCTTTTTGGTTTTGTGCTTCTATTATTGGATCACCTTCATAGTTATGTTTCATGGCAACGGACAAGCAATCATGCATCAAACAAGTGAAGGCATGGAAAGACAATTGTACTTAACTCAAAAGCATGCATGAAATGTAAAGATGACGAAGTCAAGATGATCAAGAGCGTATCCAATCTAGATTACTAAGTCTTACAAACATGCAAATAGGTCATAAGGTCTTGTGAAATAAAAGGCCAAGAAACGTTGTGATTAGTTGGGGATTTTTCTAGGCTATGTGATGCTAATCCGGGAATGGAACTAACTCCACAATCTTGTCCTCGATCAACTTCCCTCAAGTGTATATTTTTCTTCATTTTCTTTTCTTTCTTTTATTTTTGAGACAATGGCATTGGTGTACAAAAACCGAAACCTTGGTGATTAGCCGTCCTCGGGCTCTTTTATTTTTCGAGGTGCATCCACACCGGGCACACATACCAAAGCTCGTTAGGACTATCGGTTTATTTGACTTTGGCAAGGCACCAACACCCGATTATGTGAAGTGTACCGAGTTACTTGTCATTCAAACCAACGTCCCCAAACCTATGTTTTTGTCTACACTTTCACAACAAATTCAGCATTTTATTCATGACATTCTTTCATCAACATCTTCACCCCACACTTGCTTTTCTCACACATCAACACACTAACATGCTCCTATTCCCGGATGGGTCAAAAGAGGTCAATTTATATCAATTGAGGTGCTCAAACATCATGATCAAGATGAGAAGAAGAGAAAGATGAATTGCCTCATTCATTCCTAGATGGTGTGCAAGAACTAGCATGTAATTTCGACCTTCAATACTCAATCCATTCTAGGCAAACATCATGATCACAAATCATTCATGGAATTTAAGAGAAGTACTTCAAGTCCACATATGCCATTCATAAATTTAACACATAAGGCCATCCATAGCCAATCTACAAGACAAGATTCATCGTTAGGGTCATATCCAAGCCTAGAAAGCACAAAATTTTTTAAATTTTTTGATTTTTTATGGGATTTTCGAAATGAATATATACAATGCAAGACATGTGCAAATATTAAACTACCCTAGAAGGGGAGACATTGCTACCTTCAACCGGCCACCATCGTGAATGAATTGGCTAATTATTGTTAGCACATCCTCATCCAAAGTTAATCAGCCAATCCAAATCTCTTTTTTTAAATACTTGAACTTCTTCTTCCTTGTTTCTTTTGTATCGTGTGTATTTTTTGCAGGTTCACAATGCTTGTAGTGCTCCAAGGGTTTAATGAAGGAGAAACGTGCCTTTTTTATGGAGCAAATTGGGAAGTTAAAAGAAGTTTTATGTAATAACCACCCACTCACACATAATTAGCATCACTTAATTTTAATTTTTAGAAGAACTTAACCTTCCTTCATTTTGAATTGATTTCACGTTTCAAGACTTCCACAACTCATTTAGGCACTTTTTTTTTAATTTAAATTATTTTTTCATGTATAATTGACCAATATTTGGACTATAAAAATAAGGCTCAATTAACTTTAAATTTGTCTAATATTTATTACACTTGAGCTAAAATTTTAAAAAAAAAATCATGTTAACAAACATAATAATTTTTGAGAAATTAATTACATGTATAAAAATGTAATTAAATTTTTAAGTACTTTACATGAAATAATGAAGTATGAAGATTCATGAAATTTGATCCCAAACATATTCATCACACAAGGGATAGCCTTACGCGTAACAACATCAATAAGAAAACATAAAACACCCTCCGGCGTGTCACACAATACGTGAAAACCATGTCCAGAAGAAAAGGCTGAACTAGAAAGAAAATCATTAACACAATTACCCTTAAGGTAAATTTTACGAACTTTGATAAGCCAAGCTCTTTGCATAAAGCCTTGACACATATGTACCAGGCTAGAGAGTGAATGACAACGAAAACATTTTTTTCCAATAAGAATGTAGCTAGTTGAGGATTTGTTTTAATAATAAACTTCCGATATCCGGAATCCCAAGCTAACTTCGGACCATTAACAACAACCCACAAATCCGTAACGGGAATTGTACATGTCCCAATATTGTGAACTCCTCCTCGTTGCCACCCACCTTCATAATCCCTAATAACACTGTAACACTCCAATTCTCAAAACTCAGGACGTTACTGGTTAGGACCTCACAATGGGTCCCGACCTCAGTTTGACAATAATATTACTAGGATCTTGCAACAAGACACAAATAAGAAAAACCGAAATTCATGAATTGTATTTTTAAAGGAATGAATGCAACAAGGTCTAGCAGCCTTTAGTACTTAAACAAAGGGAAACAAACCAGCTGTCTTAACAAAAGGAAGAACGACAAACAACATCCCAACCCCCACTCTAATGAATACGGAGACCCGGCTGACCACTACTTCCGGATCACTCAGTTGTTGCCCTAACCTGCGGTAAATCTAAAAACACAATAAAAAAATAACCATTAGCTAGTTATCCAAACATTAGGAGAATAATAACAGCACACACACACATAAAAGAATAAACACCCATCATGCTTTCAAACAAGTCCATTTATTATCTTCATTTAAGTTATTCACTCTTACTAATGATACTTATTTTGTGACACGAGGGATTCCCAAACCTCGCCTCCGCCCCCGTGTAACCATCAGGAATGGATCCGATGCATCTCACCTTGTACCTGCCTGGTCTGGGTATAGAGAACCTCCCAGTCTCCTGTCAGAGCTGTGCACTGATGTCACGGCCCGTTATAATACACTTGGGCCTTAAACCATAATAACAACGGTCGTCCTAACAAGTTGTTATTATTATTATCACATACATTACACACACACAACCATTATCACCCAACTAATATCCAGAAACTGGCTAAGTAAGTCGCAAGGACTTACCTGAGTTAAATCACACTCTAACAAGTCTCAAATCGGTCCGTACTCGTGGTAACTCAAACGCTTGTCAAATAAGGCATGGGGATCAAAACACATCCCAAAAATTTTAGAAGTTATAAACTTCTGAGTTGTGCAATCTCACGAAGAAAGTTAAGAAAAGTTTGTCTTAGGTTAAGAAGACCATTTTGCCCTTGAACCCGGAACACTCCAACATCTATCATTACAATCTAGCATTCCCGTTTTGAACTTGTTTCCCAAAATTGTTTCTCTCGGATAGCTTATTTAGAGGTTATAAGTTCAAAACCCGAATCCACTCTTCAAAGGAACAACACTCCTCCTCCTTCCCGATTACTACTCTACTCTTATACATGTATGCATACGTACATCCATATATCCAAACTTTACCCCTCTACACAAGTATTTACGTATCTATTCTGTACTTACTTACATATACGTATATATATATTTTTCCCATCTCGTACTTAAATGTATACTTATATATATAGTCCATTCTATACTTCTATAAATATACGCCTACTTACTGCGTTGATGAATAAGTAACTATATATACTCACATCCCTCATCTATATGTACAAATTAACATACGTACTTTATACCCATACATATATATTTATATATACTCTTATTCCATTCTATTCCTTAGGCATCCATATCAACATATACTGTACTGTCCTGTAGTTCATCTCCTACACCTACAATACACATGCTTCGACATACGATACTGAGTACGGAATAAACTCACCGTTCAGCCCACTCGTTAAGCACTCGTAGAGGATCAACAACCCGGTTCCGGTTTTGCAGGGCGGCGGTTGTAGAGGCTCGAAGCTGACTCGTTGGTACTCTCCTATTGCACCGTTTCTTCTGGCCGAGTACTACTGCAGCGGCACCGATGTTAACTGGCTGGTTCAACACAGTAGCCACGAAGAGAAGGGGGTGGTTTAGCACAGGCAAACTAAACGGAAGGAGGGAGTAAGAAAGGCGGACGCCTCACCACTGCCGGCCTTAAGGTCTTCGTTGCGGCGTCGGTCGGCGCTACTGCAGCCCTCCTCCGGTATCGTCTGGCTGTTGTGCGAAAAATCGGCGGTTCCGACTGATTAAACTGCGAGCAGAAAGGAAGGGACGAGAGATAGACGAGATGTAGACTAGCGGCTCACCTGGTGGTCGACAGAACCGGCAGCGGCAGTCCTGGTGGTGTGGTGTGGCGACCGGCTCGTGATCTGGGCTGGTTCAGAGCTTCGTGAAGAGCGGTGGAGGTTGGCTGTTGAGCGGCAGTATGTTTCACCAGGGAAAGGTAAGTAGCATTAGACGATAGTTTAGGTTAAGGATAGATTAGAGTTAATTAGGTTTAAGGTAAGGTTAGGGTTAGTGGGCTGACTAGATGGGTTGTTGGGCCGGATTCAGTGTCATGGGCCCGAAAATTGGGCCAGTCTGCTCCTTTAACTAACGTTGAAGATAACTAGATCGTTATTCGCCCGGAACCGTTGTTTCATTTTTTTTTAAAGGTACGGAATTATTTCTGATTACATAGTTTATCATTTTATGTTAATCAAGGTCACATAAAATGATAGAAACTAATCTCGCTTTATTTCATTTAAAAAGGATAACAATTTTGGCGGATCGGAATCCGGTTGAATTCCGTATTAAACGGAGTTTAATTTTTCGGTTATTACATCAGCGCCCCCTTAAAAGAAGTTTCGTCCCTAAACTTAGAATAATATACCTAAACACACGACTTTCTTGGTATCTTAGTTTCACAAAATTTCGTTTCCTACCACACCACTACTCAAACTGATAACACGATTTATAGCATAGTTTTAGGTGTACATTTAGATAGGATTCTCGCTCAATCATGCACCATCTAGCACTAGTCCAATACGTTTTGCACTCAAAACATCTATTTTGTCGAGATAGATGTCTACACGGACTTGTGTGCGTTTTGTAGGTATTTCGGGAAGTTTCGAGCTAAAACGATACGTTTGAGGGTCGCTCATTCAGAGGACGCACTTCCAAACTCATTGGAATGCAAGGCAAGGGCTGAGAAGGACTCATGGAACCTTGCCAACACTAGCCATGCACCAAACCACAGCTCAATGATCCAAGGCGAAGTTTCTGCATGGAATCACGGTTTCCTGAAGAACCACGGCCGTGGAAATGACCGTGGATTTTGCCAGATTCTCGTGACAGCTGTGCCACGACTCTCATGGCCAGCTCATGAAGAATTTGTTATAAAAGTGGTCCTTGATGGGTTGTTGAAGGCAGCTGGGAGCTGGGGTAGTTTGGGAGCAGCTCATCCATTCTCCATTTCTCTAACAAATATATTTTCAAAAGAAGAAGATTTTTTCTGGGAAGGAAAGTGCCAAAGGGAAGAAGAAAGGAGCCATTGAAGAAGAAAGAAGAACACACACTTAGCTCTTGTATTTCGGATTTATTTCTAGAGATTTGTGAACCCTTGAACCTTCTTTTGGAAGGGTTGTAAGTTTTCCTAATTCGATCTTCAGATTTGGTTTGTGTTGAAATCCACTTGTTCATCTTCTTTTCTTTCATTATCTTGCAATGGAGGTCATGATTTTATGTTTGCTTGCTTTGATTTCCATTATGAATGTTGTAGGCTAAATTGATGTGGTTCTAGGGTAAGGAAAGGATGGTTATGGCTAGATCTATGATAGAATGGACTTAGATTTATCTTTGGATGATTTTTGCTTATGAACGTAGTTTCTGTTAGAAATCACGGGTAGTTCTTGAAGAACCACGGTCGTGGTTTCTATAGAACAAACCGTGATTTTCCCTGGTTCGAAGGATCTTACATTAGATTTATAGAAATGTTGAAACCCTAAGTTTTAGCTGAGTTTAACCTACCCTAGGGTATCCTAGTGTAGAGGCTAAGTGTTAGGAGAGACTTACCCGGTAATCCTTGCCCTTAGAATCCAAAATAGCAAAACCTTAGGTAGTGGTGAACCTAACAAGTCGCCATTGGATTAGATGTGCTAGGAATGTTGATTAGGACTTCCCGTTCCAAGACTTACCCGGTAAGGATAGGTTAGATCCCTAATTAACAATTCCGGTTTGTGTAGAATTCCTAACCTTAGGTTCTTAGAGACTTAAACGATAATGAGACCTTAGGTGTGGACTAGTTGGATCATGAGACTTACCCGGTAATTGATCCCAATTTAGAAACACTTAATCCCAACATATCATAATCAATCCAAGGAATGAATAGATAACTTGAGTTCTATGCCATAACCGGAACTTCCGACCCCTAGAATCCGTCTTTCCTTTTCCTTGATCAATATCCCGTTTGATTTGTTTATTTGCGCTGATTTTCGGTTTAGTTTGATTGATTTCCTTGAATGAATTGTGATCTTTGATGTGATCACCTAAAACCAACCAAAACAATTGAGATTTTCTTCCTTTATTTTCTCCTTTTCTTTAGACTTAGATCTTGCTAAATTCAATCACAACTTAAATCAATTTCACCTTAGTCTTTGCGTTCGACCTCGGAATACTTATCTTGCTACATACGTCCCGTACACTGCGGGTGCGCTAGAAGTTAGGATAATTATAACGAGTATAAATTTAAGGCTTATTGCGTGCACACTTTTTAGCGTAACACAAACGTCAAACTCAGACGCACATCACAAAAACACAATCAATCAATCCAATATAAACATGAATGGTCAAACAACACAACATCCGAGTACTAACTCGTCAATACAGAAGCGACATCTAACCTCGCAAAGAACTCGGGATAATTACGTCTAATACTCTCCTCGGTCTCCCAAGTGGCCTCATCAGCTCCTCGTCTAGACCACTAGATCCTCAACATAGGTATCTCCTTGGACCGCAGACGTCTAGTACTGCGCTCCAAGACAACTACTGGGTACACTACAAAAGTATGACCGGGCTTAACTATCAGATCCTCATGGCTGATGACGTGTCTTGGATCCGGGATGTACTCTCTCAACTGAGATACATGGAAGACCGGATGAACACCCTCTAGTCTCGGCGGTAGTGCTAATTTGTAGGCCACCTCTCCAACTCTCTCCAAGATCTCAAAAGGTCCGACATATCGGGGACTCGATCAGCTTCCCCTTAATGCCGAAACGCCTGACTCCTCTCGTAGGTGACACTCTCAACCACACCTGAGCACCCACCCTAAACTCCAAAGGTCGACGCCTTTTGTCGGCGTAGGATTTCTGACAACTCTGAGCTGCTAACATCCGCTCTCGGACTAGGGAAATCCGAGCGATGTCATCCTGTATTTGATCTAGAGCTACTCCATCAGCTCTGCTAGGCTCATCCCAGCATAATGGCGTGCGACATCTCCGCCCGTACAAAGCCTCATAAGGGGCCATCCCAATAGATGCGTGCCAACTGTTATTATACGAAAACTCTACCAGTGGAAGATCATCTGGCCATACCTGTCCCCAATCTAGTACACAAGCCCGCAGCATGTCCTCTAATGTCTGGATGGTCCTCTCAGACTGACCGTCCGTCTGTGGGTGATAGGCGGTGGTAAAGTGGAGACTCGTCCCCAAAGCAGTATGTACCTGCTACCAAAACCTCGAGGTGAAACGTCCATCTCTGTCGGAGACGATAGTCCTCGGTACTTCATGAAGTCTCACAATGTGTCTGCTAAACTCCTCAGCTAGACGACTTACCGGCCACGTTTCCTTAATCGGAATGAAACGTGCGGTCTTCGTCAGACGGTCTACCACTACCGAAATAGCATCATAACCTCTGCTGAGTCTCAATCTTGTGACAAAATCCATAGATATATCCTCCCACTTCCACTGTGGTACTGGAAGGGGGTGAAGCTCTCCTCCGGATCTGCGATGCTCAATCTTGACCTGCTAACAGGTCGCACACTAAGCTACATACCGAGCCACATCGGGCTTCAAACCACCCCATCAAAAGGACCGTCTCACATCCTTGTACATCTTACTCGCTCCAGGATGTACTGAGTATGGAGTAGTATGAGCCTCACCTAGTATCCTCTGTCTCAACTCACTGTCTGACGGCACACAAACGCGGTACTGACGTCTCATCACTCCATCAACACCAATAGTGAACTGTGGGGCCTCATCTCGAGACATCCTGTCTTGGATCCTGGTCAAAGTCGGGCAAGTCTCCTGCTTTTGTCGGATCTCATCCAACATATCAAGAAATAACTCCAGGGTAGCCAACTGGCGATCTGAATCGGGATACTGAATCTCTATCTCTAACCAAGCTAAATCCCTCTGCAACTGTGGCTGTACCGTCAACCGGGCTATCGCCCTCTTCCTAGGCATCTTCCGGCTCAAAGCATCAGCTACTACATTCGCCTTTCCGGGGTGGTAGAGAATCTCAAGGTCGAAGTCCTTGATCAACTCTAACAACCGCCTTTGGCGGTTATTCAACTCCCGCTGAGTGAATATATACTTCAGACTCTTATGGTCTGTGAAGATCTGACATGTCGCCCCATAGAGATAGTGACGCCACATCTTAAGAGCATGGACTACTGCAGCCAACTCTAGATCATGTGTGGGGTAGTTCTCCTCATACATCTTCAACTGCCGAGACGCATAAGCTATGAACTTACCCCTCTGCATCAAAACACACCCCAAGCCTAGCTTGGATGCGTCACTGTATACCATAAAATCATCTGTACCCTCCGGCTGTGCTAAAATCGGAGCAGACGTCAATCTCCTCTTCAACTCCTCACAACTCTGCTGACACGGCTCAGACCAGACAAACCGAGTAGTCTTCCTCAGAAGGCAAGTAAGTGGGCGGGCAATCAGGGAGAACCCTTCCACAAACCGGCGGTAATAACCTGCCAAACCTAGAAAGCTGCGAACCTCCTTAACATTCTTCGTAGGTTGCCAAGAAGATACTGACTCGATCTTCGCCGGATCGACTTTAATACCCTCAGCAGTCACCACGTGGCCTAGGAAAGCCACCTCTGACATCCAAAACTCACACTTGGATAGCTTAGTGTTAGCATGAAATATTGTGATATTTTAGGCACGTTTTCTAAGTGTATTTGATTCATATTGATAGTCCTTGATTGAGCATTATTGCATTTGTGAGCTAGTTTGCCTATATTATCGATATGGATGTCTACACAAGTTCTATGTTGATTATAGGTGATTGGGAGCCATTTCCGAACGAAATTTAGCAAAGAAGAGTTGATTGAGTTTGTCCATGGATTGAGGACATTCTTGGGAGCCAAAAGAGAGCTAACTTGAGGAATGCACGAGGCTAGGGAAGAATCACGTTCTTGCCCTAAACCACGCTCTAAAATACGGCCGTACTATGAACCACGTTCAGTTCCACGGCCGTGGAACCCTGCAGGAGAAGCGTGGTTCATTCCAGAAGCTTTTACGGTCGTGGAATCTTTGTGTTCAAACCGTGTTGATTTCCACGCTCTAAATTATGGTCGTGGAACCTTCCACGACCGTGATCTTGGCGATTCTTTTCGCCACATTTTAAGCCACGATCTTTCAGAAGATTGGGCCGGGCCGATATTTTATCTTGCCCTATAAAAAGACGGACGGAGGGAGATTCCGTCATCTCTGCTTAGACCTTCGCTTAGACACACTTTGCGACCTCGCTTAGAGATTTTCACCTACGCCGCGACTTGGAGATTTCTGCGATTCTTGCAAAAGACGTAATTTGCGTTCATCCTTGGAGCTGCCCTAATCTCGCACTTTTGGTGGAGATTGCTGTTGAGTTTTCCGGATTGACGGAAGATCAAAGATTCGGAAGGTTGTTCGCAAGAAGATTTCTCATCTTGTTTAGGTTTGATTTAGAAGACGGATTGACATCCCGTTCTTCCTTCTTATCTACAATTGTGTTTGTTTGTTCTATTCCGAATCTTGTGACGATATTAGTTCTTGATTGTGACATTGAGATTGGTTTGAAGTTTATTGAAAGTTTTCGGAAGTTTTCATCTTTCAATCTTTTAATTCTTGAATTTAATATCAATATGACTGTTATTGGCTAAAAACCCTTAACAATTCTAAGGTGAAGGGTTGATAGTTGTGGCTTAGATAATGATAGATCGATCGCAAATAGATTAGACCCTGAGAGTTAGAGAGAATCGTCGACGAACCCTAAATCACGGTTTGTTCTTGAGTTCCACGACCGTGGAATCTCAAGATCCAACCGTAATTTCTCTTAAGTTTACGAACCTGCTTTTACTTCAATCCAAAGTTAAAGATTTGCTTTAACTTAGTTTATGCTTGCCTTTTCTAGGTGGTAGTGAAGCCTCAACAACCTCTACCTCGATTGTGAGTGTCATAACCTTAATCGGTTTAGTTAGTCTTGATCCTTGGATTATAAGTTTGGGTATTTGACGTTAATTCTTACCTTTGGAACCTTTCTATATTGAAGCCTCAACAACCTATATAGAGAGTGTCTTGTAGGTGAGTCATATAAGGTTTTTGGAACTTCACCGTACGATTACCTTACATTAGCACACCTTTTCATATCTCAACTCTGTCTTTATATCATTAAGTATATCTTGAATCGATTGCCACAGCTGGATACTTGGATCTTTAGGATTGTTGTTTTCCCAATATTTGCAAAACCTCTCATATTTACTCGCTTGATAATCTGCAATTGAATTTGTTCCCACCCAAATCCCTGTGTTCGATACTCTGGAATTCTTGCTTAACTATATCGATCCGTACACTGCGGGTTCGCTTGCTTGATTCTAGTTTTATAATTAAAGCTTATTTGCACACACGTTTAGGGGCGAACACTTAGCATACAACTGGTTATCCTGCAGAATCTGCAATACTGTTCTCAAGTATCCGGCATGCTCCTCTCGACTTGTAGAGTAAACTAGGATGTTGTCAATGAAGACCACTACAAACTGGTCTAAGAAGTCAATGAATATCCCATTCATCAACTCCATGAACACCGCTGGTGCATTAGTGAGCCCAAAAGGCATCACTACGAACTCATAACGACCATACCTAGTTCGGAATGCCGTCTTAGGTATGTCCTGATCTCTCACCCGCAGCTGGTGATACCCTGACCTCAAGTCTATCCTCGAAAACACGGACGCTCCATGCAACTGGTCCAACAGATCATCTATGCACGGCAGTGGATACTTGTTCTTGATGGTTACTTTGTTCAACTCTTTGTAGTCTATGCACAACCGCATCGATCCGTCCTTCTTCCTCACAAATAAAACTAGCGCGCCCCAAGGAGACACATAAGGGCGTATGAAGCCCTTCTCTACGAGCTCCTCTAACTGCTTCTTCAACTCAAGCAGCTCTATCGGTGCCATACGGTATGGGGCCTTCGAGATCGGTCTCGTGCCCGGCTCTAACTCAATGCTGAAGTCAACGCTCCTTTGTGGGGGTAGTCCTGGCAGGTCGTCACTGAATACCTCTGCAAACTCGCATGCAACGGGTATCTCCTCTATGGTCAGGCTCTTGCTTTCCTTCATGGCATAACACCAGAAGGCCTCCAACCATGTGCTATCAGTCTCGCTGCTCTCACTGCGCTGATAACGGTGCCGGACTTTCCGAGGTCCCAACCTCGGAATATCACTCTATGACCCTCCTCAGTGGCAACAGTCACTGTTCTCCTACCAATGTCTAAGACTGCTTCGTGTCTCTTCATCCAATCTATCCCTAAAATCACATCCTCATGAGCTAAGGGCATGACTAGAAAATTTACTAGCTAGTCTGGATCTCCCATGCGAACAGGACATCCATAGATCTCTCTAGTCCCTCTTACCTTACTCCTATCAGGTAAGCCTATCATAAAAAGTATCCCCTCTACAGTAGCTAAGGACAACCTATCTACGCATGCATCAAATATGAAGGAGTGTGTAGCACCCGTATCAAATAAAACTCGTACGGGTAAGTCATGGATCTGGATCGTACCTGTGACAGTCGGTGCCTCTGGCTGATCAGCACTCCTCAGCTCAAACACCCGTGCCTGAGCTCCTCTGGTATCAGCTACACTGCCACGTCCTCTGCCCCGACCTGATCCCTGCATAGAACTTTGTGAGGATGTGTGTCCTGGAGCCCTGTAAGAATGTTGCTGACTTGGGGCTCGATACTGTGGCTGCCTTTGTACGCTCCCTGATAGACCTGCAAGGGAAGAACCTTGCTGAGATGGAGCCTTGCCCTGGCGGCAGAATACAGCCCTATGTCCAACCTTGCCGCACTGGAAGCAGGTCACTAACGGCTTTGTGCAGTTCGATCGGATGTGATCATAGCCACTACAGTTGTGGCACTGTAAACCCCCAGCTGAAGTCTGACTAGTAGCGGTATGGCTATGTCGTCTCTGAGTCTGTCCCCATCCAAAAACAGCTACTCTTGTACTACCACTAGCATATCCTGTCCTCTGCCGCTTATCCGGCCTGTCTGACTGAGCAGCTCTCCTCTGGACTGGTCTATCTCTCTCATATGCAGATGCCCTATCTTGATAGTCTGACAGAGTCTCACAGCGAACTCCTGCCAGATAGGAACGAGTGCTCTCTTTCAATCTCTGTAAAAAGAGATACACATGCTGCTCCTCACGAGGTGCAGCTGGTCCAAGTACAGTCAAATCCTTTTGAACTTCTTGATGGCAACAGCAATCGGAATATCCTAAAATCCTGCCTCAATGAAGTCCTGAAACCTCTCTCTCCTCAACGAGACAGGGCAGTATCTCTCTCTAACAATGCTCCTCATTTGCTCCCAACTGGTGACTCGACTACTTATGGTCCGCCACCAGGAATGAGCATCCTCAGTGAAACATGTCTGCACCAAATCCGCCTGTCGATCCTCTGGGCAACGTATCGCCTCTAGTGCAGTCTCTACTTGTCCAATCTAGTGCTCCACCTCTAACCCTATCTCTCCACTGAATGAGGGGACTTTCTGAGAGTTGAAAGCCTTCAACCACTCATCCGGCCTCGGTGCTCTAGACCCAGTAGGAGCTCTATCAGCCACAACTCTCCTCTCAGGTACAGCCGGCACCTGAGGCACTCCCTGTGTCACCTGAACGGACCTAGCCGGTACTGGTGGTACCTGGGTAAGTCTTTCTGTTCTAGCAGCCTCCTCCATACGCTCGACGTATGCTCGGTACTCTCTGTACTCAGATGCTCCAATAGAAACACATACTGACTCCGTCGAACGTGCTCTCTGCGCTCCAGACCTAGCAACGGTCTCATTCCCGACCTCAGGACCTACACTCTCAGCCACCTCCTCCACTCCAGCATCTGGCATGATCACTGCTGGTGGATCCTCTCGAGGAGCTCGACCTTGACCTCGTGCTAGTGGAGGTCTACCTCCACGGCCGCGTCCTCTAACTATAGAGGTCCTATCTCCCCTACCTGGTCCAGCTGGAGGGAGAGGTGGACGACCTCTACCTCGACCAGTAGCTAGCATAGCTCTAGTACGTGCTATCTGCGCGAGGAATAACAACTATAATTATAAACTAGCTAATAAGTCCAACTACAGTAAAAACCTAAAGTCCATACTAAGCATACTGAGATCCGCGGTAGTAGTGGTGGTCAGCCGTACTTTTCTATTCCCAACCAGACTATGCATGCATTTGAAAACCAAAAAGTTCCCTTTTTAAAACTCTGATCCCTTTCGGGTTCTTCTTAATACTTATTCGGTCTTTCAGAAGATTTCAAGTGCCATTGTTGTCAACCTCCCTCTAATACCATGTTGTAACACCCCGAATTCTCAAAACTCGGGTCGTTACTGGTTAGGACCTCACAATGGGTCCCGACCTCAGTTTGACAACAATATTAGTAGGATCTTGCAACAAGACACAAATAAGAAAAACCGAAATTCATGAATTGTATTTTTAAAGGAATGAATGCAACAATGTCTAGCAGCCTTTAATACTTAAACAAAGGGAAACAAACTAGCTGTCTTAACAAAAGGAAGAACGACAAACAATATCCCAACCCCCACTGGTACGGAGACCCGGCTGACCACTACTTTCGAATCACTCAGTTGTTGCCCTAACCTGCTGTAAATCTAAAAACACAACAAAAGAATAACCATTAGCTAGTTATCCAAACATTAGGAGAATAATAACAGCACACACACACATAAAAGAATAAACACCCATCATGCTTCCAAAC
Organism: Fagopyrum esculentum; assembly: GCA_033239045.1. Classification (NCBI taxonomy): domain Eukaryota; kingdom Viridiplantae; phylum Streptophyta; class Magnoliopsida; order Caryophyllales; family Polygonaceae; genus Fagopyrum; species Fagopyrum esculentum. The sequence goes on along the minus strand of BSUD01000001.1, from coordinate 50,284,890 downwards.
AAGTCCATTTATTATCTTCATTTAAGTTATTCTTTCTTACTAATGATACTTATTTTGTGACACGAGGGATTCCCAAACCTCGCCTCCGCCCCCGTGTAACCATCAGGAATGGATCCGATGCATCTCACCTTGTACCTGCCTGGTCTGGGTATAGAGAACCTCCTAGTCTCCTGTCAGAGCTGGGCAGTGATGTCACGGCCCGTTATAATACACTTGGGCCTTAAACCATAATAACAACGGTCGTCCTAACAAGTTGTTATTATTATTATTATCACACACATTGCACACACACAACCATTATCACCCAACTAATATCCAGAAACTGGCTAAGTAAGTCGCAAGGACTTACCTGAGTTAAATCACACTCTAACAAGTCTCAAATCGGTCCGTACTCGTGGTAACTCAAATGCTTGTCAAATAAGGCATGGGGATCAAAACACATCCCTAAACTTTTAGAAGTTATAAACTTCTGAGTTGTGCAATCTCACGAAGAAAGTTAAGAAAAGTTTCTCTTAGGTTAAAAAGACCATTTTTCTCTTGAACCCGGAACTCTCCAACATTTAACATTACAATCTAGCATTTCCGTTTTGAACTTGTTTCCCAAAATTGTTTCTCTCGGATTGCTTATTTAGAGGTTATAAGTTCAAAACCCGAATCCACTCTTCTAAGGAACAACACTCCTCCTCCTTCCCGATTACTACTCTACTCTTATACATGTATGCATACGTACATCCATATATCCAAACTTTACCCCTCTACCCAAGTATTTACGTATCTATTCCGTACTTACTTACATATACGTCTATATATATTTTTCCCATCTCGTACTTAATTGTATACTTATATATATAGTCCATTCTATACTTCTATAAATATACGCCTACTTACTGCGTTGATGAATAAGTAACTATATATACTCACATCCCTCATCTATATGTATAAATTTACATACGTACTTTATACCCATACATATATATTTATATATACTCTTATTCCAATCTATTCCTTAGGCATCCATATCAACATATACTGTATTGTCCTGTAGTTCATCTCCTACACCTACAATACACATGCTTCGACATACGGTACTGAGTACGGAATAAACTCACCGTTCAGCCCACTCGTTAAGCACTCACAGAGGATCAACAACCCGGTTCCGGTTCTGCAAGGCGGCGGTTGTAGAGGCTCGAAGCTGGCTTGTTGGTACTCTCTTGTTGCACCGTTTCTTCTGGCCGAGTACTATTGCAGCGGCACCGATGTTAACTGGCTGGTTCAACACAGTAGCCACGAAGAGAAGGGGGTGGTTTAGCACAGGTAAACTGAACGGAAGGAGGGAGTAAGAAAGGCGGACGACTCATCACTGCCGGCCTGAAGGTCTTCGTTGCGGCGTCGGTCGGCGCTACTACAGCCCTCCTCCGGTATCGTTTGGTTGCTGTGCGAAAAATCGGCGGTTCCGACTGATTAAACCGCGAGCAGAAAGGAAGGGACGAGAGATAGACGAGATGTAGACTAACGGCTCACCTGGTGGTCGATAGAACCGGCGGCGGCAGTCCTGGTGGTGTGGTGTGGCGACCGGCTCGTGTTTTGGGCTGGTTCAGAGCTTCGTGAAGAGCGGCGGAGGTTGGCTGTTGAGCGGCAGTATGTTTCACCAGGGAAAGGTAAGTAGCGTTAGACGATAATTTAGGTTAAGGATAGATTAGAGTTAATTAGGTTTAAGGTAAGGTTAGGGTTAGTGGGCTGACTAGATGGGTTGTTGGGCCGGATTCTGTGGCATGGGCCAGTCGGCTCCTTTAACTAACGTTGAAGATAACTAGATCGTTATTCGCCCGGAACCGCTGTTTCATTTTTTTTAAAGGTACGGAATTATTTCTGATTACATAGTTTATCATTTTATGTGAATCAAGGTCACATAAAATGATAGAAACTAATCTCGTTTTTTTTTTCATTTAAAAAGGATAACAATTTTGGCGGATCGGAATCCGGTTGAAGTCCGTATTAAACGAAGTTTAATTTTTCGGTTATTACAAACACAACCAGCAACAACCGCTCCACTACTCCAAACTGCACCATCGGTATTCAACTTAACCCACTCTTGCAAAGGAGGAGTCCGTGAGATGAAAATAGTTGATGAGCATCTACTACTCTCATGCGTTGATTGTGTTTTACATGATGAGTAGTAGTCCTTCGTCTTTTGTATAATGAACTCAGATTTATTTTGCGAAGTGATGGCATCAAAAACCATGCGGTTCTCCATTTCCAAATATATTCTAAAGACCTTGTACAAAAATATCACACCAAGCATAATGCATATTATAAAGTTTAGTGCCAAACATATTACCTCTAATCCATGCACTACATTGCAATTCAAAGAATCTTGGAACCATATCCGTTGCGTTGAGCTCTTGGGACAACCGTTTCATGTGTATGCAATCCCTAAAGAGATGGATTAAATCCTCTGAAATCCCATCACAAGATTTGCAAGATTGGTCCATCGTTAGATGCCTACAAAATCTCTCATTGTTTGTGAGGTAACCGCCACATAAAATTTTCCAAATAAATATCTTTCCTCTTTCTTGAACATTCAGCTTCCACACTTTCTTAAACAAGTCATGATCAAAAAATTAAAACTCAGAGAATTAGTAATTATCCGGCTCTCACACGTAATAGTATACACTCCCAACGTAGAATAAGGCCAAGACAACGCATCCAACTTCGAATCAACAATAGCAATATAAGCAAGAGCAGATTTGTACTCTCGTGGAAGCAATTCATCAATTTCATTCCATCTCCAACAACCTTGTTCATCTCAGAGATCACGCATGTTTCTTCAATATATGTAATGGTCCGACATTCTACATCCTTAAACGGTACGGAATCAAGCAATTTATCCAACCAAAACTTCGTCTGAAAGTCATTGCCAACGATAGTCTTACAATGAATACCAAAAATTGCTCGTGATCCCAAAGCTATGACCTTCAAACCATTAGATTGAACTCTATTGATGATACCATTGGGTCGTAATATTTAGCTTTCAATACCTTTATCCACAAAAGGTTTGAATATTTAAGAAATCTTCAAGCTAGTTTTCAAGCAAACGCTAAATTCAAAACAACATATGAACAAGACCTAAACCACCATGTTCACATGGCTTACAAACCTCACTCCACTTTATCAAATGCAGCTTCCTATCTTTGTAGAACTTCCCCAGATGAAATCACGGAAACACCTATCAATCTTCTTAACGGTTCCTTTCGGAATAATTACCGTCGACATTGTATATTGAGGTTTTGTCTGTAACACCGATCGGGTAAGAGTCACTCTACCAGCAAAGCTCAAAAATCGTTGCTTCCATTCGCTCAATTTGGCATACATCTTCTCCAAAATAAATTCAAAACCACAACCATGTGCCCTACCTTGAAGACTCGACATGCCCATTTACCTCAAAAATTCGCATTAACAACCACATCACTTAAACATTGAATACGTTGTTTATGCCCATAATTAACATATGGAGAAACATAAATACGTGAATTTTCCACGTAAACCTTTTCTCGTGATGCCATGCAAAATCTCTTAATAACCCGCTTTGCCACTGTAATACCCGGAAAAAAAAAAATCTTCTTCCAGCTATTCCAGAAGCAAATCACAGCTGGACCGGTTGCGATTGTGAGGCGCTTTATTGCTTTTGTAAGGACTCCGACTTTATGAGGTCTTCTTTTTAGTTTCAGGACGAAACTTATTTTAAGGGGGAACTGATGTAATACCCGAAATATTTAATTTAGGATTTCCGAACCGAAACATTTTAGCTCGGATTTTCAAAAATTCGAACTACAATTATCGGACTTAATCGAACGGTTTTGGACCTCATCCCATCTCTTTTTCTCTCTCATACTCGGCCTAATGGGCCCAATATGTGAGGCTCCCCAAACCGGGCGGACAGGCCCATCTTCATCCGTTTGTAGCTGGGGAGTGGCCCGGCCTCCTTCTCTTCAGCAAAGCGGCGGACCCACACCCTCTCTCTTCCCCTTCTTTCACGCCCAATCTCTCATATCTTCAATTATGAAGATTGTAACTGCCCGACTTTTTGCTACCCATACACGTACCTTGCATCTCCCCAACAACCGAGTTCCGTCGGCACGTTTAACCCTTGAAGCGGCTTCCATCTCCCTACAATCTGCATATCCATCTTCTTCGATCGATTGCACCGGTCCCTACACCACCAGGACATCACCGCCGGCGTCCCTCCGGTACACTCATCGACGAAAAGTTAACCCCTCCAACCTTCCTTTCTTTGATCCCTTCCAGCCTTAATGTAAACGACTCGCCTTCTCCGTCATTCATTTACGGGTAGTTCCAACAGGGGTGAGAGTCGACCCAAAGTTCGAGCCCGCAACTTTCAAGCGCAGTCGCCATTACCTCCGGCGTTTCCGCAGCAATAGACGGTCCGACCATCGTCACGTCGAGGTGCTTCCAGCCTTACACATATCCTCACGGCGATGTCCTTCCTAGTTGTTGCTCGTAGCCAGCAACATTTAGAACCTGTACCGATCGAAACCATAAGACATTGCTTGTCATCAAATGATACCGGACCCCTCGAGCACAACCGTAAATCCGACATCGAGCCATCGCCGAAGCTTGTCACTGGTGAGTTTCCCATCCCTTTACCTGCGTCGTACAATAGAGTATAAGAGAGTCCGTATGGGTTACGTGAGAGGGCGTGAGGTTTGGTTGCCGAGTGTAAGCGGAGTTGTGCGTCTATGTGTTTAGATGGGTTGTTGTTGGGTGGGTTTGGTTCAGTGTTGGTAGCAAGGTTAAGAGTAGTATATATAGAATAATAGTTAGGACATTAGTGCAATAATATAGTTGTTGAGGGTGTTTAGAAAGTAGTATATGGTTAATCTTTTATATTTATATATGTAGTTTATTGATGTTAGTTAGTATGGTCTGTTAGTTTAGGCTTGGATTAATATTGTTAGTTTAGCCTAGACTAGTATTGTTAGTTTAGGTCTAGATTAAGATTTGTTAGTTTAGTGCCCTTGAATCAGCAGTGTATATATATATATATATATAGTGACATCTCTCCCTTATGTTAGTATGGATGGATTAAGCGGTAACTCTCTTAGTAAACGTTAGTGATGTCGGTGAGTGGTTGAGTTTAACTCTTATTAGTATCTTGAGTTTTCCGGACTTAGGGGTATTACCGTTTTCTTTATACTAATAAGGCTAGTGGGTTTCTTTCTTAAATGATGTTACGGATTTAGAAGTTAAAGAACTTCTAAGAGGTGAATGTGTGGTTGATCTAAGTTTGTCTTATCATAATCAGGTGGTTGAGTTGTTGTTATTGCGGAATCAAGTAGAAACATTGTTTGGGGATTTTGACTTGATTCAGGTAAGTCCACGGACTTACTTAGTTAACTTCTTGTATGAGTGTAATGTGTATGAGTAGTGTTTGTTAGTTATGATAAATAACGAAACCGGATTAGGCCGACTTTATTATTTACGTAATTGACCCAAGTGTATGATAACGGGTCGTGACATCATCTGCCTAGCTCTTGCGAGAGTCTAGGAGGTTCCCTGCGACCAGCCCAGTCCGGTAGACGATCAAATGCATTAGTACCATTCCGCGTTGGTAAACGGGGACAGGGGCGAGGTTTGGGAATCCCTCGTGTCACAAAATAAGTATCATTAGTAATAACCTATCACCTAATTAAAGATAATAAAATGATTCAGTGTTGCATGTTGATTGTGTATGTGTGTGTTTGTGCTTTTACCTTTATACTTATGCATAGAATGTTAGCTAACGGTTTTATACCGCTTGTAGATGCCTTGCAGGTTATGACAGTTGTAGAGAGATCCGGAGAGAATGGTCAGCCGGGTCCACGTACTCATTTAGTTGGGGACGGGGATGTCTTTTATTCTTCATATGCGTCGTTTTATTACCTTTGCTTTGTAAGGCTGATACATATTCTTCATGTAAATATTGTTTAAAGTTTTCGAATGTTTTAAATACTTTTGTGCCTTGTTGTAAGATCCAAGTAAAATTGTTGTCAAACTATGATCGGGACCCATTGTGAGGTCCTAACCAGTAGCTCCCCGAGTTCTCAGAATTTGGGGTGTTACAATATGGTATCAGAGCACTGGGTTGGCAACAATGGCAGTTGAAATCTTCTGAAAGACCAAATGCATAAAATAACTAGAACCCGAACGGGGTCTAATAATTTTCAAAACGGAATAATGTTTTCACACGCGCACATAGTCAGGTTGTTGGGTTAGTAGTACGTTGGACCACCATCGCTCTCCGTGGATCTCTACAACTTGGATCGATATGAGTTAGCATATAGACTTATTATGATGAGTATTAATGTATGTTATATATATGTATATGTGTAGTATGTTAGCATCCTAAAGGATATATTATATCCTTTAGTTGTTATATCATGAAGCGATTATCGCCTCATGATAAATCGGTAGCAGACTTGAAGAGTTTTCAACACGAGACAAAGGACTCAGACCTTGGATCAAGTATTATACTCGGGTGGGTGTCCTAGTTACCCGTTAACCATCCAAGAACTAATAGGCGAAGAAGTAAAGATGTGGAGATAATTTTGACCATAAGTACAATCAAATGAAGAAGAATTCCCGAGTCAACTCAGATAGAAGAAATAGAAGGTCATACAAGGGACTTGGTTGTGTGAAGCCGAGAGATGAATTATAAGAACCATGCAAGAGACTACAAAATTGCGGAGTAGAGATAACAATATTGGAACGAGACAAGCAGAATTGAGTACAACCAAGATTGCGGAATCAAGGACATTACCATCGAGGCGGATGCCACATAGTCCATTAGGGCATGAGAAACCAGAAGAGATAAATTGTCAATCCAGTTGTGAGAATATAAGGTGCACGGAATGAAGACCTACAATTGAGTGTAAAAGCGAAAAGGCAGACCCTACAAGCGTGGAGGGTTTTGACCTCCTCAAAGATATAAAAAGTTGGAAAGAAACCGCGACGCCAATATCCAAAGAATGGAAGCCGGTAGCAGGCAACGGAGTTTCAGGAAGGCGATATTACCACCAACACCAGTGAAGAAATCTGTATGAGAGAACGTCCTTGCTGGACTCGAGAATCCAGGGTAACCCGAATTATAACGGGACGTAAACCATCAACATAGATGGTCCATGCAAAAGGAACTACAAGTGGATGATCATTACGGCTATAAGAATTTCAAAGACGCTTGCAAGCTATCGTGGAAACTTGAAACGACTATTTATGCCAACTGAATGACACAATCGGACTAGAGAAATGGAGTTAGCCCATAATAAGTGGAAGGGTGGAAGGTAGAACGAACTAAAGAAGTATAAAAGGATTGTGGTGAGCAACTGTTTACCTACTAGCTAAGGAAATTTTGACATATCACAATTAACACGGAACGAAGACTTACAAATTAATGTAAGAGCGAAAGGTAGACTTCACAAGCCTGGAGACGTTTTGTATTCTTTAAAGATAAGAATTCTAAGAGGAATCACAATGTCAGTATCGAAAGGATCAAAGCCATGTAACATAGTCAACAAAGATTTGGAAGGAAATATTACAAACAACGCCGATTAAGGAACTTGTGCTTGTGAGAATCGTGTGGTGGACTCGAGAGTTCAGGGTAACCCCATTATTAACAGAACATAGGTCATCAACATAGACGGTCCCTGTAAAGAGACTACAATTGGGAGGTAATTAAAGTCATCTGAATTACAAGACGCTTACCATCTATCGTGGAGTGTTAGGAACGACTTTTGACGTCAGGCGAATGGCACAATGAGACTTGAGAAAGATAGTGTCCCAAAGGAAGCAGAAGAGTGAAAGATAAGATGAACTAAAGAATGATAAAAGGATTAATCTAGTAGGTGGTATCCACCAAAAGTTTAATATCAGTAGAGATATGAAATTGTGATAAGTCAATTATAGATTGTCCGATGTCAACGAAGGACGTGCAAACATTGTTGGTATTGACGAGTTATGGGCTGTTAAGAAGAGATAATTGTGACGGTGGATCTATGGAGTAGCTTTACCGAAGCCTTGGAGGATTTCCTCAAGTAGACAACGTCAACCGTCTGGGATGAGCAAAAGGTATCGAGAAGATTGCATTAAAGGCTATTTCTTGTCTAGTTAAGATCAAACTCTGGTCGAGTTAGGGAGTTTGGATCGGTGTTGCAAGAATTAAGGAAGTAAACGGAAGATGGTTGCTTTTCAATAATGATTTTATTTCAGGAAAAAAAAAATAAATAATAATAATAATAATAATAAGGAAAGTGCTTGGTACTTCATCCGGTTAATCATTTTGGACTCACAGAACACGTCCTTTTGATTAAGGGGTGACAACAAAATAATCAGAGTAGCGCAGCGGAAGCGTGATGGGTCCTAACCCACAGAGCAAGAAGCTCAATGGTACTGATGGATGTCGTATTGTAACACCCCAAATTCTGAGAACTCGGGGAGCTACTGGTTAGGACCTCACAATGGGTCCCGACCTTAGTTTGACAACAATTTAACTTGGATCTTACAACAAGGCACAAAAGTATTTAAAACATTTGAAAACTTTAAACAATATATACATGAAGAATATGTATCAGCCTTACAAAGCAAAGGTACTAAAATGACACATAAGAAGAACAGAAGACATCCCGTCCCCAACTAAATATGTACTTGGACCCGGCTGACCATTCCCTCCGGATCTCTCTACAACTGTCTTAACCTGCAAGACATCTACAAGCGGTATAAAACCGTTAGCTAACATTCTATGCATAAGTATAAAGGTAAAAGCACAAACACACAACATACACAATTAACATGCAACACTCAATCCTTTTATTATCTTTAATTAGGTGATAGGTTATTACTAATGATACTTATTTTGTGACACGAGGGATTCCCAAACCTCGCCCCTGTCCCCGTTTACCAACGCGGAATGGTACTAATGCATTTGACCGTCTACCGGACTGGGTTGGTCGCAGGGAACCTCCTAGACTCTCGCAAGAGCTAGGCAGATGATGTCACGACCCGTTATCATACACTTGGGTCAATTACGTAAATAATAAAGTCGGCCTAATCTAGTTTCGTTGTTTATCATAACTAACAAACACCACTCATACACATTACACTCATACAAGAAGCCAGCTAGGTAAGTCCGTGGACTTACCGAATTAAATCTCGTCTCTCTTAGCAACACTCAATCAGTAGCTGCAGGAACTCAGTTGCCTGTCAAAGGAGGCACGTGGGTCAACACTTTTCCTTGGATACTTAGAAGTCTAAAACTCCTAAGATGTACGATTCTATGTGCAGACGTTATTACAGTGTTTATTTAAGGTAAATTGACTATTTTACCCTTGGTCCCGAGACTTCCAAAAACCCGTAATATGTACTTAAATTCTTACTTGAGGCTAACTAATCATATTCTACTCCCTAGGATGATTTTAGGTAACAACTAGAAAAACTACCCATTTTCTATTTCCCGAAAAGTCACTAAAGTCCAACTACAGCTTCAAATATAAAATTCGAATAATCTTATAAAAATTCCGAAATAATTCCTTAGGTCCTCTATGATATCCCATCTACTCATAGGAGAAAGAATTTCTTAAAACTGTTAAAGCATCACTTCTACAAAAATTTCTAAAGTTGGTTACAACACCTAACGAACAACACACTGTCTTACTTTGAAAAATCATAACTCCTAAACTACTCGCTGGATTTATCCCAAATTTTGATATGTTCTAATATAAAATCTTATCTATAATATATCCAAAATTCAGCTGCAAAGGAGATCAAAATCCTATTTAAAACTATCTCACAAAACCGTATTTCAGCACAACCGAAAAACTGCTTACGACTCAATCTTTGAAAAATCATAAATCCCAAACCACTCGCTGGATTCCTCTCAAATTTTAATATGTTCTACAATAATATGTAAACTACATCATATCCAAAATTCAAGCCCAACGGAGATCAAGAGCTTATTCAAAACCATCTCACAAAACAGCATCACTTGCTGTTTTCCCCAACACTCAGCACATATATAAAAACGTCAACTTTGAAACACAATAACTCTCAAACCGTAACTCCGATTCTTCCCAAATTTTAGTATGATCTACTATATACTACTGACTACAACATATCCAAAATTCAGCAGAAACGGAGGAGTATAACTTACTCAAATCGTGACCCGAAGTTGACTGCTTTTTCACTTCCGAAAATTCAGAAAACGTGTGCTTCCTTACTGTTCAGCTACGAATGATCTGTATCGGTTTAGAAGGCATTACAGGCACTCGTTAGGCATGGAATACGTGGACAGAACTGAAAGGGAAAGAGAGGTACAAGCCTTACTCGATTCCACGACTCAAATGCACTAGGCTGCGTTCCTGGAGAGATCAACTAGGGTTAAGGAGGAAGTATGAGGCTGCTGCGTTAAAGATGGCTGTTGGAGAGGGCTGCTGCGCTGAAGAGGGCTGTTGAAAACCGAGAATCAAGACAGAAGGAGGGGAGGAGTGTTTTACGTAAATCTGGAAGCAAGGAGAACGTTGCAGCCTTCTCTTCTGGCGTGAAATCCTTGGGCTGTTACAGCTCTTTTAATGCTTCATTTAATCGGCTGTTATAAGCAGATGGAGAGATAGGCAGCTGAAAGGTTTTTTGGACGTGAATCCCTTGGGCTGCTCCTGGCTGGGCTGAAGCAAGAGCTGGGCTGGAAACAGTGGCTAGAAACTGGGCTGAAACTAAGTAGAAATAGTGGGCTGAAAGTTTGTCAAAACTCGTCAAAACTCGTCATGGCTTTGTCAGGCCCATGCATGACCTCGTCACAGAGTTGTCGGGCTTCGTCATGACCTCGTCTCAGCTTAGTCAGGATCTCGTCATAGCTTGTCATTATCTCGTCTAAAGTCATCGATAGGAATGAATTATAATAATTAGGGTTTGATATAAATCTATCAATTATGTGAATTAAATTCTACATAAAATAATAAATAATTATAGGAATTAGAGCTTGATATAATTTTATCATTTTATGTGAATTAAATTCTACATAAAATAATAAAATTTGTGAAGAAAGAAATACTAGATAGAATGGGAAACCGTCAACGGCTCGAAGTCCAATTTGATTCGAAATTAAACGGAATAAAAATTTCGGATATTACATCAGTACCCCCTTAAAATAAGTTTCGTCCCGAAACTTAGGACAATGTACTTAATTAAACGACTTCCATAAATAAACTGGTATGTCCTAGTTTCACTAAAATTTACTTTCCTTTTCTAAACTTCTCTAACTTTATCATAGCGTAACGAAAAAAAAAAAAAACTGGTCGTTACAGTCGTGTCGAGTTTAAGATGGTGATAGTTGGTGAAATGCATTCTAGTCTGAAGGAACGTGAGATAGGCTATGTGAAGTGACTAGAAATGTCGTACGGAAACTTATGAGCATGTAGAAGTAATAGAAGGAGACGTACACTTTTATGGATCCGAGTGAAGCATGATGGATTTGCTACATGTTGCCAGACAAGTAGTTTTGGAATTCCATACTAATGGAATATTCTAGAGTGAGTTTTCTTGATGGATTAGGAAAGAATTAATGATGTAATAAAAGTATTGTGCATGGCCTACACTAGAAAGCTCCAAGTGAGTAACTACCATCTTGAGTCGAAGATACATAAGAAAGAGAAGCGACAAGAGCATACTTGCAACCTAGTAATCGTGCTTAAAGAAAGCATAATCTCGGAGTAGATTTTATGTGTAATATTATGTCGGAAAAGTGCCTAGTTGCGTTTTGAGTTAGATGGATACTATCGGGCTGGTAACAATGGTGGATAAAAGAGTGCACTGCGGATGGTATGTTAACAATTATGGAGTAGTTATGATCAAATAACGGTGATAGGAGATCACTTTGTTTCTAATACCGTCATTCCGGACATATTCTATGTCACTTAGGATCTTGGAAAATGTGTGAGAAGCCTAAGTTTGAGAAAACGATATATTATAGATCTGTAAATAATATAATAATGCCAAGTTAACAAAGAGGATGACCACTAGATTTGATTTTCAGTTGTCTCGAATGTTAGACCTGAAAAGGGTAAAGGTGATGATTCCTTACGTGAGGAATAAGATGACTGAGTAATGTTAAAAGACAAGACCAAATGGGTCGTGATACGAAGAGCATTGGGCACTTGGTAAGTGTGGTGGATGTTTAAGACCTTTGGCCTAAGTGTGTAGTCAGAACCTTTTCAGAAGACCGGAAGCAAGTGGTCATAACGAAGGGAAGAAAGTTGAATAGATTATTTTTCTTTAGGGTCATCAAAGGATCTAGAAGCGAGTTGTGTAAGACAAGCATTAGAAGTTTTAAAGCGGTTTAAAAGTGACTGATGGACTAGTATTCCTCACCCTATTGGAGGGTGCAACTTCAGTTTTCCACGGAGACTAAGTCGTGGAACTGAGTTTGAGATTTTTAGTTGGAGAAATATCTACCAGAGACGAGTTAGGTCATCATATTAGAGGATCAGACAGTTGAGCCGAATGATACCAGTGAGATACTCGGTAACCACTCTAGAACGTGGTAGCAAACGCTTGTGATCTAAGTACCTGAAAAGATTTAAGATTTAGTGGCTTTATGAAAAGCCGATAAGGCTGCCTAAGATTAGGGATAGTAAGAGACGTAACACTTTAAAGGCCTATGTAGTGATAGTTGTAACCTCGAGCGTGACGAGTTAGGGCTTGACCTTGATTGTTTGATATTGTTTGATTGCTCGTTTATTTCATGATTGAGTGTTTAGTTAGTGATGTGTTCTTTTGGTAACCTTGATGTGCGGGATACTTAGATGTGGAAACGACGAGACTTTTGTGTAGTGAGCAAACACACCCATTTGGTGCCTTAAAGGCTGATCATGATTATCTTACCCTAAGTTTCGGGACGAAACTTATTGTTAAGGGGGGATTGATGTAATACCCGGAAAAAAAAAATCTTCTTCCAGCTATTCCAGAAGCAAATCACAGCTGGACCGGTTGCGATTGTGAGGCGCTTTATTCCTTTTGTAAGGACTCCGACTTTATGAGGTCTTCTTTTAAGTTTCAGGACGAAATTTATTTTAAGGGGGAACTGATGTAATACCCGAAATATTTAATTTAGGATTTCCGAACCGAAACATTTTAGCTCGGATTTTCAAAAATTCGAACTACAATTATCGGACTTAATCGAACGGTTTTGGATTTCATCCCATCTCTTTTTCTCTCTCATACTCGGCCTAATGGGCCCAATGTGTGAGGCTCCCCAAACCGGGCGGACAGGCCCATCTTCATCCGTTTGTAGCTGGGGAGTGGCCCGGCCTCCTTCTCTTCAGCAAAGCGGCGGACCCACACCCTCTCTCTTCCCCTTCTTTCACGCCCAATCTCTCATATCTTCAATTATGAAGATTGTAACTGCCCGACTTTTTGCTACCCATACACGTACCTTGCATCTCCCCAACAACCGAGTTCCGTCGGCACGTTTAACCCTTGAAGCGGCTTCCATCTCCCTCCAATCTGCATATCCATCTTCTTCGATCGATCGCACCGGTCCCTACACCACCTGGACATCACCGCCGGCGTCCCTCCGGTACACTCATCGACGACAAGGTAACCCCTCCAACCTTCCTTTCTTTGATCCCTTCCAGCCTTAATGTAAACGACTCGCCTTCTCCGTCATTCATTTACGAGTAGTTCCAACAGGGGTGAGAGTCGACCCAAAGTTCGAGCCCGCAACTTTCAAGCGCAGTCGCCATTACCTCCGGCGTTTCCGCAGCAATAGACGGTCCGACCATCGTCACGTCGAGGTGCTTCCAGCCTTACACATATCCTCACGGCGATGTCCTTCCTAGTTGTTGCTCGTAGCCAGCAACATTTAGAACCTGTACCGATCGAAACCATAAGACATTGCTTGTCATCAAATGATACCGGACCCCTCGAGCACAACCGTGAATCCGACATCGAGCCATCGCCGAAGCTTGTCACTGGTGAGTTTCCCATCCCTTTACCTGCGTCGTACAATAGAGTATAAGAGAGTCCGTATGGGTTACGTGAGAGGGCGTGAGGTTTGGTTGCCGAGTGTAAGCGGAGTTGTGCGTCTATGTGTTTAGATGGGTTGTTGTTGGGTGGGTTTGGTTCAGTGTTGGTAGCAAGGTTAAGAGTAGTATATATAGAATAATAGTTAGGACATTAGTGCAATAATATAGTTGTTGAGGGTGTTTAGAAAGTAGTATGTGGTTAATCTTGTATATTTATATACGTAGTTTATTGATGTTAGTTAGTATGGTCTGTTAGTTTAGGCTTGGATTAATATTGTTAGTTTAGCCTAGACTAGTACTGTTAGTTTAGGTCTAGATTAAGATTTGTTAGTTTAGTGCCCTTGAATCAGCAGTGTGTATATATATATATATATATATATATATATATATATATATATAGTGACATCTCTCCCTTATGTTAGTATGGATGGATTAAGCGGTAACTCGCTTAGTAAACGTTAGTGATGTCGGTGAGTGGTTGAGTTTAACTCTTATTAGTATCTTGAGTTTTCCGGACTTAGGGGTATTACCGTTTTCTTTATACTAATAAGGCTAGTGGGTTTCTTTCTTAAATGATGTTACGGATTTAGAAGTTAAAGAACTTCTAAGAGGTGAATGTGTGGTTGATCTAAGTTTGTCTTATCATAATCAGGTGGTTTAGTTGTTGTTATTGCGGAATCAAGTAGAAACATTGTTTGGGGATTTTGACTTGATTCAGGTAAGTCCACGGACTTACTTAGCTGACTTCTTGTATGAGTGTAATGTGTATGAGTAGTGTTTGTTAGTTATGATAAATAACGAAACCGGATTAGGCCGACTTTATTATTTACGTAATTGACCCAAGTGTATGATAACGGGTCGTGACATCATCTCCCTAGCTCTTGCGAGAGTCTAGGAGGTTCCCTGCGACCAGCCCAGTCCGGTAGACGGTCAAATGCATTAGTACCATTCCGCGTTGGTAAACGGGGACAGGGGCGAGGTTTGGGAATCCCTCGTGTCACAAAATAAGTATCATTAGTAATAACCCATCACCTAATTAAAGATAATAAAATGATTCAGTGTTGCATGTTGATTGTGTATGTGTGTGTTTGTGTTTTTACCTTTATACTTATGCATAGAATGTTAGCTAACGGTTTTATACCGCTTGTAGATGCCTTGCAGGTTATGACAGTTGTAGAGAGATCCGGAGGGAATGGTCAGCCGGGTCCACGTACTCATTTAGTTGGGGACGGGGATGTCTTTTATTCTTCATATGCGTCGTTTTATTACCTTTGCTTTGTAAGGCTGATACATATTCTTCATGTAAATATTGTTTAAAGTTTTCGAATGTTTTAAATACTTTTGTGCCTTGTTGTAAGATCCAAGTAAAATTGTTGTCAAACTATGATCGGGACCCATTGTGAGGTCCTAAACAGTAGCTCCCCGAGTTCTCAGAATTTGGGGTGTTACAGCCACACGGATCCGAGCACAAGATGCCTTTGCAAAAAAATGTGATATCATCTACAAAGAACGTGTGTGATAACAACGGTTTGTTCCTAGATAAATGAGTAACTGATCCCCACCAGTGCACTGCATGATTGATAAGGTGACTTAATTTTAACACCCTGAATCCGTAAGACTCGGGATGCCACATTGGGGTAGGATCTCACAGTGGATCCTGACCGTAGCTTGACAACAAGTTCACTGGACCTTTCAACATGGCAGTGACAGATATAAACAAATACATAAACCTATATACAACTGTAAAACCAAAAGGTATACAAGATCATAGCCGAGTATAGAACATCATCCTCACACAAGAGGTATACAAAACATCATCCTCACGCAAGAGGGAAACATAAACATCCCAGAACCAACCACCTAATGTATGATAGTCCTCGGCCTTTAACCTTGCCAGATCACTCAGCAGCTCGCCTATCTTGCATGACATCTACAACACGGTGTGAAACCGTTAGCTAACTATACATAAATAAGGTAAAGCATAAGCACAAACACAAGTCATGAAAGATAATCATTCACTCAAATCGTGTATATATATATATATATATATATATATATATATATATATATATATATATATATATATATATATATATATATATATATGAAACTATGTGGCACGGGGACCGTATCATCCCCGCCTTTGGGCCTGCTAGCCAGCTGTAAGTAGTATCGGTCACACAACCCGTGAACCTTATGGGAGTGGATTGCGCCCTTCCTTTAAACCAGCCTGGCCTGACATCAAAGAACCTCTCTGACTCCTTACAAGTTGAAAGAGAAAGGTTATCACTGCCACGCAAAGGGGCTATCAATAAAACATAAGTCGGTAATAATGGGCATCACATGCTATCATAGCAAGCATATAACACACACCACTCATGCAAACATCCAATATAAGGATGGTAGCTAAGTAAGTCCTACGGACTTACCTCAACCTCGTACATACCCAACCACGATCAACCTCCAATCTTGAGAGGGACACTGCCTGCAAACCAAGAGCATAACAAGGCTGGAGTGCAGGGAGGCGCAGTGGCGACAACACCACACGCAGGGGCGGCTGGACACCAGGCAAAGGGGCGACTCTGAGGTGGCGCAGGGGCGGCTGGACAGCAGAGGGCTCGTCCTCGACTTCTCTTCGATCCTTCACTTTCCTTTCTTCACTTCAAACTAAAACCTAACAAAGGGAGATCACACCTCACAAGCTCAAGGCTGGCTCATCAAATGCACAACAACATCGACTATTATCATCATCAACATCGAAGCCACAAACTCTCATCAAAACTCTAACAAGATCAAGAGAATCAAGATGAAGATCCAAAGAGGAAAGAGAAGAAGGAAGAACATGAGGGAGAAGATGAAGTTGTGAAGGAGATGAAACCCTCATCAGGAGAGAGAAGAAACTTATAGAGGAAGGAAGAGGTAAAGCACATGTCAAGAGTCAACAAAACCGGCTGCAACACACCACAAACCGTAGGAGCGGATCATGGTGGCCGCAGGGGCGGACCAGGCAACCGCAGGGGCGGCCTCTACCACACGCAGGGGCGGTCTAGGCCAATCCTGCACACTCAACATCCACTCTCACCTCCTCAAGACTAAGGCTCTTACATTAATCTCTCAAGATACATCACGAAGAGGTATAGAGAGAGAGCAGGTCACCCTTCCTCAACCCTTTCTTATGATAAAAACATTCCACAACCTCTTTATTCCATTGAACATGAAAACGAGGTGAGGAAATGCATTATTTAATTATAACAATCCAATCCTTCGGGAAACCAGTCCATCTAAGGGAATCAATCACGAAAAACCAATTCAACCGATGATATGCTTTTTCCAAATCAAGTTTCATGATCATCCACTTACGACCAGATCTCTTACGTTAAACTGAATGGATAACTATTAAAAACATCCCGGAATGAAGCTACCTTGAGTAAGACCTACAAGATCAATAATCACTCCATGCATCCTTTTCACTAGCACCCTCACAATAATCTTATAAAGGACATTACACAAATGCCAAAGCTATTGGCCGAAATTGACTTATTCTCTCTGCCACTCCAACTTTAGATATTAAAAAAATAAGCGTATCATTAAGGCCATTCGTGAGTACTTTAGTCGCAAAAATTTATGTACTTCAGCTACAACCAAACTACCCAGCCCCCACAAAATGCCAACAACGTTGATTAAAAAAACACCGGTTTGAACCCATCTAAACCCGGAGCCTTATATTTACCCATCGACTTAACAACCCTCCAAACTTCCTTACTAGTTGGCTCAACTTGCAACTTACACCAATCATCTCCATCCAAAACCGGATACGTAAACTCAACATTGCTCTAATCAACACCTCAGATAACCGATCTACTATACATATAGCGAAACCACTCGGTCGCATGGGCCTCCAGTTTCACATCATTTGTTTCCCAAATACTATCATCGAGCATAAAATACCATCACGTGGCTATTGGAGCAAAATAAGCTCCTCCCTTTCCAAAATAATCTCCAACTCCGAAGGTAACTTATTATTCAACTCTAGAAGGTGTTGGGAGGTAGCAAACAAAGGATGACTTTGAGTAACGCTCATTTGATCCATACTTTCTTGTTTCCTAGGAAAAACATTACCAAACACACGCCTATTCCAAGCAGTAAGTTTAGATTTAAAAAAAAAAGCAAAGTACATAACTCGTCATGAGTAGACCAAACACCTTCGACCATAGGGACAAAATCATCATGCGTTAACCAAGCGGCTTCCATTCTAAAAGGTCTCCGATTACGGTGCTCATATTTTTGAGACAAAAAACAAATAAGCAAAGGCGGATAGTCAAAAGGATAACGAGCCAAATGACGGACTATTTCTTCTTGTCATTCCAACCTAGCCTCCTTATTCATCAAAACTCGGTTAATTGCTTAGATATAATCCGATCGGGTTGAGTAACTCTACTTAAATTAAACTCGGAACCTGTAAACCCAATGTCAAAAAGCCCGTGAGTATGTATAAGGGTTTGAAAAATAGAAGTATCCTTGTGTAGACCACTAATCCCACCTTCCCTATCATCCATATTAAGAATACAATAAAATCACCACCCAACAAACAAGGACCATCCACCCCTGCAATCTCCATATCTAGCCGGTTCTAGAAAATCTTCCTACGAGCAACCATCAGAGGAGCATAGACAATAAACAAGTGGAATAATTGTAACCCCCTCTTGATACTCACATGCACAAAGTTCTCATCAACAGTAAGAGTAGTATGAGATATTTGGTTATCATACCACAACAATCATATACCACCTTTAAAACCCACCGTTTCCACACAAACACATCCCGTAAATAACATTTGATCACAAACCCGTTGAACATTAACTCCTGATATTTTAGGTTTTAATATAACAAGAACATCAATACTATGGTGCTTACAAAATTTTATAGCTCGATGAAACCCATTCTTACGAGCTCATTAAACATTCCAAAACAAGAAATTCATTGGAAACTATATAGGTTCTTGGGTTACATCCCCCATCTCCACATCCAGACTCGATGAGGCAACCATTCGATCATTGTCATCCTTCGCATGTTGGTTGTCCATCAAGTCCACCACAAGAGATTCCAACCTTTGCTTCTCCAAAATAGTAGGAAATTATCCTTCCTTCATGGTTGTTTGCTTTACCTCATGACGTTGCCTCTTTCCCACTATCGATGAGTCATTAACAACAACAACAGAAAGTTGTAAAGTGATAGCATGAATTATAGTCTATATTTTGGGACCTATTTAGACGTTTTATCTTCAATAATCTGCATGTTTGAATGTATATTATATGATTATATTGTCGTTTCATCTATCTTTGCGGGAATCGAGGTCTACACCAAGTTTCGTTGTAATCATAGGTAAAATGGCACGTTTTACATCAAAATGGAGCTAAAGGAGCTACATTCAGGAGCTTAAGGAAGAATCCAAGAAGCAAGGAATTAATGAAGAAGATTTACTTTGGACCAGATTTGAGAGGTTTCACATTCAGTTTAGAGTCATCTCGGTCAGCTACAGTACCATCTCGACCGAGGTGATCTAAGTGAGCGTCTCGACCGAGGCGAATAACCTGACGCGGCAAGATCGTTTATTCTTGGCTGAGATCTTTTATTTTTGGAAGGAGAGATCTTATATTTTTGGGCTGAATTTCTGGAAGGAAGATTATATATTTTGGAGATCTATTTTAGTGATTAAGATATATTTTATTAGGATAATATCTTTTCAAGATATTTTATCTTTGGAAGATAATTCTCCTATATAAAGGGCTGAATTTTCCACAAATTCGGCGACCCGCTACCATCGCAACACTTGGGGATTGAAGAAGCTACAGTTAGGAAGGATTTTTGGAAGGTTGAAGGAAGATTGAAGGAAGGATTGATAGCTTGTTATAGCTTTTGTGAAGGGTTTTGTAAGACTTTCTTAGATTCCCTTTTGTTAATTGTCTTGTTGGATTTGTTATTTAAGGAACGCTGATTTGTTTGATATTTGATTCAGCTATTAAAGCCTTCTTCTTAAGGTTTTTGTGTTCAAATATTTACTTCCTTCCCGTATATTTGATTATTGCTTTCATGATGATGAGTGGCTAATTTCCTTGTGCGATTCTAGGGTGATTGGCTAAAGGTTGTGGGAAAAACAATGATAGAATAATCTTAATCCCAGTAGGACCCTGAAAGCTCGAGTCTTTAGCCTTAACCCTAGAACATCTCGCTCAGTCGATGAACATCTCGGCCGGGGTGGAATTCGTCTGACCGAGGTGACCTTTCTGATCCTTAACTGAGAGTGAAGTGTTAGAGTTTGCCAAATCCTATTCTTATTACACCTTTCCTGGTTCAATGCAAGCTTAGAATGAGACTTACCCGGTAATTCCTTTGTTTGTTTACCCATGATCATAAGTGTAGGTAATAAAAGTTTATCCTTTATTGAGGTTTGAGTGTGCCTTCATTCCATCTTTGTGAGTTGGCTTGAGACTTACCCAGTAAAGGTTGATTCTATTCCCTTAGTTGGTATGTTGGTTTGAGATTATAATTCCTTTCCTTAGTACCTTGAGACTTACCCGGTTATAGGTTCTTTGGTTTGGGATTGTGAGTAGTGAGACTTACCCGGTGATCTATTCCACTTTAGTAACACCTTTCCTTTGCAAAATCTCAGCTTTGTCCGCTTATCTTGAGATCTTGAGTTGGAACCACAACTAGATGCTTTAATCCCTAGAATTTGCATATTTCCTTAATTGACTATATTATCATCTTTGATTGCTTTAATTGCTTTTGTGGTTATTTGCAATATTGACTACCTATATTGGTTTTGTTTCACCTAAGTCCCTGAGATCGACAACCCGGAATTCTTGCTTTTACTACGATTGACCCGTACACTGCGGGTTCGCATCCTTGTTTTAGGCATATATCTAGGGTTATAAATTTGAAGCTTGCACACACCTTTTGGAGCGAACAAGTTTTTGGCGCCGTTGCCGGGGACTTGGTCTAGACCGAGCCGGTTGCGGTAGTCTTTCAAGGCACTTGCCCCTGTTGCTACTAACCACTCTACTTGAGTGACTTTCGCAGGTTCTTTCTTGTAGGTTTATGCGAAGAACCCGCGCTGGGAAGGAAATCGTTCCATACGATCCCGAACCAGAAAAGACATACAAAAGACGCTTGAAAGAAGCTAAGATGGCCAATCAAGAGAATCGCGATCTTGAGGCCGAATTGAAGGAGGCATTGGAACAACTACTCCTCAATAAAGAAGAACTGCGACTAGAAAAGGAAGAAACTCGCGCAAGGACGGAAGCGATCGAAGCAGATATGGCGACTTTACGGGACCAATATCTACCTCGACCAGATCCAGCTCCTTGACCGTGGCAGAACCCAGCTCCAGCATCCCCGGCCGAGATACTTCCACCTCGGATACCAGTCCGAGACGCTCTTTTTGCAGGTATTCCACAGACCCTAGGGCAGAGGATGGACCCCAACCAGCAACTGAGGCGTCCAGGAGTCAACCTAGGTGATCCAGCGGACCATGACTATGAGCTTCGACCGTAAGTTCTTTCCATGATTCGCCAGTGCCAGTTTGGAGGGCTAGAGAGGGAGTCTTTGCATCAACATCTGCAAAACTATGAGATCTTGATGGAGACCTTGAGACCTTTAATGCTGAAAAACAACAATTACAAGCTAAGGCCTTTCTATTTCTCTTTGAAAGATAGGGCGCTTACTTGGTATCAATCTCTCCCTCTAGGAAAAATCAACACTTGGGAGGAGATGACGACAGAGTTCTTGACTAAATTCTTTCCCCCCTCTAAGATCATTGAAATGAGAGGGAAAATCAATGCATTCATCATGAAGGAAAAGGAGAGTTTGTCCAAGTCACGGGAGAGATTTAAAGACATCCTTTTGGATTGCCCACATCATGGGATTCCAAAGATAGAGTTGCTGGAGATATACTTCAAAGGACTGAAACACCCAATTCAACCTTCAACTACTATCCGCCGGCACGTTCATGGACATGCCGATTGACAAAGCTTGGGAGTTCATAGAGAAGCAAGCTTTGCACATGGAGAAATACTCCCACCAAGGAGCTGAAGGTGGAGTTAAAAGAGTCAACTTCCAAGAAGCTCCATCGAACAACGATCAACTCACCTCTTTAAAGAACGATGTGAAGAAATTGAAAGACCATTTGGTTGCTCAAACCAGGAAAGAAGATGAAGGATATCAAAGCTCAAAGAACAACAACGGTTACCGGAACAACAACAACGGTTCCTGGAACAACAACTACAACAACAATAGAGGATCCAACAACAATAATTAGAGGCCAAACAATCAAAATTCGGGTAACTCTTACTCTAACTCCAATTCAAACAACTCTTCTAATCCTTTCCTCTCTTCTTCTTCTTCTTCTACTCCATTGAAGAGCCAGGAGCCTGGATCAAGCTCGTCCTAGCCAGAAAAGAAAGATGCAGTGTTGGAGGCTATCTTGATCAAGCTCAATGCTATGGAGACGTCCATGACTTCATTTTCGAAGGCACAAAAAGCCTTAGAACAACAATTATTTAATAAGGCAAATGAAGTGCCAAGAGATCCAGGGAAGCTTCTAGCAAGGACGGAAAGCAACCCTAAAGGACAAATCATGGCAATAACGACGAGAAGTGGACTGAAAACTGCAGATCCAGTGCCTCGGTCGATGCCAGTACAGACGAAGAACACCTCGGTCCAGGCACAGTCGAAGAACACTTTGGCTGAGATGCCAACCGAGGTTGAGTCTCAGAGAGCGTCGGACAAAACTGAAGTTTATGTCCCACCACCTGCATATAAACCACCACTTCCATTCCCCAGTCAAGGGCCAGAGAACATCTAGACAAGCATTTTGGTAAGTTCCTTGACTTGATGAATAAACTACATATTAACATCCCTTTCCTTGATGCTATTCTAGGGATGCCCGCCTATGGGAAGCTCTTGAAAGAAATTCTATCAAGGAAGAGGAAGTTGGAAGACTTTGGTGAAGTAAGGATGACATCTAAATCCTCGGAGCTCATTCAAATCATGAAGGAGAAGATGCCACCCAAGTTGAGAGATCGCGGCTCATTTTGCATTCCCATTCAAGTTGGGGATGTCACTTGTGAGGCGTTGTGTGATCTAGGAGCCAGCGTGAGCATCATCCCGCTGGAGCTATGTGTGAAGATCGGACTTGGAGAGCCCAAGCCGGTGAAGATACGGTTGTACATGGCGGACCGCTCCATTACCCATCCCGTGGGCATTTTGGAGGACGTTCCGGTTAAGTTAGGTAACTTCTATTTACCTATAGACTTTGTTGTGCTTGACATTCCCGCAGATTATCCTGTTCCTATCATTCTCGGGAGACTATTTCTAGCAACTTCGGGTTGCAATGTGGATTGTAAGAACGCCAAGTTACAATTCAACATTGGCGGTGATCAAGTTGAGTTTACATTGCTTGCGGCAATGAAAGGAGAGCCGCTGGGAGACGATATTTTCAACATCTATGATGAAGAAGAATCAAGAGAATTGGTGAGCTCTATCCTTATTAATGATCCACTTGAGAGAGTTATTAGTTTTAGCTTAATGGAGGAAGGTATAGATGTTTCTTGTGATGCAGATATACAAAGCTTAAAGGCACTGTAAGAAGATCCAAGAGCTAAATTTGAAAGATTAATCCAGGAGAAGAAGATCTCCAGTTTCGGTCCCAGTTGCAGTACCTCGACCGAGGCACTCTCTGGACCAAGCGAGATGTTCTTGACTGAAGAACATCTCGGTCACCCACTCTGGACCTCGACCGAGGTCGCAAGCGAAATGATGTCAACTGAGAATAACAAACTTCTTACTCCCTTTTCTGACATTCATCCTCAGTTGGTGGAACACTTTCTCCACTAAACTTTTGATAATAAGGGGCCTTGGTATGTTGACATTGTTAATTATCTTGTTTGCCAGGAAACACCACCCGGATTGACGTACGCTCAAAGGAAGAAATTCCTTAAAGATGTACACCATTACTATTGGGATGAACCTCTACTATTTAAGAGAGGTCCGGATGGGATGCTTCGAAGATGCATTCCGGAATATGAAGTTACTAGCGTCATACGGCATTGCCACTCGCTTCCTTGTGGAGGGCACGCTAGCGCTCACAAAATGTGTGCCAAGGTATTACGTTCCGGTTTGTTTTGGCCTACATTATTTAAGGATGTGCAAACATTTGCTGTCTCTTGTGATGCATGCCAAAGAACAGGGAACCTATCTAGGAGGAACGAGATGCCACTCAATAACATACAGGAGGTTGAGATATTTGATGTATGGGGAGTTGATTTCATGGGACCTTTCCCATCATCCGGAGGAAACCTCTACTTCTCCTAGCTGTCGACTACGTCTCTAGATGGGTTGAAGCCATCGCCTCTCCTACTAATGACGCCATGGTGGTTGTGAAGTTCTTTAATAGGACTATCTTCCCACGTTTTGGGACTCCACGCATCATCATCAGCGATTGGGGAACACATTTCATCAACCGGAAGTTTAAATCACTTCTATCGAAGTATGGGGTAACCCACAAAGTAGCAACCCCTTATCACCCTCAAACTAGTGGACAAGTCGAGATTTCGAATAGAGAAATTAAAGCAATCTTGGACAAGACCGTCTCTAGGACGAGGAAGGATTGGTCTATGAAGTTGGACGACGCTCTTTGGGCGTACAGGACCGCATTCAAGACTCCTATAGGAACCACCCCTTATAATTTGGTATATGGTAAGTCTTGTCATTTTCCCGTTGAGTTGGAACACAAGGCATATTGGGCGATCAAATGGTTGAACTTCGACATCAAAGAAGCCGGTGAGAAGCGACTATTGGACATCAACGAGCTGGAGGAGCTGCGTTTGAACACTTATGAGAATGCCAAGATCTACAAAGAAAGGACGAAGAAATGGCATGACAAGCGTATCATTCCTAAGGAGTTTAAAGAAGGAGACTTAGTTCCACTCTTCAACTCCCGCCTTCGCCTCTTTCCAGGTAAGTTGAAATCTAGATGGACTGGACCTTATGTTATGAAACATGTTTTCCCTTATGGTGCAGTTGAAATTTGGGGAGAAACAAGTGGAAGCTTCAAAGTCAATGGTCATAGACTTAAGAAGTACCAACCAGAAGTTCAAGTTGAAGAGATTGCACCAGTATACCTTGTTTAAGGACACCGTACGGTCCAGCTAGCGACCTTAAATCAAGCGCTTCTTGGGAGGCAACCCAAGGTATTGCTTTCTTTTCTCTTTTCTAGTCTAGCTTTAGATAGTTTGCTTTGCTTTGCTTTGCTTTGTTTTTGGCGTCCTAGACAAACAACAGGTAAACTCTAAGGAAGGAATACAACCCGGGAGCAACACTGGAAGGACAGAAGTTCGAGAAATCGAGAAGACGGAGCTTGACTGAGACACATCTCGGTTGCTGTCACAGCACCTCGACCGAGATGATTCTTGAGCAACCGAGGCGTCTAGACTTTATGACGATCCACCTTGGTCCGTATCACCTCGGTCCAGTCGAGACCATCTCGACCGATGTGACAACAGTTTCAGAAAAGGGTATAAAAGGGAGATTGATTTCTCTCTCTTCCCTCTCTCACCTTCTCGACCGCGGCGCACAGATTCATCTCGTTCCCCGTTTCTCGACCGTTTTCGACTATTCTTGCTTCCAAACTGCAAGGAAAGAGCAGAGGAACAGTTTGCAAGCGACAATCTGCAACAAAAACGCTCCGAATCAACCAAATCTGGGGTAAATCGAAAAAACCCTTACTCCCTCTTCTTCCACTGTTTCGGTCAAATTTGGACTTTGGTTGCCCTTGCATTGTGTTGAAAAGAAGTTTAAGTACCCCATAGGAACAATTGATAGTGATATTGGGGGAAAATAACTGGATTTCTGAGAGTTACGATCGAACAACCTTCTACCTCGGTCCAGTCGACTTGCGTCTCGACCGAGGTGTTCTTGAGATCTGACAACCGACCGAGGTGGTCTGACAGAGAAAAAAATGAGTTCAGATCGCCAGCTTGTTCTGAGGGATAGGTCTTCCCCTTCTCCTTCTTCTTCTTCTCGCCGCTCCATACCAGTGATCCATGAGCGTCACCGGGTAGATTATGACCGCATTGCAGCGCGCCCAGTGATTGTGCCGCGGTTTCTAGATGTTGCTGTGTTCGATTGCCTCTACATGGACGATGATTTGAGGCGGATGATTGCAATGGTAGTGCTGGAGCAGTTTACTGAGATTAGAGCTCCAGCCTACCTTGAGCCGACTTTGGAGTTTGTGAGCTCCGTGAGAAACCTGCCTACAGAGAAGGCCATCAAGTACCGGTTGCTGAACCAGAACTACTTAGTTCCGATGGATCATTGGAGGGAGATCTTTGGCTTCCCGACCCCCACAGTTTCTGATTTTCCTTCTCGAGCCGTGGCTCGAGAGTTCTGGGGCCAGATAGCTCACGTAGTTGAGCATGCTGATAGGTGGAGACCTGGAGACTCCATGGAGCGTATCATCTTCCACCTCGCCTTTAGATTAGCCCACTGTATTTTTAGCGAGACACTTCTGGCGCGTACTGAGACGCCCCAGAAGATTAGACTGGGGGAGCTTCTGAGCTTATACTGTATGGTGACCGGAGGAGTCCCTGACTTCGGAGTGATGCTGGCTGAGGATCTCCATAGGATCAAGGCAAAGGCGAAGGGAGATATTTGCTGCGGCGGTCTAGTGACTCACATCGCGAGTTACATGGACCTCGATCTGAGCGCATGTACTATGGTGGCGGCTGCCAAGCCGCTTGGTCTGCAGGAGATGATCACGAGGAGGATTCTGGTTCCTCGTGGACTTACTACGCCATATGTGGCGATGCCCTAGGAGCAGACTGGACCTCAGGGTATTAGATGGTCGTCTCAGTTTTCAGTTTACGACCCTCGGTACTTGTCCACTGCGTGGATTCCTCTTATTGAGGATGCTAGAGACGCAGCAGCAGCAGCCCAGGAGCAGGATAAGGAGGAGGATGATGAGGAGGCTGATGAGGATGATGATGGCGGTGCTGCCATGGATACAGGGACAAATACAGCTGGGACCAGTGTGCTAGTCGTCGATCTAGACGACGAGAAGACAGAGGATGAGCCAGCTGCAGCACCAGCACGTCCTGCCAGGCGTAGAGTTCGGAGGCAGAGGGATCCCGTAGCTCACCGCCGGATTGACGATCTAACAGATCAGATGATTGACTCCTACGCAGCCATGACCGTCGATCTATGCGGACGTTTGGATGACCTTCACCGAGAGTTGGATAGCCGGACTCATCAGATACTGGAGAGCCAGCACTATCAACGCCGGATGATGGAGATCCAGTTCCAGCATATGATGGGACATCCATTCGACCCGTCCCAACATCCGTACATACCATATCCTCCACCACCGCCAGCAGATCAGGATTAGAGCTTGCAGGATTTCTTTCTTTATTTATTATGCAGCTCAGCTTATGTCTGGTGAGTATCCTGTTTCTTTAGACTTATTTGACCCATTGGGACAATGTGTCCCAAGTATGGGGTATGCGGATATGTATTTGACCATTGATGTATGACTTGTATGACTTGATTCGGATATTTATGATTTTCTTATGCTCTATGTGCTTATCTAAGACTACATGCATGCATACAGGTTATTTGATTGCGAAAAACGTCAAAAACTGGTTTAAGAGAAAATTTTTTTTTTTTGACCTCGACAGATGTGACTCTGACCGATCGAGGTACTTTACCTCGGTTGACTTAGAATATATCGACCGAGGTGGTTTAACTGAGATAGTTTTCGAAACGATTTTGTGCTTCTTATCTGGATATGACCTCAATGATGATTCTGTTTGTAGATTGGTTTTGAAATCTTTATATGTTTGAAAGGTTTTATGATATGTTTAAGTTGCTAAATGCTTTGATTGAAATTTTAGCATGTTTAATACTTTGTTTTTATCCAAATTATGTTGAATATGAAGGTTGACACCACATGATGAGTTCTCTCACTTTCTTCCTGGAATGATTAAGGCAATTCATTCTCTTCTCTTCTTCTTCTTGATCATGCTTAGCCCCTCATATACATATTTGCCTCCCTTTACCTATTCGGAAATTTGGAAGAAAGCCAGTGAAAAGCAAGTAAAAGAAAAGTTGAGATGTTGACTGAAAGTTAGAAAGAAACAAATAGGTTTGGGGAAGTCAATCATGATGATGAGTAACTCGGCACCATTCACATAGCCGGGTGTTTGTGTCTTGCCAAAGTCGGATTCCAACCTTTGCTTCTCCAAAATAGTAGGAAATTGTCCTTCCTTCATGGTTGTTTGCTTTACCTCATGACGTTGCCTCTTCCCCACTATCGATGAGTCATTAACAACAATAACAGAAGGTTGTAAAGTGATAGCATGAATTATAGTCTATATTTTGGGACCTATTTAGACGTTTTATCTTCAATAATCTGCATGTTTGAATGTATATTATATGATTATATTGTCGTTTCATCTATCTTTGCGGGAATCGAGGTCTACACCAAGTTTCGTTGTAATCATAGGTAAAATGGCACATTTTACATCAAAATGGAGCTAAAGGAGCTAAGGAGTCATAAGAGCTACATTCAGGAGCTTAAGGAAGAATCCATGAAGCAAGAAATTAATGAAGAAGATTTACTTTGGACCAGATTTGAGAGGTTTCACATTCAGTTTAGAGTCATCTCGGTCAGCTACAGTACCATCTCGACCGAGGTGATCTAAGGGAGCGTCTCGACCGAGGCGAATACCCTGACGCGGCAAGATCGTTTATTCTTGGCTTTGATCTTTTATTTTTGGAAGGAGAGATCTTATATTTTTGGGCTGGATTTCTGGAAGGAAGATTATATATTTTGGAGATCTATTTTAGTGATTAAGATATATTTTATTAGGATAATATCTTTTCAAGATATTTTATCTTTGGAAGATAATTCTACTATATAAAGGGCTGAATTTTCCACAAATTCGGCGACCCGCTACCATCGCAACACTTAGGGATTGAAGAAGCTGCAGTTAGGAAGGATTTTTGGAAGGTTGAAGGAAGATTGAAGGAAGGATTGATAGCTTGTTATAGCTTTTGTGAAGGGTTTTGTAACACTTTCTTAGATTCCCTTTTGGTGATTGTCTTGTTGGATTTGTTATCCAAGGAACGCTGATTTGTTTGATATTTGATTAAGCTATTGAAGCCTTGTTCTTAAGGTTTTTGTGTTCAAATATTTACTTCCTTCCCGTATATTTGATTATTGCTTTCATGATGATGAGTGGCTAATTTTCTTGTGCGATTCTAGGGTGATTGGCTGAAGGTTGTGGGAAAAACAATGATAAAATAATCTTAATCCCAGCAGGACCCTGAAAGCTCGAGTCTTTATCCTTAACCCTAGAACATCTCGCTCAGTCGATGAACATCTCGGCCGAGGTGGAATTCGTCTGACCGAGGTGACCTTTCTGATCCGTAACTGAGAGTTAAGTGTTAGAGTTTGCCAAATCCTATTCTTATTACACCTTTCCTGGTTCAATGCAAGCTTAGGATGAGACTTACCCGGTAATTCCTTTGTTTTTTTACCCATGATCATAAATGTAGGTAATAAAGGTTTATCCTTTATCGGGGTTTGAGTGTGCCTTCATTCCATCTTTGTGAGTTAGCCTGAGACTTACCCGGTAAAGGTTGATTCTATTCCCTTAGTTGGTATGTTGGTTTGAGATTATAATTCCTTTCCTTAGTACCTTGAGACTTACCCGGTTATAGGTTCTTTGGTTTGGGATTGTGAGTACTGAGACTTACCCAGTGATCTATTCCACTTTAGTAACACCTTTCCTTTGCAAAATCTCAGCTTTGTCCGCTTATCTTGAGATCTTGAGTTGGAACCACAACTAGATGCTTTAATCCCTAGAATTTGCATATTTCCTTAATTGACTATATTATCATCTTTGATTGCTTCAATTGCTTTTGTGGTTATTTGCAATATTGACTACCTATATTGGTTTTGTTTCACCTAAGTCCCTGAGATCGACACCCCGGAATTCTTGCTTTTACTACGATTGACCCGTACACTGCGGGTTCGCATCCTTGTTTTAGGCATACATCTAGGGTTGTAAATTTAAAGCTTGCACACACCTTTTGGAGCAAACATAAAGCAAACACCTTATTCCACGCTAAAGTGTGCAACTTGTTTCTCTTTTTATTATGAGCTTCACTGCCTTTACCCTCCTTACTCGTCCCCTCATCAAAAACTCGTTGTATACCTTTACACTTTGCTCTTTGATGAGGTGTAGTAGCTGTAAACATAACATCAGTTTCCGATTTTTCGATCTTATCTTTACCTCAAATCACAACAACCCTAACAACCGAAGATGTCACACCAATAGAAGGCTTCCCTACATTAATAGCAACCATACCCGAACCTATAAGTGGTCCCCGAATTGCTCCACCAGCCTGATGAACACTACCATCCGTGCCCACTTTTTCTTTACCTTTACAAGATGCTAAAGGGTGAGTAGATGACACAGACGAAACCCTTCCTAGGATTTTAATACCCATTTGAGGAACCTGAGAAAATTTTCCATTTACTTTCTAACTAGATTGTTTCTTAGTCACCAAGATTCATGGTCCATATCCTTGTGATCCTGATTCCTTAACCACTACATGCACTTCTTTAGCGTTATTTGTAGTCATTGATGTGCCATTATCAACCTTGTCCATAACAGCCGGAGTTACTGTATAGTTCGGACCAACAGAAGGACAAAAGTACAATGAGGTGCCAAAAGACCATATCTACCACATCGGAAACAAATTGATTGCAAACCATTATATTGCAACACACATTTATTCCTACTAATCAATATAGCTTTCTTCAAAAGTTTTTCCAAATAAATCTCAACACAAACTCTAGCAAAACGTCCTCTATTAGAGTAAAGAGTCTTAGGATCTACCACTATTGGTACCCCAACTCCCAAAGCCATACGCTATAACATTGTCTCCTCATAGTACAAAATCGGAAGACACCTAATCCTAACCAAAACTGGTGTAAAAGTTATCTCCATAGATGGTCGAAATGAGGGACTCCATCTCTTTATAGCTTCAAGCATCGGCCAAACACCGACCAAGGCCCCCTAGTCAACATGGTTAGGAGATCCATCGCATTATCAAAGTGTGTCATAAAATAACCATTACAAAATCCACAATTTGCATACAACAATCAAATTTCCACAGTTCCCGGATCTTCCTCTCCATAATTAGAAAAGTTATAAGGAATCCAATAAATTTAAAGACAATGGACCTCTCCCACACCTTATTTAAAGCAGTCTCTACCTTATTATCAAGGGGGACAGATGGATCTCCATCTTTACCATTAGGGAAAGTAAGATTAATCATCCCATACATGAAATCCTTGTCAAGAATAGTTTGTTTGTCATATTCCTCCGCCAAAGGCAACAACCTCCGTCCAAGTCTGTTTAGGAAATATTGGAACATTATCCTTCACCATAACAAATGGACTAACATGTGGACCTTCAGAGTGCACACAACCCTCAGCCACATCCACTGAACCTCTATCAACAGATACCGGCGGCGTAACAACCCCTTCCATCACAACCTCAAGTGATTGTGGTGGTTGTTGCACCTATGCCGGTTGTAGAGAACCTCCATAACCAACTTCCATAAACGATATTGTTACATTTTATTATATAATGTGTAAATTATGCGTATGTATTTAGATAATATGTTTTACCTTACAAGAATAGGGTTTGTAGTTTTACGTATAAAATATAGTAATACTATCATATACCGACAATCACAAGATCAACTATTGTTATATCGAAAATCTAGTTTTGTAAAAAAATATTTGCTTCTAAGTTGAGTGGTCGAAAACTTTGAGAAAATAGACTTACACTTAAAGCTCATTACGTCAATGGGTTGGGTTTGGGGCCGAGAGTACCCTATACTCATCTCCGTTTAGTATAATGTCCTTGTTCGTGTTTTAAAATTGTCTTCAACCAAGGAATCAATTTTTACCCCTTTCCCCATCGGATTTTTCGGCGGGTTTTTAATTTATGTATCCTGGCGGGTACATTAACGGGGTTCCCCAAGGGATTTCTTGGCGGATTCCTCGTCGGGGTCACCGTCAGGTTCGGATTCAGATCGAGAGTAGGGCGAACACCCCTATCTACATCCCCGTCTCCATCCCCAAGCATGAAATCAATTTTTACCCCATTCCCGTTTAAAATCTTCATCTCCGTCCCCATGACGGATAATACCTTCGAACTTCGGGGAATCACATCCCATTTACCCCCTAGTACGAAGAATATGAGAATATCCAATATCAAAGGTGCACAAGTGATTAGCATTTCTTTTGAGTTTTAATTGATTGTCATATCGTTAGATATATTACAAGTAATTGAAAGTTTAAGTTGGAATTACGGTGGTTCGAGTTTGTCTATATATTGCAATCACATAGAAATCTATAAAAACAAAAGAAAGGTTAAAAATACTCTTTTTTAATTCTATTTAGCTAACTGGTAAAATTGGATTTCCACTATACATGTAGTGTCGTTTTATTTAGTTGCATTGTCAATGAAAACACATCTCTGACTATATAAGTATTATCCCTAACGATTAATTTTCAGTTCTAATGTTACTGATCCAACAATAATGCATTATTTCATTGGAGTAAAGTGTGTTTGTTGCAGGCGGGCTTATCACTCATAATGCATTGGTGGAGTTAAAAGTTTTATACCACACGCAAAACAAGAGGAGAGGATGGGGTGAGATAATTCTAGAGTTCACTACGATGAAGGCGAATGAATGGATTGAGTGAGGTTTTTTAGAGTGATTATGAAAAAGGACGGAGTTTTCCTTTAGCTTTAATATTAATGTGTGAAAACATCTATTTTAGTGTCTTTTCACCATCATTTTTATCCATCTCTTGAGGATATAACATAATTTTTTCCAATAGATTTTCTTCCCTTCGTGTTTTGGAGATCTACTCGTGCGTTTATGATGTTGTAGACATTTTAGGCCTTTACAGAGCTAAAATGGAGTTATTAGCGAAAAATGTCCTCAACCCACTAAAGAAGTCGAGGTCAAGGATGAATTAATCGAGATTTGAGAGTGAAGATACGAAGATTTTCTCGAGGTTGAAGTGTGATCGGCCAAACATCCCTTACAAATAGGTTGATTTCACTTACTTTCTGATCTTGTGACTATTCCACCTGAACGATACGTTTCGATGTAGATCAGTCAACTAGCCCCACACGATCGGCCGTTCTGTCCCATTGGCCTCAATTTCTAGACGATCTTTTCCCTTTTTACCCTTTTTCATTTTGGGACTATCTTTTAGCCCCTCCACTTGGACATTTTATCTTTTCTTAGAGGTAGAGTCTAATAGGATTTAGCCGCAAACCTTGGGAGGGCGATGCTTGAAATCCTCCTATAAATAAGGCATTTTCACCATTAGTTTTTTTTTATTTGGTTTTCAATTGAAAGTTTCAAAGACAAGTTTTGTGTACTATATTAGCCTACCATAGTGCCCTCATCGGCCGATTTCCATACTCTTCGATTAATAAAGTGTGAATTTTTGTAGGAAGAATTAGCAATGTAGGCCTTTTACATTATTAAGTTTAGAATTAGGGTCTCCCAATTCTTTGTTTAGAAAATGGGCTCCTATATTGTAGATATAATCAGAAAAAGTAAAAAAGTGGGTATTTATGTGATTTGATGGGTGACATTGTTGATGAACATGTTGGATGTAATTAACAGCCTAATCAATTCAGCTATACTTTTTTCCTATTATAAGCAAACTCATGTCTCTTCTTCTTCTCTTCAAACGAAAAAAAAAAGTGGGTAAGGTAGAAATACCTAAATACTTGGGTAACAGTATATACATACCCAAAAAACATACCCAAAAAAGTTTTTCATTTAAAAAAAAAATACGGACTCCAATTATTACTTGGATAAACTACATACCCAATTAATAAATAAATACATACCCAAAAAAGCATACTAAATTACCTATTTGGGTAAAAATACATACCCAATTAACGTAGAAATACCTACTCAAAAATATCATACCCAACAAATAAATACATACCCAGTTCACTGTTGGGTAAACTACATACTCAATTAACATATAGATACATACCCGAAAAATATCATACTTGGGTAATAGTATATATGTAATATCATACTTACTCGATTAACAAAGAAATACATACACAAAATACATACCCAAATAAATACTTGGATAAAGTGCATACTTAATTAACATAGAAATACATACCCAAAATACATAGTCTTTTATTTTTGGGAATAGTATATATGTAATTTCATACTTAATTAACAAATGATGTGATTGCTCTAATTGAGTAATAAAGTGACCTCTCTGCAACAAAAAAAGAGAACAATAAATACTGCATGATTTGACCCAACACTTTACCCTTGTCCTTTTTTTTTTCCTGCAAATATGAATGAAAAAGTTGGGGTCCTATACACAAAGAGCATAAATATGAGACCCTATTCCTCCAATTAATTCATTTTTGTAAGTTATGTTTTGCTAAATTCTTTCATTCTAGGTTTGGAGAGCCCAATTTGCATGGATAATATGTGATTTTGATAAAGATGTTTATCCTTATGAACATGTGTCTTAATTCACGTATTATGGTAGTTTAGAGTTTTTCTACGCAAAATGCAAGAGATGCGTATATATTTGCTTTTATCTTGTTTGATCTTCCAAGTGTTAATCACAAGATGTGAGGGTTGAGTGACTGATAAATCTAATATTCTGCAAGGTGTGAGAGTTGTTCAAGATTGTCCCCTTCAAAGAATGATATATATTCTATTTGGATTGGGTGGTTATCAACTCAACTTTGATATATTTGTTGTCGTGATTTAGATTTTGAAACTCTTTTATTATCCTTGATATTATAAACATGGTTATTTTTTATATTTATGATTTTGGATCAAATAGTGAAAGGTATCTTTTCCCTCCCTTTTTGCTACAAATTGTGTTATTGTCGTTCTCTATCTAATCGGGCGATTTACACGGTTTGGTTGGCCAACCATGTGTTTTTCTTTCCTTCGTGATTTAGATTTTAAAACTCTTTCATTTTCGTGCCTAATCAACCGATCTTCCTTGTCTAATAAACTGATCTCTTTTTTAGCCTATGTTTTTTTTTTGTGTGTTCTATTATTACGATTTTATAACTAATTTGTCAAATCATTAGCCGTTTGTCCAGTGATTTCTCTTAACCTTTTTACTACTATCGCGTCTTGTATATTGAAAGATTATTTGTATACTTACAATTGTATGTCCAAAGTAAGTTTTCAAGAAACTACTCGAGTTTTAGCAAAAGCAACTCATTGGGGTCGTATCGATTGGTTGAAATCATAAAAGAAAACGTAGTTTTGGAAGGAATGATACTCGTTGGTATTGGATTCAAAGGGATACACTCAAGCCAACATAAGAGCAATCATTTAAAAAACAAAAGTTTGCAAGATGTGAGGCTCACATTTCAGTCCTCGTCAAATTGACTTTGTTGTTCGGGATATAATGGTTTTCGTTTCCATATTAATTGTGAAACCTTAGTCTATTCAATATTTCACTCTTGTCCTTGAGTTTAGGACATTGACAACCACAAGTCATCAAATATGAAACATTATGAGTGCATTTTGAAATCTTATACACCAAAATCAAGGTCAATACCATTGCTTTGAGAGCATCCTTAGCTAAAGATATAACCAAGTAAACTCACTTTACCAACCGTTTGTAACACCCCGAATCCGCGGGACTCGGGATGTCACATTGGGCTAGGATCTCACAATGGATCCTGACCCTAGCCTGACAACAAGTTCACTGGACCTTACAACATGACACTGACAGATATAAAACAAATACATAAAACAGTATAAACTGTACGACCCAAAGTAAACAACAACATAGCCGAGTATATAAAACGACATCCTCACATAGGAGGTACAAAAGATCATCCTCACGCAGGAGGGGAAACACAACAACCCCAAACCAACCACCTAATGTACGAGAGTCCTCGGCCTATCACCCTGCCAGATCACCCAGTAGCGCCTAACCTGTAAACATCTACAACACGGTATGAAACCGTTAGCTAACCATACATATATGAGGTAATGCATAAGCACAAGCACAATCAGGAAAGATAAACACATCAGCATGCTATCATACATTTACCCATTTATTATCTTTATATAATAACCATTCACTCAAAAACCGTATATATATATAGATAGATGAAAGTATGTGACACGAGGACCGATACATCCCCGCCTCTGAGTACAATGTCCAGCTGTACGAGTATCGGTCACACAATCCGTGTACCCTATGGGAGTGGATTGTGCCCTTCCTGTAAACCAGTCTGGCCCGACATCAGAGAACCTCCCAGACTCCACGGCGGGATGAAAGGGAAAGGTTATCACAGCCACGCAGTGGGGCAGTCAATAGAACATAGGTCGATAAAAACGACAACTCATGATATCATAGCAAACATATAAAGCACACACCACTCATGCAAAAACCCAATATAGGGAATGGTAGCTAAGTAAGTCCTACGGACTTACCTCAACCTCGTACAAAATCAACCACGATCACCTCTACACTGGAGGGACAACACGGCCTATAAAAAGGCATAAAGAGATATATCAACCTCTATTCATCAAAGGGGTCACACCTAGACCCAAAGGGATCCATAAGGATCATACTCAATCTATGAGCCTCACAACCAACTAAACCTCAATATCTCAACATAGCTCACAATTCCTCAAATCTCAAGGTAGTATCTAATCAACATTCCTCAATCTCAATTTTAATCCTAATTTAATTAATTAACCTTTAATTAATTAATTAGATTTTGCCAGAATAACGTTTTGCCCGCAGGCAATTTCTAAACCCCCTGTCATCATATTTCATCAAACAAGAACCCATAATCACCAGAATAATATAACGACCATAATGGAATTTCTAATTTCCTATTTGACAAGCCTAAAGTCAATTTAGGCCAAATCGCAGTACGAAAAACGAGTAAATTCATAACTTATTCGTTACTAACCCGATTGACGATCTGAAAGAAGATTCGGAATCACAACGACGCAGGCTACGCATGGACAACATCAAATTCATCGGAATCTGAGCGAGGGAAACGTCCTGGTGACATATATGCTCAACCAACCCTCCATATACTCGGAAATGCAGAAAACGTGAAAGGAAATGAATTAATAAAGGATTTTCCGCTATTTATAGTGAAGACGATAATTATCCTTTAGTAAAGTCGATAATTATCCATTAACCGATCAAAAGGCGGGTCGAACCTCTTTCTCCAAACTTCTCGAGATTGGAACATTAAATCTGGAATATTGTAGGGATAATTATTCCACAACTGCCTCGGAAAACATGTCTTCCTAAGCCGTCTTTCTTAGCCGTTAAGAAACGAAATAGCGACTATTTTGGCCGTTTTGCCTCTCCATGTTATTTCATATCTAGGACATATCCGATGTCCTGATCATTTATCTCAACTGCATTTTTATTGATTGGAGCTCCCAAATGCTCCAAATAACACCGGAGGGTAAAAATAATTACCCGGGGGAAAAAGTAAAAATTTCCCCAAACGTCCAAAATTACGCGAGGAACATAAAGGTGGGACTCATATTCATCACTTGCGAAATCTTCGCGAGTTATATGTCAATTACTATCAAAGATTAAGTTAATCAACATTAATTAGAATTCGGAAATACTAGCTATTACATCACACACCCTTTAAAAAAAGTTTCGTCCCGAAACTTGAACAATTCCCAAATCCTCTCGGACCCATACGCCGAGGTATAACTCTCACTCTTTCTATCGGAGGTATCACATCTCCGTTCAAAAGATCACAACCTATAACAATCTATAACCTCAAGTATAAACATGGAGGAATCATCACTCCAGGAAACAGGGCCATAACGCTACCCAAAGGCGTAGAGGAATCACGTCTCTCGCCATACCACTTCAAAAGGCATAGAGGAAGCACATCTCTAGCCAAAACATATCACATGCATAGAGGAAATATGTCTCTAGCCAACCCATAAACATATATATCGCATGGAGGAATCACATCTCCATTGAACTATGTCCATCAAGGTAGCATGGAGGAAAGAACCATCTCCAGCTGAATCCTAATCCCACTCAAATAGCATGGAGAAAGAACCATCTCCAGCTATAAATATAATCATACTCGGGTAGCGTGAAGGAAGTAATCATCTCTAGCTATAGCATACATCACGCTAGCACATCAAGATCTACTAAGATCATAAATCACATCACATCTAGCATGAAATAACATATCAAGGCATATAAGCACATAAGCATAACATTCAGCAAGATAGCACCAAGATATACTCGTGCTCCCACAAATGGGTATGTCCTAACATATACTATGGATAGTTCCTCAGGACACTATCCTCAGTCTCTCACATAGCCTCTTCAGGTCTTCATCTCGACCATCATATCCTCAATATGGGAATGTCTTTCGAATGCAAGCGTTTCATATCTCATTCCAAGAATGTAATCGAATACTCAACAAAAGTGTGGTTGGACTCAACCACCAAATCACCGTAACTCACAAGGTGTCTCGAGTCTGGTATATACTTCCTCAGTTGAGACATATGAAACACTGGGTGGATATCCTCTAATCTCAGAGGCAAAGATAAACATCATGCTACCTTCTCCGTACTAGTCGATCTCAAATAAACCATCATATTGGAAACTCAGTTCCCTTTCCATATTAACACGTCTAACGTCTCGCAGCTGAGATACTTACAGCCGGGCATGAACTCTCACTTGAACTTTAGAGGTTAACGCCTCTTGTCTACATATAATATATGGCGACTCTGTGCAACCAGCATTCTTCCTTCAATCAACGTTACTTGAACTATAAAATCCTGAATCTAGTCAGGTGTTATTCCACTACTACTGCTAGATCACTTCTAGCATAAGGATATACGACATCTATGTCTATATATATTGCTTCATAGGGCCATCTCAGAAAGATGCACGTCCTTCATTGTTATATAATAAACTCATTAATGGAAGGTAATATAACCATCCACGTTTCCAATTCAACTTACAACTTATAATAGATCTTTAAGATCTAGATGATCCTCTGTAACTGACTATCTGTCAAGGGGTGAAGTGTAGTCATGAGGTACAAACTCATCCCCAAGGCAGTCTGAATCTACTGCCCAAAATCTCAAAGTAAAAACATCCATCTTGATCAGAAATGATCGTTCTCGGTATACCATGGAGTCTCACTATCTGTCTAGTGTACTCCTCAACCAATTCATTCACTAGCCACATCCTTCTGATAGAAATGAAACGTGTTGGTTTGATTAATTTGTTACCAACAATCCAAATAACATAAATCTTCTATTGGGTCACAATCCCATAAAAAAGTCCATAGAGATGTCCTCCCAAATTCTACTACTGCACTGGTAGTGGGTGGGGCTTATCTCTAGATCGGAAATACTCTATCTGGACCTGCTAAAAGGTCACACACTGTATCACAAATCTGGTTATATCGGCTTCATACAATATAATCGTCTCATCTCGTGGTACATCTTACTCGTACCTGAATGTACTGAATAAGGCATACAATGGGTATACCGTAATATTCTCTGTCTCCATCTACATCAGCAGGTACACAAAAGCGGTCATGACTCTTCATCAGTCCATCTACTCCCATGGAGAACTACGGTGGCTCAGGACGAGACATCCTTTCTTTAAACCTTGTCAAGGCCGGGCATGTCTCCTGCTTTTGTTGGACCTCATCAAATACACCAGCTATAACCTCTGAGGTATAACTGGGTATCCTCATCAAGAAATTGATTGTCCAACTCTACCCAAGCTAGATCTCTCTGAAGCTGAGGCGGAACTATCAGTCTCACAATCATCTTCTCTTGGAGAGTCTTTCCATTCAAGTTATCGGCGACAACGTTCAACTTCTCTGAATGATATGGAATCTTCAAGTCAAAGTATTGATCAACTTAAGCTCTTAAAACTGGCGGTTATTCAACCCCTGTTGCATAAAATATACTTTAGATTTCTATGAACTATAGAAATTTGACATGAAGATCACACCGGTACGGTCTTCAAAACTTAAAGGCTTGAACTACCACGACTAACTCTAAATCATGAGTCGTGTAGTTCTCATCATACGTTCTCAGCTGTAAACACACATATCAATAACCCTACTCCTCTGTAGTAATACACATCTCAGACTTAGCTGGGATGTATCACCGTAAATCACGGGATCCCAAAAATCTTCTAACTACAACAGAATGGAAGCAGAGGTCAAATGCCTCCTCAACTCTTCAGAACATAGACACACTGCTTTCATCACGTAGTTATGGTGGTCTTCTCAAAAGACTCACAAATGAATACGTAATCATATAAAATCCTTCCTCAAAGCATTGGTAGCAATCGGTTGAGCCGAGAAAACTACGTATTCCTTAATGTTCATCAGTGTCTCCCATGTTACAACATACTTAATTCTCGCCAGGTCAACCATGATGCCACTGGCGGAGACAACATGGCCTAAAAAGGATACCACTGGCATCTTAACTTACATTTAGAGGGCGTAGCATACAACTCTCTATCTCTCGAAATCTGTAGAACGGTCCTCAGACGATCGGTCTACTATTCTCTGCTATGAGAGTATACCGACATGTCATCAAGGAAGTCCACCACCAAATAATCAAGGAAGTCGATGAAGATACTTTTCATCAACTCCAAAAAAACTACTAAAACATTCGTCAACCCAAATGACATCACTACAAACTCGTAGTGTCCATAACGGGTATGGGATGTTATCTCATACACATGTTGCTCTCTCATCCATGACTAGGGATATCTTGAGCACAAAGGAATCTTGAAAACACAATTGCTTCTTGAAGCTTAACTCATCAGGTCGTCAATACGGAACATGGAACGTACTAGGGTAAAAGAAGCCCGTTTCAGTCAACTTTTCAAGTTATCAGTACAATATCTCAAGAAGCACCATATAGTGTGGCTTTCCCATTCAATCTTGTATCATACTTCAACTCGATAACAATGTCCACACTTCGCTGAGGTGGCAACTAGACGGTTCAGTAACACATCTATAAACTCATAAACAGCTGGAATACCATCCAATGTTGGACTATCTCGCTCCTTCATGGTATAACACTAGAAGGCGTCACATCCCTATGTTATCAGCTCGCTTCTCGTACAGTCCTGATGGCAAACCCGTCTCTTCAAAGGTCTTAACCTCAGAAGACCTCTATTTAACTCAACTCAGTAAAGACTATAATAGTCTTACTATTAAAAGCTAACACCACATGATATCTATTCATCCAAACCATACACATAATGACTTCCTCATGCACCTACGACATGGCAAAGAAGTCTGCAACCATACACGAGTCCTTGAAATAAGGGAACAAACACGCATCTCACGGGTATCTCAAACCCAAAAAGGTAATCCTATAAAGGAAAATCCACCTTCTACTATATACCAAAATTCAACCATTAACGCATGCATCGAAAGACATGACGTGCATAGCACTCACAACAAGCAAAACTCCACCAGGTAAACCATTAACGAGAATGGTACCTATAACAGCTAACACTCGTAGCTCCTCTACATATCATCACTCAATGTCAGATTCATGCTCCTCAAGTATCACTGAGGTCATTACTATAGCCGCCACTTCCACTCTTTCTGCACCGGAAAGAGGAAGGTCTTGCTGGGAAGAAACACCACCGTGCTGACAGAAAGGGCTAGATGACCTAACTCACCACAAGTGAAACAAGCTATCAGTGCCAAAGGGCAGACAGAACGCAAATGATCTGGATAGCCACAACTGAAACATAATCATCCCATCCTTGCAACCTGTGCAACTGAAGGGTAACTCGACCTTCGTCGTCCACCTGGAATGATCTCACTCTTGAAGGGAACGTGTAAAGGCAATGCCTTGCCCTGTCGACAAAACTTCGCTCTATGCCCTGCTTTACCACACGTAAAGCATATAATGGGCGCCTTTGGGCACACAGCTTGCCAGTGTCCCAACTTCCACGCAATTAAAACACTGTAGTTCCTTGCTAGTCATCTTCATGGCCAAAGGATCACTAGATTGTCTTGATATTGGACTTGGTTCCCCATTCATCATCTTTGCTTCTCCAGTAACTGATTCAGTCCATTGCTTCTTTCCGGATCCAGAAGCTTCAGTTGATCTCACAATTGTTGGTAAATCCGGTGTGGATCTACCCGCTATCACCGCTTCATATACTTGTTACATATATTCTTGAAACTCGGATCTACTCATGGAGACACGATCAGCCTCTTCAAACTCGTTCTTTTCCATAGGCGAAACAACAGCGGAAACTGGTCCCTAACTTATCACCACTGGAGGAAGAGGGGGTGTACCCCTACCTCATCAGTCATCCCACTACAGATACTACTCTAGTCTGAGTCATCTGTAGGATATACGCACCTAATCTTATAAGGCTATATATATGCCATAGGTATCGATATGTATATAATACATCCACATAATCCATAGTACACACACATATATATACATATCTACGCTGCAGAGATCCATGACAGAGGTGACGACTTCTCGTACATTCTATCCCAAAACCTCACTTAAAACCAAAACCTTTGAAAACGTCAGATCCCATGTGGGCTCTGTTTATTTTACCTATCAAACCTCATTGCAGGTAGCAAGTGCCATTGTTGTCAACCTGGGCTCTGATACCAACTCTGTAATACCCCGAATCCGCGGGACTCGGGATGTCACATTGGGCTAGGATCTCACAATGGATCCTGACCCTAGCCTGACAACAAGTTCACTGGACCTTACAACATGGCACTGACATATATAAAACAAATACATAAAACAGTATAAACTGTACGACCCAAAGTAAACAACAACATAGCCGAGTATATAAAACGACATCCTCACATAGGAGGTACAAAATATCATCCTCACGCAGGAGGGGAAACACAACAACCCCAAACCAACCACCTAATGTACGAGAGTCCTCGGCCTATCACCCTGCCAGATCACCCAGTAGCGCCTAACCTGTAAACATCTACAACACGGTATGAAACCGTTAGCTAACCATACATATATGAGGTAATGCATAAGCACAAGCACAATCATGAAAGATAAACACATCAGCATGCTATCACACATTTACCCATTTATTATCTTTATATAATAACCATTCACTCAAAAACCGTATATATATATATAGATAGATGAAAGTATGTGACACGAGGACCGATACATCCCCGCCTCTGAGTACAATGTCCAGCTGTACGAGTATCGGTCACACAATCCGTGTACCCTATGGGAGTGGATTGTGTCCTTCCTGTAAACCAGTCTGGCCCGACATCAGAGAACCTCCCAGACTCCACGGCGGGATGAAAGGGAAAGGTTATCACAACCACGCAGTGGGGCAGTCAATAGAACATAGGTCGATAAAAACGACAACTCATGATATCATAGCAAACATATAAAACACACACCACTCATGCAAAAACCCAATATAGGGAATGGTAGCTAAGTAAGTCCTACGGACTTACCTCAACCTCGTACAAAATCAACCACGATCACCTCTACACTGGAGGGACAACACGGCCTATAAAAAGGCATAAAGAGATATATCAACCTCTATTCATCAAAGGGGTCACACCTAGACCCAAAGGGATCCATAAGGATCATACTCAATCTATGAGCCTCACAACCAACTAAACCTCAATATCTCAACATAGCTCACAATTCCTCAAATCTCAAGGTAGTATCTAATCAACATTCCTCAATCTCAATTTTAATCCTAATTTAATTAATTAACCTTTAATTAATTAATTAGATTTCGCCAGAATAACGTTTTGCCCGCAGGCAAAATCTAAACCCCCTGTCATCAGATTTCATCAAACAAGAACCTATAATCACCAGAATAATATAACGACCATAATGGAATTTCTAATTGTCCTATTTGACAAGCCTAAAGTCAATTTAGGCCAAATCGCAGTACGAAAAACGAGTAAATTCATAACTTATTCGTTACTAACCCGATTGACGATCTGAAAGAAGATTCGGAATCACAACGACGCAGGCTACGCATGGACAACATCAAATTCATCGGAATCTGAGCGACGGAAACGTCCTGGTGACATATATGCTCAACCAGCCCTCCATATACTCGGAAATGCAGAAACTCGGTACCGTTATGAAGAGAATGAAGAGAGGAATCCAGAAACTCAAACGGAATTGAAATCGGATTAGAAACGGAGAGTAGATCTGAGTTTGAAGGTTGAGAGAAATTAGAGCTTTTACGAGAAAACGTGAAAGGAAATGAATTAATAAAGGATTTTCCGCTATTTATAGTGAAGACGATAATTATCCTTTAAGTAAAGTCGATAATTATCCATTAACCGATCAAAAGGCGGGTCGAACCTCTTTTCCAAACTTCTCGAGATTGGAACATTAAATCTGGAATATTGTAGGGATAATTATTCCACAACTGCCTCGGAAAACGTGTATTCCTAAGCCGTCTTTCTTAGCCGTTAA
Source organism: Fagopyrum esculentum (assembly GCA_033239045.1). NCBI lineage: Eukaryota > Viridiplantae > Streptophyta > Magnoliopsida > Caryophyllales > Polygonaceae > Fagopyrum > Fagopyrum esculentum. Next base: position 50,240,179 of record BSUD01000001.1, on the reverse strand, counting down.
GAAACGAAATAGCGACTCTTTTGGCCATTTTGTCTCTCCATGTTATTTCATATCTAGGACATATCCGATGTCCTGATCATTTCTCTCAACTGCATTTTTATTGATTGAAGCTCCCAAATGCTCCAAATAACAGCGGAGGGTAAAAATAATTACCCGGGGAAAAAGTAAAAATTTCTCCAAACGTCCAAAATTACGCGAGGAACATAACGGTGGGACTCATATTCATCACTTGTGAAATCTTCGCGAGTTATATGTCAATTACTATCAAAGATTAAGTTAATCAACATTACTTAGAATTCGGAAATACTAGCTATTACACCGTTGAAGCTAGAAAGGTGCATCATGTTCATCAACCTGAAGCGCTCGGTCAACAATTAATGCCTCCTTTTCCAAGACCCACTTCCGGGATTGTATTTTCTTGAAGAACCGTATAGGTGAATAATAAGGATATAAATACTCTATAAGGGGGGTTGAATAGAGTATGAGAACTTTTTGCAAAACTTATATCAAGGCTTTGAATCTAATTTCAAAGCCTTGAAGTCGATTTGTGAGTTTGGTGACAAAACTGGTTTTCAAGGCTTTGAAAGAGATTTCAAGGCCTTTACTTCAAAACCTGCAAAGCAATGTTAGTCACAATATACGCGATATGAAATGCGGAATTAAAAGATCAACACGGTGATATATTTACGAAGTTCAGCTCTAACAGCCTACATCTCCGTCCTAGGGTTTCTTCACACTATGATCTAACTATCTATTACCTGCTCAAAGAGTCCTATATACAACCTAGAAAAAATCTCATTCTTCTCTCACTATAGCCTCAATACTACGATCAAGTCAACTCTAACCTAGCAATAATAGCCTAGTTACTTCGCTGAGTAACCCATACTCCAGTATACACACTCTCTAGGTATTCCAATGAAAATCTAGTGTTTTTCTCTCTCTAAGGATGTAAACTTTTGTAATCTAAGAGGAAGAAAAACTTTTCGAATGAATGAAGATGTTTTGATCGCTTGAAGACTTAGATATTTTCGTGTGAGCTTCTTGTTGTAGTTCTCTTCAATCGCCATCTTCATTTATAGTCTTCTATGGAGAACTCTTTTAGCCGTTGTAAGATGGCTGTCATAACGTTCTTCTTTCTCCATAGAAAATGGTGTTTGGTTGAGGTGAAGTAGCCGTTGTAAGATCTTCTATCTTCTTCATCTACTTCTTCTCTTTCACACATGTTGGGAATCTTCTCCGTCGTGATCTTCTCCTGCTTTGGAAATGCCGTTGAAGATCCTTGTTTGTTGAACATCCTAGATCTTTTCTCTTGAATAGCCGTCGAAGGTTTCCTTTGGATTCGAGATCTTCTAGCATGAAATCCGATTAGAAGATCTTATCTTATCCTCTTGCGTCTTCGGTTAAGATCTTTGCAAGATTTTTTTGTTGTGGCCAAGATCTTCTCCTTTTAAGATTATATAAAGATCTTCTATGCTGGCCGAGATCTTCTCCTCAAATCCGTTTGAAGATCTTTCATCTTGTTATCCTTGGTAAAGATCTTTGCTTTGGTTGTTGAGATTTTTGAATCTCATTTTTGAAAGCCTTCAGTCGAATCCTCCTTTGTATCGCTTTTCAAGACTTTAGCGTTTGTCCCTTGAACAGCTTTTCAAGGCCTCCGTGCTTGTCCTTTGTAATGTTTTTTAGGCTTGCTTTCTTCCTTTGAAATTATTTCGAAGACCTGCACACATTTAACAAACGTAAACCAAAACATGCAATCTAGAAATACAATTGATATTTGTTAGTTTATAAAACCGCTCATAAATGTTAACTCTTTCATCATCCACATAGACAATTCATAAACAATGTGGAGTTATCAATCTTCCCCTTAATGGAAGACAAAATAAATATCGTACATGCATTCAATATTAACAATATACATGCAATAATATCAAAAATATGCCGAATGCAGAAATATCGGATCAACAACACATTTAATTTATCCCCCTTTGTCTTTCAACAAGGAAGAAAACCCATTAAAGTACGAGAGTATAAAATTTATTACAGACCCACGAAAGTATTTCCAAAAATTTTAAAACGGAGTCCCACAATCAACTTTCAAGGCCTTGAAGTCCAAACCAAGGGGGCTGAATTTTAAATTCACTCTGAATTATCCTCATAGTACTTCTTCCTCCATCTGGAGTGAGCCGTTCCTTTGCTCCTGTTGATTTCAGCCTCTAAACAACTTTTCCTCTCTATAAGCCGATATTATTTGACCACAACATATTCCTCAGTAGTGAGAATAGTAGGCTCGTGTGTGGGGTAAAGGATGTATTTATTCTACACATTGCATTTGCAGTTCATGAGCACATTCTCAAGCCTTTCCTGAGTGTGTTGTGTAGCATCTTCGGTCAGGGGCATGATTTTTCTAGTGGTGGTGAGGGTAAGAGCGTTTAAGAGGTACATACGATTGATCTTTGCATGCATTACCGACATAACCTCATGGCTCGCATCAAATCTTCTCAACATATCCAGCTGGAAGTCTGCCATTCTCTGTTAAGAGAATTCAATTGTAGTTCAAATCCATCCACTCTAGTCTCTGAAGTGGAAAGAGTTGTAGGAACTATGGGGGATGATATCTCGGCAACCGCCTTTTCTTTTAGCGTCCATACTCCAGTAAGAATCTTTTTTACCCCTTATCTCTCCAGACAATGTTCATCTATTTTTCTAGTAGACATCCACTCTAGTCTCTGAAGTGGAAAGAGTTGTAGGAACTATGGGGGACGATGTCTCGGCAACCGCCTTTTCTTTTAGCGTCCATACTCTAGCAAGAATCTTTTTTACCCCTAATCTCTCCAGACACTGTTCATCTATTTTTCTAGTAGACATCTGTTGGTCTTTAGAGGAGGTGTCTATGGAAAAAATAAGCAAAACTTTTAGGCAGTAGATTACCATAAGGCAAAGGGATGGCTCGGGTGGAGTTTATGGTGTGGACCATGTGGTGCAGTATAAGGTTAGGCATGTCAATATCCAACCCAGACATAATCAAGTAGATCAGCTCCAAAATCTGATTTGTCAACAACTCCCTTGACTTAGCTCGAGGAATCACACACCTAACTAGATAGTAAAGATAATTTTGGTGTCTAGGGTTAGGGATGTATGGGTAAGTTGTCGAGACTTGGAGTTTGGAACCAGAAATTTCTCCTTTGCAAGTCGAATGCTTTCAGATCGGGATGGGTGTTGGAGGGAAATGTTTTTCGGAAGCCCTAAAATTCCGCTCAATACAGTAGGAGTGAGAGAAATTTGTGTACCTTTAACCATGATATCGAGGGTGAGGGTTCCTTTTCCCCTTTTAGCCGAGAGGTTGACGTAGAACAACCTTGTGAGTCTGGTGAAAGTAGTTTCTCCTGGATTCAGGACCTTCCAGATTGAAAAGTTCTTGAGCACAAAGACACATGGAAGCTGAAGCGACTCAAGGAACTCTATGTCGACCAAATTGCACATGCACAGTGGGCGATTGGGAAATCCGTCCAGCCAGATTCCAATTGCTTTGAAGTTGATGAACCAGGTTGTTGGCAGCCTAGTGTGAGGTGAGATCTCAATATCCTTTGGAAAATGTTGTTCTTCTGATGCAGAGGATATCTGGGTGGTGTTTTATTTGTGAGTCGAAGCAAGACGGTTCATGTTTCTCTTTTGGAGCCATGGATGTGTTTGTGAGAGCAACCGTAAGATTTTTGGAAGAGAAAGAGTAAAGTAAGGGTACTGCAAAGCATTGAAGAAGGAAAGAGATAAAGGATGAGGTAGGATTGCATTTAAAGAAGACATGTCAAATCAATTTATGGCTTCTCAAAATTTTGAGAGAATCAAGGCCGTGAAAATTGAGGTTTGCATGTTATCCTAATAAATCACAACCACTTTTCAAAAAGATTTGAATTTTGAAAACAAAAACTTTTGAAATCATTTTAAAAAACGTTCTTTAAAATAGTTTAATGATCAATTTATCTAAAAAGATAATAACCATTAAACCGATACGTGATAATCAATATAGCCCTTGAAATCTGTTTCAAGACCTTGGATTGCATTTGAAGTTCATGAAATGGAAAAGTGGGCTTCATTATAAGGGGGAAATAAAACGATTTACTACCCCTAAATTAATGCTTCCTTGTTCAACATACCAAGCTCCAGTCTTATAAAATTGATACGATCTTCAGGTAGAGGCTTAGTAAATATATCTGCAAGCTGCAAGTTAGTCGAGATAAAAGATATCAAAACATCACCTTTTTCAACATGATCACGTATGAAGTGATGTCTCACATCAGTATACTTTGTTCTTAAATGATGCATAAGATTTTTAGTAATCGAAATAGCACTAGTATTATCACATTTAATAGGTATACCTTTGAGATCAAAACCTGATGTGGCAGCATCCTTGACATCTACGACTATGCTACATAGATCATTCACCAATCTAGAAGCGAGAGAAACTCAAGAAAGGAGCGCTTATAGGTAGCAAACATGGGATGAATCGATGGAATGAAAGATTGCATGGCAGAGAAGGAAAATCGACCGATTTCTCAGAAAATCGTGCGATTTTCTTGTAGGAAAACTCGATCGATTTTCGTGTCCAATTTCCTTCACTGAAATGAGCTTTGCAAAAGATCCGGCCACGATCTTCTATTTTTGGCAACTATCTTTTAATTTTATTTCCTTGAAGCTCTCAAACTATCTTAAAGAAATTGTTATTTTTGGGATCCTATCTTTTAGGATTACTTTTAGATTATCTTTTAAAAGATATCTTTCCAAGATTATCTTTTAAAAGATATTTTTCCTAATTTTCATAGGAGATCTCCCTTATAAATAGTCTTAGAGGGGGAGATTGTTGATTACATGAATTATATGTCATTATAATCATGCATATTGTGGAAGTTTTACCTCAATTTCACTTGTATTTGGAGAGATTTGTGTACCTTTAAGGTTTATTTCATTTATATTCCGGAAATAAAGGTCTATACGAGTTTTGGTTGAATTATAGGTGAATTCGTGGAATTGGGAGCAAAAATGGAGCAAGGAGTATCTAAGGTCAATAAGGAAGCTTAAGGAACCTTAGAGGAGTCATGAAGAGCAGAGGAAGTGTGTAAAACAGTCACTAAAGGAAGGAAGGAAACAAGTCAAGAGATGAGCACTTTCTGTTGAAGAAAATCGAGTCGTTTACATTAGAGATCGGACGATTTTCCACACAAAAATCGGACGGTTTTATTGCTTTTAATCGGACGATTTTCCTTCAACTTTCGCCTAAAAATATTACGATCCAAAGCCCATCACTTGTGGGCTTGAGAGGTGATATGCCAAGCGGCCCATTGATGAGAAAGTATACATTGGAACCCTAGGAACAAAAATTGGGGGTGGGGAGCGTGGAAGATTTACAGGATTTTGCGGGATTGAAGGTTCTTGGAGAGAGGATTGAAGGAAATAAACAAGAAGTCAAGATTCAAGAAGTTTGTGAGATCTTTTGTTTACCTTCTGATTCTTGTGATTTGTGAACACATTATTGAGTGTTTTGAGAGATTCTTTGAAAGATTTTAAGGTTTGATTACAGATTCGGAGATTATTTAGTTTTTATACAAAGTTCAAGTTTTATTTGGTTTTCTTCATTAAATCTTGATTTTGATTTGAATATGAAAATGGTTGGCTAAAAACCTTGTGATTCTAGGGAGAATAGTTGATGATTGAGGCTTAGATGATGATAGACTGAACTCATTTAACCATTTGGACCTTGAGAGTTGAGATTTTACTTTGCGACACCAGATAAATAGACCTGTTCTTAAGGAAATCGACCGATTTTATGAAGAACAACCCGATTTATTCTTCTGACGATCTTTAATTGATTTATCCTTTAACCAAAGTTAACCCTTGCCTAAATCCTAACCTTTCTTAACATTTTTAACCCTTATTCAAGAAGAGACTTCATCATTGATTCTTCATTTGATAACTATAGTTTGTAAGATTTGGGTAATAGAGAGACTCACCATCCTCTATTAAAGTTTGAGTGTGCTTTCCATCTTTACCTTCGAGAGTCATATCCTTGGGTTTTGGATGGTTAGTTTGAGTGTTAATATTGTCCTTAGAACTTTCTATACTGCAGCCTCAACAACCTTTATAGAGAGAGCCTTTGGGTTAGACATATAGGTTTTGAAACTTCGCCGTACAATACCTTCCTTCAAAACACATAACCTTGGTAGCACCAACTCTGTCCTTTGATCTTTAGAAGTGTCTTGAATCAAAATCCGCAGTCGGATACTTGAATCCTTGGAATCATTTGTTTCCTTATTAATAACAAAAGCTTTTACACTTTGCCAGATAATTTGAAATCAATTTTATTTTCACCAAATCCCTGAGTTCGACTTTGGAGTTTCTTGCCTTACTACAGCTGATCCGTACACTGCGGGTTCGCTTTTGCATAAGTTCTAGATATAAATTTTAAGACTTTGACGCACACACTTTTGAGCGAACAAGTTTTTGGCGCCGTTGTCGGGGATTTGGTCTAGACCAAATTCGGTTTTCGGTTGTCTGGCTTGGGTTCTTTCGCTCTTGTGATTTGATTTGTCTACTTGAGTGATTTTTGCAGATTCTGTAGGTATATGTGAAGGTCTAGATCTACCAAAGATCTCGTTCCTTTTGATCCCGAATTAGAGAAAACTTTAAGGAGAAAGTTAAGAGAGAAAAAGATGGCTGAAAATAATGAGAGGAACATCCAAGAGGAGTTGGATGAAACTCGAGCTCAACTACAATTGAGTGAGAAGGCTCGCTTGGAGGAAAAAGAGCGTAATCAGTTTCAAATACATGAGCTTAGGGCGATGATTCTGGACATGAAATTGGAAAGGAATGACGCTAAGAAGAAGAAGGCTAAGGCATCTGTAGCTGAATTATTCGATGATGATGAGATGCCGGAGCTAGAGGACATACCACCATTTAATCCTTGGGCTCATGTTGATCCTCGCCCACATGCTAGAGAGGCGAGAGCTGCTGATGTCGTGGCTGAACCACGGACCTTTGGGCAACGAATGGACCCAATTCAACAACCACACCGTCTAGGTGTGAATCTTGGAGAGAAAGATGATCATGAATTTGGGATGCGTCCACAAGTCATCACTATGATCCGCCAAAATCAGTTTGGTGGAAAGGAAGCAGAATCTCCGCATCAACACTTGCAAAATTTTGAGATTCTCATGGAAACTTTGAAACCTCAAAGGGTTAACAACAACAACTACAAGTTGAGACCGTTCTTCTTCTCTTTGAAGGACAAAGCCTTCGCTTGGTATCAAGCCCTTCCGGCTGCAAAACTCAACACATGGGAGGACTTGACTTCGGAGTTTCTCACTAAGTTCTTTCCGCCATCCAAAACGGCGGAATTGAGAGGTAAGATGAATGTTTTTTCTATGAAAACTAACGAAAGTTTGTTCCAATCTTGGGAAAGGTTTCAAGATCTTCTATTGGATTGCCCACACCATGGCATTTCAAAGCTGGAATTGTTGGAGATCTACTACAAGGGATTGGATGTGGAGACACAATTCAAACTCCAAACTCTTTCTTGTGGTACATTCATGGATATGAGAGAAGATGACGCTTGGGACTTCATTGAGAAGCAAGCCATAGTGATTGCGAAGTATTCCCATAGGAAAATTGATGGTAGGAATCGGAATTCGGGAGACCCAGGAGCAAAATTAACTCATGCTGTACAAACTCAAAAATTTTCCCTCAACAACGAGATCAAGGAGTTGAAGGAAGTAATAAAAACTAGCCTTCAAAGGACGAAGGAGCAAGATGTTGGCTACCTAGGAAGGGTCAATAACCAAGGCAATAGGAACAACTACCGGAACAATAACTAGAACAACAATAACAGGAACTCCAACAACAACAATTGGAGATCCAACCAACAAAACTCCGGTAATCCCTATTCACATGCTGAAAATGCACTAACATCTCCATCTTCTTCTACTCCTTTGAAAAGCCAAGGTCAAACATCGAATGATCGAGCAAGCCGAAGAAGGACAGGTTTGATGTAATGATGGAGAACATCTTGGGGAAGCTCCAAGGAATGGAGAGTCACATTACTTCGATTGATAAGGCACAAAAAGCTTTAGAGAATCAAGTAATCAGCAAAGCCGGAGATGTTCCTAGAGATCAAGGGAAGCTTCCTGGAAAAACGGAAGACAACCCAAAGAGGCGAGTAATGGCGATCACTACTGAGAGTGGTGTAACAACCACCGATCCACAACCCAAACTAGTTGAAGCCCCCACTGAAAAGGAAAAGGAAAAGGAAAAGGAAAAAGAGAAGGAAGATGTCTATGTTCCTCCTCCCGCTTACAAACCACCTCTACCTTTTCCCCAATCTAGAGCAAGAGCGCGTCTAGATAAACACTTCGGTACGTTCATTGATCTTATGAGTAAGCTGCACATTAATATACCTTTCATGGATGCAATTTTAGGTATGCCAGCTTATGGGAAGTTCCTAAAGGAGATCCTCTCTAACAAGAAGAAACTAGAAGACATTGGTGAAGTTAAGATGAGTACGGAGTCATCCGAACTTATCAAGACTATGACAGAGAACATGCCACCTAAGTTGCATGATCCAGGATTATTTTGCATACCCATCACCTTCGGAGAAGTTACATATGATGCACTTTGTGACCTTGGAGCAAGCATAAGTATCATACCACTTGCTTTGTGCAAGGCTGTTGGTCTAGGAGAGCCTAGACCGGTGAAGATGACACTTTACATGGCTGATCGTTCCATAACTAGACATGTTGGAATCATAGAGGACATTCCCGTGAAACTTGGTAAGTTTTACATTCCTATAGATTTTGGCGTTCTTGACATTCCTGCAGATTATCCAGTTCCCATCATACGTGGGAGACCATTCCTTGCAACCTCCGGTTGTATGGTTGATTGCAAGAATGGACAACTATCATTCAAAATAGGAGAAGAGAAGGTGGAATTTGTACTCTCCTCCTTGATCAAAGAGCCAACTTTGAGAGAAGATGTTTTTAACATCTTTGATGAAGAAGAGTCTAGAGAAGTGGTGAGTTCAATCTTGATCAAAGATCCACCTCAAAAGGTTCTTAGCATGAGTATCATTGAAGAAGGGGTGGAACATGACTGTGATGATGAGATTCGAGCATTGGAAGATGTAGAGGAAGAGCCGGAAGCAAGATTTGAAGAGCTGAAAAGAGCCCTGGAAATTGTTGAAAAAATCCACCTACACAAAGAAAATCACCCGATTTTTGATAATGCAAGTCGATTTTTGACAACAGAAAGAAAAATCGGACTGGAGATCGACCGATTTACGTCAGGGGAAGTCGATTTTTCGGCAATTTCTCCAACTTCTATAAACTCGGTTGCAGTTGTTGTTAACTGTAATAGCACACTTCCTCCACCTTCAGAGGCTTCTCCAATGACACCCGATGATCAAGAATCATCAACAAAAGCACCACTCTCATTGGAGTTGAAACCACTTCCTACACATCTAAGGTATGCATTCCTTGGGCCTAACTCAACATATCCTTTTATAGTTAGTGCAAATTTGAGTGATGATGAACTTGAAAAGCTTGTGAATGTTCTGAAACAACATAGGAAAGCCTTAGGCTATACCATTGATGATTTAGAAGGCATTAAACCTTCTCTATGTATGCATAAGATCTTGATGGAAGAGGATTACAAACCTTCACGTCAACCTCAAAGACGGTTAAATCCGATCATGAAAGAGGTCGTAAAGAAAGAAATCCTTAAGCTACTTGATGTAGGTATCATCTTTCCAATTTTTGATAGCAAATGGGTGAGCCCCATACAAGTGGTTCCAAAGAAAGGAGGCATAACCGTTGTTGCAAACAAGAACAACAAACTTATTCCTGCAAGGACAGTTACGGGATGGAGAATGTCCATCAACTACCGTAAACTGAATGTTGCCACGAGAAAGGAAAACTTTCCCTCCCTTTCATTGATCAAATGTTGGAAAGGTTAGCCCAACACTCTTACTTTTGTTATCTAGATGGATATAGCGGTTTCTTTCAGATTCCCATTCACCCGGACGATTAAGAGAAGACAACTTTCACATGCCCTTGGGGTATGTTCGCCTATAAAAGGATGCCATTCGGTTTATGCAACGCTCCAACCACCTTCCAAAGGTGTATGATGGCAATCTTTTCACAATATGTAGATAATATCATGGAAGTATTCATGGACGACTTTTCGGTATGTGGTTCTTCCTTTGATAACTGTCTCTCTAACCTTTCCCTTGTTCTTAAGAGATGCGAAGACACTAACCTAGTCTTAAACTGGGAGAAGTGTCATTTTATGGTCACCGAAGGAATTGTGTTAGGACATTTGATTTCGAATAGAGGAATAGAAGTTGATAGAGCTAAGATTGAAACCATAGAGAAGCTACCTCCTCCATATTTGGTGAAAGGAGTAAGAAGATTTTTAGGACATGATGGTTTCTATAGGAGGTTCATAAAGGATTTTTCTAAGATTTCAAAACCTTTGACTAATCTTTTAATGAAGGACATAACTTTCGAGTTTTCGAAAGAATGTTTAGATGCCTTTTGCAGGATCAAGGAAGCTTTGATTTCAGCCTCTATCATCCAACTACCCGATTGGACACTTCCTTTCGAGATCATGTGTGACGCAAGTGATGTAGCTATAGGAGCTGTACTTGGACAGAAGAAAGATGGTCGTACTCACGCCATCTACTATGCTAGCAAGACGCTAGACGAAGCTCAACTGAATAACGCTACCACAGAGAAGAAGCTTCTTGGTGTTGTTTATGCATTTGAGAAATTCCGTTCCTATCTTGTAGGTGCGAAAGTGATAGTCTACATGGATCATTTAGAAATCCGCTACCTATTCACAAAGAAGTATACAAAGCCTAGGCTTCTAAGATGGATCTTAATCCTACAAGAGTTCGATCTAGAGATCCGTGACCAGAAGGGCTCGGAGAATTCAGTCGCCGATCACCTTAGCCGTCTCCCACACCTCACAGACGAGACGGACGAGCTCCCTATTGACGACTCATTCCCCGACTAAAAGCTACACAAGATTGAAGAATGTTTTCAACAAATCTCGAAAGGTAATGACCCATGGTTTGCTGATATTGTCAATTACCTTGTTTGTCAGGAACTTCCACCCGGACTTTCATATGTTGAAAGGAAGAAATTCTTTAGAGACATCCGACACTTCTATTGGAATGAACCTCTACTCTTCAAGAGAGGTCCCGATGGCATGTACAAGAGATGTGTTCCAAAAGATGAAGTGGAAAGCATTATACGCCATTGTCATTCTTTGCCTTGTGGAGGACATGCTAGTTCCCACAAGATATGTGCTAAGGTACTCCAATTTGGCTTCTTTTGGCATACCTTGTTTAAAGATGTGCAGAACTATGTTGTTGCTTGTGATGCTTGTCAAATGACAGTTAATATTTCAAGGAGGAATGAGATGCCCCTCAACAACATACAAGAAGTAGAGATATTCGACGTATGGGGAGTGGACTTCATGGGACCATTCCCATCTTCTTATAGAAACCAATACATGTAACACCCCGAATCCGCGGGACTCGGGATGCCACATTGGGCTAGGATCTCACAGTGGATCCTGACCCTAGCCTGACAACAAGTTCATTGGACCTTACAACATGACATTGACAGATATAAAACAATTACATAAAACACTATAAACCGTACGACCCAAAGTAAACAACAAAATAGCCGAGTATATAAAACGACATCCTCACACAGGAGGTACAAAAGATCATCCTCACACAGGAGGGAAACACAACAACCCAAACCAACCACCTAATGTACGAGAGTCCTCGGTCTGTCACCATGCCAGATCACTCAGTGGCGCCTAACCTGTAAACATCTACAAAACGGTATGAAACCGTTAGCTAACCATACATATATGAGGTAATGCATAAGCAAAAACACAATCATGAAAGATAAACACATCAACATGCTATCACACATTTACCCATTTTATCATCTTTATATAGTGGTCATTCACTCAAATCGTATATATGTATCCATAGAGGAAAAATATGTGACACGAGGACCTATACATCCTCGCCTCTGAGCTTGATAGCCATCTGGAGTGGAATCGGTCACACAACCCGTGTACCCTATGGGAGTGGTGTTGTGCCCTTCCCGTATACCAGGTCTGGCATGACATCAGAGAACCTTCCAGACTCCACGGCAGGATGAAAGGGAAAGGTTATCACAGCCACACATACGGGGCAATCAATATAAAACATAGGTCGGTATAAACGACATCTCATGCTATCATAGCAACACAATAAGCACACACCACTCATGCAAACACCAAATATAAGGATGGCAGCTAAGTAAGTCCTACGGACTTACCTCAACCTCGTACACAACTCAAACACGATCAACCAGAATCAACCTCCAATCCTGAGAGAGGGGTACTACCTAATAACAAGGCATAAAGATATATCAACCTCTATTCATCAAAGGGGACAAACCTAGACCAAAGGGATCCATAGGGATCATACTCAACCTCACAACCTCAATCAATATCAACCTAAGACCTTAAAGCCATGCAAGGCATAAACCGATCATAACCTCAACCAAACACATCCTCACACATCTAGCATGATCCTATACACTCATACTAGGTAAGGAAGGAACAAAGGCATCTTAAGGAAAGCCTAGAAGCAACACACACCTGCAGAACCAAGTGCGACACCAAGCTGGTGCAGGTGGCGCAGGGGCGGCTCACTGTTGGGGCAACGGCGGTCCAGAGATGGTGCAGGGGCGGCTGGTGTGCAGAGACACACCACTTCAGCTCCTCTTTGCTTCTTCAATTGGTCTCTTCACTCCTCTTTCAGCCAGCATCCAAACACACATATATACATACATATATACATCAGAAGAAGCCAATCAAGGCTGCCACAAGATCACTCTTGTGGATCTTAAGCTAAGAAGAAAGGAAAGAACATAGAAAGGAAGAAAAGAAGAAAGAAAGGGAAGAAGGAGAGAGATCTCACCAAGCTGAATCTAAACAAGAGCAGAGCACCATCATAACCTTAGGGCTGGCTAACAACAAGCACAACAGCAACACATCAACAATCATCAACATGCCAAGCACAAAAGGCACTCAAAACTCATAAAACTCACACATGGATTATGAAGAGATCCAAAGGAGAAGAGAAGAGAAGAGAAGAAGAAGAAGAGCGTAGGGAGAGAGAGATGGAGCAGGAAAGAGATGGAGGAAACCGTCATCCGAAGGAAGAAGGAAATATAAAGGAAAGATGGGTCAAAAAGCAAAGCTCGGGTCAAAGAAGACGGCTGCAGCACAACACAAACCGTAGGGGCGGACCTTGTGCGCCGCAGGGGCGGTCCAGGCTAGGTGCAGGGTCGCCCTCTGGGTCACGCAGGGGCGGCTCATGCATAATCCTGGCCCTCTGCACACCCTCTCAGCAACTCAGCAACTAGGCTCTTACATCTCACACCCTAAAAACAAGTTTCGTCCCGAAACTTGCAAGATCCCAAAGCCTCTCAGACCCATAAGCCGAGGTACAACTCTCACTCTCTCTATCAGAGGTATCACATCTCCGCTCAAAAGGTCATAAGCTATAACAATCGATAACCTCAAACATCCACATGGAGGAATCATCAACTCCAGAAAAAAGGGTCATAACGCTACCCAAAGGCGTAGAGGAATCACATATCTCGCCATACCACATCACAAGGCATAGAGGAAACACATCTCTAGCAAGAACATCCCATAGGCATAGAGGAAATACGTCTCTAGCCAAACCATATCACAGGCATAGAGGAAATACTGTCTCTAGCCAAAACATAAACATATATATCGCATGGATGAATCACATCTCCACTGAAACGGAAATTATGTCCATCAAGGTAGCATGGAGGAAAAACCATCTCCAGCTGAATCCTAATCACACTCAAATGGCATGGAGGAAAGAACCATCTCCAGCCATAATATAAAACATACTCAGATAGCATGGAGGATGTAATCATCTCCATCTATGACATACATCACGCTAGCACAACAATATCTACTAAGATCGTACAACACATCATAGCTAGCATGGCAAAAACACATCAAGGCATATAAGCACATAAGCAGATAAGCACAACATTCATCAAGATAGCACTAAGGTCTACTCGTGCTTCAACAAGTGGGTCTGTCCCAACATATACTCTAGATAGTTCCTCAGGATACTATCCTCAGTCTCTCACATAGCCTCTTCAGGTCCTCATCTTGACCACGATGTCCTTAATATGGGAATGTCTTTCGAATGCAAGCGTCTCATATCTCATTCCAAAAATGTAACCAAATGCTCAACAAAGATGTGGTTCAGCTTAATCACTCGATCCTCATAACTCACAAAGTGTCTCAAACCTGGTATATACTCCCTCAGTTGAGACACAAGAAACACTGGGTGAACATCCTCTAACCTCAGAGGCAAAGCTAAACATCATGCTGCCTTCACAATACTGATCAAGATCTCAAATAAACCGACATATTGGAAACTTAGTTTCCCTTTTATGCCAACACACCTGATGTTTCACAGCGGAGATACTCTCGGCTGGACATGAACTCTCAATCTAAACTGTAGAGGTCGATGCCTCTTGTCTGCATACGATACCTGGCTACTCTGCACAACCAACATCTTTCCTTTAATCAGCGTTACTTGAACCATAAAATCCTGAATATGATCAGGTGTTATTCCACTAATATGGATAGGTCAGTTCTAGCATAAAGGTATACGACATCTATGTCTATATGTTGCCTCATAGGGCTATCCCAAAAAGATGCACATCCATCATTGTCATATAATAAACTCATTAATGGGAGGTAATCTAACCATCCATATTTCCAATTCAACTTAGAACTCATAATAGATCCTCAAGGTCTAGATGGTCCTCTCTCACTGACCATCTGTCTGGGGGTGAAACGTAGTCATGAAGTATAGACTCGTCCCCAAAGCAGTCTGTATCTGCTGCCCAAAATCTCAAATAAAACTATCCATCTCGATCAAAAATGATCGTTCTAGTACACTAGGGAGTCTCATTATCTGTCTAGTGTACTTCTCAGCCAATTTCATTTTCTGGCCATGTCTTTTTGATAGGAATGAAACGCGCCGGTTTCATTAATTTGTCATCAACCATTCAGGTACATCACGACTCCTACCGAGCCTCAATTCCATCACAAGATCCATAGAGATGTCCTCTCTAATTCCACTACTGCACTGGTAATGGATGGAGCTCATCCCTAGGTCAATAATGTTCTATCTGGACCTATTGACAGGTCACACACTGTATCGCAAATCTGGTCACATCAACTTCAATCTTCTATAGCGATATAATTGTATCACCTCAGGGTACATCTTACTCGAACCTGAATGTACTGAATAAGATGTACGGTGAGGGTACAGTAAGATTCTCGGTCTCTACTCTGCATCAGCAAGTACACAAAAGCGGTCATGACGCTTCATCACTCCATTTACTCCAATGGAGAATTGTGGTGTCTCATTACGAGACATTTCCTCTCTAAACCTCATAAAAGTCAGGCAGATCCCCTGCTTCTGCTGGATCTCATCCAACAGACCAGGTGAAACCTCTAGGTATAACTGGGTATCTTTATTAAGGAACTGATTGTCTAACTCTAGCCAAACTAGATCTCCCTGAACTGAGGCTGAACTGTCAGTCTCACAATTGTCTTCTCTCGAGACGTCTTCCCGTCCAAGTGGTCAGTAACAACGTTCAACTTCTCTGAATGATATGAAATCTCCATGTTTAAGTCTTGATCACTTCGAGCCTTCAACGCTAGTGGTTATTCAACTCCCATGGCATAAAACGCACTTCAGACTCCTCTGGTGTGTGAAAACCTAACATGAGATATCATGTAGGTACTACCTTCAAATCTTCAAGGCTTGAAGTACCATGGCTGCTCTTGATCATGCATTAAGTAGCTCTCCTCATACTCCTTCAACTGTAGACACACATGTCAATAACTCTATTCCTCTGTAGTAATACACGTCTCAACTTAGCTGGGATGTATCACCGTAAATCACAAGATCCCCTGAATCTTCTAACTATGATAGAATGGAAGCAGAGGTCAAGTGCCTCTTCAATTCTTCAAAGCTCTAGTATATTACTTGACAACACCCAAACTGGTGGTCTTTTTCAAAAGACTCGTAAGTAGATACACATTCACATAAAATTCTTCCTTCAAGCATTGGTAGTAATCGGCTGAGCCGAGAAAACTATGCATTCCTTAATGTTCATCAGTATCTCCCAAGTTATAACATAATAATCCTCACCAGGTCAATCATGATCCCACTGGTGGAGTCGGCATGGCCTAGGAAGGCTATCCCTGACATTTCAACTCACATTGAGAGAGCGTAGCATACAACTCCTTACCTCTTGAAATCTGCAGAACAATCCTTAGACGATCGGTCTACCACTCTCAGCTATTAGAGTATACCGGTATGTCATCAATGAAAATTACTACAACCAAATCAAGGAAATTAATGAAGATACTATTCATTAAATCCCTGAAAACTGTCAAGGCATTCATCAACCCCAAATGGCATCACTACCGCTCGTAATGTCCATAATGGTACAAAAGACTGTCCTATGTACATCTTGCTCTCTCACCCTCCATTGGTGATATCCTGAGCATAAGGGAATCTTGAAGACACAAATACTTCTTGAAGCTAACTCATCAGATCGTCATACGGAACATGGAACTTAAGCTAGGGCAAAAGAAGCCCGTCTCAGTCAACTCTTCAAGTTGTCAGTTAAGATATCTCAACAAGAACCATATAGTATGGGCCTTCCCAATCAGTGTCATATCATACTTCAACTCGATAACCATGTCCACACTCAGTTGAGGTGATAACTAAACGATTCAGTAACACGTCTATAAACTCATAAACCACTGGAATATCTTCCAACGTGGAACTTTCTTCTTCATGGCATAACATCAGAAAACATCACCTCGTGTGTTGTCATCTTCACTGCTCATATGGTACTAATAACAAAACTCATCTCTCCAAAGGTCGTAGCCTCGGAGAACCTCTATCACATTGATCTCAATAGAAACTATAACAACCTTCCAATTGATATCCAACATGACATGATATCTATTCATTCAAATCATACACATGGTGACTTCCTCATGCACCTACGGCATGACAAAGAAGTCTATAACCATACACACGTCCCTGAATGAATGGGACAAACACATGTCTCTCGGGTACCTCAAACCCCTAACAGGCAATCCTGTAAAGGAAGATCTATCTACTACTGTTTCCACAATCCACTATTAACGCATGCATCAAAAGACAAGAAGTGCATAACACTCACAACAAACAAAACTCCACTAGGTAAAACAATTACCAAGAATGGTACCTGTACAGCTAACGCTAGAAGCTCCACTGCATAGCATCATTCAATCTCAGATCCATGCTCCTCAGGTATCACTGAGGTCATTGTCATAGTCTCCACTTCCACTCTTTCTACACCGGAAAGAGGAAGGTCTTGTTGAGAAGAAACACTACCTTGCTGACAGAAAGGGGCCAGATGGCCTAGTTCACCACAGGTGAAGCAAGCTATCGGTGCCCAAAGGGCACTCAAAACGCAAATGATCTGGATAACCACAGTTGAAACATAATCGTCCCATCCTTGTACCCTGTGCAGCTAAAGGGTATCTCGATCTTCGTCGTCCACCTTTCATGATCTTACACCGGAAGGGAACTAGTAAAGGCAGCGCCTTGCCCTATCGACAGAACTTCACTCTATGCCCTTCTTTACCACACGTAAAGCATATGATGGGCGCCTTTGGGCACACAACTCGCTGGTGTCCAAACTTCGCACAATTAAAACACTGTAGTTCCTTGCCAGTCACCTTCATGGCCATAGGACCACTTGATTGTCCTGACATCTGACTTGGTTCACCATTCATCATATTTGCTTCTTCACTAACTGATTCAGTCCATTGCTTCTTCTCTGTTCCGGAAGCTTCAATTGGTCCCACCGATGTTGGTCAATCTGGTGTAGGTCTACCCGCTATCACAACCTCATAAACTTGCTGCATATATTCTTGAAACTCAAATCTTCTCATTGAGACATGATCAGCCTCTTCAAACTCGTTCTCTGCCCTAGGCGAACCAACAACAGAAACTGGTCCCTGACTTGGCATGACTAGAGGAAGAGGGGGTGTACCCCTACCTCGTCCCATTGCAGATATTGTTCTAGTCTGAGCCATCTATAGGATATACGTACCTAAACTTACAAGACTATATATATGCCATATGTATCGATATATATATATATATATATATATATATATATATATATATATATATATATATATATATATATATATATATATATATATATATATATATATATATATATATATATATATATATATATATATATATATAATACTACCACACAATCCGTAATACACACAGATATATATACATATCTACGCTACAGAGAACCATGGAAGAGGTGACGACTTCTCGTACATTCTGACCCAAAACCACACTTAAAACCAAAAACGTTTTAAAACGTCAGACCCCATGTGGATTCTGTTTATTTTACCTATCACACCTTATTGCAGGTAACAAGTGTCATTGTTGTCAACCTAGCCTCTGATACCAACTCTGTAACACCTCGAATCCGCGGGACTCGGGATGCCACATTGGGCTAGGATCTCATAGTGGATCCTGATCCTAGCCTGACAACAAGTTCACTGGACCTTACAACATGGCACTAACAAATATAAAACAAATACATAAAACAGTATAAATTGTACGACCCAAAGTAAACAACAACATAGCCGAGTATATAAAACGACATCCTCACACAGGAGGTACAAAAGATCATCCTCATGCAAGAAGGAAACACAACAACCCAACCCAACCACCTAATGTACGAGAGTCCTCGGCCTGTCACCCTGCCAGATCACTCAGCAGCACCTAACCTGTAAACATCTACAACACGGTATGAAACCGTTAGCTAAACACATCAGCATGCTATCACACATTTACCCATTTTATCATCTTTATATAGTGGTCATTCACTCAAATCGTATATATGTATCCATTGAGGAAAAAATATGTGACACGAGGACCTATACATCCTCGCCTCTGAGCCTGATAGCCATCTGGAGTGGAATCAGTCACACAACCCATGTACCCTATGGGAGTGGTGTTGTGCCCTCCCCATATACCAGGTTTGGCATGACATCAGAGAACCTCCCAGACACCACGGCGGGATGAAAGGGAAAGGTTATCACAGCCACGCATACGGGGCATTCAATATAAAACATAGGTCGGTATAAACGACATCTCATGCTATCATAGCAACACAATAAGCACACATCACTCATGCAAACACCAAATAAAAGGATGGAAGCTAAGTAAGTCCTACGGACTTACCTCAACCTCGTACACAACTCAAACACGATCAACCAAAATCAACCTCCAATCCTGAGAGAGGGGCACTGCCTAATAATAAGGCATAAAGATATATCAACCTCTATTCATCAAAGGGGTCACACCTTGACCCAAAGGGATCCATAGGGATCATACTCAACCTCACAACCTTACTCAATATCAACCTAAGACCTTAAAGCCGTGCAAGGTATAAACCGATCATAACCTTAACCAAACACATCCTCACGAATCTAGCATGATCCTATATACTCATACTAGGTAAGGAAGGAACAAAGGCATCCTAAGGAAAGCCTAGAAGCAACACACATCTGCAGAACCAAGTGCAACACCAAGCTGGTGCAGGTGACGCAGGGGTGGCTAGGAGATGGCGCAGGGGCGGCTCACTGCTAGCGCAGAGGCGGCTCATTGCTGGCACAAGGGTGGTCCAGAGATGGCGTAGGGACGGTTGGTGTGCAGAGACACACCACTTCAGCTCCTCTTTGCTTCTTCAATCGGTCTCTTCACTCCTCTTTCAGCCAGCATCCAAACACACATATATACATACATATATACATCAGAAGAAGCCAATCAAGGCTGCCACAAGATCACTCTTGTGGATCTTAAGCTAAGAAGAAGGAAAGAACATAGCAAGGAAGAAAAGAAGAAAGAAAGGGAAGAAGGAGAGAGATCTCACCAAGCTGAATCTAAACAAGAGCAGAGCACCATCACAACCTCAGGGTTGACTAACAACAAGCACAATAACAACACGTCAACACTCATCAACAAGCCAAGCACAAAAGGCTCTCAAAACTCATAAAACTCACACATGGATTATGAAGAGATCCAAAGGAGAAGAGAAGAGAAGAAGAAGAAGAGCGTAGGGAGAGAGAGATGGAGCAGGAAAGAGATGGAGGAAACCCTGATCCGAAGGAAGAAGGAAATATAAAGGAAAGATGGGTCAAAAAGCAAAGCTCGGGTCAAAGAAGACGGCTGCAGCACACCACAAACCGCAGGGGCGGACCTTGTGCGCCGCAGGGGCGGTCCAGGCTTGGCGCAGGGGCGCCCTCTGGGTCACGCAGGGGCGGCTCATGCATAATCCTGGCCCTCTGCACACCCTCTCAGCAACTCAGCAACTAGGCTCTTATAATACATACTTCTAGCCGTAGACTATGTCTCAAGATGGATAGAACAATCGCTTCTCCTACTAATGATGCAATGGTAGTGGTGAAGTTCTTCAATAGAACGATCTTCCCAAGGTTCGGGACTCCCTGAACCATCATTAGTGATGGAGGAACGCACTTCACAACCCGTCGATTTGAGGCTCTATTAGCTAAGTATGGGGTAACCCATAAGATTGCCACACCATACCATCCGCAAACAAGCGGACAAGTTGAGATATCCAACAGGGAGATCAAAGGAATTCTAGAGAAGATTGTCTCTAGAACAAGAAAGGACTGGACAATCAAACTAGATGATGCATTATGGGCGTACAAGACCGCTTTTAAGACACCCATAGTTACAACGCCATACAACCTTGTGTATGGGAAGTCTTGTCACTTCCTGTAGAGCTAGAGCATAAAGCATATTGGGCTGTCAAGTGGCTCAGCTTCAGCATGAAAGAAGCCGGAGAGAAGCGGCTATTGGACATCAATGAAATAGAGGAGGTCCGCCTGAATGCATACGAGAACGCAAGGATCTAAAGGAAAGAACGAAGAGGTGGCATGATAAGCATATCATCCCAAAGGACTTGAAAGAAGGAGATCTAGTTCTCCTATTCAACTCAAGGCTTCGACTCTTTCCAGGTAAGCTTAAATCCCGTTGGACAGGACCTTATGTTATTAAACATGTTTTCTCCCATGGTGCAGTTGAAGTATGGGGTGAACAAAGCGGAAATTTCAAAGTGAATGGTCAACGGTTGAAGAAGTGCATACCGGAAGTTCCGGTTGAGGAGATAGCTCCTATCCTCCTCCATTGAGCACCTAAATAAGCAATGTCCAGTTAAAGACGTTAAATCAAGAGCTTCTTGGGAGACAACCCATGGTAGTGTAGCTCTTGTCTTTCCTTTTCATCTTACAATAACTTAGGTTAGTCGCTTGTTTGTTTTTGTTTTTGCTTTGTTTTTGTTTTTTCTTTGTTTGTTCCTCGATGCGCTCTCGGTTTGTTTGTGTCATAGATTGCAGTAACTAGGTGAAATCTTGAGGAATTGATGGAGAGAGTTGACATAAATTGGATCAAATACACTTTCCAAGGAAAAGAAGGGAATAAATCGACTTACCATAAGTTAATCGATCGATTCAGGCTACAAAGCAAGTCGATTTTTTGCAACAAAAAGATAAATCGACTGAAAAATCGACCACCCCAGGAAAAATCGGTCAATTTCCTTTATTAAGCTCTGAAAGGTGTTCGCCACTTAGCGTGCGTGCAAATAAGTCTTAAATTTATAAAACTAGAATCAAGCAAGCGAACCCGCAGTGTACGGATCGATATAGTTAAGCAAGAATTCCAGAGTATCGAACACAGGGATTTGGGGGGTTAAATCCAATTATAGAATTGTCAAGCAAGTAAATGTATGAGCTTTGTAAATATTGGGAAAACAACAATCCTAAAGATCCAGGAATCCAGCTGTGGCAATCGATTCAAGATATACTAAAGATATAAGGACAGAGTTAAGAGCTGCAAAGGTATACTAATGCAAAGCAATGTACGGTGAAGTTCCAAGGCTTTATGTGACTTAACCAAAGACACTCTCTATAAAGGTTGTTGAGGCTTCAGTATAGAAAGGATCTAAAGTCAAGAATTAATATCAAATACCCAAACTTGTAATCCAAGGATCAAGACTAACTAAACCGATTAAGGTTGTGACACTCGGAATCGAGGTAGAGGTTGTTGAGGCTTCACTACCACCTAGAAAAGGCAAGCCAAGACTAAGTTAAAGCAAATCTTTAACTTTGGATTAAAGTAAAAGCAAGGTTCGTAAACTAAGAGAAATTACGGTTGGATGTTGAGATTCCACGGCCGTGGAACTCAAGAACACACCGTGATTTTGGTTCGTCGGCGATTCTCTCTAACTCTCAGGGTCCAATCTGTTTACGATCGATCTATCATCATCTAAGCCACAACTATCAACCCTTCACCTTAGAATTGCTAAAGGGTTTTAGCCAACAACAGTCATTATGATATCAAATTCTAGATTTAAAAGAATGAAAGATGAAAACCTTCGAAAAGCTTGAATAAATCTCAAATCAATCTCAAATCCACAAACAAAGTAATGATATATATCAGATTCGGAATAACACAAACCAATCACAATCCTTGATAAGAACGAAGAACGGGATGTCAATCCGTCTTCTAATCAAACCTAAGGATAAAAGACGTAATCTCCGTACGAACAATGATACCCTCAATGCGCGGAAGCAAATCTTCAAGCGATGATGCTCTAAGCGCGATCTAAGCGGAGGCGTAAGCGAAGGTGACGGAATCCCTCTCCTTCCGTCCTTTTATAGTGCAAGATAGAATAAGTGTCCAGCCCATTGTGTAAAAGATCGTGGCTTTAAATTGTACGTTAAAAGATCGCCTAAATCATGGTTCCTTAGGATTCCACGCCCGTGGTTTAGAGCGTGGTTTAGAGCGTGGAATTTCATTACGGTGCTTCACAACTTCCACGGCCGTGTAACTCACTGGAATGCTCCACGCTTGTGTTGCCAAGGTTCCACGGCCGTGGTTTAGAGCGTGGACTTCATTACGGCCGTATTTTAGAGCGTGGAACATAGGTTGCTCGTATTTCACTTTGTTTTGTGCCATTCTTCATCCTAGCATCTTCCTTAGCTCCTTTGTGGTGTCCTCAATCCTCGGACATGCTTGATCCATCTCCATTCTCCCTTAATCTGTTCGGTTTTAGCTTTTATTTGCCTACAATCAACACAAAGCTTATGTAGACCTCTATATCGACAATATAGATAAACTAACTCACAATTTCTTCAATGCTTTATCAATGAACACTAATATGGATGAAATACACTTAGAAAACGTGCCTAAAATATCACAATATTTCATGCTAACAAATAACCCCATACTTGCCACTTGCTTGTCCCCAAGCAAGGTCTTTCAAAAGCTTTAAAACTCAAGTTAGGATGAAATATGGATACACTCTCAAAAACAAAACTTCTTTTAGATGAATGTGCTTTCTAGTCAATAGATCATTCTCAAATCTTGCTTCTTTCGTTTATAAGACTTTCATACACATAATCAAAGAGTAAAGAGTAAAGAAAGCTCATGAATTGATCAAACTTCCATGTAAACATCATAACCTTCAAACATTATCAAAATCAATCATAAGAAACTTTAATTTAGATCACCAAGCCATATATCATTCTCTTGATCTTAAGGACTTTCAAACAAGGTCTAGAATGCGGAAAGGGAAGGGAAAACTTTAAGGAATGTGGTGCATGAATCCGGGAAAGTGGATAACTAACTCTTTTCTTTTTCTCTTGCGGTTTCCGCAATACTTTCAACTTAGAGTTTCGCTCTCTTCTTTTCAATTCATTTTTCGACTTTACTTTTGGAATTATGGATAGAGGTGCACAAAAACCGAAGCCTAGGAGATCGGCGGTTCTCATTTTTGCGAGATGCCTCAAACCCTTGATGCACATACCATAATCCGCTAGGAATATCACTCAATCCGACTTTGGCAAGACACAAACACCCGGCTATGTGAATGGTGCCGAGTTACTCATCGTCATGATTGACTTCCCCAAACATATAATTTCCTTCTATTCTTTTGAATGCAAAATATTGCTTTCATGGCCCTCCCACATCAAACATGCCAATTATCAACTCCTCAAAATTCCCGGATAGGTAAAGGAGGCCATTATTTCATTGAGGGGCTAAATGATCAAAGAAAGAAGAAAGAAAATCGAATTGCCTTAATCATTTCAACAAGAAGTATAAGAACTTATCATGTGATTTCAACCTTGATTTCTCAATATGATTTAGGTAATACTCATCACATTATGAAACTTGCAAAAGAGGGATAATCAACTCATTCAATTTCTTTTCAATTCACTATCTGTTTAAGCATGCGATTGTCATCAAAACTCAATTCACAAGTAGTGATTATCATAGAAATCATCTCTATCCTTAGAAGCACAAAATTGTCAAAATTTTTCAATTTTTATGGGTTTTTCAGAAGCTTTATCATGCAATGCAGTAATGAAACGTGTAGCAATAGAATGAAACATGCAAGGTGTTCTCGATAAAAGCATACAAAGTGAGTAAGAGTTATTACAAACTATTAGTCACACCCCACCCCATACTTGGAACAAACATTGTCCCTAATGTTCAAAAAAAAAAGAAAGAAAGAAAAAGAACTCACAAAACGGTGGTGGAGCGGCTAAAACGGTGGATCATCAATCATCCTCACTGCGGTGGAGGCGGTGGTGGAAACGGGAAGAAACCGGGATCATAGTTCCGCCCAAACTGCTGGCGGTATATGTCTCTCATCATATGGTCATGATCGTCGGCTCGTGCATCCCTAGCATCTGCACGGATCTCCAAGGCTCCGACCCTGCTGGAAAGGTCGGTGGCCCACTCTGGCAACTGCTCATACCAACCAGGCGGTTGGCTGTACCATGCCGGTGCATATGAAGGTGCTGGTGCAGGTGGTGGTTGTGCATGCCAAGGTGGTGGAGCTCCCATCCAATCCGGCTGAGTGCTATACCATATAGGAGGATCCGCCATCCATGTAGGCCTCTCGCTCACACTAGCACGGCGAGAGGAAGAACCTCAAGCTCTAGCTGGGCGGGGAGAGTGTCTAGGAAGGTCAGGAACTGCGTCCGGCTGATCCGGAAAGGTGCCAAAGTCATGATCATCCCCTCTCATCTCCTCCTCCTCTACAACTGGTGGTGGTGGAACATAGGGAGGGGCTACTAATCTGTTCGCATGCATGGCAGCGAACGTCTCCTTCCAGTTATGGCGTCCAGCCATAATGGAATACTCAGGAAGCCACTCAATCCCTCTCCATGTCCTACTCTCCCAAGGCATAGCAGCATATGGTGGACCTCTATGTGTGGGGAAGATGATGCCTCTAGTCATGAGGCTCTGATGTTCTAGGGGTCTAGCTGCAATGCGGGTGCAAGCAAAGAAGTCTACCCCTAACTGTCTAGCAAGGTGGGTGACCATCCCACCGTATCCAATGTTGCCGGTCCTCTTGTTCTTTAGCTTGCTCATAGTAGCAGCTAGGAGGGTGGCACAATCATCTGGCCTGCCGTATAACATACTGTAAAGCAAGAACAACTCATCTGTCTTGATTTTCTGAGGTGTCTCCGTCCTAGGGAAGAGACACTCAGAAAGCACTCTATGGGCAATCTTCAAGGCTAGGTAATAGATCAATCTAGCCTTGGTGAAGTGCTTCCCTCCATCACTTATGATCACCCTTGGTGTTCCAAACCTAGGAAAGATCACTCGGTTGAAGAACCGTACCACAACCTTTGCGTCATTTGTAGGAGAGGCGATTGCCTCCACCCATCTCGAAACATAGTCCACCGCCAATAGGATGTAGAGGTTGCCACAAGAGGAGGGGAATGGTCCCATGAAGTCCACACCCCAAACATCAAATATCTCCACCTCTTGTATGTTGTTCAAGGGCATCTCATTCCTCCTTGAGATGTTGCCCGTCCTTTGGCAAGCATCACAAGCTACCACAAAGTTTTGCACATCCTTGAACAAACTTGGCCAAAAGAAACCCGATTGCAACACCTTTGCACATGTCTTGTGTGAGCTAGCATGGCCTCCACATGGCAAGGAATGACAATGGCGGATCACACTCTCCACCTCATCCTCCGGTATGCATCTCCTAAAGACTCCATCCGGCCCTCTTTTGAACAAAAGTGGTTCACTCCAATAGTAGTGCCTTACATATTTGAAGAACTTCTTCCTTTGGGCATAGGATAAACCGGGCGGCACTTCCTCACACACAAGATAGTTCACAATATCGGCATACCACGGCTCACTTCCTCTAGACACTTGAAATAGTACTCCTCCATCATTTGCAATTGCTCATCCTGGAATGAGTCATCAATCGGGATGTCATCTTTCTCAATCTCCAATGGAGGTAGTCTACTAAGATGGTCAGCCACAGAATTTTCGGACCCCTTCTTATCCCGGATTTCCAAATCAAACTCTTGAAGAAGAAGGATCCACCGAATCAACCTAGGCTTGGCATCCTTCTTTGTAAGGAGATAACGGATCGCAGCATGATCCGTATAAACAATGACCTTCGCTCCAACAAGATATGAGCGGAACTTCTCAAATGCATACACAACCGCTAACAACTCCTTCTCGGTGGTAGCATAATTGAGTTGGGCATCATCTAGCGTCTTGCTAGCATAATAAATGGCATGTGTGAGCCCATCTTTCCTTTGCCCCAAAACAGCCCCAACGGCTACATCACTTGCATCGCACATGATCTCAAACGGTAAACTCCAATCCGGAGGTTGCATGATAGGTGCGGAGATCAAAGCATTCTTCAACCTACAAAAAGCCTCAAGGCAATCCTTGGAGAAAACAAACTCAACATCTTTCATTAGTAGGTTAGTAAGAGGCTTAGAAATCTTAGAGAAATCTTTAATGAATCTCCGGTAAAAACCGGCATGCCCTAGAAAACTCCTTACCCCCTTCACCGAGGTAGGTGGTGGCAACTTCTCTATGGTTTTAATCTTAGCCCTATCAACCTCAATGCCACGGTTGGACACCAAGTGTCCCAATACAATACCTTCACTTACCATGAAGTGGCATTTCTCCCAATTCAAGACTAGGTTAGTCTCCTCACATCTTTTAAGCACTAGAGACAAGTTAGCTAAACAATCATCAAAAGAAGATCCATAAACAGAAAAATCATCCATAAACACTTCCATGATGTTTTTAATATACTCAGAAAAAATTGCCATCATACACCTTTGAAAGGTGGCGGGTGCATTACACAACCCAAATGGCATTCTCCTATATGCAAATGTACCCCAAGGACATGTGAATGTAGTTTTCTCTTGGTCATCGGAGTGGATGGAGATTTGGAAGAATCCACTATAACCATCTAAGTAGCAAAAGTGAGAATGTTGAGCTAATCTCTCTAACATTTGGTCAATGAAAGGAAGAGGGAAGTGATCTTTCCTAGAGGCCACATTTAGTTTCCTATAGTCAATACACATCCTCCATCCCGTAACCGTTCTAGTTGGGATTAGTTCATTATTCTCATTGGTTACTACGGTCATCCCACCCTTCTTAGGAACCACATGTACGGGACTAACCCATTTACTATCCGAAATCGGGAAAATGATTCCCGCATCTAGCAATTTAAGGATCTCATTTTTTACTACTTCTTTCATGATAGGGTTTAGTCTTCTTTGAGGTTCAATTGAAGGTTTATGATTATCTTCCATCAAAATTTTATGCATGCACAAAGAAGGTTTAATGCCAACTAAATCATCAATTGTATAACCAATAGCCTTCCTATGCAATCTCAACTCATGCAACAATCTACTCAACTCATCATCGTTCAAGCATGCATTCACAATAACCGGATATGTAGAATTCTCACCAAGAAAAGCATACTTCAAATGAGAGGGGAGGGGTTTGAGTTCAAGTTTAGGAGGACCTTTATCGAGTGGAGACGCTCCATACAATGTTGGTTGAGATGAATCCATAGCCATTGAAGACTCCCCAAAGCTCCTTGAAGCTTGATCAACAACCAATGCAGTTTCTGGGGAAACCACGGGCAGAACCACGGGCTCTGGCACAACCACGGCCGTGGAACTTGCAAAGCTTGCATTTCGGAGCATTCCAGAGAGTTCCACGGGTCTTTCCACGGGCGTGGTTCTTGGGCGCTGGCCGTGGTTCCTACAAGAATTCAGCACACCTTCGTGGACTTCAAATTCAGCTCTTGTCTCCTTTTCTAATGCTTCCAAAGCCTTGATTTCTTCATTGCAAGCCTCCTCAACACCTTCCTCCATCAAAATTAATCTAAGAACCTTCTCCAAGGGGTCCTTGATCAAGATCGAGCTCATAACTTCTCTAGACTCCTCTTGCTCGACTATGTTGAATACATCCTCATCAAGGGCTGGCCCCTTCATCATTGTGGACAGCTTGAACTTGATATTCTCTTCTCCAATGTTGAAGGAGAGAATTCCATTTTTACAATCTACCAAGCATCCGGATGTAGCCAAGAAAGGTCTCCCTAAGATGATTGGAACCGGATAGTCCGCCGGGATGTCCAAGACAACAAAATCAATCGGCACATAGAACTTCCCGAGTTGCACCGGTATGTCCTCCAAGATCCCAACCGGGTGAGTGATCGAACGGTCCGCCATGTAAAGGGCCATCTTGACCGGCTTTGGCTCTCCTAGCCCAACCTTGTTGCAAAGTGCAAGCGGGATGATGCTTACACTTGCCCCAAGATCACAAAGAGCTTCATACTTCACTTCCCCCACTCCAATTGGCACACAAAAGGATCCGGGATCTCTTAGCTTAGGAGGCATCTCCTCCTTCATCGTTTGGATCAATTCCGAGGACCTCTTTGTCATCCTTACTTCTCCATACTCTTCCAACTTCCTCTTGTTGGAGAGTATTTCCTTCAAGAAGTTGCCATATGCTGGCATACCTAGAATAGCATCCATGAACGGAATATTAATATGCAATTTAGACATAAGTTCAAGGAATTTACCAAAGTGTTTGTCCAAGCGAGCCCTTGCTCGTGATTGTGGGAACGGTAGTGGTGGCTTGTATGGAGGTGGTGCCACATATGTTGGCTCATCTTCCTTGCTCGTGCCTCCATCTTCTTGCAAGGTCTCTTCCTCAACCACTACTTGCTTCCCCTTGTCACTTCCCTTAGGTAAGGGATCCTTCATGCTCAACCCGCTCCTTGTTGTGATGGCCAACACTTGGCCTCTTGGGTTGTCTTCGGTTCTTCCGGGAAGCTTTCCCGGATCTCTATGAGCTTCACCCACCTTTTGGAACACTTGTGCTTCCAACACCTTTTGAGCTTTAGAAATAGAAGTCACCGTGCTCTCAAGACCACTCAACCTTCCAAGCAATTGCTCAAACATCATCTCGGTTCTATCCTTTGGAGGTTGAGTAAATCCGGGTGGAGGTTCTTGTGAAGCCTTTGGTGGTAGAGCTGCGCTTGTGGAAGTGGGAGGGTTCAAGGCTCCATCCGGGTTAGAATAGGAAAACCCGGGATGGTTGTGGTTAGGTCGGTAATTGTTGAATTGCCGGTTGTTGTTGAAGTTCCTTGGGCCTTGATAGTTGTTGTAATTGCCCCTTCCCATGTAGTTCACATCTTCCTCCTTGGAAGACAAGTTAGCTTGCATTTGTACTTGAGAGGTTGCTTGATTCTTCAAAGTGGTAGTGCACAACTCCCTCAAAGACTTCAACTCATTGTTGATTGCATCAAGCTTGAAGTTACTCATGGTGACTTCACTCACCTCATATGCTCCCGCTTTCCTCCCATCACTTTTCCTATGGGAGTACTTCTCAACCACTAAAGCTTGTTTCTCTACAAACTCCCAAGCTTCATCCACATTCTTTTCCATGAAAGTCCCACCGGAAAGAGATTGGAGCTTGAATTGGCTATCTTCATCAAGTCCTTTGAAGTAGGTTTCCAATAGCTCAATTTTCAGTATACCATGGTGTGGACAATCTAGGAGAAGGTCTTTGAACCTCTCCCAAGACTTGAATAAACTCTCTCTATCCTTCATTACAAAGGCATTGATCTTCCCTCTTAACTCGGTAGTCTTGGAAGGTGGGAAGAACTTAGTCAAAAACTCGGTTGTCATCTCCTCCCAAGTACTCACTCGCCCTTGTGGAATAGATTGATACCAAGCCAAGGCTTTATCCTTAAGTGAGAAGGAGAAAGCCCTAAGCTTATGGTTGTTGCTCTCCAATCTAGGTGGTCTAAGAGTCTCCATCAAGATCTCATAGTTCATCAAGTGTTGATGAGGAGACTCTCCTTCCATCCCTCCAAATTGATTATGCCAGATCATTTGTAGAACTTGAGGGCGGAGCTCGTAATTATGGGTTGCGGGATCTCCTAAGTTCACACCCGGACGGTGTGCTCTTTGTGCCGGATCCATACGTCGCCCTAAAGTTTGTGGCTCTTCAATAGCAATGGGCACAACCCGAATATTGACCGCCGGCTGCGGTACCGGTGGTGGAGGTGGAGAATCTTGAGGGTTAGGCTCTCTTCGCACAAGAGCTTGCCTAATCTCTTCAATCTCCCTCCTAATTACTTCTTGCCTCTCATTGGCAAGTCTCCTTTCATTCTCCAAAGCTTCATCCCTTATCCTAATTTGCTCTAAAGCTTCATTCAACTCAGCTTGGAGATCTCTTCCGGCCATCTCTTTTCCCTTTCTAATGCTCTTGGATCTAGATCTAAGGGTTTTCTCCGGTTCGGGATCGAATGGAGCTAAATCCTTGCCACGAGATCTTCGCATGCACCTAAAGAGTAAGAGATGTCCTGAAAAGCAAAGACACAAACCAAAAGAGATCAAAAGCAACAAGAAAGACTTACACTATATACAATCACAAACAATGACTCAATCTTAACCTAGTCCCCGGCAACGGCGCCAAAAACTTGTTACGCTTAGGATGTGTGCACGCAAAAGTCTTAAATTTATACTCGTTATATTTCTCCTAAATCCTAGCGAACCCGCAGTGTACGGGACGTTTTGTAGTAGGGATAGTATTCCGAGGTCGAACACAAAGACTGAGGTGAGATTGAATCGATTAGTGACTAAGGATAGTGTTGATCTAGGCTAAGAAAATAGAAAGAAACAAATAAATGAAAATCTCAATATTTTTGGGTTTGGTTTTGTGTGGTGATCAATCAAGGATCACAATGATATAATATAGCAAAACAAACTAAGGATCAAGCTAAAACACAAATAAACAAAGCAAACACGAATAATGTAATCAAAAGGAGAAAAACGGATTCTAGGGGTTGGAAATTTCAGTTATGGCATAGGACTCAAGCTATCTAATCATTCCTTGGATTAACTATAGTATGTCGGGAGTGAGTGTTTCTAGATTGGGATCAATCACCGGGTAGGTCTCATGGTCCACTAATCCGTTCCTAAGTTCTCATCACCGGGTAAGTCTCAAAGAGCCTAAGGAATGGAATTCTACACAAGCCGGATGGTATTCTAGGGATCAAACCTCTCTTTACCTGGTAAGTCTCGGAAAGGCAAGTCCTAAACATCTCTCCTAGCACACTCAGTCCAATAGCGGCTTATGAGGCTCACTACTACCTAGAGTTTGTCATCTTTGGTATCTAAGAGCAAGAATTACCGGGTAGGTCTCTTCTAACACTTAGTTGCTAACACTAGGTCACCCTAGGATAGAATTAGCTCAACAAACACTAGGATTTCAACAATCTATCAACCTAACACTTGGATTTATCATTACAAGCAAATTCATCAAAATCACGGGGTTTTCATCAAGGTCCACGGCCGTGGTTTGTCTAGAACAAACCGTGGATTCTAACAGTGACTAGGTTCAAGCAACGAATCATCCAAGCATACATTTAAGTCTATTCTATCATGGTCCAAGTCATAACCATCCTTTCCTTACCCTAGAATCGCATCTATTTAGCCAACAACATACATCATCACAATCAAAATCATCAAACATAAAATCATGGCTTCCATTTGCAAGATAATGAAAAGGAAGAGATGAACAAGTAGAATAAGAAAAAAAACAAGCTGAATATGAGAATTAGAAAGACTCACAACCCTTCAAAAGAAGGTTCAATCGATTCTTACAACCCTAGAAAACAATTCCGAAAATCTTCACTCTAAAATCTATCGAAGACTAATAATGGTGTGTTCTTCTCTTCTTCTCCAATGGAAGCTTTCTTCTCCTCCAAGAGTAGCTCCAATCCAAGCTTCCAATTGAGAGAATCTTTCTTGTTGAGAGTGTGGGAGAGAATGGTAGTGAGAGTGGATGTGGATGATGTCTTTTCAGCCTTGCAGGACCACCTTTTATCCTTAAATTTTGCAAGAGTCGGCCATGAAGATCGTGGCACAGTTGTCACAACCGTCTGGCAAAAACCACGGTCCAATTCCACGCCCGTGGAAGTCCCAGTGACCGTGGTTTTGGTGCCTCAGCTTGTTTTGGATCATTAAGCTACGATTTGGTGCATGGCATGCACCAACAAGGTCCCAAGTGTCCTCCTTAGCTCCTAACTTGCATCCCAATGAGTCCGAAGGTGTGTCATCTCGAGGAACGATCCTCAAATTTATCGATTTAGCTCCTAAATCTCCCAAAATACCTACAAAGCAATGCAAAAGTCCGTGTAGACGTCTATCTCGACAAAATACGTGAATTGAGTGCGAACGTCGTGAACTAGTGCTAAACCATGCATGAATGAGCGGAAAAACTATCTAAATGATTACCTAAACCTAAGCCATAAATCGTGTTATCAAAAGGGATTGGAGCTTGAATTGTGTCTCCACATCCAGCCCCTTATAGTATATCTTCAATAGCGCCAATTTGGATATGCCATGATGTGGGCAATCCAATAGCAAATCCTGAAATCTTTCCCAAGATTGAAACAAACTTTCGTTAGATCTCATAGAAAATGCATTAATCTTACCTCTCAACTCCGCCGTTTTGGATGGCGGAAAGAACTTAGTGAGGAACTCCGAAGAAAGATCCTCCCATGTCTCTAGTTTCCCACTTGGAAGAGCTTGATACCAAGACAATGCTTTCCCTTTCAAGGAGAAAAATAAAGGCTTGAGTTTATAGCTGTTGGTAGTTGCATTCTTCGGCTTCATTGTCTCCATCATGATCTCAAAATTTTGTAGATGTTGATGTGGAGATTCAGCGCTTGTTCCCCCAAATTGATTTTGGCGGACAATGGTAATAACTGCGGGTTGAAGCTAAACCCTTGTGCATCATCAACATCAAAGTTCACACCCAAACGGCGTAGTTGCTGCGTTGGATCCATCCTTTGGCCAAGAGTTCTTGGCTCCTCATCCACACGTTCGACTCTCGCACCTCTAGCTGGGACGCGGCGATTGGCAGCTACCCGTGGAGCGAATGGGTTCATATTGATCGTTGGATCAATTTCCTCTAGTGGTGGCATGGAAGAGTCGCTATCCTCATTGGATGAGTTGGCTCTAACCGATCTTGATGGCCTCCTTCTTCTCTTTGTCTTCTTGAGGTTGTTTATTTCCAGCCTCATTTGAAACATCATGTCCGATAGATCATCAACCTTTGTTTGATGACGATCCATCTCTTCCCTGCGAGTCTTCTCACTCCATTAGAGTTGAGCTTCTTTTTCCGCCAACTCCGTTTGGTAATCACGTTCTCTTTCTTCAGCCATTTTTCTTTCCTTAAGCTTTCTCCTCAAAGTCCTCTCAAGCTCTTGATCAAGAGGTAAGAGGTCTTCGTTGTTCCTAGACCTGCGCATACACTAGAAAAGATATCAAATAACAAGGGAAAAGCTCCCAAGCTTGACAACCGATAACCGAATTCGGCCTAGACCAAATCCCCGGCAACGGCGCCAAAAACTTGTTTTTTGGCGAAACTCTGTTCCGTTGCCGGAACAAGAACTTCGTTTGTACCTAAGAACACAAACCTGCAAGAACACTCAAAAGAGATATCAAATAACAAGAGTAAAGCTCCCAAGCTTGAAAACCGATAACCGAATTCGGCCTAAACCAAATCCCCGGCAACGGCGCCAAAAACTTGTTCTTTGGCGAAACTTTGTTCCGTTGCCGGAACAAGAACTTCATTTGTACCTAAGAACACAAACCTGCAAGAACACTCAAAAGAGATATCAAATAACAAGAGCAAAGCTCCCAAGCTTGAAAACCGATAACCGAATTCGGCCTAGACCAAATCCACGGCAACGGCGCCAAAAACTTGTTCGCCACTTAGCGTGCGTGCAAATAAGTCTTAAATTTATAAAACTAGAATCACGCAAGCGAACCCGCAGTGTACGTATCGATATAGTTAAGCAAGAATTCCAGAGTATCGAACACAGGGATTTGGGGGGTTAAATCCAATTATAGAATTGTCAAGCAAGTAAATGTATGAACTTTGTAAATATTGGGAAAACAACAATCCTAAAGATCCAGGAATCCAGCTGTGGCAATCGATTCAAGATATACTAAAGATATAAGGACAGAGTTAAGAGATGCAAAGGTATACTAATGCAAAGCAATGTACGGTGAAGTTCCAAGGCTTTATGTGACTTAACCAAAGACACTCTCTATAAAGGTTGTTGAAGCTTCAGTATAGAAAGGATCTAAAGTCAATAATTAATATCAAATACCCAAACTTTTAATCCAAGGATCAAGACTAACTAAACCGATTAAGGTTGTGACACTCGGAATCGAGGTAGAGGTTGTTGAGGCTTCACTACCACCTAGAAAAGGCAAGTCAAGACTAAGTTAAAGCAAATCTTTAACTTTGGATTAAAGTAAAAGCAAGGTTCGTAAACTAAGAGAAATTACGGTTGGATCTTGAGATTCCACGGACGTGGAACTCAAGAACACACCGTGATTTTGGTTCGTCGGCGATTCTCTCTAACTCTCAGGGTCCAATATGTTTACGATCGATCTATCATCATCTAAGCCACAACTATCAACCCTTCACCTTAGAATTGCTAAAGGGTTTTAGCCAATAACAGTCATTATGATATCAAATTCAAGATTTAAAAGAATGAAAGATGAAAACCTTCGAAAAGCTTGAATAAATCTCAAATCAATCTCAAATCCACAAACAAAGTAATGATGTATATCAGATTCGGAATAACACAAACCAATCACAATCCTTGATAAGAACGAAGAACGGGATGTCAATCCGTCTTCTAATCAAACCTAAGGATAAAAGACGTAATCTCCGTACGAACAATGATACCCTTAATGCGCGGAAGCAAATCTTCAAGCGATGATGCTCTAAGCGCGATCTAAGCGGAGGCGTAAGCGAAGGTGACGGAATCTCTCTTCTTCCGTCCTTTTATAGGGCAAGATAGAATAAGTGTCCAGCCCATTGTGTAAAAGATCGTGGCTTTAAATTGTACGTTAAAAGATCGCCTAAATCACGGTTCCTTAGGATTCCACGCCCGTGGTTTAGAGTGTGGTTTAGAGCGTGGAATTTCATTACGGTGCTTCACAACTTCCACGGCCGTGTAACTCACTGGAATGCTCCACGCTTGTGTTGCCAAGGTTCCACGGCCGTGGTTTAGAGCGTGGACTTCATTACGGCCGTATTTTAGAGCGTGGAACATAGGTTGCTCGTAATTCACTTTGTTTTGTGTCATTCTTCATCCTAGCATCTTCCTTAGCTCCTTTGTGGTGTCCTCAATCCTCGTACATGCTCAATCCATCTCCATTCTCCCTTAATCTGTTCGGTTTTAGCTTTCATTTGCCTACAATCAACACAAAGCTTATGTAGACCTCTATATCGACAATATAGATAAACTAACTCACAGTTGCTTCAATGCTTTATCAATGAACACTAATATGGATAAAATACACTTAGAAAACGTGCCTAAAATATCAGAATATTTCATGCTAACAAAAGGGAAGAAAAATCGGACCGACAAATAAATCACCCAGAAAAATCGGTCGATTTTCTTTGTATTCTGGTCAGCCTATATAAAGCCTTTTCCACTCGATTTTGTCATTCCAACACTTAACCAAAACTCGTTCCCTCTTGCTCCAAAACGCCGAAAATCGCCTATCCTCCCATCTCCCAAATTTGTAATCATTTTGAACATATTCTTGAGCCTAAACTGAAGCATTTTCAACAACGAAGAAGGATTTAGCATCAGCAAGCTTGGCAAACTACTCATTCATCCGGAATTCAGATTTTTTCGATCCAAAACCTAAGTATTTCGTTCAATCTTGAATCTTGCCTACAAGTTGATAGATTGTTGAATTTGATTGAAGGCTTTGCTTAGAAACACCCCTAGGAAGCTTTGTGTGGTGTTGAATTGCTCAGAACTTTACAGATTTGTGATTTGTGTTGAAATCGTGAGAAAAATCGACTCAACCCAAAAAAATCGCCCGATTTTTGCCAAGAACAGGTCGATTTTTGTGTGCATAATGGAGACTTTGAAGAGAATCACTAGAAATGCAGGCAAGAAGAAGGGTTCTTCTTTTAGGGCACCTCCGCCACCACCACCACCTTCCCTAGCTAAGCGAAACCTTCCTCCTCCCCTTTCCAAACATAAGAAGAGATATGAGCGTCTCTTAGATCGCTCTTTCACTCCTCCTCGTTACATTGTGCTTGATGACTTGGATGTCCTGTTTGTGAGGGAAGACATTGATATGATGTTGGATAGGATAGGGTTGAGTCAGTTTGCACTCATTCGGGAAGATGCTTACACCGAGATTTCCCATGAGTTCCTTAGTACCTTTGAGCACGACCCTAGAGAGGAGTGTTACTTTCCGGCTCATGAATGAGGACCATGCCATGTCTATACCTGCTTTTGGAGATCTGTTTGGTTTTCCCTCTTCCTCTGCAGGCACATTTCCACGGGGTGTGAGCGCTAGTGCATTCTGGGAGAGTATCTCCGTTGGGGAAGCAGGAGGAGATAAGTGAAGACCGGGAAACTCGAAGGAAGAAAGAATCTACAATCTCTCCTTCAAGATTGCCCACGGGATCCTTAGTGAGTCCTTGTTTGCCAGGACAGAGACGCCACAGAAGTTGAAGGCGGACGAGTTGTATCTCCTTCACTGTATGACCACCGGCACTATTCCGGACACCACTACTATGCTTGCTGACTATCTCGGGAAGATAGCCAACAAGTCAAAGGGCGATATTTGTTCTTGAGGCTTTGTCACTCATGTGGCGAAGGCGTTAGAGCTTGACTTTTCATATTGCAGCTTAGCCGAGAGCGCCCATCCTCTTGGCTCACAACGATTAGTTGCGAGGCATGTTCTGATTCCTAGAGGCATGGGAGCTTTTCATGTGCCTATTCCATGGGCAAGGAAGCCGGCAGAAATTGAGTGGAAGTCCGAATACGCTATTCGGAATAGGAGGAACTGGAAGGAGACTTTCGAGCATATGTTTGATGAGATGGCCCCACCACCTGCTTATTATGATGATGTTGAGGATGGAGAGGATGATGATGATGAGTGGGACTTTGAGGACGGAGCTGTAGCTTACTAGGGATCCTTGCTAGAGTTCGAGGGTGACACGTACAACGGCCATGCTACGGACGCTATGGACACTGACACCCATGGTGTTGGACCAAGCAGGATGAGTAGAGGTACAGAGGAGACGAAGGATGAGATGCAGCCGCCCCATCATTCCTTTGCACGTGGTATTTTGATAGCATGAAATATGACTATATTTTAGGCACTTGTTTTGATTGTTTTTCCCTCTTAGAATTGTGAATGGATAGGAGTTTGAAGCATTTATGAGCACATTCACCTATTTTGTCGATATAGAGTTCTATAGAAGCTTTGTTATGTTTATAGGTGAATAAAGGCTTGAATTGGAGCTTAATGCGGGAGGATAGGAGTATTTGATCATGCTAGATGTCAAGGAGATGCTTTGGAGATGCTAAGGAAGGAGCATGAGTGAAGAACATCACAAAACAAAGGCTTTCACGAAGGCCAGAGAGTTCCACGACCTAAACCACGATCGTGGTTATGCATTGAGTTCGTGAGAGTGATTTTGGAGCACATCAGAGGATTCCACGACCTAAACCACGGCCGTGGTTTATTGCACTAGACCGTGATTTCCATGACGTCGCCACATGTCATATTTTGCCACGTCAGCAATAATTATTGGGCTTTTTCTTAACCCTAACTTTCCCTAAAAAGGGTAAAGAAAGGAGAAAGAAGGGTTCCGCGCTTAGGGTTTCATACGCATACATTTGACGGCTGATTGGAGATTTTGGATCGTGTTTTGAGAAAGACGTGATTTGAAGATTGTGTACTTGAGATTATCTTAGGGTTTACTTTTGGAGACGGATTGACACTTAGTTCTCCGTTGTTCTTTAAGATTGTTGTGAGGATTGCTATTCCCTATTCTGCATTCATTAAACACAATACTTTGTTGTTTGGATTTGAGACTGATTGTGATTGTTTATTGAGTTTTCGAGGGTTTTTACCTTTTTCTCTTTCATATTTGATATTTGATTCAATGACAATGATTGTTGGCTAAAACCCTTAAGCAATTCTAAGGTGAAGGGTTGATAGTTGTGGCTCAGATGATGATAGATCGATCGTAAACAGATTGGACCTTGAGAGTGTGAGAAACTTCGTCGACAACCTTTTCCACGGCCTGTTCTTGAGTTCCACGGCTATGGTTTCTCAAGATCCAGCCGTGATTTTCTCTGTTTTACGACTTTTGCTTTTACTTAGATCCAAAGTTAGAGATATGCTTTAATTTAGCCTTGACTTGCCTTTCCTAGGTAGTAATGAGACTCAATATCCTCTATTTCAGTTTCGAGTGTCACAACCTTAACCGTTTTAGTTTATCTTTGATTCCTTGGGTTTGGGCATGGGTATTTGAGAGTAATTCTTGTCCTTAGATCCTTTCTATACTGCAGCCTCAACAACCTTTATAGAGAGTGTCCTTGGGTGAGACATATAGGATTTTGGAACTTCACCGTACATAACCTTACATTAGTTATACCTTTGCAATCTCGACTCTGTCCTTACATGTATAGAATATCTTGAATCGATTTCCACAATTGGATACTTGGATCTTTAGGATTGCTGTTTTCCCAATATTTGCAAAGCTTCTATACTTTACTTGCTCGATAATTTGTGAACTGAATTTGATCCCCCAAATCCCTGAGTTCGATACTCTGGAATTCTTTCTTTACTACGCCGATCCGTACATTGCACGTTTGCTTGCTTTGATTTCAGTTTTATAAATTAAAACTTATTTGCACGCACACTTTGAGGCGAACAGCTCCCAACCGTGGTAGAGGACGTGGGCGCGGATCTAGGCTCCATCGATAGATTTGAGCATTGATTTGTGGCATCTAGAGTCTACACACTGACTATCAGGGTCTTCGCTCTAATTATCAGGCTCTCCACACCGACTACACCACCCTGGGCACTCAGTTCACGGAGTACCGTCAAGAGACAGAGGCGAGACACTCCTCCTATGATGGCCAGATGAGGGAAATGTACTATCATACGTTTGGCACCTTCTATGATCACGGAGCTCCGAGGTACCCATATCCACCACCACCGCCGGCTGAGGACTGAGATTCCACTTCATTTTACATTGTAAGTATTTTTCTCCATCTTATGCTTGACGTCTCACATTGGGACAATGTGAACGTTAAGTATGGGGTGGGGGTACTTACAATCTCTTTCATCTTTTTCGCACTTTATGTACTTTGTGTTGCACTTGATGATTTGGTTTGTAATAAATCTTGCACTATTTCCTTTCCACTATGACATTCGCATTTGCATGCTTTCATTCGAAAATTTGTGAGTTTTTCAAAAATTTTAGTGCTTCTTATGATGGAAATGACCTCTATGATGAAAATTATGATGTGGAAAAGGCAAAAAGATGGCTTAGCTATGTTGAGATTTTAATTTTAGCATGAATGAATTTGATTGTCTTACTTGAATACATGAATGATTCATATGATCTTGATGTCTTGATAAGAGAATGAAATAATGATCGAAGCTATATTATAAGTTCTTTTGCATCATATAGGAATGATCAAGACAATTCGCTTCTTTTCTTGTTCACATCTTGTTCATTCTAGCTCCTCAATAAAATATTTGACCTCCTTTTGACCATCCTGGAATTAGGATAAGTGGTTATAAAAGGCATGTTTGATGTGGGAGGGCCATTGTGAAAGTGTTAAGTGAAAGTTTAGCAAATTATAGGTTTGGGGACATTAAACATGAGGATGCGTAACTCGGCACCATTCACATAGCCGGGTGTTTGTGTCTTTCAAAAGTCCTATTGAACGACAAGTCCTACCAGGATATGGTATGTGCATCAAGGGTTTGAGGCATCTCGAAAATTGAGAAACGCCGATCTTCTAGGCTTCGGTTTTTGTGCACCGCTGTCCATACTCTCAAAAAGTAAAGTAAAAGTAAAGCAAAAATTTCACATGCAAAGCATGTGTGGTGAAGTTGTGTTCTTAAAGCTTTTATTGTGTTGTTCCTCTTTCCCGGATTAGCATCACATTACCTTAAAGATTTCCCACCCTTAACACATTTCTGTGACTTTTTTTTCTTGATTGGAAGACCTTGAGACCTTTGTGTACATGTTTAAGGCTTCATGGCTTAGATTTGTTTGATTTTAATTATCTTTACATCTTTATCATGTCTTTTATTTGTGTCTTTGAGAAAAAAAGGATGGTTTGTTCATGATATGGTTATTGTTGATGCATACTTTTCCTATGTCTTGAAGCATTACTTTGAGGGTGATCCAATAAGAAGAATCACTTTTCAAAAGGTTTTTGAGTTTTTCACACCATATAATCCATGACATCTTGTATTCTAGGTTTGAACCTTGCTTGGGGACAAGCAAGAGGAAAGTATGGGGTATTTTGATGACATGAATTATATGTCATTATAATAATGCATATTGTGGAGGTTTTACCTCAATTTCACTTGTATTTGGAGAGATTTGTGTACCTTTAAGGTTTATTTCATTTATATTCCGGAAATAGAGGTCTACACGAGTTTTGGTTGAATTATAGGTGAATTCGTGGAATTGGGAGTAAAAAGTGGAGCAAGGAGTATCTAAGGTTAATAAGGAAGCTTAAGGAACCTTAGAGGAGTCATGAAGAGCAAAAGAAGTGTGTAAAAGAGTCACTAAAGGAAGGAAGGAAACAAGTCAAGAGACGAGCACTTTCTGTTGAAGAAAATCAAGTCGTTTACATTAGAGATCGGACGATTTTCCATACAAAAATCGGACGGTTTTTATTGCTTTTAATCGGACGATTTTCCTTCAGCTTTTGCCTAAAAATATTACGATCCAAATCCCATCACTTGTGGGCCTGAGAAGTGATATGCCAAGCGGCCCATTGGTGAGAAAGTATACATTGGAACCCTAGGAACAAAAATCGGGGGTGGGGAGCGTGGAAGATTTACAGGATTTTGCGGGATTGAAGGTTCTTGGAGAGAGGATTGAAGGAAAGAAACAAGAAGTCAAGATTCAAGAAGTTTGTGAGATCTTTTGTTTCCCTTCAGATTCTTGTGATTTGTGAACACATTATTGAGTGTTTTGAGAGATTCTTTGAAAGATTTTAAGGTTTGATTACAGATTCGGATATTATTTGGTTTTATTCAAAGTTCGAGTTTTATTTGGTTTTCTTATTCAATCTTGATTTTGATTTGAATATGAAAATGGTTGGCTAAACACCTTGTGATTCTGGGGAGAATAATTGATTATTGAGGCTTAGATGATGATAGACTGAACTCATTTGGACCCTAAGAGTTGAGATTTAACTTTGCGACACCAGATAAATCGACCTGTTCTTAAGGAAATCGACCGATTTTATGAAGAACATCCCGATTTATTCTTCTGACGATCTTTAATTGATTTATCCTTTAACCAAAGTTAACCCTTACCTAAATCCTAACCTTGCTTAACCTTTTTAACCCTTATTCAAGTGTGAGAAGAGACTTCATCATTGATTCTTCATTTGATAACTAAAGTTTGTAAGATTTGGGTGATAGAGAGACTCAACATCCTCTATTAAGGTTTGAGTGTGCTTCCCATCTTTACCTTCGAGAGTCATATCCTTGGGTTTTGGGTTATTAGTTTGAGTGTTAATCTTGTCCTTAGACCTTTCTATACTGCAGCCTCAACAACCTTTATATAGAGAGCCTTTGAGTTAGACATATAAGTTTTGGAACTTCACCGTACAATGCCTTCCTTCAAAACACATAACATTGGCAGCACCAACTCTGTCCTTTGATCTTTAGAAGTGTCTTGAATCAAAAGCCGTAGTCGGATACTTGAATCCTTGGAATCATTTGTCTCCTTATTAATAACAAAAGCTTTTACACTTTGCCAAATAATTGAAATCGATTTTATTCTCACCAAATCCCTGAGTTCGACTATGGAATTTCTTGTCTTACAACAGCTGATCCGTACACTGCGGGTTCGCTTTTGCATAAGTTATAGATATAAATTTTAAGACTTTGACGCACACACTTTTGAGCGAACAATGGTTAGATAGTTGAGTTATGATTATTAATTCCACATTATTGTGAGATACTTGTGACTTCGCTCATAAGGTTTGCATTTTATCATTTCTATTCAATCTAAAGGAGAGTTTTTGGTTGAAAAGTTATGAATCTTTGCTAGGTTGTTCTTGTGTGTGTTAA
The DNA here is from genome assembly GCA_033239045.1 of Fagopyrum esculentum. Lineage (NCBI taxonomy): Eukaryota > Viridiplantae > Streptophyta > Magnoliopsida > Caryophyllales > Polygonaceae > Fagopyrum > Fagopyrum esculentum. Next base: position 50,197,387 of record BSUD01000001.1, on the reverse strand, counting down.
TATTTTGAAGGTTGGTGCTACAAGTAAAACTAGTCCCTCTTTATGCTTGTCTTATCTAGAAGGCTTGTGTAAGGTTAAAGAAGGAAGGGTGGAAGGTAATTCTTTGTTAAGGGTATTGATCAATTGAGTTCAAGGTTCTTTGCAAGTCTTATAATAGTCCTATCTTCCTATATCTTTCATTTATCATTCCATAATCATCTTCTTTTCTTTCCATATCATTCATTAATCCGTGTTCTGAGTTTGTCGAAAAATCGACCTGTTCATCAGATAAGTCGACCGATTTATTCCTTAGAACTGCCCGATTTTATCCCAGTTAAGGACTTTCAATCTAGATAGGGAACTTCAGCTTATCCCCTCATCAAAACCAAGATCACAAAGTTGTGGAGCTATCGATAGAATTTGTGCACAACAGGCTCCAACAGCTATATATTCGGCTTCAGCTGTGGATAGAGCGACAGAGTTTTGCTTCCTGGAGTGCCAACTAATTAGGGATGGTCCTAAAAATTGACAACATCCAGAAGTGCTCTTTCGATCAACCTTATAGCCTGCAAAGTCAACATCTGAATAGCCAACGAGGTGAAACGAGTTTGGACATGGATACCATAACCCTAAATCCTTAGTGCCATTGAGATACTGAAAAATCATTTTCACAGTTATCAAGTCTGATTCTTTGGGATCAGCTTGAAATCTTGCACGCATGCACACACTAAACAATATGCCAGGTTGACTAGCGGTTACATATGACAAAGAACCGATCATAACTCGACACTTCTTTTGTACAACACTTTTACCGTCCTTGTCTTGATCAAGTGAAAGTGTGGAACTCATAAGAGTTTTTGCTACCTTGGATTGATCCATTTTATATTTCTTGAGCAAGTCCTTGATATACTTGCTTTGATTAAAAAAAATATAGTTATTTGCTTGTATGACTTGAAGTCCAAGAAAGAAAATTTAACTCTCCCATTAAGCTCATCTCGAATTCCCTACACATAATATCTGAAAATTTCTTGCATAGAGAGTCGTTAGTAGCACCGAATAATATATCATCAACATAGATTTGTACTACTAATAGGTCGTTGCCTCTTGTTTTGACAAACAAAGTTTTGTCAATCAAACCTCTTTTGAAATCGTTTTCAAGGAGATACTTGGACAATCTTTCATACCAAGCTCGAGGATCTTGCTTAAGACCATAAAGAGCTTTGTCCAATTAAAAACATGCTTCGGAAATTCATCATTTTCAAAATCAGGAGGTTGAGCAACGTAGACTTCTTCTTCTAAGAAGCCATTAAGAAAAGCACATTTAACATCCATTTGAAAAAGTTTTATGTTCATGAAGGATGCAAAAGAATGTAGCATACATATGGCTTCTTAACCTAGCAACCGGAGCAAAAGTCTCCTTAGAATCAATACCTTCTTCTTGGTTATAGCCTTGAGCTACAAGTCGTGCTTTGTTTCAAATGACCTTGCCATTTTCATCCAACTTGTTTCGAAATACCCATTTTGTGCCAATGATAGATTGTTGCTTAGGTCTAGACGTGAGAGTCCAAACTTTGTTTGTCTCGAATTCATTCAGTTCATTTAGTATGGCCATGATCCAATCAGGTTCTTTTATTGCTTGAACGTAGTTCTTGGGCTCTACGAGGGACACGAACGCTGAGAAAGCACACAAGTTGTTTACCCTAGATCGGGTTTGAACTCCTGCTTTTGGATATGAGATCACGTTCTCTGGTAGCTGGTATGAAGAATGTTGACATTTTCTTCTTTTGAAGGTTGGAACACATCCTGAAGATTGAGGCTCGTTTGCTCGACTAGATTCAAGTACCGTTAGAGTGTCGCCTTTGGATCCTATGTCAAGGCCTTGAAGTTGGGTTTCAAGGCCTTGAAACTGACTTCCAGCAATGTTGTTTGTCGTTTCAAGGTCTTGAAGATTCGTTTTAAGGTCTTGAGATTGTTCTCCGGGATCTTGAACATGTTCTTGCATATTCTTTTCTTGAGCTTTAGGATCTTCTTCTCCATCAGAATTATGATCTCCATGCTGATTAAGATTCAAATCTGCAAAACTTTCACTCAAAGTACCATCATTGCTTTCATCAAATATAACGTGAATATATTCCTCAACAACTTTGGTACATCTATTATAAACACGATAAGCTTTGCTATTTGAAGAATATCCAATGAAGATAGCTTCATCACTACGTGCATCAAATTTACCAAGGTTGTCTTTTCCATTATTATGGACAAAGCACGTACATCCAAAGGGTTTAAAATAGGAAATATTAAGTTTTCTTCCCTTAAAAAGTTCATAAGGAGTCTTTTTCAAAATAGGGTGAATTAAGCATCTATTTAAGATGTAATTAGCCATGTTAACACCTTCAGCGCAAAAACTTTTTGGCAAACTATTTTCTAAAAGCATAGTCCTAGACATGTCCTCTAGGGTGCGGTTCTTACGTTCCACAACCCCGTTTTGTGGAGGTGTTCTAGAAGCTGAAAAGTTGTGTGAAATACCATATTTTGCACAAAACAAATCAAACTTGAGTTTGTCAAATTCTCTACCATGATCGCTTCTAATAGAGACGATAGGTAGGCTTTTCAAAGTTTGCAACTCCTTACAAAGTTTTGTAAACTCAAACAAAGCTTCAGATTTTTACCGTAAGAATGAGATCCATGTAAAACGAGAAAAATCATCCACAATGACAAGGATGTACTGTTTTCCCTTGGGAGATTTGACACGCATATGACGACATAAATCCATATGTAAAAGTTCAATGGGTCGAGAAGAACTTATAACCTTCGTTGGTTTGAATGAACCTCTTGTTTGTTTACCTTGTGTACAAGCCTTACATAGTTCATCTACCTTGAAGTTTAGGTTTGGCAAACCTCGTACCAAATCATTTGAAAGAAGTTTCTTCATTGTATGCATGCTTACGTGATCAAGTTGTCTATGCCAAAGCCTTGGATTGTCAGTCAAGGCCTTGAGAATCGTTATCTTAGTTCCTGAAACTTGGTTAGTGCTTATTGAATAAACATTGTTACTTCTAGGAGCTGTAAGCAAAACATCACCCAATATTATATCTTGAACTTCACATTTATTTGAATAAAAAATCACCTTATTTCCTTTATCACATATTTGAGAGATACTAAGCAAGTTATACTTTAAACCGTCAACAAGATAAACATCATCAATATAGTTAGATGAAATATAACTAATTTTACCAATGTCAATGATGTTACACTTTCCTTTATCACCAAGCGTAATGGCTCCAGATGATTGCTTCTTTAAATCTGAAAACAATGAGCTTTTTCCACTCATATGTCTTGAGCAACCACTATCTTATATCCATTATGCTCCTTAACCTTGGTGATATCCTGCAAAACAACAAAATTCAACCTTTCTGGGTAGACCAAATGGCATATTTTGGTTCATATTCAGGTTCAATCATGTTTGGTGGTCTATTACCTTTAGGAACCCATATTTTCTTAACTTGTTTCCTTAGACAAAGAGGATAAGTGTTTCTAATGATGTAAGAGTCGTTTTGTCTATATGGGCATGTTGATTTTACGTGACTCTTTTTACATCAATAAAAACATGTGGGCATGTGTATACTTCCTTTAGCTTTAACAAAAGTGGTAGTAGTTTTTCTAGGAAAACTTACGTGATAACCTATACCATTCTTGTTAAGAGAAGATTGTTGTTCACCCATCATCCTTTCGAGATTGGCTTTCGAACAAGTGAATTGAATAATTGCAGCCTTTTAGTATTGACACATCATAGTTAGATCAACCTTCTCTTTTTCTAGATCAATATAGTCTTGATGAAGAGAAGAGAGATTGCCCTTGAGAATCGCATCTTCCGATTCCAAGGTCTTGATATTGTCATCAAGGTCTAACTTTTCAGTGTTGAGATTTTCAATTTCCAATGACATTTCACTTAGTCGTTTCTCTTGTTTGAAAACTTTTCTCTTAAGGAACTTATCCTTACTCTATGTTCTTTATCACATATGATGTAACACCCTGATTCCACGGGACTCGGGATGCCACATTGGGCTAGGATCTCACAGTGGATCCTGACCCTAGCCTGACAACAAGTTCACTGGACCTTACAACATGGCACTGACAGATATAAAACAAATACATAAAATTGTATCAATTGTACAACCCAAAGGTAAAGACAATATAGCCGAGTATAAAACAACAACCTCACACAGGAGGTGAAACAAGACATCATCCTCACACAGGAGGGGAAACATCCCCGCCTCTGAGTGCAATGTCCAGTTGTACGAGTATCGGTCACACAATCCGTGTACCCTATGGGAGTGGATTGCGTCCTTCCTGTAAACCAGTCTGGCCGACATCAGAGAACCTCCCAAACTCCACGGCGGTATGAAAGGGAAAGGTTATCACAGCCACGCAGTGGGGCGGTCAATAGAACATAGGTCGATAAAAACGACAACTCATGCTATCATAGCAAGCATATAAAGCACACACCACTCATGCAAACACCCAATATAGGGATGGTAGCTAAGTAAGTCCTACGGACTTACCTCAACCTCGTATAAAGCTCAACCACAATTCGATCACCTCAACACTGAAGGAACAACACAACCTATAGACAAGGCATAAAGAGATGTCACATCTCTTATCAAGCAAAAGGGTCACACCTAGACCCAAAGGGATCCATAGGGATCTTATACATCCTATAACCTCGAATAATATGCTACACCTTAAAGCCACATCAGGGAATATATACAACTCATGATATCATCATCAAACTAAAAATCCCATAATTACCAGAATAATGTAACGACCATAATGGAATTTCCAATTATTCATTTTAACAACTTAAGGTCAATTTATACTAACCCGCAATACAGAAAACGAATAAATTCATAACTTATTCGTTACTAATCCGATATACGATCCGGAAGAAGATACGAACTCCTGGCAATGCAGGGAGTAAGAGCACGGTAAGAAACTCCGCGTCCAATGACTTACGGTGGTCTTCGGTATTCCTATAGCAGTAAACGGAAGCTTTACCAAAAAGGTAACAAACGGAAAATAGATTTGTACCACGATGTAGAGGACAAGATAAGGGACTCGTTAGTACAAACGGATTTGAAATTGGATTGAAGATGAGGAATTTATTAGTAGATGAATAAGAGTCGGTACGTAGTCTCGTTGCTTTCTCTGTAACTTCGAAATTGAAATGTGAATATGAGGAGATGAGGATGACAATCTTTTCATGTGAATACATATATATATATATATATACATATATATATGTATATATATATATATATATATATA
>BSUD01000001.1:50042074-50191679 GCA_033239045.1 Fagopyrum esculentum | reverse complement strand
ATATACACATATATATATATATATATATATATATATATATATATATATATATAGATCCAAACTATTTAATTGGAACGCGGTTATAATTTCGGTTCTCCAAACTTTACCAAATTGGATTATCAAATCCAGAATATTATCGGAATAATTAATCCATAACTATCTCGTAAAATGGGCACTCCTAAGCCACCTTTCTTAACCGTTAAGAAACGAAATAGCGACTCTTTTGGCCGTTTTGTCTCTCCATGTTATTTCATATCTAGGACATATCCGATGTCCTGGTCATTTCTCTCAACTGCATTTTTATTAATTGGAGCTCCCAAATGCTCCAAATAACACCGGAGGGTAAAAGTAATTACCCGGGGGAAGAAGTATAAATTTTCCAAACGTCCAAAATTACGCTAGGAACATAACGGTGGGACTCATACTCATCACTTGCGAAATCTTTGCGAGTTATATGTCAATTACTATCAACGATTAAGTTAATCAACATTAATTAGAATTCGGAAATCCTAGCTATTACATCTCACATCCCTTAAAAAAAAGTTTCAGGATTCTAAAATCCTCTCGGACCCATACGCCGAGGTATAAACACTGTCTCTATCAGAGGTATCACATCTCCGTTCAAAGTTATCAACCTATAACAATCTATAACCTCAAAACATAAGCATGGAGGAATCATCAACTCCAGAAAACAGGAGGAAACACATCTCCAAAACATCTCCAGCAGTCTAATCCTATCCTAAAGGTCCAGAGGTAAACATCTCTGGCAACTATATCCTTAATCACACCGTGGAGGAAAACATCTCCAAGAACCATAATCACTATAACAGTATGGAGGAAATACACCTCCAACAAGCTTACATCACAAGGGCATGGAGGAAAAACATCTCCACCTATCAATTCATCATCAAGGAGGAAACACATCTCCAAAACACAAATGGTCGTATGGAGGAAGAACATCTCTAGAAATCTCTATACCTAAATCCCAAACATGGAGGTAATATCACCTCCAACTAAACCTAATCTCATTCTACAGCATGAAGGTAGAACCATCTCTAGCTTACCTATACACGATGGTACGGAGGTAGAACTTCTTCAATGGTAAAATCATCGCTCGAGGGCTTGGAGGTAAAACTTCTCCAGCCATAACATAACTCACCCTAACATAACAAGATTCACTAGGATCACCAATAATCTAACACGGAAGAGAACATCATATATCACATAATCACATCATCATATATCTCATATGTACAACCATGGCTTGCTCAGCAAGTCTACGGTACAACCTTCTCTACATAAACTCGGATTAGTTTCTATGGATACTATCCTTAGTCACTCAGGTGGCCTCGTCTTGGTCACTATACTCTCATCATCAGAATGTTCTTCAAGCATAAACGTCTTATACCTCATTCTAAGACTGCAACAAGATATTCAACAAACATGTGGTCTGCCTCGACCACTAAATCATCATGACTTATAGTGCATCTCGAATCTGGTATATACTCCCTTAGCTGAGACACTTGAACAACAGGGTGAATACCCTCTAACCGTGGAGGCAAAGCTACTATGTATGTTGTCCTCCCAACTCTATTCAGTATTTAGAAAGGACCGACATATCGGGAACTCAACTTCCCCCCTTATGCCAAAACGTCTGACGCCTCACGTCAGAGATACTCTCAGCCAGACATGAGCTCCTATTCTAAACTCTAGAGGCCGGCGCCTCTTGTCTGCATACGACTTCTGGCAACTCTGTGCCGCCAACATCCACTTCCTAAACAGCGCTACTCGAGCCATAGCATCTTGAATCTTCTTTGGTGCTATCCCACTGGTACTGCTAGACTCATCTCAGCATAAAGGTGTACGGCATCTACGCCCATACAATGCCTCATAAGAGGCCATCCCAATAGATGCATGTCAGTTGTTGTTGTATGAGAACTCAACTATTGGGAGGTAATCTGACCATCCTTGTCCCCAATCCAACACATCAGCTCACAACATATCCTCAAGGGTCTGGATGGTCCTCTCTGACTGACCATCGGTCTGGGGGTGAAACAAAGTCGTGAAGTGTAGACTTGTTCCCAAAGTAGTCTGAATCTTTTGTCAAAATCTCAAGGTCAAAATCCTAGGTTAGCTCAAACCATCTACGCTGGCGGTTATTCAATTCCCACTACGTAAAACTATACTTCAAACACTTATGGTTTGTGAAGATCTGACATGTAGCACCATACAGGTAATGTCTCCAGATCTTCAAAGCATGAACTACCGTTGCTAACTTCAGATCATGAGTCGGGCAGTTCTCCTCATACATATTCAACTAGCGAGACGCATATGCAATCACTCTGCCCTTCTGCATCAAAATACATCCCAAACCTAGCTTGGATGCATCATTGTAGACCACGAAATCATCAGAATCCTCTGGTTGTGCCAGAACAGGAGCAGAAGTTAAACGCCTCTTCAACTCCTCAAACTCTGGGCACACTGATCAGTTCACACAAATCTAGTAGTCTTCCTCAAAAGACTCGTAAGTGGACGGTGATCACAGAAAATCCTTCCACAAAGCGTCGGTAATAATCGGCTAAGCCGAGGAAGCTACGTACTTCCTTAATGTTCATCAATATCGTCCATGCTGCAACACACTCAATCTTCACCGGATCAATCTTGATCCCACTGGCATATACCATGTGGCCTAGAAAAGCAATCCTCAAACATCCAAAACTCGCACTTAGAGAGCTTGACATACAACCCTTTATCCCTCAAAATTTGTAAAACTGTCCTCAGATGACCGGCATGCTCCTTTATGCTACGAGTGTATACCAGAATGTCATCAATGAAGACTACCACAAACTGATCAAGGAAGTCGAGGAAGATATTGTTCATCAACTCCTTGGAGGTAGCGGGGCATTCGTCAGCCCGAATGGCATCACTACAAACTCGTAGTGTCCATAACGGGTACGAAATGCCATCCTGTGCACATCCTGCTCTCCCCCCTTAACTGGTGATATCCTAAGCGCAAGAAAGTCGTGGAACACATAATCGCTTCTTGAAGCTGACACAACAAGTTGTCAACACGACACAATGAATACACTAGGGCGAATGAAGCCCTTCTCTACCCATTCCTCAAGTTGTCTCTTCAGCTCTAACATCTCAACAGGCGTCATACGATATGGGGCTGTTCAAATCAATCTCATACCACACTTCAACTCAATATCAAAGACCACACTCCACTGAGGCAGCAAAACAGATGGTTAAGTAACACGTCTCTAAGCTCATAAACCATTGAAATATCTTTCAAGGCTGGACTCTCTTCCTCCTTCATGACATAACATCAGAAGGCATCACATGACTATGCTATAAGCCTTGCTGCCCGTATGGCACTAATGACAAACCCGTCTCTTCATAGGTCTTAACCTCGGAAGACCCCTATCTAATCTATCTCAGTAGAGACTATAACAGTCTTCCAATTGACATCTAACACAACATGATATCTATCCGTCCCATCCATACACATAATGACCTCCTCATGCACTATGACATGACAAAGAAGTCTACAAGCAATACACAAGTCCCTACATAAAGGGGACAAACACATCTTACGGGTACCTCAGACCCCTAACTGGTAATCTGGTAAAGGAAAGTCTATCTTCTACTGTATCCACAATTAACTATTAACGCATGTATCTAAAGAAAAGAAGTGCATAGCACTCACAACAAACAAAACTCCACTAGGTAAACCATTAACAAGAATGGTACCTGCAACAGCTAACGCTAGAAGCTCCACTGCATATCATCACTCAACCTCAGACCTATGCTCCTCAAGTATCACTGAGGTCATCGCCATAGCCTCCACTTCAAATCTTTCTGCACCGGAAAGAGGAAGGTCTTGTTGAGAAGAAACTCTACCTTGCTGACAAAAAGGGGACAGATGGCCTAGTTCACCACAGGTGAAACAAGCTATCGGTGCCAAAGGGCACTCACAACGCAAATGATCTGGATAGCCACAGTTGAGACATAAACTTCCCATCCCTGTAACTAGTACGGATGACTCCACTGCACTACTCAGCTCAAAGGCTCCACCCTGAGCTCTTCTGGTGTCCGTGGTACTCCCGCCACGACCTCTACCTCTACTCGGCTTGGAAATGGATCCCTGAGTAGAAGGACGATCTAGGACTCTCTGTTGTCCCTGCGTCTGTTGCTGAGGTGTCTTCTGACCACCTCCCGTCACATTGGCAGAATAAAAACCCTGTCGTGATACAACTCTACCTTTCCTACAAAAGGCAGTTTTATGACTTGGTCTACCACAGGTGAAGCAAGTCACCGGCGATTGTGGACAGTGTGGTCTTATGTGTCCAGGCTTCCCACAATTGTAACAAGTTCTCGTCTCTCCAGAAGTCCGTATAGTACGAAAACTACTCAAACATCCATAAGCCGGACTCTGTTTACCACCTGGAAGCCCTACTTCATCTTTCACTAGTTCGACTCGTTGTTTCTTCTTTGATCTAGAAGCTTCAGTTGATCTCACCGATATTGGTAATTCTGGTGTAGTTCTACCCGCCTTTACAACCTCATAAACTTGGCGCATATATACTTGAAACTCGAATCTACTCATGGAGACATGATCAGCCTCTTCAAACTCGTTCTCTGCCAAAGGCGGTATAACAACGGAAACTGGTCCCTGACTTATCACCACTAGAGGAAGAGGGGGTGTACCCCTACCTCGTCCCACTACAAATACTGCTCTAGTCTGAGCCATCTGTAGGATATACGCACCTAATCTTGTAAAGGCTACATATATGTCATATGTATCGATATATATATATATATATATATATATATATATATATATATATATATATATATATATATATATATATATATATATATATATATATATATATATATATATATATATAATACATCAACATAATCCATAATATACATATTAATATATACATATCTCTACGCTGCAGAGATCCATAGAAGAGGTGACGACTTCACGTACATTCTATCCCAAAACCACCCTTAAAACCAAAAACGTTTTTAAATGTCAGATCCCATGTGGGTTCTGTTTATTTTACCCATCAAACCTCATTGCAGGTAGCAAGTGCCATTGTTGTCAACATAAGGCTCTGATACCAACTCTGTAACACCCCGATTCCGCGAGACTCGGGATGCCACATTGGGCTAGGATCTCATAGTGGATCCTGACCCTAGTCCGACAACAAGTTCACTAGACCTTACAACATGGCACTAACAGATATAAAACAAATACATAAAATTGTATAAACTGTACAACCCAAAGGTAAAGACAACATAGCCGAGTATAAAACAACAACCTCACACAGGAGGTGAAACAAGACATCATCCTCACACAGGAGGGGAAACATAAACATTCAAAACCAATCACCTAATGTACGAGAGTCCTCGGCCTGTCACCCTGCCAAATCACTCAGCAGCGCCTAACTTGCAAATATCTACAACACGGTATGAAACCATTAGCTAACCATACATATATGAGGTAAAGCATAAGCACAAGCACAATCATGAAAGATGAACAAATCAACAAGAAGGGAATCTAAGAAAGTCTTACAAATCCCCTTAAAAAGCTATAACAAGCTATCAATCTTTCCTAGATTGATCTTCAATCTTCCTTCCTTCGCTCCAAATGGTGTGTGCAAGCTTTAAATTTATAACCCAAGATGTATGCCTAAAACAAGGATGCGAACCCGCAGTGTACGGGTCAATCGTAGTAAAAGCAAGAATTCCGGGGTGTCGATCTCAGGGACTTAGGTGAAACAAAACCAATATAGGTAGTCAATATTGTAACTAACCACAAAAGCAATTAAAGCAATCAAAGATGATAAAAAGTCAATTAAAGGAAATATGCAATTCTAGGGATTAAAGCATCTAGTTGTGGTTCCAACTCAAGATCTCAAGATAAGTGGACAAAGCTGAGATTTTGCAAAGGGAAGGTGTTACTAAAGTGGAATAGATCACCGGGTAAGTCTCACTACTCTCAATTCCAAACCGTAACTCCTATTACCGGGTAAGTCTCAAGGAATTATGGAAAAGAACTATAACCTCAAACCAACAAACCAACTAAGGGAATAGAATCAACCTTTACCGGGTAAGTCTTAGGCTAACTCACATAGATGGAATGAAAGCACACTCAAACCCCAATAAAGGATGAACCTTTATTACATACACTTATGATCATGGGTAAACAAATAAAGGAATTACCTGGTAAGTCTCATTCTAAGCTTGCATTGAACCGGGAAAGGTGTAATAAGAATAAGATTTGGCAAACTCTAACACTTAACTCTCAGTTTCGGATCAGATAAGTCACCTCGGTCAGTCAAGTTCCACCCCGGCCGAGATGTTCATAGACTGAACGAGATGTTCCAAGGTTAAGGATAAAGACTCGAGCTTTCAGGGTCCTACTGGAATTTAAGATTATTCTATCATTGTTTTTCCCACAACTTTCAGCCAATCATCCTAGAATCACACAATGAAATTAGTCACTCATCATCATCAAAGCGATAATCAAATATATGGGAAGACATTGAATAATTTGAACACAAAAACCTTAAGAACAAGGTTTCAATAACTGAATCAAATATCAAACAAATAAGCATTTCTTGGATCACAAATCCAACAAGACAAATCAACAAGAAGGGAATCTAAGAGAATCTTACAAAACCCTTCACAAAAGCTATAAAAGCTATCAACTTCCTTCCTTTAATCTTCCTTCAACCTTCCAAAAATTCCTCCTAACTGCAACTTCTTCAATCCCCAGCTGTTATGATGGTAGCAGCTTGCTCAATCCCCAGTTGTTATGATGGTAGCGGCTTCTTCAATCCCCAGTTGTTATGATGGTAGCGGCTTCTTCAATTTGTGGAAAATCCAGCCCTTTATATAGGAAAATTATCCTCCAAAATAAAATATCTTGAAAATATATTTTCCTAATAAAATATATTTATCTCTCATAAATAAATCCCTAAAATATATGATCTTCCTTCCAGAAATCCAGCCCAAAAATATAAGATCTCCCTTCCAAAAATAAAAGATCTCAGCCAAGAACAAAATATATCTCGCCGCGTCCAAGGTGTTCGCCTCGGTCGGGACGCTCCTCTAGATCACCTCGGTCGAGATGGTACTGTAGCTGACCGAGGTGGCTCTAAACTGAAAGTGAAATCTCTCAAATCTGGTCCAAAGTAAATCTCTTTGTTAATTCCTTGCTTCCCGAACTCCTCTTTAAGCTCCTGAATGTAGCTCCAATGATTCCTTAGCTCCTTTAGCTCCATTTTGATGTAAAACGTGTCATTTTACCTACGATTACAACGAAACTTGGTGTAGACCTCGATTCTCTCAAAGGTAGATGAAACGACAATATAATCACATAATATACATCCAAACATGCAGATTATTGAAGATAAAACGTCTAAACAGGTCCCAAAATATAGACTATAATTCATGCTATCAAAATACCTCATACTTGTCCCTTGCTTGTCCCCAAGCAAGTTCCAAATCTTAAGTACAAGATAGAATGGATTATAAGTCATAAAGATCAGTGAAAAGTATTTCAAAACGTTTTTGGTGGTGTGCTCCACTCATAGATCACTCTAAGAGAATGCTTCATGGAATTTAAAATCAAAATATGATCAAAACATTTTATAAATATAAGAAAGTTGTTCATCTTTGTATAAAATCATAGAATGCATAATAAATCATAATTATCGAAATTAATCATGTATAATCCAGTTTAAACCACCAAGTCAATCAACAAGCTCAAGGTCTCAAGGGCTTTTCAAGAGAAGGTCAAGAAACGTGTGAGGGTGGGATGTATATAGGGAATGTGGTGCTAGAATCCGGGAAAAGGATCTTTACTTCATTTCCTTTGAATTTCAACATCTTCCACCAATAAGCTTTGCTTATTTTACTTTTTTACTTTTTAGGATGCATGGACAGAGGTGCACAGTAACCGAAGCCTAGGAGATTAGCAATCATCAATTTCTCGAGATGCCTCAAACCCTTGATGCACATACCATGACCCGTTAGGAATATCGCGCAATCCGACTTTGGCAAGACACAAACTCCCGGCTATGTGAATGGTGCCGAGTTACTCATCATCATGATTGACTTCCCCAAACCTATTTATTTATTTCTAACTTTCAGCCAACATCTCAACTTTTCTTTCACTTGCTTTTCACTTGCTTGCTTCCAAATTCCCGGATAGGTAAAGGGAGGCAAATATGTATATGAGGGGCTAAGCATGATCAAGAAGAGAAGAGAGTGAAATGCCTTAATCATCCCAGGAAGAAAGTGAGAGAACTCATCATGTGGTGTCAACCTTTAAATCCAACATAATTTGGATAAAAACAAAGTATTAAACATGCCACAAATTTCAAACAAATTATTTAGCAACTTAAACATATCATAAAACCTTTCAAACATATAAAGATTTCAAAGCCAGTCAGCAAACAAAATCATCACTGAGGTCATATCCAGATAAGAAGCACAAAAATCGTTTCGCAAACTGTCTCAGTTAAGCCACCTCGGTCGAGATGTTCTAAGTCAGCCGAGGTACTGTACCTCGATTGGACAGAGTCACATCGGTCGAGGTTAATAAAAAAAATTGTCCCAATGGGTCAAAATAAGTCTAAAGAAACAGAGTACTCACCGAACAATGCTGAGCTGCATAATAAATAAATAAAGAAATCCTGCAAGCTCTAATCCCAATCCGGTGGTGGTGGTGGTGGCACGTACGGGTACTGAGATGGGTCAAACGGGTAGCCCATGATCTGCTGAAACTGAATCTCAGCCATCCTGTGCTGGTAGTGCTGGCTCTCCCGCATCTCTCTCATCTCTAGGGATAAGTCGGCGTAGGAATCTATCATCTGGTCCGTCATATCATCAATCCGGCGGTGAGCGACTGGATCCCTCTGCCTGCGTACCCTACACCTGGCAGGACGTGTTGGTGCTGTAGTTGGCTCCTCCTCTGTCTCCTCGTCGTCTAGATCGACGATTGGTATGTTGGTACCAGCTGTATCTGTACCTGTGTCCATGGCAGCACCGTCATCCTCATCCTCATCCTTCTGCTCATCAGCCTCATCATCCTCATCCTGCCCCTGAGCTGCTGCTGCTGCATCTCTGGCGTCCTCCATAAGGAATCCACGCGGTGTGCCAATATTGAGGGTCGAATACTGTAAACTGAGATGACCATCTAATACCCTGAGGTGCAGTCTGCTCCCAGGGCATCGCCACATACGGCGTAGTAAGTCCTCGAGGAACCAAGATCCTCCTAGTAATCATCTCCTGCAGCCCGAGCGGCTTGGCAGCCGCCACCATAGTACAAGCACTCAAGTCTAAGTCCATGTAACTCGCAATGTGAGTCACTATACCTCCGCAGCAGATATCTCCCTTCGCCTTCGCCTTTATCTTGTGCAGATCCTCAGCCAATATCACTCCAAAATCCGGAACTCCTCCGGTCACCATACAGTACAGACTTAGCAGCTCCCCCTGTCTAATCTTCTGGGGCGTGTCAGTACACGCCAGAAGTGTCTCGTTGAAGATCCGGTGAGCAAGTCTGAAGGCCAGGTGGAAGATAATACGCTCTCTGGAATCTCCAGGCCTCCACCTGTCAGCGTGCTCAACTACATGAGCTATCTGGACCCAGAACTCTCGAGCTACAGCTCGAGAAGGAAAATCAGCAACTGTGGGAGGCGGGAAGCCGAAGATGTCCCTCCAATGGTCCATCGGAACTAAGTAGTTCCGGTTCATCAACCGGTACTTGATGGCACGCTCAGTAGGTAAGTAAGTAACGGAGCTAACCAACTCCAAGGTGGGCTCGAGGTAGGCTAGAGCTCTAATCTCAGTAAACTGCTCCAACCCCACCATAGCTATCATCCGCCTCAAATCATCATCCACATAGAGGCAGTCAAACGCAGAAATGTCCAGAAACCATGGTGTAACCACTAGACGTGCCGCAATGCGGTCATAATCTACCTAGTGACGCTCATGGATCACCGGTATGGAGCGGCGTGAAGAAGAAAAAGGAGAAGTGGAGGATCTATCTCTCAGAACAAGCTGCCTGTCAGAACTCATCTTTCTCTCTCTCTGTCAGACCACCTCGGTTGCCCTGACAACTCTCAAGAACACCTCGGCCGAGGTACGGGTCGACTGGACCGAGGCGATGTGCTGTTCGATCGAAACTCTCAGAAATCCAGTTCTTTTCCCCCGATATCACTACCAATGGTTCCTATGGGGTACTTAAGCTTTTTTCAGCACAATGCAGGGGCAACCAAAGCCCAAATCGATCGAAAACAGTGAAGAAGGGAGAGTTAGGATTTTTTCCGAATTACCCCATATTTGGTCGATTTGGAGCGTTTTTGTTGCAGATTGTTGCTTGCAAACCGACCCTCTACCCTTTCCTTGCAGTTTGGAAGCGAGAATCGTCGAAAACGGGCAAAAATCAAAGAACAAGGTGAGTTGGGTAGCCGCGGTCGAGAAGGTGAGAGAGGGAGGAGAGAGAAATATCAGCCCCCTTTTATACCCTTTTCTAGAACTGTTGTCACCTCGATCGAGATGGTCTCGACTGGACGAGGTGATATGGACCGAGGTGGATCTTCAGTAACCCTAGTCGCCTCGGTTGCTCAAGAATCATCTCGGTCGAGGTGCTGTGACAACAACCGAGATGTGTCTCAGTCAAACTCCGTCTTCTCAAATTCTCGAACTTCTGTCCTTCCAGTGTTGCTCCTGGGTTGTATTCCTTCCTTAGATGTCACCAGTTGTTTGTCTAAGACGCCAAAAACAAAGCAAAAGAAAACTATCTAAAGCTAGACTAGAAAAAGGGGAAAAGAAAGCAATACCTTGGGTTACCTCCCAAGAAGCGCTTGATTTAAGGTCGCTAGCTGGACCGTACGGTATCTCTAAACATGCTGGAAAGTATCCTCACCCCATACTTCATCTTCATCGTGGGGTGAGATAAGGAGGTCTATCAAATGTTCCAACAAGTGCAAGTGCTCATTGGGGAATGAATCGTCTATGGGTGGTTCGTCCTTCTCGCGTGAAGATGGAGGTAGCCGGCTGAGGTGATCCGCAACAGAATTTTCAGATCCCTTCTTATCGCAGATCTTTGGGTCAAACTCTTGAAGCAAGAGAATCCATCGAATAAGACGTGGATTGGCGTCCTTCTTAGCAAGCAATTAACGAAAGCTGCATGGTCAGTGTAAACAATAACTTTCACCCATACTAAGTAGGAAGGAAATTTCTCAAAAGCATATACAACCGCCAATAGCTCCTTTTCTGTGGTGGCGTAGTTTCGCTGGGCTTCGTCTAGCGTCTTGCTAGCATAGTAAATGGCGGTGGTCCTGCCATCTTTCTTCTGTCCAAGCACCACTCCTACTGCCACATCACTCGCATCGCACATGATCTCAAAGGGCAAGGTCCAATCCGGAGGTTGGATAATGGGAGCGGAGATCAACGTTTCCTTAATCCTGTAGAATGCATCGAGACACTCCTGCGAAAACTCAAAAACAACATCTTTATTCAAGAGGTTAGTTAGTGGTTTAGAGATCTTCGAGAAGTCCTTGATGAATCTCCTATAGAAACCTACATGCCTGAGAAAACTCCGCACTCCCTTAACAGAACAAGGGGGAGGAAGTTTCTCAATAGTCTCGATCTTAGCTCGATCGACTTCAATACCTCGATTGGAAACGAGGTGTCCTAGCACAATGCCTTCATTAACCATAAAGTGACACTTTTCCCAATTCAAAACGAGATTAGTGTCTTCACATCTTTGCAGCACTAGAGAAAGGTTAGATAGGCAATCATCAAAAGAGGAACCATATACTGAAAAATCATCCATAAATACACTACAAAAAATAATTCAATTAGCCACGCATGTTGGCAACGGCAAGGCTCGGCCGTCGCCATTGGTCACTATTTGGCGACGGTAAAGCGACGCCAACATCAGCGTGGCAAAATTACAAATTTTTGGCGTCGGCGGTATAGAACCATCGCTAAAAGTCTCGTAATTGGCGTCGGCTAATCTTTACTGTGAAATATATATATATATACATATATATATCATTTCTTAAAAATAATTAAAATTTATTATCAAATTCTATTCCTATAGAAAATTAGGTTTCCTTGTTATGCCGCTTTTGTTCATCGTCTTCGACCATTGAACCGAAACTACAAAAAGAGGTCCAACGCGCAACTACTCGATTCGGTTTTATGGTTCATTGTATTATGTGTTGCGGTTTGCGGTTCGGTTAACACAACTTTAGTTAAAAAAAGAAAAGAGCCTTCGGCCCTTCGATCAATTCATCTATTCTTCTCGATCTTCAGACTTCACAGAGATCAACATTCAACCCTAGTCCCAACCCCGACTACAAATTTCGTCAGTCGCCAGTCGCCCCAACGCCGCCTCGCCTCGGCCTCAACCTCTCCCCGTCGGACAGCCGCCCTCCGAAGCCCCCTTCTCCGAGAGGTTTGCATCCATTACTCTATTTAATTTCTACTTTTGTTGAATACTTGAATATGTTCTTCTATTCTTTAAAGATTTAATCGGATTTTCATTTTTGTTTGTACATTCCTTAGGGTCGATTCGTTGTTTCTAGTTTCTGATTTGTTCGATTCATTGTGAAACACTATGCAGAATCCGGTGTGGTCTGCTAAGTAGAGTAACGCCGCGTGGTGTAGTGATAGAATTATTACTACCTTGGTGACCTTCCATATTTAACAAGCTTTGAGTCTTTGACTTGGGAGGTGAGATTTTTAATTTGTCTTGTGAGACTTAAGATATCTGATCTTCTGATCCCAACTTATAACCAAATACCACTTTTTGTGCTTATTTTGGAATTAGGATAGTCACTTGCTTTAGGCTTGAATTTACAGTTAATCTTTATGTGTGTCATGTAGGCATCCTTCCAGCTAAAATAGTTTCAAACTTCCTCATTTTGACGGCCCTCAATATCATTAGCATTTGTTAAAGAGATTTGGAGATGAGTAACAAAAGACATGATTAGGTCTAGTTATATGAATCAATATGTATACGGCTCTTTTTACATCAGTTGCGTCACCCGGACTCAAATTGAAAATATCCATCAGTTTTCATGGCAGAAGATACATAAATAATTTAGGGTTCGGCACAAATGCAAAGCTGAAATATCCCCGGACACATTTAATTTGAAGGACTCAAAGAAATCACTTGGCCAAAAATTCTGTTTTTGTGTAGAATAAATTTTTTGAATGCATTGCACGATTTAATCTTCAACCATATTCTACAAGATGATATCTTTTAATGAATTTCTTGTTTATCATGTAGTGTTCCTACTTCTGTTTATACTATTGATTAGAAATGTCCATGGATTTCAACTGGATTAGATAATTTAATGTATCTTGAGTTATGATTTGCTACAACATATGGACTGTGGATCTTACATACTTACTGAAGAAGTTTTCTATATGCTTTTGTTGGTAATTTAGAGTTTTATAGAATGCTTTGAGGCGTGAAAAGATCACTATCTTTAAAGTGATATTTGTCCCCACTAATTGCTGTTAGGTTGCAGACAAATTCACCTCCCAGGATACAACAAAGCCCTTAAAGAAATCAGACAGCAAATCTTAGTTTCTTTCTTATTTTTCTAGTGAAGAATCTTTCTCTATTTATAGAGAATTCTCTGAACTGTCTGTGACAGTTAATTCAGTTTTACAGTTAGGATTGCAGTTAGGAGAGCAGTTATATATTCCTTCCTGCGAAAGATCACAACCATTGATCTTTCAAATATATTAATGTTTAATCTCAGCCACAAATTATTTGAAATCTGTCTACTCTCTTTAAATACAGAATCTGTATAAGTCTTATTAATAGACTTTTACCAACAATCCCCACTAAGTCTATAAATCAGACTTTGTGAATAATGTCATACATAATGAAAGTGTTTTTCAACTTAAACTTCCAATTAGTACAACTTTATCAAAATGTCAACAGATTAAATGGTGGTTAGTTCCTTAAACCATTTTTCTTTTATCAACATCGGATAAAGCATACATATAACAATTTCAGCTTCTTCACTAAACTTCTTTTGACTTGAGTTCACCTAGATTCATAGAAAACTTACAAAACAATTGGTTTTGTTTAAGAGTAACTCCACTCTTATGTGATCTATATAGGTAAGATCCTATGACACCGTAATCATTAAAGAATCTTATTAAGAGTAGCCTTAGTACTCAACCTCCCTTTTATTGCACTAGCGTGCATCCCAATCACTTATCAACAACTTGTTGTTACCCTTTAAACTTCATAACTAGAATATCTAGAAAGAGGTTGGGTTCCTGTTGTGGTGATTTCAAATTAATTTCAACCCCATTGCAGCTGAGGTATTTCTTACCATTTCTCTCGAGAGTGCTTTTGTAAATGGGTCAGCCAAGTTTTTACAAGACTTGACATAAATAATGGTAATAACACCTTCTTCAATCAACTGCCTAACATAAGCATGTCTTAAACTAATGTGTCTAGACTTTCCATTATAAATTTTATTATAGGCTCTAGACAATGTTGCTGCACTGTCACAGAACACAGAAACAGGTGGCATTGGTTGTGGCCACAACTGTATATCCAGAAGAAAATTTCTCAGCCACTCCGCTTCCTTTCCTGCTGCAGCCAATGCAATAAACTCTGATTCCATTGTAGAATGTGTTATGCAAGTTTGTTTCTTTGAAGCCCAGGATATTGCTCCTCCCGCTAGAGTAAAAACCCAACCACTTGTGGATTTGTTCTCATCTGCACTAGATATCCAACTAGCATCTGTAAATCCTTCCAAAACAGCAGGAAAACTGCTGTAAGATAATTTCAGTTCTGCTGTTTTCTTTAAGTATCCTAGAACTCGACTTATAGCCTTCCAATGTTCAATTCCAGGATTGCTAGTATATCTTGATAACTTGCAAACAGCAAATGCAATATCAGGTCTTGTACAATGCATTGCATACATTAAGCTCCCAATTGCACTTGCATAATCTTTCTGGGAATTAGATCTACCTTCATTTTTGAATAATTTACATGAAGGATCATATGGAGTATTTGCCTCCTTAATCGTAAGATGCTTAAACGTTTCTAACATCTTATGAATGTAATGAGATTGGGTCATAGTAAAATCCCCACTATTTTTAAGTATTTTAATACCTAAAATAGTGTCTACTTCCCCCAAATCTTTCATCTTGAATTGTGACTTCAAGAAATTCTTAGTTTCAGTAACTCCTTCAATCTGATTGCTTATAATTAGCATATCATCAACGTAGAGACAAATTATAACACTGTATTTGTCGCTGAACTTTGTGTACACACATCTGTCTGCGCCATTATGCTTAAATCCAAAAGACAGTATGGCAGAATCGAACTTCTCATGCCACTGTTTTGGTGCTTGCTTCAGTCCATATAGAGATTTTGTTAATTTGCACACTTTATTTTCATTTCCAGGAACCACAAACCCCTCGGGTTGTTCCATGTATAATTCTTCATCCAAATCTCCATTCAGAAATGCTGTTTTTACATCCATCTGATGCACCTGCAGCTTATACAACGAAGCAAGTGCCAAGAGCACTCTTATTGATGTAATCCTTGCTACTGGTGCATATGTATCGAAATAGTCGATACCTTCTTTTTGTTTAAATCCTTTGGCTACTAATCTTGCCTTGAAGGTTTGGATTGTGCCATCGGTATTGTACTTTCTTCTAAATACCCACTTGCTAGAAATTGGTTTAGATCCTTTAGGTAAATCCACCAGAACCCAAGTATTGTTGGACATAATCGAGTCCATTTCATCATTCACGGCCTCTTTCCAGAATGCTACATCTCTAGAAGACATTGCCTCATTAAATGTCTTAGGGTCTCCTTCAATTTGAAACACAAATGGTATTTCGTTTAACACTTCATTCCTAGTTCCTTCAACTAGGAATAAAACATCATTCGGTAATGAAAAATCAGAACCAAATTGTTGTTGTATTCTGACCCGTTGACTTCTTCTTTGTTCCATTGGTTCATTAAGTTGTCTTTTCCTTGACAAAGAAGACGATGGAGCCGTGTAAGTAGTGTTTCCAGCATTTTCACTTGTCACATCCCCACTGAATTGTGTCTCAAAAAATTCAGCATCTCTAGATTCAATTATTTGATTTGAATCCACATCCAAAAATCTGTAAGCCTTGGAATTTTCTGCGTACCCCAAGAAAATGCTTTTCAAGGCTTTAGGACCCAATTTAGTTTTCTTAGGATCTGGAATCCTGTAATATGCTATGCAGCCCCATACTTTTATATAGTTTAAATTGGGTTGTCTTCCATTCCAAACTTCATATGGAGATACTTTAGTCCTTCTTGAAGGAATTCTGTTGTGCAAATAACATGCAGTCAACAAAGCTTCTCCCCACAGATTTGAAGGCACTTTTGCATTCAACATCATAGAGTTCACCATATCACACAATGTTCGATTTTTCCTTTCAGCCAAGCCATTCTGTTGTGGCGTGTAAGGGGCTGTTCGCTGATGAATAATTCCACTGTTTTCACAGAATTCATTGAACTCATTAGAGAAATATTCTCCGCCCCTGTCACTTCTCAGAATTTTAATCTTTTTATCTTTCTGATTTTCAACTTCAGCCTTATATATTTTAAATTTCTCAAAAGCTTCATCCTTTTTCCTCATCAAATATACACGGGTATATCTAGATTTATCATCCGTGAAAGTAATAAAGTACCTATTTCCGCCTCTTGTTAGTATTCCATTTAATTCACATATATCTGAGTGTATAAGTTCTAATATTTCATTAGTCTTATCTACTGTAGGAAAAGGTCTTTTGGCCATTTTTGCTTGAACACAAATCTCACAATGTTTATCAAAAACATGACTATCACAAGTAATCATTCCATGCTTAGACATAAACTTTATAGATCCAAAATTCACATGAGCAAGTCGCATATGCCATAATGATGGAGATAACTCAACAATATAAGCAGAAGTACTAGTATTATTATTGATAATATTGATACTAAGTTTGAACATTCCATCACAAGAGTATCCCTTTCCTACAAATGCACCATTCTTAGTTAATATTAACTTGTCAGATTCTAGGACAACCTTAACACCGGCTTTGCATAACAGACTTGCAGAAACTAAGTTTTTTCTGATTTCTGGAACATGAAGGACATTGGTCAGAATGATCTTCTTTCCCGAAGTGAATTGAACTTCAACACGTCCTTTGCCTAGGACCTTGGCTACGTTGTTATTTCCCATAAGAACTCCATCATCCTTGTCGGAGGGTTCATAGTTTGTGAATTGAGAAAAATCATTGCATACATGCACCGTAGCTCCTGAATCGAACCACCAATCCTTAGATTTTGTTCCTGCAGCCATTGAGACTTCAGTAACCATACCAATCTGTAATTCAGAAAACATCTCAGATACCATGGCAATGATATCTGATTTGTCTTTTTCAGTCACATTGGCTTGACTGCTGGACATCTCTTGTTGTTTTCGTTGCCATTTTCTGCATTCTCTCTTGAAATGCCCCGGTATCTTGCAGAAGTGGCATTTTGGCCTATTATCTTTATCATCCTTCTTAGGCTTCTTAGGGTTGTTGTAGTTTTTATTCCCATCAGGCTTCTTCCTTTTGTTCTGATTAGAATTCTCACCAACAACATAATTCACCTTATTTTCAGATTGTGAATCCACTTGCTTTTTGTATTGATATCTCGTTTCTTCCTCAATACGCAAATGTTTCTGAATCTGTTCCAAGGACAATTCTTCTGTGGTATGTAAGAGTTTCTTCCGATAATCATTCCAAGTCGTAGGCAACTTTGCAATGATTGCCCCCACTTGTAATGACTCGGAGATATCAATTTTCAACTCCTTGAGTCGGTTAACAATACTCTGTAGATCATGAACTTGATCCATGACAGGTTTATCAGCACTCATAGCAAATTCAAAGTATTTCATGATAAGAAACTTATCTGCGCCTTGCTTTTCATTGTTGTATCGCGTCTCCAGCGTGATCCAAATCTCCTTTGGCGATCTGATTGCCGTGAACAGATTGTAAAGTCTGTCAGAGAGTCGGTTGAGGATATGACCTCTACACAGAACTTCGTCTTCATCTCTTTTCTTCCTTTGGTCCTTGATCTCTTGGTCCTCTTCATCTGTTGAATCTGGAATTGCCTCCAAATTGGCATCCAACACATAGGAAATCTTCAAGGCTGTCAGTAGGAACATCATTTGGTCCTTCCAGCGGTTAAAGTTGGTTCCATCGAACCGATCAAGTTTGAAAAAATCTTGATTCATCAGGGTAAGGGCTGCTGCTTGTGATCCCGCCTCCATAACAAATATCACTTTAAAATTGTTGGTAATTTAGAGTTTTATAGAATGCTTTGAGGCGTGAAAAGATCACTATCTTTAAAGTGATATTTGTCCCCACTAATTGCTGTTAGGTTGCAGACAAATTCACCTCCCAGGATACAACAAAGCCCTTAAAGAAATCAGACAGCAAATCTTAGTTTCTTTCTTATTTTTCTAGTGAAGAATCTTTCTCTATTTATAGAGAATTCTCTGAACTGTCTGTGACAGTTAATTCAGTTTTACAGTTAGGATTGCAGTTAGGAGAGCAGTTATATATTCCTTCCTGCGAAAGATCACAACCATTGATCTTTCAAATATATTAATGTTTAATCTCAGCCACAAATTATTTGAAATCTGTCTACTCTCTTTAAATACAGAATCTGTATAAGTCTTATTAATAGACTTTTACCAACAGCTTTTCCTACTTCATTGCGACGCTAAGAGCCAATACAGACTTCTCCTGGGAGACATTTTATAAGGTAATTCTGCTTTACAGAGCTGTTAGAATATTTAATAACATTGACCTTTCAGTTATGTTTGTTGTGGGGTGTAGGTCGTTGGATATTATGATCTATATGTGTGATACTTCACAGCAGAAATTTAATTCGATATCAAACGGGTTATAAATCATTATCCTATCATTATCCCACTGTCTGTTTACATTACAAAAATAACATGTTAAAATGGCCATATGTTCTCCATAGTTTATTGTATAAAGCATGTGTGCACCACTTCACCGTGTCAACTTCTCTACAAATCCGAGCATCTTATATTTTCCATATGTTGTAAGATTTTTTTATTCATCTATAGTAGCTGACAGGTTTTTGGATTTTAATAAAAGATTATAGTATGTTCCTACTACAGTGGACCTATAGGGTTGCACCATGCGTTAATGTGTATAATATTTAATCCTTAACTATTTTGAAAACACTTGTAGGATCAAATCTCAACTGATTTGGACCGTGTTGACAAGTTATTCCAGAAGGCACTAGAAGTTGGACTTAAGATAGAGGTAAAAGTTATAAATGACAGTTGATGATTTGGTATGCTACTTCCACTTCTTCTATTTTCTTGGAATTTCTAGATTATTTTATATTGAAAAATTATCTGCTTGATAAATTATTGAATTATTGTTAAACCATTCAACCTGTAGGTTATGGTGAATGGACTTTTTTTTCTTTCAAAATTTCACTTCCTCTGATTTATCTGATGCATATGTCATGGCAGGGGCTCTTGGTGGTGTTCAGGCCACTGTCCCATCAAGTTCAAACGGCCTCTCACAATAGTGTTTGTTAGGAAATGATCCTTCAACTACTCATCTAGCTAAAATCTCGAAGGGCCAAGTCATCCAAGTTATGTCTGAAATGAAGGTAAACCTTGTAATGGAAGTCCCTAGAAGTTGCATACCTATCAAGGTTACAATTTGATATATTATCTGTGCAGACACATATGATTATAGGTTCTAGCTAACAAAAACTACGACTTAGCATGCCAGTTGTTCGAGATACATTTAGTTATCCATGTTATGTCTGAAATGAAGGTAAACCTTATAATGGAAGTCCGTCAAATATGAAATTGACATTTTTCCTGCTTCATTGTTCTTCTGACTAGCAGGATCTACAAGTTGATCAACTAAACCTAGCTGAAATAGGGCCTAAGTTTGAGCATCATAATGTGTTTCCCACACGAACAAATACTAGTAGACCTTCCTTATGCATTAGTAATGTTTGAAAGTGGCAAAGTAGTTACAACTTCTTTGTGTTCATTGGCTGCGTGGGTTATCTTACTTTCTCAAATAGTATTTGTATATAATTTATAAGTTTCATCTACTTTAGTTCAGGGTTGGGCTGCTATCTACCTCAGGTTTCACAACTTAGACATTTTAATGAGTTGTTTCTTGTTTTTCTGATGTTCCAGAGTTTTTGCAAGTCTTCTCTTGTTCACACCTGAAAATACGGGTATGGGAGTGTGGTGCAGGTTGTTATCTTTATACCAATGTAATCTTGATCATACCTTGTGGCGCAAAAATTGTCATATGATAAATTTTCTATAATTTCAGGAGCAACTCTAGCTTGTGGAACAAGAGCTTGTGCTCTTGTTGTAGTTGCAGGTCTTGAGGGTCGACCTGAAAGGTTAACTCCAACACACTAAACTATAAACTAGATTTTTATGCCAAAAAGTGTTTGATTATTATGTATATATGAAAACAAAGGTGCACGGTTGACTTGCCTGGAGGGTCACTAGACATTAGTGTGTACTACTGTGGTTAGTGTTTTATGGTCATTCAAAGTGACAATCTATCCATGATTGACCTCCATTTGAGATTGTTGTAATTTTGCTAGGTTCAATAATTTAACTTTCTCAAATGCCAACTTTCTGTATATTTCAGTGTTGCTACTTTACTGTTTTCTTTTCTTCAAATAATGTATTTGTTATCCTACTATCTTCTTCTTTTTGTATGTTTAACATGCGCGCTTTTAAAAAATTTTATTCTAAGCAAAAAACTAATAGGACTAGATTTCTTATTTTTTAAACTTAAATTGGGTGTTTTTACTATACATTAACAGACTTACTTTAGATATTTCTCTATTCTTTATCTGTAGAAGAAGAAATGTAGAAGGAAGAAGATTATTAGTGTTGGAGATGAGATCAGAGAACTCATAAGCCAAGCGAACAAGACCTTATACTGCATCAC
This sequence comes from Fagopyrum esculentum, assembly GCA_033239045.1. Classification (NCBI taxonomy): domain Eukaryota; kingdom Viridiplantae; phylum Streptophyta; class Magnoliopsida; order Caryophyllales; family Polygonaceae; genus Fagopyrum; species Fagopyrum esculentum. The sequence goes on along the minus strand of BSUD01000001.1, from coordinate 50,170,604 downwards.
TGATCATATGAGGGGTTTCACCAGATAAGCTTCCTACCTCCACATATACAAAGTTAAACTCTATCTATGTCCAAAAGGAAGACAACTGCAAGCCCAATGCGATCTGTATAGTCCACTTGGGAATGAACAACAATGATAAATCAAGAGGTAATTTTCAACACTCTCAAAAATATTTATGAGGATGACAAGCGAAGTGAATTTGTGTATTTTGGATGACAGGTGAATAATGCACGAATTCATCTGGAATTAAAACATTCAGTGTCACATGTTTAAGACAACCTTGGTGAAGGCCGAAGATAACACGAAAGCAAGATATTTCCGCATTCACAAGCTTGACACTCTCTAGTTCACAAATTCATGTGTATTTTTGTTCTGGGATTTAGTTCTATATTTTTCAGAAAATACTATTTTAGATTAAATAAAATAAATTATCCATGATGTAGTCATTTAGATGTTTTCAAATATTATTGGTTGTGGCATAGTTTACATGCTTTCAAATATTCGAGGTTGTGGAATAGTTTTCCCACCAGTTAAATCTTGCGACGGTTCCGTCCCATCACAAAAAATACAAATTTCCTACAAAAATTAAATTTTGCGACGGCTATTTCCGTTGCCAAAATTGAAAATTTCGCACCAATTTTATGATTTGCGACACAGTTAACGGCGACGGCTATTGCCGACGCAAAGTATTTGCGACGGAAACTAGCCGTCGCAAAAATATTTAGCGACGGCAAATGACCGTGGCGAAAATTTTCGCGTCGCCTGTTCTGGCTTCGCCCCTTTCCGCCGTCGCAAAGCCGTCGCCGTTGATGGTTGGCGTCGGCAAATAGCTTTTTTGCCGTCGCCAACATCCGTGGCTAATTGAATTATTTTTTGTAGTGATACCTCCATGATCTCCTCTATATACACGGAAAAGATAGCCATCATGCATCGTTGGAAGGTAGCGGGTGCATTACATAATCCAAATGGCATCCTCCTATAAGCGAATGTCCCCCATGGACAAGTGAAAGTGGTCTTTACTTGATCATCCGGATGGATAGGAATCTGAAAGAAGCCACTATAACCCTCTAAATAGCAAAAATGGGAATGCTAGGCTAACCGTTCGAGCATTTGATCGATGAAGGAAAGCGGAAAATGGTCCTTCCGAGTGGCCACATTCAGCTTCCTATAGTCGATGCACACCCTCCAGCCCGTGACGGTCCTAGTTGGGATCAACTCGTTGTTCTTATTGGTCACAACGGTCATCCCTCCTTTCTTCGGAACAACATGCACCGGGCTCACCCACTTGCTATCCGAGATAGGAAATATGATACCTGCATCCAACAAATTAAGAATGTCTTTCTTCACAACCTCTTTCATGATCGGATTTAACCGTCTTTGAGGTTCCCGTGATGTCTTATGATCGTCCTCCATTAGTATTCTATGCATGCAGAAAGAAGGCTTAATGCCAATAAGATCATCAATAGTATAACCCAAAGCCTTTTGATGCTTCCTTGGGACATGCATTAGTTTAGATAATTCAGATTCGGAGAGGGAAGCACTAACGATGACGGGATACGTAGAATCCGGTCCAAGAAAGACATACCTCAAGTGACTTGGGAGTTGTTTAAGCTCCACAACTGGGAGTGCTTTCTGAGGTGGATCTTTGCTTCCTCCTTCCAGTGGAGTAGATCGAAGAACTGGACTTTCAGAAATCTCAGTTGACATCATCTCGCTTCCGACCTCGGTCGAGGTCCAGAGAGGGTGACCGAGATGTTCTCCAGTCAAGAACACCTCGCTAGGCCTAGAAAGTGCCTCGGTCGAGGTATTGCAACTGGGACCGAAATTGGAGATTTTCTTCTCCTGGATTAATTTTTCAATTTTAGCTCCTGGATCTTCTTCCAGCACCTTTAAGCTCCGTATATCTGCATCACAAGAAGCATCTATACCTTCCTTCATTAAGCTAAAGCTAATAACTTTTTCAAGTGGATCTTTAATAAGGATAGAGTTCACTAATTCTCTTGATTCTTCTTCATCATAGATGTTGAAGATATCATCTCCTAGCTGCTCTCCCTTCATTGCCGCAAGCAATGCAAACTCCACTTCATCTCCGCCAATGTTGAAATTTAACTTGGCGTTCTTACAATCCACATTGCAACCCAAAGTTGCTAGAAATGATCTCCCGAGAATGATAGGAACGGGGTAATCTGCGGGAATGTCAAGCACAATAAAGTCTATAGGTAAATAGAAGTTACCTAACTTAACCGGAATGTCTTCCAAAATGCCCACGGGATGGGTAATGGAGCGATCCGCCATATACAACCGTATCTTCACCGGCTTGGGCTCTCCAAGTCCGATCTTCACACATAGCTCCAGCGGGATGATGCTCACGCTGGCTCCTAGATCACACAATGCTTCACAAGTGACATTCCCAACTTGAATGGGAATGCAAAATGAGCCGGGATCTCTCAATTTGGGTGACATCTTCTCCTTCATGATTTGAATAAGCTCCGAGGATTTAGATGTCATCCTTACTTCACCAAAGTCTTCCAACTTCCTCTTCCTTGATAGAATTTCTTTCAAGAACTTCCCATAGGAGGGCATCCCTAGAATAGCATCAAGGAAAGGGATGTTAATATGTAGTTTATTCATCAAGTCAAGGAACTTACCAAAATGCTTGTCTAGATGTGCTCTGGCCCTTGATTGGGGAATGGAAGTGGTGGTTTATATGCAGGAGGTGGGACATAAGTTTCAGTTTTGTCCGACGCTCTCTGTGGCTCAACCTTGGTTGGCACCTCGGCCGAAGTGTTCTTCGACTGTGTTTGGACCGAGGTGGTCTTCGTCTGTACTGGCATCAACCGAGGCACTGGATCTACAGTTTTTAATCCACTTCTCGTCGTTATTGCCATGATTTGTCCTTTAGGGTTGCTTTCCGTCCTTCCTGGAAGCTTCCCTGGATCTCTTGGCGCTTCATTCGCCTTGTTAAAGAATTGTTGCTCTAAGGCTTTTTGTGCCTTTGAAAATGAAGTCATGGATGTCTCTATAGAGTTGAGCTTGATCAAGATAGCCTCCAACACTGCATCTTTCTTTTCCGGCTGGGATGAGCTTGATCCAAGCTCCTGGCTCTTTAATGGAGTAGAAGAAGAAGAAGAAGAAGAAGAAGAAGAAGAGAGGAAAGGATTAGAAGAGTTGTTTGAATATGAGTTAGAGTAAGGGTTACCCGAATTTTGATTGTTTGCCCTCCAATTATTGTTGTTGGATCCTCTATTGTTGTTGTAGTTGTTATTCCGGGAACCGTTGTTGTTGTTCCGGTAACCGTTGTTCCTTGAATTTTGATATCCTTCCTCTTCTTTCTTGGTTTGAGCAACCAAAAGTTCTTTAAATTCCTTCACATCATTCTTCAAAGAGGTGAGTTGATCATTGTTTGGTGGAGCTTCTTGAAAGTTGACTCTTTTAACTCCACCTTCAGCTCCTTGGTGGGAGTATTTTTCGATGTGCAAAGCTTGCTTCTCTATGAACTCCCAAGCTTCATCAATCGGCATGTCCATGAACGTGCCGGCAGATAGTAGTTGAAGGTTGAACTGGGTGTTGCCGTCCAGTCCCTTGAAGTAGATCTCCAACAACTCTATCTTTGGAATCCCATGATGTGGGCAATCCAAAAGGATGTCTTTAAATCTCTCCCATGACTTGGACAAACTCTCCTTGTCCTTCATGATGAATGCATTGATCTTCCCTCTCATTTCAGCGGTCTTAGAGGGGGGAAAGAATTTAGTCAAGAACTCCGTCGTCATCTCCTCCCATGTGTTGATTTTTCCTGGAGGAAGAGATTGATACCAAGTAAGCGCTCTATCTTTCAAAGGGAAGTAGAAAGGCCTTAGCTTGTAATTGTTGTTTTCCAGCCGTGAAGGTCTCAAGGTCTCCATCAAGATCTCATAACTTTGTAGATGTTGATGCAAAGACTCCCTCTCTAGCCCTCCAAACTGGCATTGGCGAATCATGGAAAGAACTTGCGGTCGAAGCTCATAATCATGGTCCGCTGGATCACCTAGGTTGACTCCTGGACGCCTCAGTTGTTGGTTAGGGTCCACCCTTTGCCCTAGGGTTTGTGGAATACCTGCAAAAAGAGCATCTCGGACTGGTATCCGAGGTGGAAGTATCTCGGCCGGGGCAGTAGGCATTGGGGCCTTCCTCGGTCGAGGAGGTGGGTTTGGTCGAGGTAGATATTGGTCTCTTAAAGTCGCCATATCTGCTTCGATCGCTTCCGTCCTTGCGCGAGTTTCTTCCTTTTCCAGTCGCAATTCTTCTTTGCTAAGGCGTAGTTGTTCCAATGCCTCCTTCAATTCGGCCTCAAGATCGCGATTCTCTTGATTGGCCATCTTAGCTTCTTTCAAGCGTCTTTTGTATGTCTTTTCTGGTTCGGGATCGTAAGGAACGATTTCCTTTCTAGCGCGGGTTCTTCGCATAAACCTAAGAAAAAGAACCTGCGAAAGTCACTCAAGTAGAGTGGTTAGTAGAAACAGGGGCAAGTGCCCCGAACGACTACCGCAACCGGCTCGGTCTAGACCAAGTCCCCGGCAACGGCGCCAAAAACTTTTTCGCTCCAAATGGTGTGTGCAAGCTTTAAATTTATAACCCTAGATGTATGCCTAAAACAAGGATGCGAACCTGCAGTGTACGGATCAATCGTAGTAAAAGCAAGAATTCCGGGGTGTCGATCTCAGGGACTTAGGGGAAACAAACCCAATATAGGTAGTCAATATTGCAACTAACCACAAAAGAAACTAAAGCAATCAAAGATGATAAAAAGTCAATTAAAGGAAATATGCAATTCTAGGGATTAAAGCATCTAGTTGTGGTTCCAACTCAAGATCTCAAGATAAGTGGACAAAGCTGAGATTTTGCAAAGGGAAGGTGTTACTAAAGTGGAATAGATCACCGGGTAAGTCTCACTACTCTCAATCCCAAACCGTAACTCCGATTACCGGGTAAGTCTCAAGGAATTAAGGAAAAGAACTATAACCTCAAACCAACAAACCAACTAAGGGAATAGAATCAACCTTTACCGGGTAAGTCTCAGGCTAACTCACATAGATGGAATGAAAGCACACTCAAACCCCAATAAAAGATGAACCTTTATTACCTACACTTATGATCATGGGTAAACAAACAAAGGAATTACCGGGTAAGTCTCATCCTAAGCTTGCATTGAACCAGGAAGGTGTAATAAGAGTAGGATTTGGCAAACTCTAACACTTAACTCTCTGTTTCGGATCAGATAAGTCACCTCGGTCAGTCAAGTTCCACCCCGGCCGAGATGTTCATCGACTGAACGAGATGTTCCAAGGTTAAGGATAAAGACTCGAGCTTTCAGGGTCCTACTGGAATTTAAGATTATTCTATCATTGTTTTCCCACAACTTTCAGCCAATCACCCTAGAATCACACAATGAAATTAGCCACTCATCATCATCAAAGCGATAATCAAATATATGGGAAGAGAATGAATATTTGAACACAAAAACCTTAAGAACAAGGCTTCAATAACTGAATCAAATATCAAACAAATAAGCGTTTCTTGGATCACAAATCCAACAAGACAAATCAACAAGAAGGGAATCTAAGAGAATCTTACAAAACCCTTCACAAAAGCTATAAAAGCTATCAACTTCCTTCCTTCAATCTTCCTTCAACCTTCCAAAAATTCCTCCTAACTGCAACTTTTTCAATCCCCAGCTGTTATGATGGTAGCAGCTTGCTCAATCCCCAGTTGTTATGATGGTAGCGGCTTCTTCAATCCCCAGTTGTTATGATGGTAGCGGCTTCTTCAATTTGCGAAAAATCCAGCCCTTTATATAGGAAAATTATCCTCCAAACTAAAATATCTTGAAAAGATATTTTCCTAATAAAATATATTTATCTCTCATAAATAAATCCGTAAAATATATGATCTTCCTTCCAGAAATTCAGCCCAAAAATATAAGATCTCTCCTTCCAAAAATAAAAGATCTCAGCCAAGAATAAAATATATCTCGCCGCGTCCAAGGTGTTTGCCTCGGTCGGGACGCTCCTCTAGATCACCTCGGTCGAGATGATACTGTAGCTGACCGAGGTGGCTCTAAACTGAAAGTGAAATCTCTCAAATCTGCTCCAAAGTAAATCTCTTTGTTAATTCCTTGGTTCCTGAACTCCTCTTTAAGCTCGTGAATGTAGCTCCAATGATTCCTTAGCTCCTTTAGCTCCATTTTGATGTAAAATGTGCAATTTTACCTACGATTACAACGAAACTTGGTGTACCTCGATTCCCGCAAAGGTAGATGAAACGACAATATAATCACATAATATACATCCAAACATGCAGATTATTGAAGATAAAACGTCTAAACCGGTCCCAAAATATAGACTATAATTCATGCTATCAGTCACCCTGCCAAATCACTCAGCAACGCCTAACCTGCAAATATCTACAACACGGTATGAAACCGTTAGCTAACCATACATATATGAGGTAAAGCATAAGCACAAGCACAATCATGAAAGATAAACACATCAACATGCTATCACACGTTTACCCATTTATTATCTTTATATAATAACCATTAACTCAAAAACCGTACATATATAGATAGATGAAAGTATGTGACACGAGGACCGATACATCCCCGCCTCTTGAGTGCAATGTCTAGCTGTACGAGTATCGGTCACACAATCCGTGTACCCTATGGGAGTGGATTGCGTCTTCTTGTAAACTAGTCTGGCCCAACATCAGAGAACCTCCCATACTCCACGGCGGGATGAAAGGGAAAGGTTATCACAGCCACGCAGTGGGGCAGTCAATAGAACATAGGTCGATAAAAACGACAACTCATGCTATCATAGCAAGCATATAAAGCACACACCACTCATGCAAACACCCAATATAGGGATGGTAGCTAAGTAAGTCCTACGGACTTACCTCAACCTCCTATAAAGCTTAACCACAATTCGATCACAATCAACACAGCTTATAGACAAGGCATAAAGAGATGTCACATCTCTTATCAAGCAAAGGGTCACACCTAGACCCAAAGGGATCCATAGGGATCTTATACATCCTATAACCTCGAATAATATGCTAAACCTTAAAGCAACATCAAGGAATATATCCAACTCATGATATCATCAAACTAAAAATCCCATAATTACCAGAATAATGTAACGACCATAATGGAATTTTCAATTATAAATTTTAACAACTTAAGGTCAATTTATACTAACCCGTAATACGGAAAACGAATAAATTCATAACTTATTCATTACTAACCCAATATACGATCCGGAAGAAGATACGAACTCCTGGCAATGCAGGGAGTAAGAGCACGGTAAGAAACTCCGCGTCCAATGACTTGCGGTGGTCGTCGGTATTCCGATAGCGGTAAACGGAAGCTTTACCAAAAAGGTAACAAACGGAAAATAGATTTGTGCCACGATGTAGAGGACAAGATAAGGAACTCGTTGGTACAAACGGATTTGAAATTGGATTGAAGAGGAGGAAGTTATTAGTAGATGAATAAGAGTCGGTACGTAGTCTCGTTGCTTTCTCTGTAATTTCGAAATTGAAATGTGAATATGAGGAGATGAGGATGACAACCTTTTCATGTGAATATATATATATTGATCCAAACTGTTTAATTGGAACGCGGTTATAATTTCGGTCTCCAAACTTTACCAAATTGGAATATCAAATCCAAAATATTATCGGAATAATTAATCCATAACTATCTCGTAAAATGGGCACTCCTAAGCCACCTTTCTTAACCGTTAAGAAACGAAATAGTGACTCTTTTGGCCGTTTTGCCTCTCCATGTTATTTCATATCTAGGACATATCCGATGTCCTGATCATTTCTCTCAACTGCATTTTTATTAATTGGAGCTCCCAAATGCTCCAAATAACACCGGAGGGTAAAAGTAATTACCCGGGGGAAAAAGTAAAAATTTCTCAAACGTCCAAAATTACGCTAGGAATATAACGGTGGGACTCATACTCATCACTTGCGAAATTTTCGCGAGTTATATGTCAATTACCATCAACGATTAAGTTAATCAACATTAATTAGAATTCGGAAATCCTAGCTATTACATCTGACAATGTCTTTAAGGAATTGTGTGAGGCTATGTTGGATTGCAACATAATAGTGCTTACCACACCATCAACATAGGAGTTTGGATCCTCTTCATGATCGGCCATTAAGCATAAGTTTGCTTGTTCTTTTTCATCTTCTGACTCATTTGTCAAATCTGAGTCACTCCACGATGCTACCATCACATTCTTCTTTCGATCATTCTTCCTAAAGTTGTTCCTCTTCTTTTATGGACAATTCTTTACGATATGATCTGCTTCACCACATTCAAAACAAGCCAATACTTTAGTTTTCTTATTAGGGTTAGAAAACTTACCTTGAGGTCTTAATGATCGTGGATATTCTTTGTTGTTTGCGAATTGCTTCTTCATTTGAAGGATTCTTGCAAGACCTCTTGAGATCAAGGCGAATGGATCTTCCTCATCATCATCATCATCACATTCTTCATCCTCTGATGGTATGTCATCCATCTTGGATGTTAGGGTAAGATTATTTGTGTTGGATGGGAGCTCTCCATCTTCTTCAGCAAGAACCATCTCATGTGTGATTAGCTTTCCAAGAAAGTCGTTTAGAGGTAGTGTGGTGAGATTTTGAGCTTCTTCAACGGCAGTCACTTTTGGTTCCCACTTAGCTTTAGGTAACCTCCTTAGAACCTTCCTTACTTTTTCTTCATTTGTGAAGACCTTTCCAAGTGAATCAAGATTGTTCACAATCTCGGTGAATCGTGTGAACATCTGCTTAACCGACTCGTTTAAGTTCATCTTGAATAGCTCGTATTGCCTGAGGAAGATGCTTATCTTGGTTTCCTTGACTTGACTTGTTTCTTTGTACGTAACTACTAAATTGTCCCATATTCCATTTGCACTCTTGCATGATGAGACACAGTTGAATTCATTTGCATACAATCCATAATAGAGCAAGTTCATGGCCTTGTAATTCTTGGATACACTATCCAAATCCGTTTGATTGAAATTCATTTCCTTCTATTAGACTTGGACTCCTTCCACCTTGGTGGTTGGGATTTTAGGGCTAGTTTGAATAATGCTCCATAGTTCCATGTCCTGATCAATAACAAGCATTTGCATTAGTGCTCTTCAATGGGCAAAGTTATTACCACAAAAGAGTGGTGGTCGAGATGTGGATCTTCCTTAAGCGAATCCTCCATCACCTACAGAGTTCATGATTAGTCTCACTGATGGTTAAATTAATATACGTGAGTCTAGCTCTGATACCAACTAAAGAACCGTATAGGTGAATAATAAGGATATAAATACTCTAGAAGGGAGGTTGAATAGAGTATGAGAACTTTTCGAAAAACTTATATCAAGGCTTTGAAACTGATTTCAATCCCTTGAAGTCGATATGTGCGCCTGGTGACAAAACTGGTTTTCAAGGCTTTGAAAGGAATTTCAAGGCCTTGACTTCAAAACCTGCAAGCAACGTTAGTCACAATATACGCGGTATGAAATGCGGAATTAAAAGATCGACACGGTGATATGTTTACGAAGTTCACCTCTAACAGCCTACGTCTCCGTCCTAGGGTTTCTTCACCCTAGGATCGAACTATCTATTATCTGCTCAAAGAGTCCTAAGATATAACCTAGAAGAAATTTCCTTCTTCTCTCATTGTAGCCTCAATGCTACGACTTAGTCAACTCTAAAGCATTAATAGCCTAGTTACTTCGCAGAGTAACCCACACTCGAGTATAACACTCTCTAGGTATCCAATGAAGCTCTAACGTTTTCTCTCTCTAAGGATGTAAACTTTTGTAAGCTAAGAGGAAAATTTTTTTAGAACGCATGAAAATGTTTTGATCGCTTGAAGACTTAGATGTTTTCGTGTAAGCTTCTTGTTGTAGTTCTCTTCAATCAACATCTTCATTTATAGTCTTCTATGGAGAACTCTTTTAGCCGTTGTAAGATGGTCGTTGTAACGTTCTCCTTTCTCCATGGAAAACGTTGTTTGGTTGAGGTGTAGTAGCCATTGTAAGATCTTCTATCGTCTTCATCTACTTCTTCTCTTTGCGCACGTTGGGAATCTTCTTCGTCGTGATCTTCTCCTGCTGTGGAAATGCCGTTGAAGATCCTTGTTTGTTAATGATCCTAGATATTCTCTCTTGAATAGCCGTTGAAAATATTCCTTGGATTCGAGATCTTCTAGCGCGGAATCCGATTGGAAGATCTTATCCTATCCTCTTGCGTCTTCTATTAAGATCTTTGCAAGATCTTTTTGTTGTGGCCGAGATCTTCTCCTTTTAAGATTGTTTGAAGATATTCTATGGTGACCGAGATCTTCTCCTCAAATCCGTTTGACGATCTTCTTGTTATCCTTGGTAGAGATCTTTGCTTTACTTGTTGAGATTTTCGAATCTCATTTTTGAAAGCCTTCAGCCAAATCCTCCTTTGTATCGCTTTTCAAGGCTTCAACGTTTGTCCCTTGAAATGTTTTCCAAGGCCTCCGTGCTTGTCCTTTGTAATGTGTTTCAAGGCCTGCGTTCTTCCTTTGAAATGTTTTCCAAGGCCTGCACACAATTAATAAACATAAACTAAATCATGCAATCTAGAAATACAATGGATTTTTGTTAGTTTATAAAACCGCTCATAAATGTTAAGTCTTCCATCATCCACATAAACAATTCATAATCAAGGTGGAGATATCATTCCTGACATCATGGAATGTCACTTTGAGCTAAAGGTAAGCATGATCAAATTTCTTATATCTATATCTTTTTGAGGCCTTCCATTCAAGAATCATCACCAACGGATAAAGTCTTTCATTGATGTCATTGAAAGCATATGTCATGAAATGGTACAAACCGCTACTATACAATTGCTTGCCTTTAAGTTGTCACTTGTTGGTTAATATGGAACCTATGTCCATGTTATCACTTGGGATCAACTTCAAAATGTACACATTTAAAAAATTCTTTCGACCAAGAAAAATGATGGAATTAGTGACGAAAATTGATACTTCCGTGAACTTGTGAGAGACCCATTTATAAAGCATGGAACGATACAAGGTCTTATTACACATGTGTCATCTCTAACAACTTTTGAATGATCAATCTCCTTCAAATATTTTATCTTGGGGTAAGTATATCCTTCTTTGAATATTTGGATGTCTAGCATATGTTCATATAACTGATGTTGAGAGAAGCAAGCTAGATGTTAAGTTTGTTAAATGCACCTTTATTAGATGTGGCAGAGATGACTTCAAATATCGATTTTGAGATGAGCATAACATATATGTCATTTGTAGTTGAGATGTTGTGTTCAATGTAGAAGTATTGTGCAAGGATAGACATAGTGCATCAAAAGCTACCAATTTTCAACCTGAAGTGGCGAATTTAACAATTTCCAACTCAGGTAGGAGGAGTGACACTATCGAGGAAGAACCACACACCAAAAGTTCGATTGCGTAGGTCCACTTAAGTACACAAGGATCGGTTGATAGGTATACTTCCTCCAACTTCTATGTGTTGTTGACTGCTAGTGGCGAGCCTGGAGGCTATACATAAACAACTCATGATGAGCATGTAACAAAGTGGAAGCTTGTAATGGATGATGAGATGGAGTCATTGACAACCAACGAGACTTGAGAATTAGTTGAGCTCTCAAAGGATAAGAAGGCTTTGTACAACAATTGGGTTTACAAAATCAAGGAGGCTGATGAAAGTCAATGTTACAAGGCAAGCCTGATTGCGACAGGGTTTCAGCGGAATTATGGTATAAACTATACTGATGTTTTTTCTCTTGTAGTTAAACTAACAACTATATATCTAGTGTTAAGTATAGTGGATGTAGAAAACATATTGAGTTACAATTATTGGATGTAAAAACAAGTTGCCTATGTGGTGACTTAGATAATAAAATCTACATCAAACAAAAGGATTCATAAACTATACTTAGAATTTTTTGTACAATTTTAGCTAACGATTGTATTATGACAAAGAAAAATAAAATAAATCATATAATGTGAAGATTTGGGTTAAGATTAAAGATATTTCCAATTTGGTATATATTTCAATAAAAAGAAAACAAATATTGTAAGATCCGAAGCCAAAATACATGAACAGTATTTAAGCATCTGATATGAAATATAGGGTTCGTTCGATAGAGCTGAATATGAGATTTATTGGTCTTATCGGGCATGAATATTATGGAAAATAATTTTTTTTAAAAAAAATTCAACTTCTCTAAAGGATTATGAAAATTACTAGAAAAATTATGGGATTTATATAAATCTTACGCAATATGCTGAATGGAAACTATGGTAAGTTAAATCGAAATTCAAGTAGTTTGATGCTAGAAAAAAAAATGAGCTCAAAAAGAAAGATGATTATGATGGCGGTAAAGAAAATGCAATTGTGCAATGTATATCAATCAAAACTTAATGAACTCGGACGAACCACCTATGCTAAAGCGAAAGGTGGAGTCGGGATTTGCTATGATGTATGTGTACAGGAAGCCTCAGATTGGGATGTAGGAAGGGGACTGCAACACGAAGAGACGTCAATTCCGGCAACCTTCATGGCATCGCAGACCCAAGCGGGCACATCACCCTCCGGAAACTGAAAACTCGAAACAAAGCTTAGTGTTAGTATGTATAACAAGGATAAAACCATGTATTCAGCATCGTAGAGATGTCTATATATGGTAGCATTGAGCGTAGAGAGAGATATAAGATAAGTACCATTTTATGCAAAAAACTGCATACAAATCTGCAACAAGATCCAAAACAAATGTCAGGTAAAGTACAGCATAACGGTTAAAACATTTAGAATGTGACTTACTGGGGAAACCTTCCTTCGATTATGGAATAGTGGAGGTCTCTGCTAAGCTGTGCATATTGAAAGGAATCATGGTTCATGCAAACTTCTGGCTGAATGCTTAATCAGTTATTTAATACATTTGTGATATGATACCTTCATCATGTAATACAAATTGTGATATGATACAAGTTGTGATCCCATGGCGTCTTTTGTTACAAGACGGTGTATATAAGCTCTGCTGTACTTCTCACACACCTGTGATTAGAAACACATTAACCCAGACAAGTAAAACTTAACGTGAATAGATGAAGTCGCCGCGCATGGCTTTGTGGCATTACCATACAGGAGCATGTGGGATCAATGGGACGATTATCTTCAGACATTGCTTTGTGTTTGAGTCTCAGAACTCCCTGCCAGGTCATGTTTTACGTCACACACCTTCAAGTATGATTTGGAGATGTGCATAAACAACAGGATGCATACCTCAGGGACAAGGGCAGTACCAAATCGAGCAGTTCTGGTAGGGTAGACACAGTCATACATGTCAGCACCTAGAGCACTGCAAACTACAATATCCAAAGGATAACCGACGCCCTGAAAAAGAGATACATAATCAGAGAGATTGCCCTTTTCAGTAATTAAGAGGAAACCATTTGTAACTTTAATAATGATATGTTTCTCAATACCATAACATATCGCGGCTTATCTTCAGGCAATGCTGCTGTGTACTGAGCATCTTTAGGCAATGCTCCTGTGCACTGAGCAACAACGCGCCAGAATGAATCCTTGCTTTCACCCCCGGCAAGACCACCTATGGCATAGCTGTCTCAAATGTGACAATTAATCACAAGAACATCAGTTCTTCTTAATCATCTGACACTTATATGGAACCACTCCAACCCTAGCTTTCAAGTTTTAGAGTTGCAAAATTTAGAAAGATACATACCCAGGTAAATCTCTTTCGACCAATCCTTTGAGACAAGTATCCCTGGAAACAAGAGTATAATTCAGAAAGGGGACCCCGCTGAAATCAGATACAAAACCTTATTAAGGGAAACTTCACCTCAATGGACGATCAAGGCCACCTTGTACAATACCAAATAAGTTCTGCTCTTCTGGTCTCTTGTGAGCTGTAAAATATTGTGTCAGCCGAGCTAAGACTAAAACTTCAAAATAAAGTAAGAAAGATAGGCACATGCAACACATTTGTATCGGAGGCTGAACATTTTATTCATTTTTTGGTAAATTCGTTATTGTACTTGCCTGCTATACATCTATCTATCCAACGAAGAGTGCGATACATAGCCTCTTCAACTCTTGGACCCGTTGTAGTTGTTTTCACAACATCATCAAGAGCCATGATTATATCAGCTCCAATTCTGTTCTGCATTTCAGAAAACATTGCTCATCGATTCAGCTTGCATTGGCAGAGAGTCAAAGATATAGCTCACAGATGTTCTTACCTGAATTTCAATCGATTCCTCTGGGGTCAGGAGCATTGGTTTTCCATCTACAGGGGACTATAGTAACAAAATAGAGATCTTTCTTAGATGAACAGAAACAGCTTCAAATAGAAGAGAATAAATGAAAATAAAGGATAGTTCAAAGGAAAAGAGTAGACATATTAGCAAGCAAAGCTACTCACTCTCAGTATATGGAACATGAAAGCAAGTGGTACCAAGCAGATCATATATGTAAAATAGGGCTTGCAATGGATAAATCAATTTGATATTTTAAACTGAAGTGAAACGATGTCTAAGATTGAAAGAAGGAATAGGCCAACACCGCAGTTATAACTCTGAGTAACAAATCCTAGAAAATACTTAAAAACATATCTAAAACATCCATATCTCGGAATTCGTAAATTAGAGGAATCAGATCATAATATTACCTAGTAAAGATGCATCTTTGAACAGCCGAGTAAATAGAGGGTACAAAATAGAGAGGATAAATCAGTACTTAGCAGTGCTGACTGTAACCACCGGCGAAATACTCACCGAAACATTTAAACAAAAAAACAGAAACACACACAAAAGCATGAAAATTGATAAGAAAGTAACCTGGAAAGTGACACCTTCCTCGGTGATATCTGCTAAGTGCAGCAAGGAAACCTGCAATTGTCAAGGTGTCAAATTGGCAAAACTACTATCACCCTGATTACTTTTGAGATAGTGAAGGCAATTGAAACATTACAAAAAAAAGCAAGTGAGTATCATATTACAAAAATGAAAGAGAGAATGCACCATCTGAAATCCACCAGAATCAGTAAGCATAGCCCTTCCCCAGTTCATGAACTTATGGAGACCTCCCATTGCATCAATCAACTCAGAAGTAGGGCGAAGTTCCAAATGGTAAGTATTCCCAAGTATTATTTGGCACCCAATTTCTTCAAGTTGGCTGTTTGTTAAACCTTTTATAGTACCTGTTCTCAATCCCCAATTACAAAACGAAACCAAATATCAGATTCAATACCAGAAAATGACACATGTTCTGTGTGATTGCATCAGGGTGGTTGTGAATTATGATCCATTCATTAATCAGATATCAAATTTTAAGCTCCAAAAGTTTAGGAGCCGTATTACGTGCCATATTCAAACAAAAGAAGGAAAATTTCAGTTGAACACATGATAATTTTTACAGTTATATTATTCTCACCCAAATCGTATACAACTGTCCAGGATACTAGTACATGACTGGATACTATTTTGGCAATTCCAACCGCAAGTGGGAAAACAAAAGAAAAAGGAGAAAAGCTGAAACCTTGGGTGCCCACAGGCATAAACAGAGGAGTCTGGCAAACATAGTGAGGCAACACCAAGCGAGACGCCCGAGCATGATTAAACCTCCCTAGAATCTGGTAGCCAAGAAAACCCCAACGCCATATTAGTTTATAAAATTCTTAATGAAATCACTCTCCTCCCGAGCGAAATTCACACTCAATTACGAGGCTTAAGTAACAGCCAACTAAAACCATATTCTGAAGCGGTACTGTACGGTGTATTATCGCAACAGGATACATTGTTTACCTCGAAAGAAAGGGTCATTGAAGTGGTAGAGGATGAGAAAAATCGTGGGTTTACAGGCGAATGCAAAGGAGGCGGGATAATAGCGCTGGGATATTCGAAAGAATACGGCGGCTGAAGAGGAGAGCAGGGTAAATATTGGGCTTTCAAACTTGTGTTCCCCCATTCTATTTTTGCTTTATGTTTTATTTTGGGAAAGTGTTTGTGCAAAAGTTGTCTTGTTTGACTCAGAAGAAAATTCATTGGGAGAGGAAGTAAATGGTGGACAAGACAGGAGGTAGTGGTGGCGCGTGGGTGGCTACCTTGTTATCGGAGACCTGTTGTTGACGAGGGAAACATAGGTATCGGAATGGCAGCTCTCCCTGTCATCTCTCACATTACTTTTTACAAAAACTGCACAAATAACCCTTGATACTCCTCCATTTACAATAACAACCCTTAATTTTAAAAGGCTTACAAATAATCACAGCAAATACAAATTAGGATAAGTGACAGTCAAACGGGCCGTTGCCTCTTCTCACCGCCATCTTCCCTTCTCTCGACCTTCGCAAATCTCAACGAGAAAATGCTGCAGTTTCCGGCGTTCTTGACTGAATTCCCGTCTACTTGTGTCAAGATTCCGGGCCCGACTCTTCTTTCTCACTGTTGCTCAAATGCCCAACACGATGAGCTCGTCCTCGTCAAGGAGGAAGCTGATTACGAAGAAAAGGTTAAACCCTCTTTTTTCACTCTGCTTAATTATTGCAATATGTCTGATGATTTAAAAACTTGTATCCACCTTTACTTTTGATCAATTTCTTCTGCCTATACCGTCGGCGGATTTCAAGTTTACTTTTCTTGTGATGGCTTGGAGAGTTCCTAATTCTTGCTGCTAACTTGATATTGTTCCTGACTTCAAATTTAATTAGAGTTAGGGTTTTATAGTGTAAACTCAAAGTTGATACTCCATTGTAAGAGACATCGAGTTTTCTGTGCACTCGAACCGTAGTTACTACTTTCTAGGGTTTCATGTTCCAGCTCGCACCTGAGAATTTATCTTATGATTTATACTACTATTAGTGAGCATATATAGATGCACATGGTTGTTGTCCCCATGGCCATTGCTAGTGTACATGAAGATAATATCTCTTCCGTTTTCCTTATACTTTCTGGTGTCAGTCCATTTTTATTAATATAGATGACAACTGACAAGTCATAGCTATATCGTTACAATGGCGTCATACTTGCTTGTTTTATAGTGATACTACATGACTACATGTTTACATGTTATAACAAGTTGCTAAAACATGGGAGAAAGTGAGAACAATATATAGTATTACTTATTGATCTTTGTGCTTGTCTGGTTGGGTTTTGTTTCTTTATACCATGTTTTTGTGTTTGGTGCCTTCTTTTCTATAAGCTGAAAAGAGTGTCATTCTTGTGTTGAATTGAATGCATTAGTTTATGCCGAAATGGGAGTTTGACCCAGTCTTCTAGCTTTGTCTCATGAAGAGCTCATTTTCGTCCTTTTCTTGAAAGCTTAACTTCATAAAAAATGCTTTATCCAATTGTAACCCAGGGGAAGTTTTGAGAAAATAATAGAGAATTTTAGTAGAGTAAAATTTCCAAAATAAAATTTAAGAGTCACAAACCTTGGGGTGGGACATTGATCATGTGTTTCTGAGAATACTATGCGATGACTGTATCGTGAAAATTTTCCGCACATGTCAAATTAATGACAGAGTACCTCAGTTTCTCATGGTGTTTTTTGTCTTCTCCCTCTCTTTCTTTCTTGTAACTTATACCCCATTTTCCCTTTTCCTTACCATCTTCTCAGTTTTTTTAACAAGATCGACTAAAATCGCCAGTGAACGGTAGGATGAAAGATTGAAAGTTACCAAAATCTGTGATTAGGACTAATGGATTAGCATAAGAGAAAAATGTAGGTGAGAAAACGGAAGTAGTTGAGCAAGGCAGCTTTTTCTTAAGATGATTTCTGTGACGGAAAATATGAGTCCTTGCAGGGATGTTTCCTTTTTCGAGAAGACAAACAAACTGATGTTTCAATGATTTGGTGTTATGTAAACAGCGGTATTCATCCTGAAGTTTGATGATAAATCTCTATAATTAGTACAAAACATATGTCAGTACTCAGGAGTAGCACAGTGACCATGTAATAAGGCTCTGTTCGGAAAATCAGGGATGTGATCAGCATTTTTATACAAGAATGGGGCTAGCAAAATGAGTTCGATCTAGCTTTTAAATTGAATGGTATTATTTATAACAAACACATACCAACTCACCAAACCACTTAAATCCAAAACAACCATGCTTTGTGTTTCTGATCATATGAATCTGGACAGATCTGATGATGGATGCCTTTTTATGCAGTGTAATGAAATCAGAAAGATGAACAGCAACATGGCCATCATAGGCAGAACTACTGTGGAAAACGATAAAGAAGATTTTGATAATGATGGTGATGATGACGATGATGCTGACAACCCTGAGGAATCTGAAGGTGAATTTGAACAGGAAACTGGGTAGTTATTCCTAAAAGACCTACTTTTAGTGACAGTGTTATCTTCATTCTCCTTTGTGAGCTGTGATTAATAGAACATATTCGGTTTTGAGCAAAGTTGAACTCTTCGCTTTATCACGGACTCAAGGTTTGTAGTAGAAATTCTAGACCTATGGCTGTGCATTTAAATCTTAGGTTTCGCATGTCTGTAATGTACCTTCCCATATACCTTTACACATAAAATGAATCCCAACTTGTTTATTGTTATTAAATAGATCTTGCCCTATGATCTTGTTTAATTTTGTAATCCAAATAAGTCCTTATCCTGACACATTTAGAATGGCAGTAATTAGTAATACATAAATACTGGTATGAATTTCCTAAGTATCCACCTGATCCGGTTAAAATCATGTGTACATCAAACTTTAGGGTTCGGATTAAACTGATATTCCGAATATCCGCAAATAAGTATCGAACTGATCCGGCTAAAAGTTGTTGCATATCAGGTAGATTACAAATAGGGGTTTTACTAAAAAAATTCTTATGATATGATATCCGGGCAGTTTATCTGAAAATTTGTTTGCCTCCAACCCTAGTAATAATTTGGTCGGACACCGAGCTTAACTTTCCCTTTGTTCACAAGGCCTCTATCACTCACATTTGGTTGCCTAGCCAATTATATACTGACTAGGTTGAGCATAAGTAGGGCGATTTGGATAAACCGAACCTAAACCGCGGTTTTAGGGTCAAACCGTCGGTGTGCGGTTCGTGAATCAAGATTTCGGTTTTCTATTCGGTTGCTTAACCGAACCGCGAATTTTCCGTTCAAATTGAAAATTAAAAACGAATAGCCCATC
Source organism: Fagopyrum esculentum (assembly GCA_033239045.1). Lineage (NCBI taxonomy): Eukaryota > Viridiplantae > Streptophyta > Magnoliopsida > Caryophyllales > Polygonaceae > Fagopyrum > Fagopyrum esculentum. The sequence continues at coordinate 50,151,355 of BSUD01000001.1, read as the reverse complement.
CCGAACAAAACGATGTGTTCAGTGTTCGTGACCAAAGAGTCTGATTATGTACCATTTGCAAATGCTCCTTACAAGAGCTTGACAGTTGAGAGGCTACTCAAAACCGGATTCATTTTTATGAAGGAGATATGTTCAAGTTTCCTGGTGGAGGAACACAGTTTCCTCAAGGAGCTGATAATTAAGTACATTGATCAGCTCGGGTCTGTGATACTCATCCATAATGTGGTTGATCATTCTTTTGGAATAGTATTGCACACCACTATGGAGTATTGCATACCACTATAGAGGAGAGAAGGTGATGGCTTTGAAACTCGGCCTTCCAAAGAATGCAAGCATGAATGACTCAATTCAAACGTAATTGTATGTGTGTAAGTTTTCATAACGAGTGATGACATGCATTATAATATTCCCTTATCATACGGAGTGAGTATGGCTTGTTTTGTTATGTATGTGCTTAATAAAACTTGAATGAAATAAATGTGTCTCTTTGCATCATTTTTCACTAAATTCATAAATTTTTTACCTTTTTAATCTTAAACTATGTTGGTTTTCGGTTTTCCGAGCACACAACAAAAGCATGTCGTGGGTACTTACAAAAAATAGTATCCTCCAAAAGACTTTCGATCTAGTATAATATACGAGAACGCATTATGTGAATCCAACCTAACTTGGACAAAGAGGGTTTAAAGTGAAACTGAGAGGAAAACTCAAAAGTTCTATAAATCCATCAAGGGGTAAAACATTCTACGTTACATCTACAATGCAAGAAGAGGTAAGGAATGTTGCCATAAAGGTAATAAGAAAAAAAAAAAAAAAAGAGTCAAATCGTGGCAAAAATAGAGTTGTAAAGTTCAACAAGATTCACATGAACAAGCCGCTTAGGTTTTGCATTCATTGTCATTGTGTGGATGTAGCTGGTCTCGGACCAAAGCAGTGATGCATCTCGATCGAGATGGTCCACTGGGCCTGGATCGAGGTCGACGGCTCACAACCCAAAAAAATAAAATATAATTTGACCTAAAATTATTGTATAAATATGGAAGGTGAATGTGAAGAACGAGGAGGTTGGATCTTAGACAGATCAAAAAGATGGCTAGGAAGACAACTATTGAAAGGAAGAAGATCGAAAGAAGGATTGCTTAGGGTTCAAGGAACCATAGATTGTGAGAATTCTCTTGGAAAGTAATTGTGAGTTTATTACCATACTTTTGGAACACATTGTTGGATATTATTGTTGGCTTTGTTTGCTTGATAATTGAGACTTATTTGTTGGTTGTTATTCCTTTTCGTGATATTTGGCTAAACACCTTGTGATTCTACAGTGATTAGTTGAAGGTTGTGGTGTAGACAATGAAAGAATGAGCCTTTATCTGAGTGGACCATGAAAGCTTGAGTTAACCCTAAACCGAAACCCGTCTCGGGCTGTTCTTGGAGTTATCTCGACCGAGAACGAAATAGAACAGTACGAGATCATCCACTGTTTTACAGATCTTGAGTTTAGGTTATAGTATGCCAAATCTTATCCTTGTTGAACCTTTCCTAGTTTACATGCAAGCCTTGGATGAGACCTACCCGGTGATTCCTTTAGGTAATAAAGGGTTATCCTTTATTAGGGTTTGAGTGTGCCATCATACTACCTTTGAGAGTTAAGTTGAGACTTACTCGGTGATGGTTAGTTTTGTACCCTTAGGTGAGTGTGTTGGTTTTAGTACCCTTACCCTTCCCTGGTTCCTTGAGACTTACCCGTGAAATGAGTTTTGGTTTGGAAAAGTGGATAGTGAGACCTCCTCCGTAATCTATCCCATAGTTGAAACACCTTCCCTCAACAATCCTCAGCTTTGTCCACGTTACCTTTAGAAATCTTGAGTCGAAATCACAATTGGATACTATGATCTCTAGAATTTACATTTTCCCATCTTGATATACATCTTGTCTTTTGCTTTTGATTATTACTATTGCGTGATTTTGAAGTTAGATTGTTTTGCTGTGATTAATCTCACCGATTCCCTGAGATCGACTCCAGAATATAAGCCCTTACTACAATAGATCCGTACACTACGGGTTCGAGCATCGTTAGGTCTATTATTCAGGATATAAATTTAAAGCTTTGAATGCACACACTGTAACGCCCCAAATTTTGGCGTGTTTGCGATATTTCTTTTTCCGACTTTTATCGATAATTTATTAACGTAAATAATCTTATTAAAAGTATTTTTACGACATGACGTATTTATTCCCGAGTATATTTATATTTTGGATATCATATTACTTTTATTTTACGGAAGAATTCGGAAAATTCCCGATTCGAAAATCCCGTTCCAAATGCGGAAGCCGTCGTTGTGCCCTGCCTCCTGGAACCCTTGCCGCAGCCACTGGCGCCAACACCACCCGCCTCTCTCTCGAATCTATGTCGCGCCGGAGAAAGCAGGCCTTCGCCTCACCCCTTCGAGCCACCTTGAGCTGATGACGGATCGAAAGCCACAAAATCTATGAGCTTCCCTTATCGAACCGCCTCGATTCCTATTCTCGAACCTCCTCAGTCCTTGCCGGAGAAAGAAGCCCGCCACTTCAACCCATATGCAGTCACCGAAGAGGAACACCACCGTTGTTGCCTTCCCTCGCTAGCGGCACCTATCGAATTCGCGGAGAGCCCTTCGGAGCTGCCTTCGCCGCTTGCCAAGGCCTCAACCGCCACCACTGCCCTGCTTTCCCCTTTTCTCCAAGCGGTTGTTTATCGATTGAAGAAGAGAGCCTTTAGGGTATATTAAATTGGGCCCCTCACTTTTGTGCTAATTGCATAATGAACCCAGTATTTTGTTATTACAGTTTTAACCCTAATTTTTAGAAGTTGCACACCCCAAATCCGCGGGACTTGAAGTGTCACATTGGGCTAGGATCTCACAATGGATCTTGACCCTAGCCTGACAACAAGTTCAGTGGATCTTACAACAAGACACAGGTAGATTAAAATCAAATACATAAAAGCTGAGTATGATACATCAAAAGAGTTTACAAACTCATAGCCGAGTACAAAACAACAACATAAACCACAACCACAAAAGATCCCACATCTCACGCATCCTAATGTACAGAAGTCCTCGGCTTGTCACACCATCTGGTTCACTCTGCAGTATTCCTAACTTGCAGAACACTACAATACGGTATGAAGCCGTTAGCTACAGCAATGAAAAGCATGAAGGTAATAACACAACCACACATCAACATCTCAAACATGCAATGCCACACACATTCATTTATTATCTTTCATTACGTTATTCCATTACTAATTCAACTTCTTTTGTAACACGAGGAGCCTTAAGAACCCCGTCCCATCCAACGTAACACGGGAGTTTTGCATGGGGGTGACGTTCACTCGTCCCCTCCTTTGAGTTCAACTTCAGGGCACCTCCTCCTAACCAGCAGGCGGAGACCGGCAGTTACCGCCCGTTATAATACACTTGGGCCAAATAAATGTAATGAATGGTCATCCTAGTCCGGTTTAGGTTATAAATGCACAATCATATGAACACACACAACCATCACAATCATACAATCCACAACTGCACGCTAAGTAAGTCCTATGGACTTACCTGATATACTCGTAACCTGTACCATGTCACAGCTTCCCCTTGGGGAAGTAATCAACGCCTGCAATAGCAAGGCACACACAAACACATACTGCAAAGGTTAGGAGACTCATCTCACTAACCACAACCAACCTATATCTCAAATCTAAACCTCAGATCCTCAACACATTCATAAATGCCTAAGGCATATCCTCAACATAACATCTCATCATGTTCGTACACATACTAATCCTTAAAGCCATAACCGATATCCATAACATCATCATGATCCTCAAATCATTCTGACACCTAGCATGCATCTAATCAGTATTCCTAAATCTCAAATTTAATCCTAATTTAATTAATTAACCTTTAATTAATTAATTAAATTTTATCAGAATAACATTTTGCCCGCAAGCCATTTCTAAACCCACCTATCATCAGATTTCATCAACAAACAACCCATAACACCAGAATAATATAATGATCATAATGGAATTTCTAATTATCCATTTTGAAAAGCCTAAGGTCAATTTAGGCCAAATCGCAGTACGGAAAATGAATAAATTCATAACTTATTCGTTACTAACCCGATTGACGATCTGAAAGAAGATTCGGAATCACAATGACGCAGGCTACGCATGTACAACATCAAATTCACCGGAATCTGAGCGACGGAACTGTCCTGGTGACATATATGCTCGACCAGGTCTTCATCTGCTCAGAAATCCAATAACTCGGTACCGATATGAAGAGAATGAAAAGAGGAATCCAAAAACTCAAACGGAATTGAAATCGGATTAGAAACAGAGAGTAGATCTGAGTTTGAAGTTTGAGAGAAATTAGTTATTTTACGAGGAAACGTGAAAGGAAATGAATTAATAAACGATTTTCCGCTATTTATAGTGAAGTCGATAATTATCCTTTAGCGAAGTCGATAATTATCCTTTAGCGAAGTCGATAATTATCCTTTTATCGATCCAATGGCGGGTTGAACCCCATTTTCCAAACTTTTTGAGATTGGAATAATAGATCTTGAATATTGTAGGGATAATTATTCCACAATTGCCTTGGAAAACGTGTATTCCTAATCCGTCTTTCTTAGCCGTTAAGAAACGAAATAGCGACTCTTTTGTCCGTTTTGCATTTCCATATTATTTCATATCTAGGACATGTCCGATGTCCTGATCATTTCTCTCAACTGCATTTTTATTAATTGGAGCTCCCAAATGCTCCAAATAATACCGGAGGGTAAAAATAATTACCCGGGAGAAAAAGTGAAAATTCCACCATAAGCCCAAAATTACGCCAGGAAAATAACGGTGGGACTTATACTCAACACTTACGCAATCTTCGCGAGTTATATGTCAACTACTATCAATAATTAAGTTAATCAACATTAATTAGAATTCGGAAATCCTAGCTATTACAATTTATGCCCTCGGCAGAAAATTAATTACATATATTGACCCGGTTTTAGAAATTATCAATTATTCCCTTGTTGGATTAAATTCGGATTATGACCCTAAAGATTTTAATTGTGGTTTATGACCAAGTTCCTATGTTCGTATAAGTTTTCCGGAAAATGTATTGTGGATTTTTAATGTTGGCTTTTGAAAACGAGTTTTACCTCAAATTAATATATCATATATATATTACTATCAAATTTAGCGTATGAGTTAAATTTGTTTAGTTTTGGTTTTAGGTTCGAAAGCGCCCCGATAAAGGCCATTGAATTTAAGCTCGACGTCCGCAGATCATCTTCAACCTTGGATCGTGTGTGAGTACCTTCTTCCTCGATCTAGTTATGTTTAGTGGTAAAATCCTACTAGGTTGGATCTAGCATAACTTAGGACAAATGCCAAGTAGTGGCTTGGAACCTTTAGGTGAGTGTTTGAGGTTATTGATGTTCAATGACATGTGGTGTGTTAATCTTGAGTTGTTATACAGTTGTGAGTCTCGTGGTTGATCTTGTGAGACTTGAGATGGTATATATATGTTGGTTGAGATTGCGGAGTTTCGGATGAGAGTATCCTAGTACATGGGGCTATAGTTGAGATCTCGTGAGTTTTTGAGGGCTAGGAGTGCATCCTAGATTATGAGAGTGTATGACCTAATAAGATGATATAGAACTAGAAGTCTAATGACTTCTAGCTTGTGAGTGGTTGTTGATTATCGTGCCTTGTCTTGAACAGTCTTTGGTTATATTCCTTCGGAGAGTGATATCGGTTTCGTTTAGCTTTGAGATGAGGTAAGTCCTCGGACTTACTTAGCCGCTTTTATGCATTATTTGGATACATTATGGTGGTGTGTGTTTTATCGCTTTTGATCATGAAACCGGATTAGGATTACTTGACTATATATATTATTTGGCCCATTGTTACTATTATTATCGGGCGATGACATCACAACTCAGTTTCCCGAGGGAGACTGGGGGGATCTGTGTGACCAGGCCATACACGGTATACGGGCGGGCTTCTTCATCACTCCCTCAGGGTATACGGGTTGGGCACCGCCACACTCCTGTTGGTTACACGGGACAGAGTCGAGAGTTATAAGACTCTCGTGTCACCCTTGAAACAAATGAATTAGATATGGAACAACCTAAAAAGATATTATGTAATGAATGTTCATGTTGTGTGCTTGGTGTTCTCCTGTGTGTGTTTGTGCCATGTTATTCTTATAATGCATAGAATGTGAGGTAACGGTTTTATACCGATTGTTGTAGTTGATGTGCAGGATAGGATGTGGCTGAGTGATCCGGAGGAGTGGGTAGCAGGGCTTCCGTACATCTTATGTTGAGTTGGGTTTTGGAGTCCTTGTGTTGTTGTTGTTTTTGTATTATTTTGATATTGTTGTAAGGACGGATGATGTCTTTCCTTTCTTTCATTTTCGGGTTTCATAACATTGCATAAAAATGTATTTCGGTTTTGGTCTTTATTTGTGCCTTGTTGCAAGATCCGGTGAAATTGTTGTCAGACTAAGGGTCGGGACCCATTGTGAGGCCCCAACCCGTAGTGCCCTGAGTCCGGAGGATTCGGGGTGTTACAAAAGTGGTATCAGAGCCATAGGTTGACAACAATGACAATCGCAATCTTCTAAAGGCCGGATAAAATAAACAGAACCCTCAAGGGTTTTGAGTTTTAAAGAAATGAATTTCGTTTTCAAATCATGTGCATGAGTCAGTTGGGGTAGAATGTACGGGACCACCACTTCCTCCATGGATCTCGGCGACCTAGTTATTGATTATTATATTATGGATATATGTGTATATATGTAGATATATATATGTGGACTTAGGATGTTTTGGACAATACTTGTATGTTGAATTGTAAATTGTTTATGAACTGGTTATGTTTATAGTAGTAGCATGATGTTTATATCTTTATATATTTATATATAAACATATGGTATGTTAATATCATATTAATGATAGAGAACCTTATAGCTAAGATGATAGAAAGCTATCATCGCCCCTTGGACAACGCCTTTTGGCTGAGGATAGTATACATACGAAGATGAATATGCTCAAGTTATCGAGTTGAGCATCAAGTTTTCGCAAGCACCCCAGTGATTTCTCGGACTCCTTTAAGAGGACATCGAAGAAGAAGACTAGAGATTACGTAACCAAAGGACAAACAAATAGAAGGGAACCTCGTGTCGACTTAAGTGAAACAAGATGGAGACTATACCAATATAAAAGCGACATAAAGACATGAGAGCGGTATCAAGGAAACAAGGAAGGAGCATCAATGAGGCAACTAGAGATGACGAACTTAAAGTTTTTCCAAGTGCGGTGCTGATGAACTGAAGGTGCGAATCAAGTAGAGAGGACTACATTCCCGCTCGAGGATAAATGTGGCGTTCTAAGTTAGACGAGTTTTCCATAGGCGCTCCTAAGCATGAGAGTCAAGATGAAAAGACCTTGGGAAAGATTTATGAGAACCGTAAGTTAAGCTTACGGAGGTACCCGAGGGTGAAGTGGCGATCTTCGCGAGATCCTAAGCGGGTGATTTATTCAAAAATGTGAGAGTTACGAGGAGGATCACAAGGTGAAAATTCACATAGTGGAATTACCGTGGAGTCAATCGATTTCCGTCATTGTGATGAGACTGAGCAACGCTAAGAAGGAGGAAGTGTGTGAGGATGACGATCTTCACAAGATGAAAGAGAAAACAAGGAGCTGGATCGAAGAACTTAAGTTATCAAGCAAGAAGGATGCGAGTGGAGGCTAATTAATGTCAGAATAATTATGGAGTGCATTTGCAAAACATAATGAAGAGCGGTTAAGCCTATAAAGGTGGGACATATGACACGAGAGAGCTGGGTAGGTATGGTTATCTTATGGAAGCAGAAGGAAGAGAGGAGCGTAGAAAGAGCTAACAGAGTTGAAGCAGAGTAAAATGAGATAATGAAGCTAAGACAAAGTACCCCGAGAGGGTATCCTTGCAGGAGTATGGTAGCATGGAAGTATGGTAGGAGGGTAAGTCGTTAGCTTCGGAGAAAGTCAGATAAAAGTTAATCGGTGACAGTTGAGAACGCACAAGTGCGGGTTGTCTATTGATGTGTGTAGATGGGAAGAAATAACAAGACTATGGGAACATATAAGATAACAAGAGTTTGGAGTGTTTGCGGTGGATCAATGTCAATAGTAAGGAGGTACATCAATAGACGCGCAATTGTCTTAAATCAATTAATGTTGAACGAGTTCAAGCAACTAGTTATAACAAGACCTCCGAGGAGGAGATTGTAACGATCTTACGCGACCTTCTTAGGTCATGAGATTGACATATGGAGGAACGCCACATGTTACAACTTTTAAGGTTTGATCATGGTAAGGGGAGCTAGTGGATCAACCGTAAGATGAGGCTTCCATTTTAGTTGTACATAGAATACCGAGAAATAGATAGGTGACCAACAATAGTAAGGGAAGACTGGAGTTTTGAAGTTTGAAGTTGATGTGAGATGTACAAGAAGTACATGAAAGATTGAGGACATAACCTCTACGGTCGATTGGACGTTACATAAGAAAAGGGAGTAAGTTCTACACCAACTCGAAGGAATGATGCAAGCTTTGGTAGAATACGAAGAAGGTAACACTAAAATATTATAAGGTGTGATTAAGTCCTACAGTTAGGACCTTCATGACTTCACATAAGTGTGAAACTTTAAAAATATTATTAGAGCAAGTCTCCCGAGTTCGGGAGATGAAGGATCTCTGAAAGAGGACGGTGAACATTGCAACCAAAGAAGTATTAAATCACGTGTTCGATGGACGTCACCTCAATAGATCGGGGTGGACCGCTTGACCAATGTTAAGACAAGATTGTATCGATATCTTAAGTTATGTGACAGAAGAGGAAAAGACAAAATCCGAGATATCACGGATTCCAATACGTCAAAATGTGGATTTTTCCACTAAGGTCAAGCTCGACTCAATTCTAATATATAAGGCGCAGTATGGAATGACACTTATAAAGAGTCATGAGTTGGAGAAGCAAGTGAAGGAGCAATTGTAAGAACTTATTGATAAGAGTTCATTAGAATTAGTGAAATGTTATAGAGAACTCCAAATGTTATCTTAAACTCTTGGTTTGAAGTTTCTATGGAGAACACCAGTTCGCGAATATAGAGGTGGTAATCTCCGTTTGTACATCGATTACAGTGAGCCGAGCAAGATAACCATGAAGAACCAAGTACCCGTCACCACGGATAGGGGATCTACTCGACCGGTTGCAAGGGTCGGTAGCATCTTCTAAGAATGATTTAAGCTGTGATTGCCGCCATGTTTGCTCCAAACGGTGTGTGCAAACTTTAAATTTATAACCCTAGAAGTATGCCTAAAACAAGGATGCGAACCCGCAGTGTACGGGTCAATCGTAGTAAAAGCAAGAATTTTGGGGTGTCGATCTCAGGGACTTAGGTGAAACAAAACCAATATAGGTAGTCAACATTGCAACTAACCACAAAAGCAATTAAAGCAATCAAAGATGATAAAAAGTCAATTAAAGGAATATGCAATTCTAGGGATTAAAGCATCTAGTTGTGGTTCCAACTCAAGATCTCAAGATAAGTGAACAAAGTTGAGATTTTGCAAAGGGAAGGTGTTACTAAAGTGGAATAGATTACCGGGTAAGTCTCACTACTCACAATCCCAAGCCAAAGAACCTATCACCGGGTAAGTCTCAAGGTACTAAGGAAAGAAATTATAATCTCAAACTAACACTCCAACTAAGGGAATAGAATCAACCTTTACCGGATAAGTCTCAAGCTAACTCACAAAGATGGAATGAAAGCACACTCAAACCCCAATAAAGGATAAACCTTTATTACCTACACTTATGATCTTGGGTAAACAAACTAAGGAATTACCGGGTAAGTCTCATCCTAGGCTTGCATTGAACCATGAAAGGTGTAATAAGAATAGGATTTGGCAAACTCTAACACTTAACTCTCAGTTTCGGATCAAAAAGGTCACCTCGGTCAGTCAAGTTCCACCCCGGCCAAGATGTTCATCGACTGAACGAGATGTTCTAAGGTTAAGGATAAAGACTCGAGCTTTCAGGGTCCTACTGGAATTTAAGATTATTCTATCATTGTTTTTCCCACAACCTTCAGCCAGTCACCCTAGAATCACACAAAGAAATTAGCCACTCATCATTATGAAAGCAATAATCAAATATATGGGAAGAGAATGAATATTTGAACACAAAAACCTTAAGAACAAGACTTCAATAACTGAATCAAATATCAAACAAATAGCGTTCCTTGGATCACAATCCAACAAGACAAATCAACAAGAAGGGAATCTAAGAAAGTCTTACAAAAACCCTTCACAAAAGCTATAAAAGCTATTAACTTCCTTCCTTCAACCTTCCTTCAACCTTCCAAAAATCCTTCCTAACTGCAACTTCTTCAATCCCTAGCTGTTATGATGGTAGCGGGTTGCTAAGCATGCCCCTCACTTGTGGAAAATCCAAGCCTTTATATAGGAAAATTACCCTCCAAAGATAAAATATCTTGAAAAGATATTTTCCTAATAAAATATATCCATATCTCATAAATAGATCCCTAAAATATATGATCTTCCTTCCAGAAATCCAGCCCAAAAAATAAAAGATCTCTCCTTCCAAAAATAAAAGATCTCAGCCAATAAAATATATCTCGCCGCGTCAGAGTATTCGCCTCGGTCGAGACGCTCCTCTAGATCACCTCGGTCGAGGTGGCTCTATGGTCAACCGAGGTGACTCTCAGCTGAAGGTGAAATCTCTTAAATCTGGTCCAAAGTGAATCTCTAATCCATTTCCATGCTTCCTGGATTCTTCCTTAGGCTCCTGAATGTAGCTCCAATGACTCCTTAGCTCCTTTAGCTCCATTTTGATCCAAAATGTGCCATTTTACCTACGATTACAACGAAACTTGGTGTAGACCTCGATTCCCGCAAAGGTAGATGAAATGACAACATAATCACATAATATACATCCAAACATGTAGATTATTGAAGATAAAATGTCTAAACAAGTCCCAAAATATAGACTATAATTCATCCTATCACGCCAATTAGGAATTCGAGACTCGGATATTGCAAATACGGCATTCCGGACAACTATGGTCACTACGAGTTTTAGTGATTCCATATGAGCTTACTAATGCTTGGATAAGATATTTGGATCTACTCTGAAAGAAGAGAAAAAGTGTATGACAAGTTGTCTCGGGATGGCAACCCCCGAAGGACGTGGATGAAGTTACAAGTTTCTTGGATGTGCTGGTCATTACCGGATTTGTGGAGAGATTTTAAGTAACACCATCTATGGCTAACCTACTCCGGATGAAGATGAAGTATTGAGTGAGAAGAAAATTGACAATAGAGATGTCGAGAATTAAGAGGAGATTCATTGGTGCAACTGCTTGAAATTGTCTCGAGGTATGATGGGTTTGAGGTGTACAAGCGGTTCCCCTAGACAAAGTCTTAATGGAGTATTGAGGAACGATGTAAAAGTAATAGCTTACGTGTCTCGTGAGTAGAAGTAATGTGAAGTAAAGTACTACCTTCATTACTTGGAACTCGCGGCAGGAAATGAGAAAGCGTAACATCAAAGTTTGGTTCGACAAGAACCAAAGCCAACGGTGTAAATTGGGAGTTCGATCTTCTTTGGTGTTGCATTGAGAAAGACCCGAGAAGGAAGTTAAGTTCCAGTATATCGACCTTTTTGAGATCTTAGCGCGAGTTGGAAAGTGATTTACCGGTTGGCGTGGCAGCTGAGAGTAGAGGGTGTTCACCTGGTGTTTCATGTGTATCAATCGAGACAGTACATACATGACTCGATACATGTTGTAAGTCATGAGGATCTAGTGGAAGACGAGGAACCGATGAGACTAACTAGAAGAGGGAGGGTAGTATCGTAAGACGAGTTTTACACGGATCTAGTGGCATCGATAGAATCAACGGGTTAGACGTAGTTCTTTCCTTGGTTGAGTTATGTGCATGTGTGATTATATGTGTAGTTATATCGTGTGCGGGAGTGTGTTATATGACCTAATATATCTTGCGATGGTAGTTGGAGCAGTTTTAGTGTATATAGATTAAAAGGTCTAAGTCTTCCTAGTTATGAGTTTATACCTCGGCGTTAGGGACCAAGAAGTTCGGCGTGTGGCAAGTTTCGGGACGAAACTTGTTTTAAGGGAGATCTTATGTAACGCCCCAAATTTTGGCGTGTTTGCGATATTTCTTTTTCCGACTTTTATCAATAATTTATTAACGTAAACTAATCTTATTAAAAGTATTTTTACGACGTGACATATTTATTCCCGAGTATACTTATATTTTGGATATCATATTACTTTTATTTTAAGGAAGAATTCGAAAAATTTCCGATTCGAAAATCCCGTTCCAAATGCGTTGGATCGAGTTTCTTCTATTACTTTTTTTCCCTTTTTATTTTATTTATTTACTTATTTCGTTTTCTTTTCTTTATTTTTCCTTCCCACCTTTTTTGTTTTTCTTTCTCTTCCTGCACGCCAGAGGGACGCAACCTTCTGTGGCCGCCCAAGCTACATCCTACATGATAGCAACTGCACCTGTGACCTCTCGACCTTGCAACCCTGTGCATCGACCCCTCGCTTCTCCCTAGACTGCAGTGACCTTCGCCCCTCCCCTTTGTACCTATCTCACCCTGCACGCCAGCCTTACCCCATCTTTCCCCTCTCCCTTTTTTCCCAGTCGGACCAGGAGCACAAGATAAGCCCTCCTTGCCCCTCTATTTTCCTCACCCACAGCTCCAGTCCTTGGCTGACTCCCTCTGCAATCTGGACCGGAGCAAGGTTTCAACACCAGTCTCCAGAGGCCGTCGCTGTGCCCTGCCTCTTGGAACCCTTGCCGCAGCCACCGGCGCCAACACCACCCGCCTCTCTCTTGAATCTATGTCGCGCCGGAGAAAGCAGGCCTTCGCCGCATCCCTTCGAGCCACCTCGAGCTGATGACGGATCAAAAGCCACAAAATCTATGAGCTTCCCTTATCGAACCGCCTCGATTCCTATTCTCGAACCTCCTCAGTCCTCGCCGGAGAAAGAAGCCCGCCACTTCAACCCATCTGCAGTCACCGAAGAGGAACACCACCGGCGTTGTTGCCTTCCCTTGCTAGCGGCACCCATCGAATTCGCCGGAGAGCCCTTCGGAGCTGCCTTCGCCGCTTGCTAAGGCCTCAGCCGCCGCCGTTGCCTTGCTTTCCCCTTTTCTCCAAGCGGTTGTTTATCGATTGAAGAAGAGAGCCTTTAGGGTATATTAAATCGGGCCCCTCATTTTTGTGCTAATTGTATAATGTACCCAATATTTTGTTATTACAGTTTTAACCCTAATTTTTAGAAGTTGCATTTATGCCCTCGGCAGAAAATTAATTACATATATTGACCCTGTTTTACAAATTATCAATTATTCCCTTGTTGGATTAAATTTGGATTATGACCCTAAAGATTTTAATTGTGGTTTATGACCAAGTTCCTATGTTCATATAAATTTTCCGGAAAATGTATTGTGGAATTTTAATGTTGGCTTTTGAAAACGAGTTTCACCTCAAATTAATATATCGTATATATATTACTATCAAATTTAGCGTATGAGCTAAAGTTGTTTAGTTTTGGTTTTAGGTTCCGAAGCGCCCCGATAAAGGCCATCAAATTCAAGCTCGACATCCGTAGATCATATTCAACCTTGGATCGTGTGTGAGTACCTTCTTCCTTGATCTAGTTATGTTTAGTGGTAAAATCCTGCTAGGTTGGATCTAGCATCACTTAAGACAAATGCCAAGTAGTGGCTTGGAACCTTTAGGTGAGTGTTTGAGGTTATTGATGTTCAATGACATGTGGTGTGTTAATCTTGAGTTGTTATACAATTGTGAGTCTCGTGGTTGATCTTGTGAGACTTGAGATGGTATATATATGTTGGTTGAGATTGCGGAGTTTCGGATGAAAGTATCCTAGTACATGGGGCTATAGTTGAGATCTCGTAAGTTTTTGAGGGCTAGGAGTGCATCCTAGATTATGAGAGTGTATGACCTAATAAGATGATATAGAACTAGAAGTCTAAGGACTTCTAGCTTGTGAGTAGTTGTTGATTATCGTGCCTTATCTTGAACAGGCTTTTATTATATTCATTCGGAGAGTGATATCGGTTTCGTTTAGCTTTGAGACGAGGTAAGTTCTCGGACTTACTTAGCCGCTTTTATGCATTATTTAGATACATTATGGTGGTGTATGTTTTATCGCTTTTGATCATGAAACCGGATTAGGATTACTTGACTATATATATTATTTGGCCCATTGTTACTATTATTATCGGGCGGTGACATCACAGCTCAGTTTCCCGAGGAGACTGGGGGGATCTCTACAACCAGGCCATACACGGTATACGGGTGGGCTTCTTCATCACTCCCTCAGGGTATACGGGTTGGGCGCCGCCACACTCCCGTTGGTTACACGGGGACAGAGGCGAGAGTTATAAGACTCTCGTGTCACACTTGAAACAAATGAATTAGATATGGAACAACCTAAAAAGATATTATGTAATGAATGTTCATTTTGTGTGCTTTGTGTTCTCCTGTGTGTGTTTGTGCCATGTTATTCTTATAATGCATAGAATGTGAGCTAACGATTTTATACCGATTGTTGTAGTTGATGTGCAGGATAGGATGTGGCCGAGTGATCCGGAGGAGTGGGCAGCCGGGGTTCCGTACATCTTATGTTGAGTTGGGTTTTGGAGTCCTTGTGTTGTTGTTGTTTTTGTATTATTTTGATGTTGTTGTAAGGACGGCTGATGTCTTTCCTTTCTTTTGTTTTTGGGTTTCATAACATTGCATAAAAATGTATTTCGGTTTTGGTCTTTATTTGTGCCTTGTTGGAAGATCCAGTGAAATTGTTTTCAGGCTAAAGGTTGGGACCCATTGTGAGGCCCCAACCCGTAACACCCCGAGTCCCGCGGATTCGGGGTGTTACACACACCTTTTGGAGCGAACAGTAGACACCGTAGAAATCAACACAACGTGTTTAACCAAAATGTATTTCATTTTAAGATGACAAAATAAGAGGCACGACCTTACTATTTATGAAAGAAGGTTCGACCATCTAGGGTTACAAGGGGCGGGTGATCAAGCCTTTAATCGAGCCCAAAATCCTGCATCTTATCTAGAATAAGATAAGATAACCCTAAGAAATACTAAAATAACATCAATCTTTTAGGAAGATAAGATCATCTTTAAGCTTCCCTATTAGAAGACTTATTTTATTTGTAAATAAATAAAATAGACTTGGACTAACAATATAATTAAAAATTCAAAAAAAGTAACCCATAATTAAACATGTCCTTATGGGCTAAATAATAAAATAGAAGCTCGATTCAACCATAAGTGGCGCATCTCCCACACACAATAGATGAGACCAAACGGGATTTTGGATGGAATGTGGATCATGATGGCTGGCCCGTTAATGAATGTGTTAATGCATGGTTGGTCTGTTCCCATGCTTGTATGACTATATGGATTGTTTGATGGCTTCCTACATGGTCGTGCATGGGGAAGCTCCTCCATTCGTGATGTTGATCTCCATTTCCTATATGCATGTGTATTGGAATGTGTATTTGTAGGTTCCTTTATTTTTAGCATAGGATCGACCGATTCTCTTTTCTATCCATACACGTACTTACATGGTAACAACGGTTTGTATGGATACGTGACAAGCGTAAAATCAACGATCGTTGTTTTTAGACTTATCAAAGTAAAGTTCTAAACTTAACACTAACAATTGTATAGCGAATAAGTAAGTGTCAAACCCAAGAGAGTGAGAAGTGATTAAAGCGCAAATTATGTTTCCACTATCAATTAATAGTAACTAGGGGGAGTTGGATTGTAAAGTGGCAAGACGAAAGCGCATGTAGAAAAAAAGCATAGATGGTGATATTGATTATAACAAACACTACATTAGGTTAGACTTCCGTTTGCATATAACTCGGCTGGTTCTTTTTTAGAAGCATTCATCAATTGCTCTTATCTTGATCATATTCATGCATTAAGCGAACTGACATTAACACAACTAAACAAGTTATCGATCCGTAAACCTACAAGACCAAACAACACATTAGCATTCATGCAAAGATAGAAAGATACATAAAAGAGAAACAACCCGTTAATCTTGTTATGTAGTTATATTCCTTTACCCTTAGATAATCACAACCGTTATTGCTTAAGAGTTTTGATAGCTGATGGAATCACTATCATTTAGGGTAGTTTTTAGAGTCTTTTTGTTGCATTAGTGTCGATTTATGCTACTAACTCCTTGGTCCAGAAGAAGAAGATCAAAAGAAGCTAAAGAAGGAGTTATAAGCACTTAGGAGTTAAGATCGATCACGAAGCAAAGCTTCTGTTGCCTCACCGCCCCAGCGGATCCTTGCAGCCGCCCCTGTGGGTGACGCCTTACATCGGAGCACTACATGCGCTCCCACCAGCGCCAACCATGAAGCGTGTCACCGCCCCTGCGCCACTCCTTGGCGCCCCTGCGGTGTCCTCCATTGAAGAAACGAAGACCAGCTCCCCTGCGCCTTCCACTGCGGCGCTACCTGCGCCTCGACATGGGAGCTGGAAGACGAAGAGACTGTGTCACCGCCCCTGCGCTGACATAGGGACACCCCGGCGGCTTGGTATCAGAAACGTCAGGAAGGCGAAAGGTTAGACGTTGAAGAGCATTGAAGATTCGCCCCAGCGGAATTGTGTAGCCGCCACAACGGTTCTGAAGAAGATCAACCGATTTTGCATAAACCGCCCCTGCGGTTCCTGAAGGCCGCCCCTGCAGTTTAACACCAGAAGCTTTACTCCGGCTGTTTACACCACCTATATGGCATTTAAGGTGGCTGTTTTGGGCCGGCCATTTACTCCTATTTAGTGTCTTTTGTAGTATAAATAGTCCTTGGTTGATTGCTAGAAAAGGATCTTATCATCTTGTTAGTCAACAAATTATCCACTTAGATTGTCTTGCTTCCTTGTAATGAGTTGCTAACTCCCTTGCTACATTGGGTTGGTTTGAAGCTGCTTTGTTGCTTTGGTTGTAAGTACTTTATAATGTAAGTTTTCATTCAGTAATACTTTGTGTTTCCTTGATCTCCATTGTCTAAATTGCATGTTCACTATTGCTTGAGATTGATCACCTTAGGTTCTAAAGTGCATGTAAACAACTAGGATTATTAGGTTCCGGGTTCGGGTCTTTAATCTAGTAGCAACTTTAAGTAATAACGGGTTGTGATTACTTAAGGAAAAGGAACACAAATATAAAGATAAGTTTAACGGTTTTAATCTTCTCTTTATATCCCTTTGTCTTTGTTTGAAAGCTAACTTGTTATTTGTTCTTGTAGGTTTACGGAACTTTAACCTGTTAAGTTGTGTTGATGCCGGTTGGCTCAACACATATATATGATCGAGACGGGAGATTACTTGAAAACTTGTAAAAAGGAACTCACCGAAGTAGCAAGTGCTTGCTTAGAATCAACCTAGTGTAGATTCACCATCATTGTCTTACTTGTTGCATAATCGTTTTCACAAGTTTTTGTGCATGAATTCAACCAAACCCCCCCCCCCCTTGTGTCACTTGTCATTATAATCGTTAATTGCATCTAAAACACCTTAACACTCTTGGGTTCGACCCTTACTTGATCACTATACTTATTTTTAGTGCTAAGTCGGGATTTACTTTTGGTTGGGTATAAACGACCATAGAAATACCTTTGGTCACGTTTGCTACTAGATTAATGACCCAAACCTGGAACCAAATAACCTGTAACACCCCAAATCCACGGGACTCGGGGCGTCACATGGGCTAGGATCTCACAATGGATCCTGACCCTAGATTGACAACAAGTTCACTAGATCTTACGAAAAGGAACAAATATAACCAAATACATAAACTGTACAATATATACATCAAAAGGTTTACAATATCATAGCCGAGTACAAAATAGGATAAACAGATCCAAAGAGTACAAAATATCCCATATCCCACGAACAACCTAGTGTACGGAAGCCCTCGGTTGATCACCCATCTGGCTCACTCTGCAGTCCTTCTATCCTGCAGATCAACTACAACACGGTATAAATAGTTAGCTAACAAAAATGAATAAGAATGAAGTAATAGCACAAACACACAACAACACCTCACAACATGCAATGCCACACACACAACCATTTATTATCTTTAATTAAATGATTCCATACTAATTCAACTTCTTTTGTGCACGAGGAGCCTAAAGAACCCCGTCTCTTCCCCCTTTAACTCAGGTGTTGCATGGGGATCTACCTCCCCCCCCTGAGCTACTAGCTTCCAAGCACCTCCTTCCACTCTCGGCGAGCTTCCGCAAGTGGTCACGACCCGTTATAATACACTTGGGCCTTTTAAGGTAATAAAGTGGTCATCCTAGTCCGGCTTAGGTCATAAATGCATCAATCATATGAGCACACACACAACCATCACAACCACTCAAATCCACAACTGCATGCTAAGTAAGTCATATGGACTTACCTGAAATACTCGTGTAATCTAGTACCACGTCACAGTTTCCCCTTGAGGAAGCGATCAATGCCTGCATAAGCAAGGCACTTAATATAAAACGCTGCAAAGGGTTAGGAGACGCGTCTCCTACCTCATTACCAAAACCATCCCATAACCTGATCTAATCCTCAAGATCCTCAACATAACTCACAATTCCTCAAATCTCAAGGTAGCATCTAATCGACATTCCTCAATCTCAATTCAAATCCTAATTTAATTAATTAACCTTTAATTAATTAATTAAATTTCACTAGAATAATGTTTTGCCTGCAGGCAATTTCTAAACCCACCTATCATCAGATTTCATCAAACAAACAACCCATAAACACCAGAATAATATAACGACCATAATGGAATTTCTAATTATCCATTTTGAGAAGCCTAAGGTCAATTTAGGTCAAATCGCAGTACGGAAAACGAATAAATTCATAACTTATTTGTTACTAACCCGATTGACGATCTGAAAGAAGATTCGGAATCATAACGACGCAGGCTACGCATGGAAAACATCAAATTCACCGGAATCTGAGAGACGGAACCGTCCTGGTGACATATATGCTCGACTAGGTCTTCATCTACTTGGAAATGCAAAAACTCGGTACCGATATGAAGAGAATGAAAAGAGGAATCCAAAAACTCAAACGGAATTAAAATCGGATTAGAAACGGAGAGATGAGTTTGAAGATTGGGAGAAATCAGAACTTTTACGAGTAAACGTGAAAAGAAATGAATTAATAAATGATTTTCCGCTATTTATAGTGAAGACGATAATTATCCTTTAGCGAAGTCGATAATTATCCTTTAACCGATCCAAAGGCGGGTTGAACCCCCTTCTCCAAACTTCTCAAAATTGGAATAATAAATCTTGAATATTGTAGGGATAAGTATTCCCCAATTGTTTCGGAAAATGTGTATTCCTAAGCCGTCTTTCTTATCCGTTAAGAAACAAAATAGCGACTCTTTTGGCCGTTTTGCCTTTCCTTGTTATTTCATATCTAGGATATGTCCGATGTCCTAATCATTTCTCTCAACTGCATTTTTATTAATTGGAGCTCCCAAATGCTCCAAATAACACCGGAGGGTAAAAATAATTACCCGGGGAAAAAAGTGAAAATTTCCCCATAAGTCCAAAATTACGCCAGGAACATAACGGTGGGACTCATACTCATCACTTACGCAATCTTCGCGAGTTATATGTCAATTACTATCAATGATTAAGTTAATCAACATTAATTAGAATTC
Source organism: Fagopyrum esculentum (assembly GCA_033239045.1). Taxonomy (NCBI): domain Eukaryota; kingdom Viridiplantae; phylum Streptophyta; class Magnoliopsida; order Caryophyllales; family Polygonaceae; genus Fagopyrum; species Fagopyrum esculentum. The sequence goes on along the minus strand of BSUD01000001.1, from coordinate 50,131,466 downwards.
GGAAATCCTAGCTATTACATAACCTTAGCCTTTTGCATGCAATTATACAACTTAGGTTATCAAACTAAGTGAAAACAAACATGCAAGTATAAGTTAAACTCAAGGAATATAACACAGTTGTATAGTGAATAAAACATCTATTGAAAAGAACTTACAACCAACCTATATGTTGCTTCAATCAACCCAATGTAGCTAGGAGACTTAGCATTCTATACAAGTGACAACCAAACAAAGAGAGGTTTTTGTGAGAAAATGAGGATAATTCTAATAATCAGCCTAGGTCCTCTATTTATACTAGAAATGACAGTAAATGGGAGTAAATAGGTTGTGTAAACAACCACCTTAATGTCAATAAAGGTGGGTCTAAACATCCGGAGTTATGTCTTCTGTTACTAAACCGCAGGCGCGGATCTGGGAGCCACAAAGGCGGTTTAGTGCAAAACGCTCCATCTTCAACTCGGCCGCAAGGGCCCCGACATTGGTCTTTAGGGGGTGTCACCGCAGGGGCAACTTGGGAGTGCCACAGGGACGGTGACAACCTTGCTCTTCGGGGCGCTGGCTGGGCGCTGGGTGCGGCGCCGGAAGCATCGGTCACCGTTGGGGCGGTGACATAGGGCCGCAGGGGCAGTTGAGCAACATAATGTTGCCTTGGTTGTCTTTTTTAATCTTCTTTGTCTTCCAAGTGTTGCTAAACCTTCATAATTCTTCATTATGGACTTCTTCATCTAGATATACATATTGACAACACACAACAACCAGACTCTAATAACATGCTAAACAACGTAGATATGATAGTGATTCCATCACCTATCAAACTCCATCATACTTAGACTCTTTACTCGATCGCCCTGAGTAAACCAAACATCTAACCAATACAAATCATAAGTCTCAAGAAGCATGATGAAGTAGAGAGGGCAAGGTGAAGCATGCTAAAGGGAAAAGCAAAAATTTACTAAAGAAATGTGAGAAAAGAGAAAGACTACCATCCTTATCGCTCCAAGAGTGACATACCAGGAATCCTCCTTATGTCTCCCCTTATTATGTCGCCAACGTCAAAAAAGGAAGACCTACACTAGGATTTTGCTCATTTTGCCAAAGTGTCCTTCCGGGTTTTCACTTTGCCACTCTTCTTCTTTCTAAGATGATCTCACCAATTCTCACATTCCTCAAGTCCATTTTTGTACCAACCTAGTGTTGGTCGGACTACCTTCTTTTTGCCTAAACCGCCCTTTATGGTTTTCGGTTTATCAAAGGATTTTCATGCCTTTTTTCATTTTCTTTGGCTTTTTCTCTTTCTTTTTTTTTTGACTGAATAGAAGACTGAATTACAATTGAATTTTGAAACAATTCAAATAGTACAAAAAAGATAGATACCCTTACCCATACTTGAAGAACACTTTGCCCTCAAAGTGTGCAATATGAAGGCAAGCATAAGAAATGGAGAAGGGAAATATGATACTCACTAATGGGATGGTCCGGCTGGACCATCCGGATCCTGCGGTGGATACGGGAAGTGAGAGAAGAAGTGCTCCTGCCGCCGGTAGAGGTCGGAGAGAAGGCGGCTCCGCTCATCCATCTAGGCACCAAACGACCACTCAAAGCTGTCCTGCCAAGCCTGTTGTTGTGTTTCTATGTGAGCCGTCATCCTCTCCTCAGCTTCCGTCAACCAAGCCTGCTGCCGCTCATATAAATGAGCAGTCATGCGCTACTCAAACCTGGTCTACCAGGTCTACTACTCTTCATGTTGAGTGGTCAGGGCTCTCATCTGAGCAAGAAAACTAGCATGTGTAGTGTCAGCGCCCTTAGTAGTGGGCATCCACATATCATCAGGGATGGGCTGATAGTCCTCAGCCGGTCCACGACTCAAGGTCACTGCATGCCGCTGAATGATGGCAACTTGTGGTCGCCTCGGCACATACGGATCAACGGGAATGTAAAGGTCGGAAAGCTCCGGCCCAAATGGAAAGGACCGGGGCAAGTATGTCACATGGCTCCCATCATGGAATGAAAGCCAAAACTTGTGCACGCCCTCCACCTTCAGTAGCTTACAACGGCGAAGGAGGCCCTCATTGTAGAACGGGATCACCATGCCATCCTCCAAACCTGTCACATCCATGACATGTGGTCTTCCAACTCAAGCTGGAAGGTGGCCACAAACTGCCTCACAAGCTTGGGATACGTAGCAGTATGTTTCTCAAGGAGTACCCCGAATCCAACATGCTCGAGGAACTGTTGCATACAATCCAGCATGCCCAAGCTATCCAACATCAAAGCGTGCAAAAACCGAGTTGCAATCACATTCTAGTTTTGTGCAATCTCATATCTCTCCAACTCCCTAGTATTCATCTTGGTTTTCCTTCCTCTTTCCATTCTAGCAGAACTTTCAAGGAATGGAATTAGAATTCAACAAAAGAACAAAGAGAAGAGCCCCTTTATGTAGCAAAAACCGCGGGGCTGCATGACAAAGGCGCGGGGGTGGGACGCTGGAGGCGCGGGGGCGGGCGAAGACAACTTTGGTGATTCATGAAGGTCTTTGTTGGTGGCTCTGCTGGTGTTACTCCGTGGTTTTGTAGTCGATGCCAGAAGTGGAGGAAGTTGACGGAGGATGCCGGAAGTGAGAGAGTTTGGTGGTGTGGATACCGGAGTTGGAGGTAGGGTTGGTGGTGGGCGTAGGTGAGGGTTTGTGTGGGAGGTAAGGTGGTGAGGTACAAGGGTGGTGGTTGAGGGTCAGTGGTGTTGCAGGGGCGGAGTTGAGGGTGGTTGGGTCGTGGTGTGGGCGCTGGTACAGGGGCTGGTGGCGTTTGCGGGAGTTGGGGTGAGAGAGAGATAGCGAGAGAGAGATTTGGGAAGGCTAGGGCATGAGAGAGTTAGATGAAGGAGAGAGAGAGAGGTAGGTGGGGGTAGGTGTAGAAGGGTTAAGGTAATTTTTTGAGTTTTTTTTATTTTGTTCTTACTTGGGTAGAGCCACAAGGGCGGGGGATTGTCACCGCAGGGGCGGTGCCAAGCTTGCTTCAACCGCTGGCGCAACGCCGGGTGCGGTGTTGGGAGCGTTGTGTCACCTCGGGGGCTAAGACATAGAGCCACGGGGGCGGTTTAACAATAGCGTCTTCTCCTTTATTTCCTCGGGTAGCCTCCCGAGTAGCGCCTTTGTTTTACGTCGTTGGCTCGACGTAAGACCTTCATCTCTAAGCTTGTGCTTCCTCCAAGACTATCTCGTATATCGGATCGTTCGGTACTCCCTCATGGTACATCTTAATCCTTTGCCCTTTAACTTTGAAAACTGTAACACCCCGAATCTGTGGGACTCGGGGCGTCACATGGGCTAGGATCTCACAATGGGTCCTGACCCTAGCCTAACAACAAGTTCACTGGATCTTACAACAAGGCACAAATAGATTAAAACCATATATACATAAAAATGTACAATATATACATCAAAAGGTTTACAACAACACAACCGAGTACTGTTTGCTCAAAAGTGTGTGCGTCAAAGTCTTAAATTTATAATCCAAAAATTAAGCAAAAGCGAACCCGTAGTGTACGGATCAACTGTAGTAAGGAAAGAAATTCCAGAGTCGAACTCAGGGATTTGGTGAGAATAAATTCAGTTCGAATATCGTCTGGCAAGAAGTAAAAGCTTTTGTAAAGATGTTAAGAGACAAATGATTCCAAGGATTCAAGTATCCGACTGCGGCTTTGGATTCAAGACATTCTAAAGATCATAGGAAAGTGTCGATGTTGCCAAGGTTATGTGTTTCGAAGAAAGGAATAATGTACGGTGAAGTTCCACTACTCAGTTATCCCAAATTAGAAGCTCTCAACTTGAAGGATGTTGAGTCTCATCAAGAAGATTACTCAAAGAAAGGTTTGACACTCAAACCACTCACTAAAACCCAAGGATGTGACTATCGAAGGTAAAGGTTAAGGGCACACTCAAACCTTAATAGAGGATATTGAGTCTCTCTATTACCCAAATATTGTAAACTATTGTAACCAAGCGAAGAATCAGTGATGAAGTCTCTCCTCACACTTGGATAAGGGTTAAAAAGGTTAAGCAAGGTTAGGATTTAGGCAAGGTTTAACTTTGGTTTAAGGATAAAGCACAAAGGCACGTCAACCAAGAAAGATCGCCCTGTTCTTGACAGAAAATCGGTCGATTTTCCTTTAGAACAACCCAATTTTTCACAACTGCAAAGGATAAATCTCAACTCTCAAGGTCCAAACGGTTAAACGAGTTCAGTCTATCATCATCTATACCTCAATCATCAACTATTCTCCCTAGAATCACAAGGTTTTTAGCCAATCATTTTCATTTTATAATCAAAATCAAGATTGAATAAAGAAAACCAAGTAAGAAATTTTTTTTTGCATAAAACTCCACAAATCCTCAAAACGAGTAATCAATCCTTCAAAACACTAACAAAATCTCTCAAAGAACTCAACGAAATATGTTCACAAACCACAAGAAAGAACAATAATCAAGGATCTCACCACTTTCTTGAATCTTCAAGAACTCTATCTTCTTTCTGCAACTTTCTTTCTTTCCAAGAATGATCTCCTATATTCTTCCGTCAGCCGTCAATCTCTGTTCCGTTCCGACCTCCCTTTTTCCCGTCTCCTAGGGTTCCAAGATAACCCAAAGATTGCTAATGGGCTGCAAGACATGTCCCCCTTATGGCCCAATGCTTTGGGATTTTGAACGTTATATTTTTTTAGACGGTTGAAGAGAAAAATCGGTCGATCTGGGAATAAATCACCCGATTTTTCTTAACTGAGAGTGCTCGTCTTTTGGCTTGTTTTCCACTTTCTTGTGTAACTCTTCCACGCACTTTCCTTGCTCTTCGTTACTCCTCAATGGTCCCTTATGCTTCCTTATCATCTCGAACTACTCCTTGCTCCATTATTTCGTCCAAATCTATCGTTTTCACCTACAATTCAATCAAAACTCGTGTAGACCTCTATATCCGAAATATATATGAAACAAAGCTTAAAGGAACACAAAACTCTTCAAATGTATGAGAAACTGAGGTAAAACATTCACAATGTGCATGATTATAATGGTATATAATTCATGTCATCAAAATACCCCATACTTGCCTCTTGATTGTCCCCAAGCAAGGTTCAAATCTAGCGCACAAGATGTCATGGATTATATGATGCGAAAAACTCAAAAACCTTTTGAAATGTGCTTCTTCTTTTGGATCACCCTCAAAGTAATGTTTGAAGTCATAGGAAAACAAAGTATGCATCAATAATAACCGTACCATGGACAAATCATCATATCTTACTCAATGACATGTATTATAAACATGATAAAGATGTAGAGATAATCAAAGTCAAACAAATCTAAGCCATGAAGTCTTAAACACGTGCACAAAGGTCTCAAGGTCTTCCAATCGTAAAGAGGCCAAAGAAACGTGTTAAGGGTGGAGAATTTTAAGGTAATGTGGTGCTAATCCGGGAAAGACGAACAACACAACAAGAACATTAAGAACATAATTCCACCAACACATGCTTTGCATGTAAAATTTCTTTTCTTTCTTTTACTTTACTTTTTGACAGTATGGACAGAGGTGCACAAAAACCAAAGCCTAGGATATCGGCGATTCTCAATTTCCGAGATGCCTCAAACCCTTGATGCACATATCATATCCCGCTAGGACTGCCATTCATTCGGACTTTGGCAAGACACAAATACCCGGCTATGTGAATGGTGCCGAGTTACTCATCTTCATGTTCAACGTCCCCAAACCTATTTTGCTAAATTTTCACTTAACACTTTTAAAAAGGACCTTTCACATCAAACATGCCTTACATTACCACTTATCCTAATTCCCGGATGGTCAAAAGGAGGCTACAATTTTCATTGAGGTGCTAGCATGAACAAGATGTGAAAGAAAAGAAGCGATTTGCCTTAGTCATTCCATCATGATGCATAAGAACTTATTATATAGCTTCGATCATTATTTCACTCTTCTATCAAGGCATCAACATCATATAAATCATTCATGCATTGAAATAAGACAATCAAATTCATACATGTTACCATTAAAATCTCAACATAACTAAGTTGTCTTTTGCCTTTTCACATCACAATCATCATCATATAGGTCATTTCCATCATAAGAAGCACAAAATTTTTTAAAAAAATTTCCCAAACTTTTGAAGAAAACACACAATGCAAATGTCATAAAGGAAACGATATGCAAGAGTTATTACAAACCAAGTTCATAAAGTGCAATACAGAGTACATAAACGTGCAACAATAGGAAAGAGATTGCAAGTACCCCCACCCCATACTTAACCTTCACATTGTCCCAAATGTGAGAAGTCAAGCACAAGATGGAGAAAAATACTTACAATGTAAAATAAAGTGGAACTCAATCCTCTGTTAGCGGTGGTGGTGGCGGGTATGGGTACCTCAGAGCTTCATGGTCATAAAAGCTGCCAAATGTATGGTAGTAAAGGTCTCTCAACTACCCATCATAAGATGAATGGCGCGCCCCTGTCTCCTTACGATACTTAGTGAACTGTTTGTCTAGCGTTTAGTAGTCGGCGTGTAGAGCTTGATAGTTAGTGCGTAGGCCCTGAAAGTCAGTACGGAGACCGTCCATTCTAGAAACCAATGCTCCAATCTGCCTCTGAAGCTCAGAACTACTGCGTCCACGTCCTCTCCCATGACTAGGTGCGTGAGAGACAGAATGTCGCGGAGGTCTCATCTGCTCTGCTGGTATCTCATCCTCTGTATCCTCATCATCTCCACCAGTCTCACTAGGTCCATCATCGTGCGTATTTGTATCCATGGCATCCGTAGCATGGCCACTGAATGTGTCACTCTCGAACTCTAACATAGATGGAGGGTACGCTGCCTCTCCCTCACCACCACCACCACCACCACCATACTCAACTGGCTGATCTGCCTCATCAAAGTAATGCTCAAATGCTTCTTTCCAGAAGCGATGTTCCTAATAGTGTACTCAGACTTCCACTCTATCGATACTCTCGCCCATGGCATGGCCACATGGAGAGTACCTCTACCTCTAGGAACCAAGACCTGACGGGAAACTAGCCTTTGTGATCCTAGGGGCTGTGCTCTATCAGCTAAACCGCAATCTGAGAAACTCAACTCTAATGCCTTGGGCACATGAGTGACAAGGCCTCCATTGCATATATCCCCTGCTTGCTTGTTGGCTATCTTCCCAAGATAGTCAACACACTAGTCAACACACATAGTAGATGTGTCCGTTACAGTGCTTGTAGTCATGCAGTGCAGAATGAAGAGCTCATCCGCCTTAACCTTTTGTGGTGTCTCCATTCTCGCGAACAAAGACTCACTAAGGATGCAGTGAGCTATCTTAAAAGACAATTTATAAATGCTTTTCTCTTTCGAGTTCCCTGGTCTCCACATGTCTTTTCCGACCTCTCCTACGGAGATGCTCTCCCAAAAGGCACTAGCACTCACCCCACTAGGGAATGTGCATGCAGAAGATGCAGAAAATCCAAATATGCATCCAAACACAAGGATGTACATCTCATGATCCCTATCCATAAGTCTAAGGATCTAGCCCTTGGATCATGCTCAAATGTGTTAAGGAATTCCAAGGTAATCTCAACATAAGCATCTTCTTAAATGCACACAAACTGACTCACTCCCGTTCTCTCTAGCATCCAATCTATGTACTCTCTCACATACAAAGCATCTAAATCATCCAACATAACAAAGCGAGGGCGATAATAGGTCGAGTCAAGAGGCGTTCATACCTCTTCTCATAATTGGAATTAGGTGGGGGAAGGGTCGGTTGTGTTAGAGGAGGTGGTTGGGGTGCTTGAGGGGCCCTAGAAGAAGACCCTTTCTTCTTGGTGAGATTCCTTGTGGTTCTTCTCAAAGTTTCCATTCTCAGTTGAAAAAAATCGGATAGTTCTAAGAAACAATCAGTCGATTTTTCTGGGTTGAGTCGTTTTTTTCTTCGATTTTAAACAATCTCACAAATCTGTAAATTTCTATCCAAAGAAACACCTCAAACAATTTCCTAGGGATGATTCTAAGCAAAACCCCTAAACAAACACAACAATACAACAACTCAAAAGTACGAATCAAGAATGAGCGATTTACTTAGGGTTTTAAGCGAAAAAATCTGAAATTGCACAAATGAGTAGTTTGCTGCACTTGTTGTTACTGGATCCGTCTTTGTCGTTGCAGGGGCTACAATTTAGGCTCAAGAATCCTTCAAAACGATTACCAAATGAGGAGATGAGGGTGAGGCAATTTTTCGGCTTTGAAGGATGAGAGAGCTCGAAAAATTTTAAGTATGGAAGGTTGTGGAATGAGGAAGAAAGGTTGAGAAGGCTTTATAAGGGTCGGTATTTTTCAAAGAAAATCGACCGATTTTCTGGGTCGAGTTTTTCATCGGCCCAATTTTCTTCTGTTTTTGCTCATCTTCAATGAAAATCGACCGATTTATCTGGGTGAGTTGATTTTTTGAGTCGATTTTTCTCTATGAGAAGGAAAATCGACTTGCTCTAAAGCCTTCATACCCCTGAATGATCGATTTACTCATGGCAAAGTTAATTTATTGCCTTTTTCTTCTTGAAAACGTCCCTAAGTACACTTGTATTAAATTCTCCACCAATTCTTCAAGATTGTACCTAGTTTCTGCAATATATGACACAAACAAACCGAGAGCGCATCGAGGAAAAACAAAGCAAAACAACTACGCTAACTAATCTAAGCTACACTATAGAAAAAGGGAAAAAACTAGAACTACCGTGGGTTGCCTCCCAAGAAGCGCTTCGTTTAAAGTCTTTAGCTAGACGTTACTCCTTCGATCATTAGTGGAGGAGAATAAGAGCAATCTCCTCAACCGGAACTTCCGGTGTGTACTTCTTCAATCGTTGGCCATTTACTTTGAAATTTCTGCACTTCTCACCCCATACTTCAACTGCACCATGAGGGAAAACATGCTTAATAACAAAAGGTCCCGTCCAACGAGATTTAAGCTTACTAGGAAAGAGTCGAAGTCTTGAGTTGAAGAGGAGAACGAGGTCTCCTTCGTTCAAGTCCTTTGGAATGATATGCTTATCATGCCACTTCTTTGTTCTTTCCTTGTAGATCCGTGCGTTCTCATACGCATTCAGACGGATCTCCTCTAGCTTGTTGATGTCCAACAAATGCTTTTCTCCCGCCTCCTTCATGCTGAAGTTGAGCCATTTGACAGCCCAATATGCTTTGTGCTCTTACTCTACAAGAAGGTGACAAGAATTCCCATACACAGGTTGTATGGCGTTGTTCCTATGGGAGTCTTGAAAGCAGTTTTGTATGCCCATAATGCATCATCTAGCTTCATTGCCCAATCTTTTCTTATTCTAGAGACAATTTTCTCTAGAATCCCTTTGATATCTCAGTTGGAAATCTCGACTTGTCCGCTTGTTTGCGGATGGTATGGAGTGGCGATCTTATGAGTTACCCCATACTTAGCTAGTAGAGTTTTAAATCAACGGGCTGTGAAGTGTGTTCCTCCATCACTAATGATGGTTCGGGGCGTCCCAAACCGTGGGAAGATCATTCTATTGAAGAACTTCACTAGCACCATAGCATCATTAGTTGGAGAAGCGATAGCTTCGACCCATCTTAAGACATAGTCTACAACTAGAAGTATATATTGGTAACCACAAGATGATGGGAATGGTCCCATGAAGTCTACTCCCCATACATCAAATATCTCCACTTCTTGGATGTTGTTGAGGGGCATTTCATTCCTCCTAGAGATACTACATGTCCTTTGACAAGCATCGCATGCAACAACATAGTTTTGTACATCCTTAAATAAAGAGGGCCAAAAGAAGTCAGATTGGAGTATCTTAGCACATGTCTTGTGAGAACTAGCTTGTCCTCCATAAGGTAAGGAGTGACAATGGCAGATGACGCTTTCTACTTCGTCCTCCGGAACGCATCTTCTAAACATGCCATCAAGACCTCTCTTGAAGAGTAGAGGTTCATTCCAGTAGAAGTGTTGGACGTCTCTAAAGAACTTCTTCTTTTGAGCATATGACAGTCCGGGCGGGATTTCCTGACAAACAAGGTAATAGACAATATCAGCAAACCATGGGTCATTACCTTTCGAGATTTGATGAAGACACTCTTCAATCTCGTGCAACTGCTCATCTGGAAATGAATCGTCAATATGGAGCTCATCTGTCTCATAAGTAAGGTGTGGAAGACGGCTAAGATGATCAGCCACCGAGTTCTCCGACCCTTTCTTGTCACGGATCTCCAGATCAAAATCTTGTAGAAGTAGGATCCATCTTAGGATCCTTGGCTTTGCATTCTTCTTAGTGAATAGGTATTGAATGGCTGAATGATCTGTATAGGCTATCACCTTTGCACCTACAAGATAAGAGCAGAATTTCTCAAATGCATAGACAACAGCAAGAAGCTCCTTTTCCGTTGTAGTGTAGTTCAGTTGAGCTTCGTCTAGCGTCTTGCTAGCATAGTAGATGACGTGGGTCACACATGATCCTATGGCTACTTCACTTGCGTCACACATGATCTCGAATGGAAGCGTCCAATCAGGTGGTTGGATGATAGGAGCTGAAATCAAGGCCTCCTTGATCCTGTATAAGGCATCTAAACATTCTTTCGAAAACTCAAAAGTTATATCTTTCATTAAAATATTAGTAAAAGGTTTTCAAATCTTAGAAAAATCCTTTATAAACCTTCTATAGAAACCGGCATGCCCCAAAAAGCTTAAAACTCCTTTCATTGAAGTTGGAGGAGGTAGATTCTCTATAGTTTCAATCTTAGCTCTATCTACCTCTATTCAACGGTTAGAAATCAAATGTCCTAACACAATTATTTCAGTGACTAGAAAGTGACACTTTTCCTAATTCAAAACTAAGTTAGTGTCTTCACATCTCTTACTAACTAAGGAAAGGTTAGAAAGACAGTTATCAAAGGAGGAACCATATACTGAAAAATCGTCCATGAATACCTCTATGATGTTCTTTATGTAATCCGAAAAGATGGCCATCATGCACCTTTGGAAGGTGGTTGGAGTGTTGCATAAACCGAAAGGCATCCTTCTGTAGGCGAACGTACCCCAAGGGCATGTGAAGGTAGTCTTCTCTTGATCGTCCGGATGAATGGGAATCTGAAAGAAACCACTATATCCATCTAGATAACATAATTAAGAGTGTTGTGCTAACCTTTCAATCATTTGATCTATGAAAGGAAGAGGGAAGTGATCCTTCCTCGTTGCAACATCCAACTTACGGTAATCTATGCACATTCTTCATCCCGTAATTGTTCTCGTAGGAATAAGTTCGTTGTTTTTGTTAGCAACAACGGTCATCCCTCCTTTCTTCGATACTACTTGAACAAGACTCACCCACTTGCTATCAAAAATAGGAAAGATCTTATGCATGATCGGGATTAACCTTCATTGAGGTTGCCGTGAAGGCTTATAATCCTCTTCCATTAAGATCTTATGCATGCAAACAAAAGGGTTAATTCCTACTAAGTCATAAATGGTATAGCCTAGAGCTTTCCTATGTTGTTTTAGAACATTCATAAGTCTCTCAAGTTCATCAACATTGAGGTTCGCACTAACAATAATAGGATATGTTGAGTTAGGTCCAAGAAATGTGTACCTTAGATGTGTAGGGAGTGGTTTTAATTCCAATGATGGTGGTCCTTTGATTGATGAATCTTGACCAAGGAGTGTCATTGGAGAGGTCTCTGAAGGTTGAGGAAGTGTGCTACTGCAACCAAGAGCACTTGCAATTGAATTTGTAGAAGTTGGAGAAAGGGTAGAAAAATCGACTTCCTCTAAAGAAAATCGGTCGATTATTTTCTCATAGAAGGAAAATAGATCTATTCCAGAATAAATCACTCGATTTTTTATAGGCATATCGATTTTTTCAGCTCTTTCCGGGGCTTCCCTCAGCTCTTCAAATCTTGCTTCTAGCTCTTACTCTGCATCTTTTAATGCTTGAATCTCATCATCACAATCATGTTCCACCCCTTCCTCAACGATGCTCATGCTTAGAACCTTTTAAAGCGGATCTTTGATCAAAATCGAACCCACCACTTCTCTAGACTCTTCTTCATCAAAGATGTTAAAAACATCTTCTCCTACAGCTGGTTCTTTGATTAAAGAGGAGAGTACAAACTCCACTTGTTCCTCTCCTATGTTGAAAGATAGCTTCCCATTCTTGCAATTCACAAAGCATCCGGAGGTTGCAAGGAATGGTCTCCCAAGTATGATGGGGACCGGATAATCTACAGGAATGTCAAGTATAACAAAATCTATAGGAACGTAAAACTTACCAAGCTTTACGGGGATGTCTTCTATGATTCCAACAGGTCTAGTGATGGAACGATCCGCCATATAGAGTGTCATCTTCACGGGTTTAGGTTCTCCTAAACCAACTTTCTCGTACAAAGCAAGTGGAATGATGCTCACACTTTCTCCATGTTCGCTCCAAAAGGTGTGTGCAAGCTTTAATATTTATACCAAGAATAATTGCAAATAGCGAACCCGCAGTGTACGGATCGATTGTAATAAAAGCAAGAATTCCAGGGTTGAACACAAGGACTATGGTGAAACAAAGATCGGTAATTCAGGTTGTCAATAACAGACACGCATCAAGCAATGATATCAAAGATGATATAATAATCAGGTAAAGGAAATGCGGATTCTAGAGATTAAAGCATCTAGTTGTGGTTCCGACTTAAGATCTCAAAGGATAACGTGGATAAAACTGAGGTTTGCAAAGGGAAGGTGTTTCTAAGGTGGGAGTAGATCACCGGGTAAGTCTCAAGGTACTAAGGAAAGGAACTATAATCTCAAACCAACACACCACCCAAGGGGATAGAATCAACCTTTACCGTGTAAGTGTCAAGCTAACTCTCAATGATGGGATGAAGGCACACTCAAACCCCAATAAAGGATAAACCTTTATTACCTAACACTCATGATCTTGGGTATACAAACAAAGGAATCACTGGGTAAGTTTCATCCTAGGCTTGCGTTCAACCAGGAAAGGTATAACAAGGATAGGATTTGGCAAACTGAAACCTCAACTCAGATAAGGATCAGGAAAGGTCTCGCCTCGCTCAGTTCATGTACCATCTCGGTCGAGATGTTCCACGGATGACCGAGGTGTTCGTCGGTTAAGGAAAAGGCTCGAGCTTTCAATGTCCATTGGGGTAAAGGCTCATTCTTTCATCGTCGTTCCCACAACTTTCAGCCAATCACCCTAGAATTGCATAAAGAACTTAGCCAACAATCATCATGATAACAATAATCAAATATATAAGAAATGAATCAATATTCAAACAAGAAAACCTTAACACAAAGGTCTCGATAACTCAATCAAAAAATCAAACTGTGTTCCTTAATCACAATCAGAAAGACAACAAATCAAACCAAACTAAGAAAATCTTACAACTTCCTTCAACTTCCTTCAAAGCTAACTTCCTTCAACTTCCTTCAACCTTCCAAACTTCCTTCAACTTTCTGATCTGGAGAACTGCAGCTCCGAGATTCTTTCTCTCCGGAAAATCCATCTCTTTATATAGGAGAATCACCTTCCTAAGATAAAATATCTTTAAAGGCAATTTCCTTCCTTACAATATCTTCCAATCTTCCAAATAGATCAGCCAAAAAGATATGCTTCCATCCAGAAAATCATCCTAAAATATAGGAAATTCACTTTCCAAAAATAGAAGATCTCAGCCAAAAATTAAGATCTTATGGCCGTTATAATATTCGCCTCGGTCCAGCCTGTCCAGAAGATCACCTCGGTCGAGGTGATATTGTAGCCACCCGAGGTGAATCTCAATTGAGTGTGAATCTCTCTAATCTGATCCAAAATCAATATTCTATCTCATTTCCATGGTTCTTGAGCATTTCTTGTAGCTCCTCCATGCTCCATAATGTAGCTCCAATGACTCCTTAGCTTCCTTAGCTCCATATCGTTCTAAAACGTATTGTTTTCCCTACAATCACAACGAAACTAGGTGTAGACCTCGATTCTTGCAAAGGTAAACAAAACAACATAATGATCAAAGAATACACATCCATACATGCAGATTTATGAAGATAAAACTTCAAAACCAATCACAAAATATAGGCTATAATACATGCTATCAGCTCTCCAAGATTGACCTACGCTCAAGATATCACTAGTTGAGGGTGAGAGAGTAAGATGTGCACAAGACAACATTTCGGACCCGATATGGACACTACGAGTATGTAGTGATGCCATTGGGGCTTACAAATGCCTCAGCGGTCTTCATGGAGTTGATGAACAACATCTTCATCGACTTCCTGGATCAGTTTGTGGTGGTCTTCATAGACAATATCTTGGTGTACTCTCATAGTATAGAGGAACATGTTGGACACTTGAGGATTGTGATCTAAGTTTTGCAGGATAGAGAGTTGTATGCCAAGCTCTCTAAGTGCGAGTTTTGGATGCTAGAGGTAGCATTCTTGGGTCATATTGTCTCCTTCGATGGGATCAAGGTTGATCCGGCAAAGATCAAGTCTGTTGCAGCATGAACGACACCGACAAACGTCAAGGAAGTGTGTAGCTTTCTTGGCCTAGCCGGCTATTACCGACACTTTGTGAGGGATTTTCGTGATTGCTCGTCCACTTACGAGTTTGATGATAAAGACTACCAGATTTGTATGGCCTGAGTAGTGTGCCTAGAGTTTTGAGGAGTTGAAGAGACGTTTGACTTTTGCTCCTATCTTGGTACAACCAAAGGGTTATGAGGATTTTGTGGTATACAGAGGGGCAGAGTGATTGCTTATGCGTCTAGATAGTTGAAGGCATATGAGGAGAACTACCCGACTCATGACTTGGAGTTGGCAGCGGTAGTTCATGCTTTGAAGATCTGGAGACATTACCCATATGGTTATTCATGTCAGATCTTCACAGACCATAAGAGTCTGAAGTATATTTTTATGCAGCGGGAGTTGAATAACCGTCAGCGTCGATGGCTCAAGTTGATCCAAGGACTTTGACCTTGAGATTCTGTATCATCCAAGGAAGGCGAACATTGTCACCGACGTCCTGAGTAGGAAGACGCCTCGAGAGAAGGCGATTGCGAGATTGACAGGTCAGCCTCAGCTGCAGAAGGATCTAGCTTGGCTAAAGCTGGACATCCAGTTTCTTGATAAGGATGCCTAGTTGTATATTTTAGAGGTTCTACTTGATTTGTTGGGTGAGATCCAACAAAAGAAGGGAACCTGCCTGACCTTGATGAGGATTAGAGAGAGGATGTCTCGTAGTGAGGCACCACAGTTCTCCATAGGAGCAGATGGAGTGATGAGACGCCGCAACTGCATTTGTATAGCCGCTGATGCGGAGCTAAGACAAAGGGTTTTAGAAGAGGCTCACTGTACACCTTACTCGGTATATCCAAGTATGGGTAAGATTTACCATGATGTGAGACGATCATATTGGTGGGGAGGGCTGAAGCCCAATGTGACCAGATTTGTGGCACAGTGTGCGACTTGTTAGCATGTCAAGATAGAGCACTGCAGACCTGGAGGTGAGCTCCATCCACTACATGTACCGTAGTGGAAGTGGAAGGACGTCTCCATAGACTTTGTGATGGGATTGAGACCTAGTAGGACTTTTGATGTTATCTGGGTTGTGGTTGATAGACTGACGAAGACTACACGTTTCATCCCTATTCAGGAAACGTGGCCAGTGTGCAGATTGGCTGAGGAGTACACTAGACAGATAGTGAGACTCCATGGTGTACCGAGGACGATCGTCTCAAATCGAGATGGGCATTGGTCTTTATTTGGCGACAGCAACATCAACGTGGCAAAAATACCAATTATTGGTGTCGGTTGTATAGAACCGTCGCCAATAGTCATGTTATTGGCGTCAGCTAATCTTTACCGTGGCTAATAGAAGGGACCATTGGCGACGGCTTATGTCGCCGACGTCAACAACCAAATTATTTGGCGCCATATGAAAATATTGCGGTAAAAAAATTAAAAAAATATAGATACAACAAATTTTCGTTAAAATTATTTAAAAATTTAAAGTTCCCACTAGGTAAAGTATGATAAAATCGTTATAACCTTTTAAATATAATTTGGTCCAGTCCGGTTCACACCTTGTTAATTTGTTTAGAACAATTTTAAAATTAAAAAAAGTAAAAAGAAAGTAAGAGAGAGTGAGAGAGTAATGTTAAAGAGAGTAATGCTAAGGAATTTAAGCTGAGAGAATGTTTTGAGTGTTTTTAATATAAAAACTGAGAACATATTATTTATATTTTTTTTAGTTATTTAAGTATACTTTCAAGGGTTTTATTTGACACCTAGGAAAAAATCTTGTTAAAACCTAAATCTAATATCGTAAGTTGTTATTCTCAAAACCGCACTTAAAACCTAAATTATTATTCATCCTCCGTTGTATTCTATATATCGTCTCCTCAAATCGACTATTGATATATCAACCCTACAAACAGTAGAGCAGCCCGGGAAGTTTGGTTCATCTTTGTATATTGACTAACCTAGCGTGAGTTTCCTTCAACCCGAATCTCCCGTCCGGCGTCCCTGAGTTCCTTCAAACAACAACATCGAACTGTCATCGAGTATCAATACCTATTTAAGCCGTCTGATTTAATTGAGCATCGATGCCTCTTTCAGCCCCTGATAACGAACATCGATGTCTCTTGTTCTTATCGATTTGTATGATTACCACAATTTTTTTCCGTATATCTAGTTTGATTTTATTTTGTTTTGTTGAGAGATGTATTTTTTTATTTGTTTATTTATTCGTTTTCTTCGTAAAAAATTCGGATTTTGAACAGATTGGAATTTTAGGATACGGAACTGAATAAACCCGTGAATCTATATTCTCTTCTCACCTATTTGACCCTAATTTTTCCCGTGATCTAAACCGTACCTTTCTCTCCCTTGACTTTTTTTTTGCCCTCTTTTGTGTAGTTTTCCCAGATCTGACTTTTGGGTGAGATTTCTGCCTTGCTTAAGGCTAATTATAGAGATTCGGGTTTTTTAATTAAATTTGGATTGATGCTATGTAGTATGTTACTTAGAGAGGGTATTATCGATTGTTGTAATAACCAAAATTTTCAATTCTTATAAATTCCGAGTCAAACCGGACTTTGACCGATTTAGACTTCTTCCATTTTAAATTCAAGCCATGAGTGGTACTTCCAATGTCCACATTCTAAAATAACCATCTATTTATCATTTTATATGATAATTAAGATTTTTAGATGACATTATATTTTCGTTAGATACAATTTTACTCACATTTATTTTACCCCTTTTTAAACCTTAATTATTTTCACTTTTCAAATAAAATAACCTTTATTTTTATTTTTACTTTTTTTTTTCCTCAAACACATGAAACCCTAACCCCTACTTCCCTTCCCACAAAACCGTAAGTTGGATTCTTTGGATAGCCGTCATCGGCACTCCCTTACCTCTCTCGCAACCTCCTTCTCTCCCCTTACCTTCTTATCACGCGGGCCACATACGGAGAAGATCAAGCAGGTTTGGAGCCCTACTCGATCGACATGGATGGTCGGAGCTCAAGGTTGGCCCCTCTCATCGCTCTCTCTCCCACACTCGTAGTCTAGCAACAAGATCCGCCAGGATCCGCACCTGCAGGAACGCCACCAGTCGCACCGGTCTCAACCAAGTCGCTGGGGTATCTTTTCCGTCTTCTTTTGTCCACGGACCGTAGTCGGTCTATTGCGCCACCAAGGGGATATCGCACCAGCCGCAACAACGAGCATATGCGAACCCGGCGAACCAGTGCGGGCTGTTGTTGGCTCACAGTTGTTCCGTCACCCCGCCTTCTTTCCGACGCCGGGGACCTCTGCACGCCGCCAACTGGACGACATCCCTCGTAATCCTCGTATAGATGTGAGACTAATTGTGGTGAGAATTTCTCGGCACATTTCAAAACCCTAGATTTTTCAATTTGGGACTTTTTTTTATTTACGAGTTGAATGTTGTACTTCCATAGATTTTCAAAACCCCAGATTTCTGAAGAATTGCTCATAATCTAAGCTCGACTTCTCAACCATGGTGATTTTTGATGAATTGCTTCATGCCAATATTGCAAGAGCAGACTCCAGGTTCTTATTGCCCTTCATGTATTTTCTTCTGTTGTTTTTAGTTCATGTCTTTCATGTCTATTTGTATAATTTTGATTGGTATATTAATCATTTTTATTTGGATGAATCGTGCAATCAACAAATCAACCTTTGTGTAAAATATAATGCTATTGTTGGACTGTTAACAAAATCTTATTTACTGATTGGTTTGTGATAAGAATGTGATGATTTGTTCTATCATCCAAAACATTTGATTTCTGCGTATTCTCTTTGATGAAGCTCTGTTATCTTGTTGTTTGCAACTGCATAGCTATTCTTCAATGGAAGGTGTTCTTTACTGCAAGCCTCATTTCGAACAATTGTTCAAGGAGACGGGAAATTTCAACAAGAACTTCCAATCTCGTATGTTTCCTAAATAAGTTTACTATCTTGTACCTTTGTTTTTGCATGTTATTGAATTTGATGATACATTTAATTTGAAACAGCTGCAAAGTCATTCAACAACATAGCAGAGAAGAGAACCCCAATGCTAGTAAATTATCCCTCTATGAGATTACCTTATTCCAACAACTTAACAATTGCTGTGTGATTCTCTTACTTGGAATGCAGGAAATTCTACATATATTTGTTATAATGAGTGGGGTTATGGCAACACTATAGGCGCCATAGATGGTATAGGTAAGGATTTATTACAAGTTTTAATCCAAATATTAATGTTTTCCAATAAATTAAAGGGCTAGCATTCATCTACGCATATTTTGAAAATCTTTGCACAAAATTGAGATCTGTTTAGCCTTTTATGCTTCTTGAAGGTTGAGCCATGGTGCAACTGGACTTGGTACAGATTAAATCAGATTTCTCTGATAATCTTGTTCCAGTTTCTTGCTTCAATTAGATTTTTTGGGCTTCTGCTAAATATCCACTTTATAATGTGCTTTTCTATTCAGTGGTTGGTGTTCAATTGGCGAGATCAGATCCAAAAGCCTTGCGAGTTTGGTGATCCTGGAGGTTTGTTGTGGGTTAAGGCAATTTTAAAGCCATTGATGTTAAGACAATTTTAAAGCGATTGATGTTAAGAAGAACAAAAGAGACAAAAGACAAGGAAGGAAGGTGATCATCTTGTTTACTTATAAGTATATTAGGTTTCTAACTTAACTCACATATAAGGATGTTGACATTTTTTGTTTAAGCATAGATCATGTAACATCAGAAAAGGAACCATTTAACGAAAATGAGGCAGTTGACGAAGAATTTGTCCAAGAAGATGTTTAGATCGTGCAAGTGTGTGATTGTGAACTTCATTACTACTTTGTTAAAGACGAAGGGCATTTTGGTTTTGTAGTTTCATATTGGGAACTTTTGTACACTTCAAATCATGTTATTTTGATTGTTTTGAATGTTAAATACACTCTTTTGATTTATGAAAATTGTTGTTGTAGCTTGATGCAGTCATTTGGATGCTTTCAATTAAACAGGTTGTAGTATAGTTTCACAAGTTATGGTATAATTATCACACCAAATTTACTGTTTGCTACGGCATGTTACCGTTAACAAAGATTAAAACTTTAAACATATTTTAACAATTTGCGACGGCTCATTGTCGTAGCCAAAAATACAAATTTTCCAACTAAATTTAAAATTTGCGACGGCCACTACCGTCGCCAAAATTCAAAATTCCGCACCAATTTTAAACTTTGAGACACACTGGACGGCGACGGCTTTTCCGACGCAAAATATTGGCGACGGTTACATCCGTCGCTTAGCCATCGCAAAAAAGTTAGCGACGGCAAAAGTCCGTGGCAAAAAAAATTTGCGTCGCCTGTTCTGGATTCGCCCCGTTTTGCCGTCGCCAACCGTCGCTGTTGATGATTGACGACGGCAAATAGCTTTTCTGCCGTCGCCAACATCCGTGGCTAATTGAATTATTTTTTGTAGTGTTATTCATGTCAGATCTTCACAGACCATAAGAGTATGAAGTATATTTTTATGCAGCGGGAGTTGAATAACCGTCAGCGTCGATGGCTCAAGTTGATCCAAGGACTTTGACCTTGAGATTCTGTATCCAAGGAAGGCGAACATTGTCACCGACGTCCTGAGTAGGAAGACGCCTCGAGAGAAGGCGATTGCGAGATTGACATGTCAGCCTCAGCTGCAGAAGGATCTAGCTTGGCTAAAGCTGGACATCCAGTTTCCTGATAAGGATGCCTAGTTGTATATTTTAGAGGTTCTACTTGATTTGTTGGGTGAGATCCAACAAAAGAAGGGAACCTGCCTGACCTTGATGAGGATTAGAGAGAGGATGTCTCGTAGTGAGGCACCACAGTTCTCCATAGGAGCAGATGGAGTGATGAGACGCCGCAACTGCATTTGTATAGCCGCTGATGCGGAGCTGAGATAAAGGGTTTTAGAAGAGGCTCATTGTACACCTTACTCGGTATATCCAAGTATGGGTAAGATTTACCATGATGTGAGACGATCATATTGGTGGGGAGGGCTGAAGCCCAATGTAGCCAGATTTGTGGCACAGTGTGCGACTTGTCAGCATGTCAAGATAGAGCACTGCAGACCTGGAGGTGAGCTCCATCCACTACATGTACCGTAGTGGAAGTGGAAGGACGTCTCCATAGACTTTGTGATGGGATTGAGACCTAGTAGGAGTTTTGATGTTATTTGGGTTGTGGTTGATAGGCTGACGAAGACTGCACGTTTCATCCCTATTCAGGAAACGTGGCTAGTGAGCAGATTGGCTGAGGAGTACACTAGACAGATAGTGAGACTCCATGGTGTACCGAGGACGATCGTCTCAGATCGAGATGGGCGATTTACCTCGAGGTTTAGGCAGCAGATTCAAACTGCTCTGGGGACGAGTCTACACTTTACGACTGTGTTTCACCTTCAGACAGATGGTTAGTTAGAGAGGACCATCCAGACCCTTGAGGATATGTTGTGAGCTTGTGTGTTGGATTGGGGACAAGTGTGGACGGATCATCTCTTACTAGTTAAGTTCTCATACAACAACATCTAGCATGCATCGATTGGGATGACCCCATATGAGGCATTGTATGGGCGTAGATTCCGTACACCGTGATGCTGGGATGAGTCTAACAGTGTTAGTGGATTATCCCCTGATCAGGTTCAGGATGATATGGCCCGAGTAGCATTGATCAGAGAGAGGATGCTAGCTGAGTGGCTGCACAGAGTCGCTAGAAGTCATATGCAGACAAGAGGCATCGACCTCTTGAGTTCAGAGTTAGAGCTCATGTCTGGCTAAGAGTATCTCCGACGCGAGGCGTCATTTGGCATAAAGGGGAAGTTGAGTCCCCGATATGTCGGTCCTTTTGAGATTCTGAACAGAGTTGGGAGGGCAGCATACAGATTGGCTTTGCCTCCGAGGTTAGAGGGTATACACCCTGTTTTTCATGTGTCTCAGCTGAAGGAGTACATACCAGATCCGAGACACATTGTGAGTTATGATGACTTGGTGGTTGAGCCGGACCACACTTTTGTTGAGCATCCGATTGCAGTCCTAGAGCGAGGTATGAGACGCCTGCGTTCGAAGGACATTCCCATGTTGAGGATACAGTGGTCGAGATGAGGTCCTGATGAGGCTACGTGGGAGGCTGAGGATAGTATCCAGAGTGAGGTATGCACCTGTAGGATCGATGAGTAGATCTTAGTGCTATCTTGGTGAGTCTTGTGATTATGTGCTTACATGCTTTAATGTGTTTATTTTCATGCCAGCTATCATGTGATATATGATCTTATTAGATCTTGATGTGCTAGCTCAAGTTATGATTTTAGTTGGAGATGGTTCTTCCTCCATGCTATCTGGATACGATTAGGATTTAGCTGGAGATGGTTACTCCTCTATGCTATTTTGATAGACATAGTTTCGCTGGAGATGTTTTTCCTCCATGCCTTGTGTTATGAGTATGATCAGGCTAGAGATGTGTTTCCTCTACGCCCTGTGATGTGAGTATGACAAGAGATGTGATTTCTTTATGCCTTTGTGATATGTTTATAGTCTGGCTAGAGATGTTTTTCCTCTACGCCCTAGATAGTTGATGTTGTTGATGGAGATGGTGATTCCTCCATGCTTGTGTTTAAGGTTATAAAATGATATAGGTTGAGACCTTTTGAGCAGAGATGTGATGCCTCCGATAGAGAGTTATACCTCGTCATATGGGTCCAAGAGGATTTGAGATTTTGCAAGTTTCGGAACAAACCTTTTTTTTAGGGGGGTGAGATGTAAGAGCCTTAGTCTTTTGTGAGATCTCGCGCATGTGCCTCAGCAGAGACGCATGTGCCTCAGCAGAGACGCATGTGCTGAGTGTGCTGAGCCATGCCTGTGCCGCCCCTACGGGCCAGACCATCCGCCCCTACGGGCCTCTTGAGCCGCCCCTGCGCCATCTGGGTCCGCCCCTGCGGATTCAGGTGTGCTGCATCCGCTTTTGCTGACTCTTGACCCGTGCTTTAACCTTTCTTCCCCTATAAGTATTCTCTTTCGCCTCCTGATGAGGTTTTTACCTCTTTACAGCTTCATCTTCTCTCCCTTACGTTCGTCTTCCTTCTTCTTCCCTCCTTGGATCTTCTTCTTGATTTCCTTGATCTTGCATGGTTTTTGGAGTGGGTTTGAGCTTTGTGGATGATGAGATGATGTTGTTGTGTTGTGTGAGCCAGTTGTGTGTGTGATTTGGGTGCTTCTCCTCTTTTAGGTTTCAGCTTGGTAAGATCTTCATCTTCCTCTCCTTTCTTTCTTCCTATCTTCTTTTCTTCCTTCTTAGCTTAGGATTCCACAAGTTGAGTCTTGTGATGAGCTTCCTAGGTATATGTTGATGTCTATATGTATATGTATGTATGTTTGGGTTACCGAATGATGAAGAAGTGAAGAGAGTCAAGTGAAGGATCGAAGAGAATTCGAAGACGTACATTCTGCTGTCCAGCCGCCCCTATGCCACCTCAGGGCCGCCCCTGCGCCTGGTGTGCCACCGCCCCTGCGTGTGGAGCCACCGCCCCTGCGCCTTCCTGTGTCCAACTCATGCGGCTTCCTTGTCATGCAGGTGTGTCTTGTTCAAGGCTTTCCTAGGTTTGCATGGACCCTTCCTTTCCTAGTGTGAGTGTTTAATAGCATGCTAGGCATGTGTATGAGGTTAGGATGATGATTATTATGATATCGATATATGCCGGTTATGGCTTTGAGAATTAGTAGGTTGTGATGTTTATAAGTTGGTTATGATCCTTATGGATCCCTTGGGTCTAGGTGTGACCCCTTTGGTTGATAGGAGATTGATATATCTCTATGCCTTGTTATTAGGCAGTGTTGATGTCTAGTTTGAGGTTGATCGTGGTTGAGAGTATCAGAAGTTGAGGTAAGTCCATAGGGCTTACTTAGCTACCATCCTTATATTGGGTGTATGCATGAGTGATGTGTGTTATATGCTTGATAACATGCGATATCGATTATTATCGACCTATGTTTTATTGATAGTCCCCTTGCAGTGGCAGTGATAACCTTTCCCTTTCATCCTGTAAGGAGTCTGGGAGGTTCTCTGACGTCAGGCCAGACCTGATATGCGGGAAGGGCACATCACCACCTCCTTAGGGTACACGGGATGTGTACCGAGACTACTCCAGATGGCTAGCAGGCCTAGAGGCGAGGATGATACGTTCCTCGTGTCACATAGTTTCATATATATATATATATATATATATATATATATATATATATATATATATATATATATATATATATATTATTTTGTGGATAACCATTTATATAAAGATGATTAAAACGGGCAAATGTGTGACAACATGATGATATGTTTATGTTTCCATGAATTGTTCTTGTGCTTATGTCAAAGATAGTTATTAAATCGTTAGCACCGCATGTAACACCCCGAATCCTAGAGGACTCGAAATGATACGAGTTGGGACCTCACAATGGGTCCCGGCCCTTAGCCTGGCAACAACTTCATCGGACCTTACAACACGACATAAATAAAAAGGCAAAACAAAGAGTTTTATAACATGAGCGGAAATAATAAGAATCCAAATTCTGAAAACAATACAGCCAAGTCTCAAAAACCAAAATTACCAACATCAGTCTCAATAGTCATAAAATAAAATATAACAGTCCCGTCCTATAATGCACGGAACCCCGGCTGCCCACTACCGCCGGATCACTCGATCGCCTCCCTAACCTGCAAGGCATCTACAAGCGGTATAAAACCGTTAGCTAACATTCTATGCATAAGTATAACGGTAAAAGCACAAACACACAACATACGCAATCAGCATGCAACACTCATTCCTTTTTATTATCTTTAATTAAGTGATACGTCATTACTAATGATACTTATTTTGTGACACGAGGGATTCCCAAACCTCGCCCCTGTCCCCGTTTACCAACGCGGAATGGTACTAATGCATGTGACCGTCTACCGGACTGGGCTGGTCGCAGGGAACCTCCTAGACTCTCGCAAGAGCTAGGCAGATGATGTCACGACCCGTTATCATACACTTGGGTCAATTATAATATACTACAGTCGGCCTATTGCGTTTTTGTTATTTATCTTAGCTATCACACACCACTCATACGCATCACACACATGCAAGAAGCTAGCTAAGTAAGTCAGTGGACTTACAGAATTAAAACTCGTCTCTCTTAACAACACTAACAGTAGCTGCAGGAACTCAGTTGCCTGTCAAAGGAGGCACGTGGATCAACATTTTTCCTTGGATACTTAGAAGTCTAAAACTCCTAAGATGTACGATTCTATGTGCAGAAGTTATTACAGTGTCTATTTAAGGTAAAATGACTATTTTATCCTTGGTTCCGAGACTTCCAAAAACCCGTAAAAGTACTTAAATTCTTACTTGAGGCTAACTAATCAAGTTCTACTCCCTAGGATGATTTTAGGTGACAACTATAAAAACTACCCATTTTCTATTTCCCGAAAAGTCACTAAAGTCCAACTACAGCTTTAAATATAAAATTAAAATAAACTTAAAAATTCTAAAATAAATTTCTAACTTATCTATGATCTCTAATCTACTCATAGGAGAAATAATTTCTTAAAACTGTTCAATCGTTATTCCTACAAAAATCTTTAAAGTTGCCTACAACACTACAATTGTTCCCATACTTAGTCAAATTTTTCTGCTGGAAAAACAGCTCAACTACTCCACTTTGAGACCCTATAACTTTCAATCCGACCGTTCATTTGTTCCCAAATTTTAATACAGTACGCTATGTATATCTATCTATGATCTATTAAAAATTCAACGGTGGATCTTCAACCAATCGTTTTAACATTGGTTCACAACAGTGGCCATTCTTACTTTCAAACCTGAAGTTTTAAAGGGAGTTTCTCACTTCAATTTATATGATAATCTGATCTACTTCACTAGGTCATCTAATGGCCATAAATTGGACACTCTAGGAAGCTACAACAACTCGCTTACTACTCATCACTTCTCTAGTTCGATCTATCCTCATCACCACACTAAAACATTTTAAAACCTAAGTACACACATGTCTATTTCATCTATAGTTTAAAGATTGAACTGCAGCCAAGATAAAGGGAGAATGATTGATCATTTACCCAAGGTTTTGATGACTGCAGAAGGTAAGTTGTTGCACTAGTGTGGGAGGGTCCGATTCCAAGGTGGCCGTCTCATCTTTTGTCACCGCAGGCCACGAACGAACAACCCTCCAACTGGTTATCTTCTGGAAAGGAGTGTGTACTGAGAGTTAGATTTAGAGAGGAACTTAAGTGTAGAAGGGCTGACTGAAATTACTTACACTACTCCGGCTGCTGGCGAGCTTTTCCTTGCAATTTCTTGTGGTTGGAACGTTGTTGAGTGTGTGCAGAATGTGGGCAACAACAGGAGGGTTTGCTGCGTGAACCTGGAGCACAGAAAGGACGACTGGCTGCTGTAGTTCCCTCGCTTCTGGCGTAAATCTGGAGCACAGGAAAGGCGTTGCAGTTCCTCTCTTCTGGCGTGAATCTAGAGCACAGAATAGGCGTTGCAGTGCCTCTCTTCTGGCGTGAATATAGGGTTGTTACAGCCCCTTAATTATCTCCTTAAATATCTCATATGTGCAGCTGTTACAAAGTGGAGAGAAGGAAAGAGAAGGGCTGGCTGTTCATACGTAAATCACAGGCTGGAGAGGGCTGCAAGCTGGGCTGGAGGGAGCTGAATGTGTTGGGCCGGAGGGGCTGTTAATGGGCTCGTAACTAGCTTCTCCCGGACTGCTGCAGGCTGGGCTCGAAGTCACCTGCTGGGCTGTTATGGGTAAGCAAAAACTGGGCTGAGAAGTATGCTGTCTTGGCTTTGTCACAGCCTTGTCGAAACTCGTCATGGCCTTGTCAGGCCCATGACTGAGTTTGTCACAGATTTGTCGGGCTTTGTCACAGCCTCGTCTCAGCTTGTCCTGCTCTCGTCACAGCTTGTCATGATCTCGTCTCAGCTTAGTCATGGCCTCGTCACAGCTTGTCATGATCTCGTCACAACTTGTCCTCAATAAGAATGAATTATAATAACTAGGGTTTGATATAAATCTATCATTTTATGTGAATTAATTTCTACATAAAATAATAGATAGTTATAAGGATTAGAGTTTGATATAATTTTATCATTTTATGTGAATTAAATTCTACATAAAATAATAGATAATTCTAAGGATTAGAGTTTGATATAATTTTATCATTTTATGTGAATTAAATTCTACATAAAATAATGAAATTTGTGAAGGAAGAGATACTAGAAAGAATGGGAAACCGTCAATGGTTTGAAGTCCGATTTGACTCGAAATTAAACGGAATAAAAATTCCGGGTATTACATCAGTTCCCCCTTAAAATAAGTTTCGTCCCGAAACTTAGGACAAGGTACTTAATTAAAGTGTCTCGAAAAGAAAAAAAAATGGTCGTTACATCAGTTCCCCCTCAAAATAAGTTTCGTCCCGAAACTTAGGGTAGTTGCCAAGATCATAAATGTAAGTGAGCCCTATGACTAACATGTTACTACATCAAGACACATATGGTTCACACACAAGCACATCAAACATATCACACATACAATCACTAAAGTAACCAAACAAGGATGTAGAACTACCTGACGGTCCTATAGACGTCTCTAGATCCGCATAAAACTCGGGATAATTCCGCCGGATACTATCCTCCGTCTCCCAAGTGGCCTCGTCAATCCCTCGTCTCGACCACCGTACTCTCAACATGGGTGTTACCTTTGATCGAAGGCGTCTCATACCTCTCTCCAAAACTGCGATCGGGTGCTCAGGAAATGTATGATCCGGCTCAACCACTAGGTCGTCATGGCTCACTATGTGTCTCGGGTCGTGCACATACTCTCTCAACTGAGACACATGGAACACTGGATGGACTCCCTCCAATCGGGGTGGCAATGCCAATCTATAAGCCACCTCTCCTATCCGCTCTAGGATCTCAAAGGGCCCGACATATCGGGGACTCAACTTCCCTTTAATGTTGAAGCGTCGAACACCCCTCGTCGGTGACACCTTCAACCATACCTGGGCGCCAACCCTGAACTCCAGAGGCCTGCGTCTCTTATCAGCATAAGATCTCTGACGGCTCTGTGCAGTCAACATCCGCTCTCGGATCAATGCTACCCGAGCCATCTCATCCTGGACCTGCTCGGGCGCTACCCCACTCATCCTCCTAGGCTCATCCCAACACAAAGGTGTACGACACCTCCGCCCATATAGTGCCTCATAAGGAGCCATCCCAATAGTCGCGTGCCAACTATTGTTATAAGAAAACTCTACCAAAGGGAGGTGGTCGGGCCATACCCGCTCCCAATCAAGCACACACGCCCTCAACATGTCCTCAAGGGTCTGAATAGTCCTCTCAGACTGCCCGTCCGTCTGAGGATGGTATGCCGTGGTGAACTGTAAGCTCGTCCCTAAGGCGGCGTGTACCTGCTGCCAGAACCTCGAGGTAAAACGCCCATCCCTATCTGAAATGATCGTCCTCGGCACTCCGTGGAACCTCACAATCTGTCGGGTAAACTCCTCGGCTAAACGAGACACCGGCCACGTTTCCTTAATAGGAATGAATCGTGCCGTCTTCGTCAACCGATCCACTACAACCCATATCGCATCAAAGCCTCTACTCAACCTCAAGCCAGTAACGAAGTCCATGGAAATGTCCTCCCACTTCCACTGGGGAACTGGAAGTGGTTGGAGCTCTCCTCCGGGACTGTGGTGCTCAATCTTGACCTGCTAACAGGTCGCACACTAGGCTACATATCTAGCCACATCGGGCTTGAGCCCACCCCACCAATAAGATCGTCGTATATCCTGATACATCTTACTCGCGCTGGGGTGGACGGAGTAAGGTGTAGAATGGGCCTCCTGCAGTATACGCTGCCTCAACTCTCTGTCAGAGGGTACACATATGCGCTCCTGGCTCCTCAAAATCCCATCTGCACCCACCACAAACTGTGGTGCCTTCCCTCTGGACATTCTCTCCCAGATCCTCGTCAGTGCTGGACAACCCTCCTGTTTCTTCCGGATCTCTTCCGTGAGATCCGGTGAAACCTCTAATGCCGACAAATGCCCGTCAGTATCGGGAAACCGGATGTCTACCTCCAACCAAATCAAATCTCTCTGCAACTGGTTCTGAACAGTCAATCTAGCAATTGCAGCCTCGCGAGGTGTCCTCCTACTAAGGGCATCGGCGACCACATTCGCCTTCCCCGGATGATAAAGGATCTCTAAGTCAAAGTCCTTAATCAGCTCTAGCCATCTCCTCTGGCGGTTATTCAACTCCCGCTGAGTGCATATGTACTTCAGACTCTTGTGGTCTGTAAAGATCTGACAAGTGGCCCCGTATAGGTAATGACGCCAGATCTTCAAGGCGTGAATAACTGCAGCTAGCTCAAGGTCGTGAGTAGGGTAATTCTCCTCATAAGTATTCAGCTGTCGAGACGCATACGCAATGACCCTACCCCTCTGCATCAGGACGCATCCCAAGCCTATCTTGGATGCATCGCTGTAAACGACGAAGTCCTCAACGCCTTCTGGCTGTGCTAGCACCGGAGCAGATGTCAATCTCTCCTTCAGCTCCTCAAAGCTCCGCTGACAGGGCTCGGTCCATGCAAATCTGATGGACTTCCTTAACAAGGAAGTAAGTGGTCTAGCAATCACAGAAAAACCCTTCACAAACCTACGGTAGTAACCAGCCAAACCTAGAAAACTGCGTACCTCCTTGACCGTCTTAGGGGGCGGCCATGATGCAACTGACTCTATCTTCGCCGGGTCCACCTTGACTCCTTCGGCAGAGACAATGTGGCCAAGGAAGGCAACCTCAGGCATCCAGAACTCACACTTAGAGAGCTTAGCATAAAGCTCTCTATCCTGTAAAACCCGCAACACCGTCCTCAGGTGTCCAGCGTGCTCCTCTCTTCTCCGGGAGTACACTAAGATGTCGTCGATGAAAACTACCACAAACTGATCTAAAAAGTCAATGAAGATGCCATTCATCAACTCCATGAAGACAGCAGGAGCATTGGTGAGCCCGAAAGGCATCACCACGAACTCATAATGACCGTATCTGGTCCGAAATGCTGTCTTCGGTATGTCCTCTTCCCGCACTCTCAGCTGGTGATATCCTGACCTCAAGTCGATACGTGAAAACACCGTAGCTCCCTGTAACTGATCCAGCAAATCATCAATACGCGGCAGCGGGTACTTATTCTTGACGGTGACTTTGTTCAACTCTCGATAGTCGATACAAAGCCTCATGGATCCGTCCTTCTTCCTGACGAAGAGGACTGGTGCACCCCAGGGAGACACACTGGGTCGGATGAAACCCTTCTCTGCCAACTCCTCGAGTTGCTTCTTAGGCTAAAGCATCTCGAATGGTGCCATGCGGTATGGAGCCTTGGAGATCGGCCTCGTGCCGGGCTCCAACTCAATCCCAAAATCTACGCTCCTCTGTGGTGGTAAGCCAGGCGGCTCGCCAAAGACATCCTTGAACTCGCAAGCTACCGGGGTCTCTGCTAATGATGAACTCGTCTCCTCCTTCATGGCGTAACACTAGAAGGCCTCACATCTCTGACCTATGAGCTTTGCGGCTCGGACCGCACTAATGACTGTCCCTATCTTTCCGAGGTCCCACCCTCAAAAGACTTCCTCCTGCCCAGACTCCGTAGTGACCGTCACTGTCCTCTTCCTGACGTCCAGAACAGCTCTATGACGGTCCATCCAGTCCATCCCAAGTATGACTTCCTCATGCACTAAGTGCATGACGTGAAAGTCGGCTAGCCAGTCACGACCTCCCAAGTGGATAGGACAATCGTGAATCTCCTAAGTACCACGAACCCTACTCCCATCGGGTAACCTTATAAGGAAAGGTTCCCCCTCTACTGTATCTAAGGTCAGCCTATCTATGCAATCATTAGATATGAAAGAGTGTGTCGCACCCGTATCAAAAAGTACTCGGACTGGAAAGCCATGAATCGTGATAATACCTGTGGTTGCGGGCGCTGCTCGCTCTACGGCACTCCTCAACTCAAAGACTCGAGCCTGAGTACCCCTAGTCTCTGAAGTGCCTCCACCACGCCCTCTACCTCTAGCTGGAATCTGAGCAGAACCCTGTGAATATGCCTGACCCGGAGCCCGCTGCTGCTGACCCCGAGCCTGATACTGAGACTGCCTCTGTCCTCCTCCTGGGTACCAGCTGGTGAGGACCCCTACTGTGATGTTACCTTGCCCTGTCGGCAAAAGGTAGCCCTGTGGCCCAGCTGGCCGCAAGTAAAACATGTAACTGGTGGCCTCCTGCACTCCGGCTTAATGTATCCCTGCTCCCCACAGTTGTAGCACTGACGTACTCTAGATCCCATCGGTGGTGCCACCTGATGACTAGAACGGCCCTGGGACTGACCACGCCTATGACCTGACCCTCCTACTCCAGTACTGACTGGTCGGGTCCTCTGTCTCTTGTCTGACCCTCCAGACTGCATAGCTCTACGGTGACCCAGTCGGTCCCTTTCATACGCTGAAGCCCGATCCTGATAATCAGCTAAGGAATCACAGCGGAACCCTGCTAAATAGGAGCGGGTAGTCTCTCTCAGTCTCCGGGAAAATAGATACACGTGCTGGTCCACAGGTGGTGCAGCAGGACCCAACAGTGACAACTCCTCCCGGAACTTCCTAATAGCCTCAGCTATCGGAACATCCTCAAAACCTGCCTCCAAGAAGTCCTGCACTCGGTCCCTTCTCAGTGAGGTAGGACAAAAGGTCTCTCTCACGAGAGTCAGCAACTGCTCGAATCGGGACACTCCGCCCCTCACTGTCCTCCACCAGTACTGTGCCTGGTCCCTAAACAATGTCTAAACCAGCTCCACCTTACGACTCTCAGGGCAGCGAATCGCCTCTAGCGCGGACTCCACATGACTGATCCAATGTTCCACCTCAAGTCCAACGTTCCCGTCGAAGGTGGGAACTCGCTGATGGTTGAATGTCTTCAACCATTCATCTGGTCTCGGTACCCTCAGCTCATCTCTCACTCGGTCATCCTCGACAGCTCTCACTGGTGCAGCTACCACCAGTGGAACTACCACCTGAGTCACCCTCTAAGAGACCTCTACTGACCTAGCTGGCACTGGCGGTGCTGGAGGTGGTGCTCCGGCCCTGTATGCCTCTTGCACCTGCTGGACATAAGCTCGATACTCCAATGCTCCAATCGATACGCGGCCAGAATCAGCAGGCCCTGCACTCCGTACTCCGGACCTAGTAGCAGTCTCATCCTTAACCTCTGGAACAATACTCTCGGCCACCTCCTCAGCAGGTACATCCGCAGCTGGCGGATCTACAACAGGGACACGTCCTCGACCTCGGCCCCTGTGAGGCCTGCCCACACGTCCCTATCTTGGGGCTCCAGGAGGAAGGGGAGGTCGGCCCTCTCCTCGTCCAACGTAAGCTGTCGCTCTCGTACGTGCCATCTGGTAATGACGTGATCAATATACGACTACTTTAATTCCTAGTAAGGACATGACTATCTTATTACTTTAGGTCACTTCTAAAGGTCACAAAGTTACTAAATTACAAGTTATAACAGAAGTCCAGTAAACTATGCTATCGAGTTTAGCGGAGGTAGTGGCGGTCCGTGCATTCTATCCCAACCCGTTTATGCTCATGGTTTGGAAAACAAAATTTTCATTTTAAAAGTTCGGAACCCTTGCGGTTTCCGTTTATTTGTTTATTCGGCCTTTTTGAAGATGGCGAGTGCCGTTGTTTCCAACCTAGAGCTCTGATACCATATTGTAACACCCCGAATCCTAGAGGACTCGAAATGCTACGAGCTGGGACCTCACAATGGGTCCCGGCCCTTAGCCTGGCAACAACTTCATTGGACCTTACAACACGGCACAAATAAAAAGGCAAAACAAAGAGTTTTATAACATGAGCGGAAATAATAAGAATCCAAATTCTGAAAACAACAGAGCCAAGTCTCAAAAACCAGAATTACCAACATCAGTCTCAATAGTCATAAAATAAAAAATAACAGTCCCGTCCTATAATGCACGGAACCCCGGCTGCCCACTACCGCCGGATCACTCGATCGCCTCCCTAACCTGCAAGGCATCTACAAGCGGTATAAAACCGTTAGCTAACATTCTATGCATAAGTATAACGGTAAAAGCACAAACACACAACATACGCAATCAGCATGCAACACTCATTCCTTTTTATTATCTTTAATTAAGTGATACGTCATTACTAATGATACTTATTTTGTGACACGATGGATTCCCAAACCTCGCCCCCGTCCCCGTTTACCAACGCGGAATGGTACTAATGCATGTGACCGTCTACCGTACTGGGTTGGTCGCAAGGAACCTCCTAGACTCTCGCAAGAGCTAGGCAGATGATGTCACGACCCGTTATCATACACTTGGGTCAATTATAATATACTACAGTCGGCCTATTGCGTTTTTGTTATTTATCTTAGCTATCACACACCACTCATACGCATCACACACATGCAAGAAGCTAGCTAAGTAAGTCAGTGGACTTACAGAATTAAAACTCGTCTCTCTTAACAACACTAACAGTAGCTGCAGGAACTCAGTTGCCTGTCAAAGGAGGCACGTGGATCAACATTTTTCCTTGGATACTTAGAAGTCTAAAACTCCTAAGATGTACGATTCTATGTGCAGAAGTTATTACAGTGTCTATTTAAGGTAAAATGACTATTTTATCCTTGGTTCCGAGACTTCCAAAAACCCGTAAAAGTACTTAAATTCTTACTTGAGGCTAACTAATCAAGTTCTACTCTCTAGGATGATTTTAGGTGACAACTATAAAAACTACCCATTTTCTATTTCTCGAAAAGTCACTAAAGTCCAACTACAGCTTTAAATATAAAATTAAAATAAACTTATAAAAATTCTAAAATAAATTTCTAACTTATCTATGATCTCTAATCTACTCATAGGAGAAATATTTTTTTTAAAACTGTTCAATCGTTATTCCTACAAAAATCTTTAAAGTTGCCTACAACACTACAATTGTTCCCATACTTAGTCAAATTTTTTTGCTGGAAAAACAGCTCAACTACTCCACTTTGAGACCCTATAACTTTCAATCCGACCGTTCATTTGTTCCCAAATTTAAATACAGTAAACTATGTATATCTATCTATGATCTATTAAAAATTCAACGGTGGATCTTCAACCAATCGTTTTAACATTGGTTCACAACAGTGGCCATTCTTACTTTCAAAACTGAAGTTTTAAAGGGAGTTTCTCACTTCAATTTATATGATAATCTGATCTACTTCACTAGGTCATCTAATGGCCATAAATTGGACACTCTAGGAAGCTACAACAACTCGCTTACTACTCATCACTTCTCTAGTTCGATCTATCCTCATCACCACACTAAAACATTTTAAAACCTAAGTACACACATGTCTATTTCATCTATAGTTTAAAGATTGAATTGCAGCCAAGATAAAGGGAGAATGATTGATCATTTACCCAAGGTTTTGATGACTGCAGAAGGTAAGTTGTTGCACTAGTGTGGGAGGGTCCGATTCCAAGGTGGCCGTCTCTTCTTTTGTCACCGCAGGCCACGAACGAACAACCCTCCAACTGGTTATCTTCTGGAAAGGAGTGTGTACTGAGAGTTAGATTTAGAGAGGAACTTAAGTGTAGAAGGGCTGACTGAAATTACTTACACTACTCCGGTTGCTGGCGAGCTTCTCCTTGCAATTTCTTGTGGTTGGAACGTTGTTGAGTGTGTGCAGAATATGGGCAACAGCAGGAGGGTTTGCTGCGTGAACCTGGAGCACAGAAAGGACGAATGGCTGCTGTAGTTCCCTCGCTTCTGGCGTAAATCTGGAGCACAGGAAAGGCGTTGCAGTTCCTCTCTTCTGGCGTGAATCTAGAGCACATAATAGGCGTTGCAGTGCCTCTCTTCTGGCGTGAATATAGGGTTGTTACAGCCCCTTAATTATCTCCTTAAATATCTCATATGTGCAGCTGTTACAAAGTGGAGAGAAGGAAAGAGAAGGGCTGGCTGTTCATACGTAAATCACAGGCTGGAGAGGGCTGCAAGCTGGGCTGGAGGGAGCTGAATGTGTTGGGCCGGATGGGCTGTTAATGGGCTCGTAACTAGCTTCTCCCGGACTGCTGCAGGCTGGGCTCAAAGTCACCTGCTGGGCTGTTATGGGTAAGCAAAAACTGGGCTGAGAAGTATGCTGTCTTGGCTTTGTCACAGCCTTGTCGAAACTCGTCATGGCCTTGTCAGGCCCATGACTGAGTTTGTCACAGATTTGTCGGGCTTTGTCACAGCCTCGTCTCAGCTTGTCCTGCTCTCGTCACAGCTTGTCATGATCTCGTCTCAGCTTAGTCATGGCCTCGTCACAGCTTGTCATGATCTCGTCATAGCTTGTCCTCAATAAGAATGAATTATAATAACTAGGGTTTGATATAAATCTATCATTTTATGTGAATTAATTTCTACATAAAATAATAGATAGTTATAAGGATTAGAGTTTGATATAATTTTATCATTTTATGTGAATTAAATTCTACATAAAATAATAGATTATTCTAAGGATTAGAGTTTGATATAATTTTATCATTTTATGTGAATTAAATTCTACATAAAATAATGAAATTTGTGAAGGAAGAGATACTAGATAGAATGGGAAACCGTCAACGGTTCGAAGTCCGATTTGATTCGGAATTAAACGGAATAAAAATTCCGGGTATTACACCGCATATGCATTCCTTATATATATATGGTTAGTTAATGGTTTTATACCGTATTGTAGATGCTTTGCGGGATAAGAGAGTTGCAGAGTGATCCGGCAGGGTGACTAGCTGAGGACTTCCGTACATAGGTGTTGTGTGGGCTTTTGGGGATGTTTGTATACGATGGTTATGATGTTGTGGTTTTGTACTCGGCTATGTGTTGTATACTCTTTTGATATACAGTTGTACCGTTTTATGTATTTGTTTTTATTTCTGTCGTTGCCTTGTTGTAAGGTCCAGTAAGCTTGTTGTCAGGCTAAGGTCAGGAATTACTATGAGATCTTAGCCCAATGTGACGCCCAAGTCCCGCAGATTCGAGGTGTTACATGCACAACCTTGAGATCCTTAATCACAACAAAAGAAATATTTAAGGCACATAAGAAGTCTAAGAATATCTTAAGATAGGGTAAGAACATATATCATTAAGGGTATCATATCCTATGATCCTCCAAATGGTATGAAAGACATAATAAATAAGCCTTAATTATAAAAAGATACATGTTAATAGAAAAAGACCAAACATATTATGAAATAGGGAAAAAGAATGAATTACAGGACCGTTGCTCTTAACATTCTTAACTTTATCTTTAATCAAGCTTCTCGAAAGAAGTAAGGTTCTTCCATCACAAGATAAACAAATCATTAATCATAGAAGAATCAAATTCAACGATGAATCTAGGTACAATTCAACCCGCTCTTCTACATACTTAAGCGAACTATCATGCTCAGCCAAATCATTAGTTGCAACGTTATCCTCAATAAAAGCAACATGTGATATAAGAGTTAAATGATGATAAACATGATTAGCGAGAGATGAAATCACTTCAGTACAAGTAGGATCAATATTGTCATCTAGCATCCTAAAATCAGTATCTCTATCGATGTGATCAATAGGATCCGAAAATTAAACAATGTATCCAATAAATTGAGCATGCAAGACAAGGAATGTATTTTTAGTAATTTGATCAAAACTATTAATAGAATCTCTTATAAATTCAGTAAGTTTATGAACATGAATTATAGGCTCGACATTCATAGTGATAGTTATGATAAACATACTTATAGACATATGTCATGAGAATGATATGCTCGGAAGAACACGCATTCACAATATTAAACTTCAAACAGTTAAGGTAGGGTGAGGTGACGTCTAATGTTAACATTTTGACAATATTCATTGAATTCTCTATTGCAGAATTCAAGTCCATTGTCAGTCCTAAGGTGTTTGACTTTGTTACTGGCTTGGTTTTCAACAAGGTTTTTCCATTTCTTGAATGTTTCAAAGGACTTTGTTTTCAAGAGATAGACCCAAACTTTCCTAGAGTAATGGTTAATGAAGAAGATGAATTATTTCCTTCCTCCAACTATTTCTACTTGGACAGGCCCCCAAAGTTCAAATTGGGTCTCTAGAGGTTGCTTGGATACATAACTAGAGAGAAACTATGTTTGGTTTCCTACCTAACACACAGGTTTCATGCAACTCTAGGTTAGCAGGTTTCTTATCTATAAAACCATGTTGAAATAGGCTAAGCATACCCTTGTTACCCATATGACCCAGCCTATCATGGAGCAGTGAAGTTTGTGCTAAGGTCAAGTTGTCAGGAGTCTTAACTAGGTTAAGATGGGAAGAGGTCACGGAAGAGGTCACTACATGATACAACCCTCCTCTCTTAACACTCTTAATCAGGACAACCCCATCTCTAGCCACATCTCTAACACCATTTTTGGTGATGATAGAACATTTTAGGTCATCAAAGATTGTTTCATATAAAAGATTTCTTCTAAGTTTAGGTACCCATCTAATATTTTGAAATATTCTAGTTATTCCATCATGCAAGGATAGAGGTAAGTTTCCTATTCCTTTTATAGCTAGACTAGTATTATCTCCTAGCATAACTTCACCAGCATTGTACAATTTTATGCTACTAAAGGCAGACTTATTAGACATAGCATGCATATTACAACTACAGTCTAGGATCCAATCATTGCTATTTTCAATCACAAAAGCACACATAAGCAGTTCATGATGATATGCAATTTGATAATCGTAACCAAAATTGAGCATGTGAGACTTAGAGTTCATATTGCAGAAGAGCACATAAACAATTCACTAGGCTAATCAGATTCACATATAAATGTATAGTGAGAATACTTGTCCTTGTTAGATCATCTTTCTTTTTCTTTCTACATTTATCCTGTAATTGCTCTAACTTACTACAATAGAAGTATTTTTTTATTCTTTTTATCAAAATCATTAGATGAATTAGATTTGTCCTTTTTCACGATCATCTTTCTACTTATTAATTGTTTGTATTTATTTTATTACCTTTCATTATGTGAGCCTCAAATTTGTTATCAGTTGTGAAGAATCGGTAGGTGAATAAAAAGGATAAAATATACTCTAGAAGGAGGGGTTGAATAGAGTATGGGAACTTTTCGTAAAACCAATCTCAAGGCCTTGAAACCAATTTCAAGGGCCTTGATGTCGATCTGAACTCTTTATGATACACTTTGATTTCAAGGGCTTTGGAACAACTTTAAAGGGCCTTGACTTTGTACTCCTGCAAAACAAAGTTAGTCACAATAAAACAAGATAAAATGTGGAATGTAAAAGATCGACACGAGGATATGTTTACGAAGTTCGGCTCAAATAGCCTACTCTCCGTCCCAGGGTATAGCCTTAGGATCTGACTATCTATTATCAGCTTCAAAGAGTCATACATACAAACTAGAAGAAATATCCTTTTCTCATTGTAGTCAATGCTACGATCTAGCTCCAACTCTTCACCTTGATATAATAGCCTAGTTACTTCGCAGAGTAACACACACTCGAGTATAACACTCTTTAGATATACCAATGGAGCTCTTGAGTTTTATCTCTCTCTAGGGGATAATGCTTTTTAGAGAAAGAGAGAAAGAAAAAACTGTTTGATCGAATGAAGATGTTTTGGATCGCTTGAAGACTATTGATGTTTCCGTGTAAGCTTCTATCTTTGTTCTTCAATCGCCATCTTCATTTATAGCCTTCTATGGAGAGGTCTTCTAGCCGTTGGAAAGATGACCGTTTAAAGATGATTCTTCTTTTCCATGAAGATCGCTTCTTTGTTGAGATGAGGTAGACGTTGTAAATCTTCATCTCCTGGAACACGTTGATCTCTTTGTCCCTTAATCTTCTCGTAATGGGAGAGGATCTTTGTGCTTTTTGGTTGAGAGAATCTTGAATAAAGATCGTTGCAAGATCCTTCATTGGTTGGTTGAGATCTTCGGACTATCATATCTTCTTCTAGCCGTTGAGCAAATCTTTCCTAGAAGTTTTTCTTTAGTGATTTGAATTCCTTTAGCGTGTAGCCTTGACGTCTTTGTTCCCTTGAAATTAATTTCAAGGCCTCCATCTTTTAATCACTCTAAAATCCTTGTCTTTCCTTTGAAGTATCTTTCAAAATCTGCACTTATTCAATACAAACCACCAAACCAAACCAAGCAACTCGATATATAATCAATAAATTGTTAGTGTATTAAACTACTTTATTTGTGTTTAAGGGTTCAATCATCATCACTTGTACAATTATATAATCAAGGTGGAGTTTTAATCTCCCCCTTGATGGAAGACAACACAAATGTTTCGTACTTGCATTGTAAAGTTAGCGATGCATATATGAATATCAAACTAACTTAAAATGTAGAATATCGAAAAATGTCGGATCACATTTATTTCTCCCCCTTTGTCTTTCAACAAGGGAGAAAAACAGTCAAAGCAAGAGAGTTTTAAAGCGTTACAACCCAAAAAAAGTACTTTAACAAAACCACAAAAACAATCAAGCTTTTCAAAAACAAGTCTTTGATATCTGAATCAATGGCCTTGACAGTCATGGTCATCCAGAGAACTTCATTCTTGATACCACCTGGAAGAGCTCCCTTTTCTTGAATGCTCCTTCAAGCACATCTTTCTCCAACGATGTTGAGTGTTCAGGAGGTCATGTTCTTTGTGGGAAATGTATGTTCGCCTCTGATAAGAATTCTTGTCATATTTCTTGACAACACCAAATTCTTCAATATGCAAAACGTTTGGATCCCCAGACGATGGTTGGCGAATAGGACGATCCTTGACGATCTTATAGCACTGTGTCATGACCTGTTCAACATCCTTTGTGGTAGCTTTCCCATCTTCTTCTATTAAGGGCTTGATGTTGTTGGCAGCTGTAAGAGAAAGAGCGTTTACATGAAACATCTGATTAATTTTCTGATTTAAAATACCCAGTAGATCTCGTATTTCATCCTGACGGTTAGTCACTGTTGATCGGAAGAAAACAAGATCACTTCTCAAAGAGTCCAATCCTCTTTCTACAGCTTCCAGACGTTGTACAGTGGTATAATTCCATGTTGGTTGCTCCTTTAGAACCCATTCACCAGTGGCAGTTCTCTTAATCCCCATACTGTCAAAGAATTCCTCATCCAGTTCTCCACACACAAAATGTTGCTCCTCATCAAAATAATCAATCGAAAAGTGTTGAATGATTTTTGGGAGCAAATTTCCATATGACAAGTGGCAATCACTAGGAGAATTTATAATGTTAACCCTAAGAGACAAGATAATTTCTGGAAGATTAACTTCTAGCCCATTCAACACATGATACAAATATGCAAGTAGTTGATTTGTCAGCACATCCTTGTTGTTAACCCTTGGTACCACACATCTAACCAAAAGAGTACAAACAATTCTGGCTTCAAGGGTTAGACAAGTAGTGGTAGGTTGTGGTAAGACAATGGGTAGAAAAAAATTGTTCTTTAGCCATCTTAACGGTTCTAGCGGGGGTAGGGTGATAAAAAGCATCATAGCAAGGAAGACCAAAAATATCAGTAATAATCTCAAAGGTAATGGTGATTTTCTTACCTTTAACGACAGAATCCAGAATCCATTCTCCCCTTTCTCTTCGGGCGGATAAGTTGATGTAGAAAAACTTGGTTAATGGAGGGAAGGATGTCTCCCCTGGGTTGAGAAGAATCCAGATAGAACTTGCTTGAAGCACTTCAAGCCCTGGTAGAGAGAGGCATGTGAATAGTTCTCGATCGACTAATTCACACATGCATTCATGTCGTTCGTCGAACTCAGTCAGCCATTTCTTGACGGCTATTTGAATTCCAAACCAGTGTGAGGGAATGCCCGTCTTGGCAAATATTTCAGCATCATCCATATGAAACGGGGCACTGGAGCTTGAATCTAAACCCGAGCTTGAGTCAGAATCTGAGTTGGAGGAAATCTGAACAACTCTTTGTCGTTTGGGAGCCGATGATGCGGCATCATCAACGGAAGGTCTCTTAGATGCCATGAAAATTTTTGAGAGAGAGAGGAAGCGGGTTTGTGAAAAATTGAAAGAGTAAAGCACAGAGTTTGCAAAGAGAAGATGAAGCAGAAGAGATAAAGAAAGAAGAGAAGTAGTATTGAAGGAAAGAAGTCACATCAACGTCAGATCACTAAGATATTGAGAAACTCAAAATCTGGGGAGAATCATTGTTGATTAAAATTATTTCCATAAATTTTGTAACTACTTTTCAAAGTTCTTTGAATTTGAAAATAAAGCCTTTTGAAATCCTTTTTAAAGAAAACTCTTAAAAACAATTTAGGAATTTGAATATCTATCGATATGAATTCCTAAATGATATGTGTTAATCAATTTACCCTTGAATTTTTTCAAGGCCCTTGAATTGCCTTTCAAGGCCCTTGAAAAAGAAAACCGGGTTGCATACAAAGGAGAAAATAAAATGATTTGCTCCCCCTACGTTAATGCTTCCTTGTTCAACATACCAAGCTCCAATCTAATAAAATTAAATTGCTCTTCAGGAACAGGCTTGGTAAAGATATCTGCAAGCTACAAGTTAGTATATATAAAAGAGATCGAAACATCACCTTTCTCAACATGATCATGTATGAAGTGTTGCCTTACATCAATATGCTTAGTCCTTGAATGTTGCACAGGGTTTTTGGTTATATAAATAACACTAGTATTATCACATTTTATAGGAATACCTTTCAAATCAAATCCAAGATCATGAAGTTGTTTAGCAATCCATAGAATTTGTTCACAACAAGCTCCCACAACTATATATTCAACTTCAGCTATGGATAGGGCGACATAATTTTGCTTCTTGGAGTGCCAACTAATTAGGGATGACCCTAAGAATTGGCAACATCTAGAAGTGCTTTTCCTATCAAACTTATAACCTGCAAAGTCTACATCTGAATAGCCAACAAGATGAAATGAGCTTTGACGTGAGTACCATAACCCTAAATCCTTAGTACCATTGAGATACCGAAACATTCTTTTCACAACTATCAAGTGTGACTCTTTAGGATCAGTTTGAAATCTTGCACACATGCACACGCTAAACATAATGTCAAGTCGACTAGCTGTTAAATACAACAATGAACCGATCATACCTCGATACTCCTTTTGTACTACATTTTTGCCATCTTTGTCATGGTCAAACGAAAGTGTCGAACTCATAGGAGTCTTTGCGACCTTAGATTGATCCATCTTATACTTCTTAAGCAAGTCATAGTATACTTGCTTTGATTGAGAAAACTTTTTTTCTTTGCTTGTGTAACTTGAAGTCCAAGAAAGAAATTGAGCTCACCCATTAAGCTCATTTCAAATTCCCTGCACATAATATCTAAAAATTCCTTGCAAAGGGAATCATTAGTAGTACCGAATAATATATCATCAACATAGATCTGTACTACTAATATATCGTTGCCTCTGGTTTGGTGAATAAATTTTTATCAATCAAACCTCTTTTGAATTTTTTTTCAAGAAGATACTTGGACAATATTTCATACCAAGCTCGAGGAGCTTGCTTAAGACCATAAAGAGCTTTGTCCAATTTAAAAACGTGATCAGGAAATTCATCATTTTCAAAACCAGGGGGTTGAGCAACGTAGACTTCTTTTTCGAAGAGGCCGTTTAGGAAAGCAAATTTTACATCCATTTGAAACAATTTTATACCCATGAAAGATGCAAATGCGAGTAGCATACGTATGGCTTCTAACCTGGCAACCGGAGCAAAAGTCTCCTCATAATCAATACCTTCTTCTTGGTTATAGCCTTGTGCTACAAGTCTTGCTTTATTTTGTATGACTTTGCCACTTTCATCCAACTTATTCGAAAGAACCATTTTGTGCCGATGACGGATTGATGCTTTGGTCTTGTAATAAGAGTCCAAACCTTGTTTCTCTCAAACTCATTTAGTTCATTTTGCATGGCAATAATCCAATCGGGTTCTTGAAGAGCTTGAACATAATTCTTTGGCTCAACAAGAGATACAAACGCAGAGAATGCACATAGATTGTTTATCTTTAGATCGAGTTTGAACTCCTGCATTTGGATCTGAGATCACATTCTCTTGTGGATGGTATGAATAGTGTTGAAATTTTCTTCGTTTGTAGGATGGAGCAGCAACTGAAGGTTGAGCCTCATATGCTTGACTAGATTCAGGGTACCGTTGATGTATTGCCCTTGGATCCTATCTCAAGGCCTTGAAGTTGAGTTTCAAGCCCTTGAAATGGAGTTCTGACATTGCAGTTTTCTGTTTCAAGGTCTTGACGATGTGTTTCAAGGTCTTGAGGGTTTTCTTCGGTATCTTGAATCTTTTCTTGCATATTCTTTTCTTGATCTTTATGATCTTCATCTTCATCCGAATTGTGATCTTCTCGTTGATTCAGATTTAGATCTGCAAAACTTTCACTCAAAGTGCCATCATTGCTTTCATAAAAAATAACGTGGATACTTTTCACAACAATTTTGGTACGTTTGTTATAAACACGATAAGCATTGCTATTTGAAGCATATCCAATGAATATAGCTTCATCACTACGTGCATCAAATTTCCCAAGGTTATCTTTGCCATTGTTATGAACAAAACAAGTACATCCAAAGGGTTTGAAATATGAAATATTTGGTTTCCTTCCTTTAAAGAGTTCATAAGGAGTCTTTTTCAAAATAGGGCAAATGAAACTTCTATTCAAAATGTAATTAGCAGTGTTTACTCCTTCAGCCCAAAAACTTTTCGGCAAACTGTTTTCTAAAAGCATAGTCCTAGACATATCCTCAAGAGTGTGGTTCTTACGTTCCACAACTCCATTCTATTGAGGAGTTCTAGGAGCTGAAAAGTTATGTGAAATGCCATATTTTGCACAAAACAAATCAAACTTAGTTGATCAAATTCTCTACCATGATCACTTCTTATAGAAACGATTGGTAGATTTGTCAAGGTTTGCAACTCCTTACATAAATTTGAAAACTCAACCAATGCTTCAGATTTTTCTCGTAGGAAAGAAATACATGTGAAACGAGAGAAATCATCCACAATAACAAGGATGTACTGCTTGCCTCTATGAGATTTGACACGAATAGGTCCACAAAGATCCATATGTAAGAATTCAATGGGTTGAGAAGAACTTACAACTTTTTTCGGTTTGAATGAACCACTTGTTTGTTTACCTTGTGTACATGCTTTACATAGTTCATCCACCTTGAAATTTAGGTTTGCAAGCCACGTACCAAATTTTTTGAAAGTAGCTTCTGCATTGTGTGCATACTTGCGTCACCAAGTCACATATTTGAGAGACATTTTAGCTTAGTTCCTAAAACTTGGTTAATACTCATAGAATAAACAATGTTACATCTAGGAGCAGTAAGCACAATGCCACCCATCGTTTTGTCATGAACTTCACATTTTTCTGAATCAAACAATACTTTGTTGCCCTTATCACATATTTGAGAGATGTTAAGCAGATTATACTTCAAACCGTCAACCAGATATACATCATCAATGAAGTTAGATGAATCATAACATATTTTACCAATGCCA
Organism: Fagopyrum esculentum; assembly: GCA_033239045.1. Lineage (NCBI taxonomy): Eukaryota > Viridiplantae > Streptophyta > Magnoliopsida > Caryophyllales > Polygonaceae > Fagopyrum > Fagopyrum esculentum. The sequence continues at coordinate 50,087,178 of BSUD01000001.1, read as the reverse complement.
ATAATGTCACACTTTCCTTTATCACCAAGCGTAATGGTTCCATATGATTGTTTCTTTAAATCTGAGAATAGTGAGCTTTCTCCACTCATGTGTCTTGAGCAACCACTATCTAATATCCATTTATCCTCCTTTACCTTGGTGATATCTTGCAAAACAGCAAACATCAACCTTTCCGGGTCGACTAAATGGCATATTTTGGTACATATTCAGGTTCGATCATGTTTGGTGGTCTAGTACCTTTAGGAACCCAGATTTGTTTGACCAGTTTCCTTAAACATAGAGGATAATTGTTTCTAATAATATAAGGGTCATTTATTCTATATGGACATGTAGATTTCACATGACCCTTTTTACAATAGTAGAATCAAGTAGGCATATGAATACTTCATTTGGCTTTGACAAAAGTGGTAGTTGGTTTTCTACGAAAGCTCCTATAATAACCTATACCATTTTTGTTACGTGATGACTTTTGTTCACCCATCATTATTCAAGATTAGCTTTTGAACAAGTAAATTTAACAAGTGTAGCCTTCTAGTCTTGACACGTTAAAGTTAGATCAACTTTCTCTTTCTCTAGATCGATATAGTTTTGATGAAGAGAGGAGAGGTTGTTTATGACATGAATTATATGCCATTATAATCATGCATATTGTGGATGTTTTACCTCAATTTCCCTTACATTAGGAGAGATTTGTGTACCTTTAAGGTTTATTTCATTTATATTTTGGAAATAGAGGTCTACACGAGTTTTGGTTGAATTATAGGTAAATTCGATGGAATTGGAAGCAAAAGTGGAGCAAGGAGCAGCTAAGATCAATAAGGAAGCTTAAGGAACCTTTGAGGAGTCATGAAGAGCGAAGAAAGTGCGTAGAAGAGTCATACAAGGAAGGAAGGAAACAAGTCAAGTGGCGAGCACTTAATGTTGTGAAAAATCGGGTGATTTATACATAAATCAGACGATTTTCCTGTAGCAAAAATCGTACGAGTTATCTCCTAGATCGACCGAGTTTTGCTTGTAACCGTCTAAAAAATATTACGTTCGAAAGTCCATTGCTTTCGGGCTTGAGAAGTAATATGCCAAGCAACCCATTAGTGAGGAAGTATACATTGGAACCCCAGGAACGAAAATCGGGGGTTCGCACAGTGGAAGACTTATGAGTTCTTACGAGATTGAAGATTCTTGGGGAGGAAGATTGAAAGAAAGGAACAAAAAAATCAAGATTCAAGGAAGTTGTGAGATCTTTTGTTTCCTTTTTTGTTATTGCCATTTGTGAACACATTGTTGAGTGCTTTGAGAGATTATTTTGAAAGTTTTTAAGGATTGATTACAGATTTGGAGATTCTTTGGATATTATGCAAAGTTTGGTTTTCTTTATTCAATCTTGATTTTGATTCAAAGATGAAAATAATTGGCTAAAAACCTTGTGATTCTGGGGAGAATAGTTGATGATGGAGGCTTATATGATGATACACTGAACTCATTTAACCATTTGGAACCTCAGAGTTGAGATTTAACCTTTGCGACATGGAAAATTGGACTGTTCTTGAGCAGATCGGCCGCGTTTACTTAGAACAACCCGAGTTTTCCCTCTGACGTCCCTTAATTGCTTTATCCTTTAACCAAAGTTAAACATTGCCTAAATCCTAGTATTGCCTAACCTTTCTAACCCCTATCCAAGTGTAAGAAGAGACTTCATCATTGATTCTTCACTTGGTAGCCAAAGCTTGCAAGATTTGGGTAATAGAGAGACTTAACATCCTCTATTAAGATTGAGTGTGCCTTTCATCCTTACCTTCGAGAGTTATATCCTTGGGTTTGGATGGATAGTTTGAGTGTTAATCCTTTCTTTGAGTACTCTTCTTGACGAGACTCGACATCCTTCGGGTTGAGAGCTTCTAAGTTGGGATAAGTGAGTAATGAAACTTCATCGTACATTTATACCTTTCTTCGAAACACATAACCTTGGCAACGCCAACTCTATCCTTTGATCTTTAGAAGTGCCTTGAATCGAAAGCCACAATCGGATATTTGAATCCTTGGAATCATTTGTCTCCTACATATTTACAAAATCTTTTACATCTTGCCAGATATTTTGAAAGCGATTTTATTCTCACAAAATCCCTGAGTTCGAGTCTGGAATTTCTTGCCTTACTACAGCTGATCCGTACACTGCAGGTTCGCTTTGCTTAATTTCAATTTTTATAAATTTAAGACTTTGATGCACACTTTTGAGCGAACAAGTTTTTGGCGCCGTTGCCGGAGATTTGGTCTAGACCAAATTCGGTTTTTCAGTTGTCTGGCTTGTGAGCTTTTGCTCTTCTTATTTGATCTATCTACCTTAGTGATCTTCCAGATTTCTCTTTAGGTGCATGTGAAGGTCTCGATCCGCGAAAGACCTCGTTCCTTTTGATCCTGAACCGGAGAAAACATTGAAGAAAAAGTTAAGAGAGAAAAAGATGGCTGAACATAATGAAAGGAACATCCAAGAGGAGTTGGATAAAACTCGAGCTCAACTCAATACAAGTGAAAGAAGACGTATTGAAGAGCAAGCTATCGCTCGTGCTGATAGAGAGCGAAATCAAATTCAAATGGATGAGCTTAAAGCGATGATTTTAGAAATGAAATTGGAGAAATGTGGTGCCAAGAGTAAGAGAGCTAAATCATGTAGAGCTGAATCATCCGATGATGATGACATGCCGGAGTTGGAGGAAATACCACCAATAAATCCTCGAGCCTATGTTGATCCTCGCCCTTATGCTAGAGATACGAGAGCTGCTAATGTCGTGGCTGAACCACAAACCCTTGGGCAACGAATGGACCCACTTCAGCAACCACGCCGTCTAGGTGTGAATCTTGGAGAGCAAGATTATCATGACTTCGGATTGTGCCCACAAGTCATTACTATGATCCGCCAAAATCAGTTTGGTAGAACAGAAGCTGAATCTCTGATGGCATGAATTATTGTCTATATTTTGAGACCTGTTTAGACGTTTTATCTTCAATAATCTGCATGTTTGAATGTATATTATGTGATTATATTGTCGTTTCATCTACAATTGCAGGAATCGAGGTCTACACCAAGTTTCGTTGTAATCGTAGGTAAATTGGCACGTTTTGCATCAAAAAGGAGCAAAAGGAGCTAAGTCATTGGAGCTATATTCAGGAGCTTAATGAAGAATCCAGGAATCATGGAATTGGATTATAGATTCACTTTGCACCAGATTTGAGAGATTTCACATTCAGTTGTGATTCAACTCGGTCAGCTACAGTACCATCTCGACCAAGGTGATCCAGAGGAGCTGCTCGACCGAGGAGAACACCTTGGACGCGGCGAGAGATATATCTTATTTGGCTGAGATCTTTTATTTTTGGAAAGAGGATCTTATATTTTTAGGCTGGATTCCTGGAAGGAAGAAGTTAATTTAGCCCGTATATTTTACCTATTTTTATGGGAAAAGATCTTTCTAAAATATCTTATCTTTGGAGGGTAATTTTCCTATAAAAAGGGTTGGATTTTCCACAAATCCGGGAGTCGCATACATCCGCTATATCCTGCTTACAGCAGCAACACCCCGCATACACTCCAGTTGGGAGATTTGAAGAACCTTTTTGAAGGTTGAAGAAGGAAGTTTATAGCTTTTATAGCTTTTTGAAGGATTTTGTAAGATTCCTTTAGATTCCCTTCATTGTTGTAAGGCTTGTTGGATTTTGATCCAAGGAACGCTTGTTGATTGATAATTGATTCAGTTATTGAAGCCTTTCTCTTAAGGTTTTCTTGTTCAATTATTCTCTTTCTTCCCATATATTTGATTATTACTTTCATGACGATGAGTGGCTAATTTCCTTGTGTGATTCTAGGGTGATTGGCTGAAGGTTGTGGGAAAAACAATGATAGAACGATCTTAAATCACAGTAGGACCCTGAAAGTTCGAGTCTTTATCCTTAACCCTAAGCATCTCGCTCAGTCGATGAACATCTCATCCGGGGTGGAATTCTTCTGACCGAGGTGACTTACCTGATCCAAAATTGAGAGTTAAGTGTTAGAGTTTGCCAAAACCTATTCTTATTACACCTTTCCTGGTTCAATGCAAGCCTAGGATGAGACTTACCCGGTGATTCCTTTGTTTGTTTACCTAAGATCATAAGCAATAGGTAATAAAGGTTTATCCTTTATTGGGATTCGAGTGTGCCTTCATCCCATCTTTGTGAGTTAGCCTGAGACTTACCCGGTAAAGGTTGATTCTATTCCCTTAGGTGGTGTGTTGGTTTGAGGTTATAGTTCTTTACCTTGATTCCTTGAGACTTACCCTGTAATAGGAATTACGGTTTGGGATTAGCGAGTAGTGAGACTTACCCGGTGATCTATTCTACTTTAGTAACACCTTCCCTATGCAAATATCTCAGCTTTGTCCGCTTATCTTTAGATCTTGAGTTGGAACCACAACTAGATGCTTTAATCCCTAGAATTGCATATTTCCTTAATTGAATTTTTATCATCCTTGATTGTTTTAATTGCTTCGTGGTTAGCAATTACGTAGCTTACCTATTCCTGCTTTGTTTCACTAAGTCCCTATGATCGACCCCTGGAATTCCTTGCTTTTTACTACGATTGACCCGTACACTGCGGGTTCGCATCCTTGTTTTAAGCTTACATCTAGGGTTATAAATTTAAAGCTTGCACACATTGTTTGGAGCGAACAAGTTTTTGGCGCCGTTGCCGGGGACTTGGTCTAGACCGAGCCGGTTGCGGTTTGCTTTCGGGGCACTTGCCCCCTGTTTCTACTAACCACTCTACTTGAGTGATTTTCGCAGGTCCTTTTTCTTAGGTTTATGCGAAGAACCCGCGCTGGGAAGGAAATCGTTCTTTACGATCCCGAACCAGAAAAGACATACAAAAGACGCTTGAAAGAAGCGAAGATGGCTAACCAAGACAATCGTGATCTTGAGGCCGAATTGAAGGAGGCGTTAGAACAGCTACGCCTCAGCAAAGAAGAGCTGAGACTGGAAAAGGAAGAAACTCGCGCAAGGAATGAGGCGATCGAAGCAGATATGGCGGCTTTACGAGACCAGTATCTACCTCGACCGAACCCAGATCCTCGACCGAGGCAAGACCCTGCTCCAGACCCTCGACCGAGGTTGAATCCAGTACCTGTCGCCCCGGCCGAGATACTTCCACCTCGGATGCCAGTCCGAGATGTTCTTTTTGCAGGTATCCCACAAACCCTAGGACAAAGGATGGACCCTAATCAACAACTGAGACGTCCAGTAGTCGACCTAGGTGATCCAGCGGACCATGATTATGAGCTTCGACCGCAAGTTCTTTCCATGATTCACCAATGCCAGTTTGGAGGGCTAGAGAGGGAATCTCCACATCAACATCTACAGAACTATGAGATCTTGATGAAGACCTTGAGACCTTCAAGGCTGGAAAACAACAACTACAAGCTAAGGCCTTTCTACTTCTCTTTGAAAGATAGAGCTCTTACTTGGTATCAATCTCTTCCTCCAGGAAAAATCAGTACTTGGGAGGAGATGACTACGGAATTCTTGACTAAATTCTTTCCCCCTTCTAAAACCGCTGAAATGAGAGGGAATATTAATGCATTCATCATGAAGGACAAGGAGAGCTTGTCCAAGTCATGGGAGAGATTTAAAGACATTCTTTTGGATTGCCCACATCATGGGATTCCAAAGATAAAGTTGTTGGAGATATACTTCAAGGGACTAGACGGAAGCACCCAGTTCAACCTTCAACTACTATCTGCCGGCATGTTCATGGACATGCCGATTGATGAAGCTTGGGAGTTCATAGAGAAGCAAGCTTTGCACATGGAAAAATACTCCCACCAAGGAGCTAAAGGTGGAGTTAAAAGAGTCAACTTTCAAGATGCTCCACCTACCAACAATCAACTCGCGTCTTTGAAGAATGACGTGAAACAATTGAAGGAACTCTTAGTTGCTCAAACCAAGAAGGAAGATCAAGGATCAAGGAACAACAATGGATACCGTAACAACAACAACGGTTCCAGGAACAACAACTACAACAACAACAATAGAGGATCCAACAGCAATAATTGGAGGGAAAACAACCAAAATTCGGGTAACAATCATTCTAACTCCAATTCGAACGATTCCTCTAATCCTTTCCTCTCTTCCTCTTCTTCTTCTACTCCATTAAAGAGCCAGGAGCAAGGATCGAGTTCGTCCCAGCCAGAAAAGAAAGACGCAGTGCTGGAGGCCATCTTAATCAAGCTAAGCTCTATGGAGACATCCATGACTTCATTTTCGAAGGCACAAAAAGCCTTAGCACAACAATTTTTCAACAAGGCGAATGAAGCGCCAAGAGATCCAGGGAAGCTTCCAGCAAGAACGGAAAGCAACCCTAAGGGCCAGATTATGGCCATGATGACGAGGAGTGGACTGAAGACTACAGATCCAGTGCCTCGGTCGATGCCAGTACAGACGAAGACCACCTCGGTCCAGGTACAGTCGAAGAACACTTCGGCCGAGATGCCAACCGAGGTGGAGCCACAGAAAGCGGAGGAGAAAACTGAAGTTTATATTCCACCTCCTGCATATAAACCACCACTTCCATTCCCCCAGTCAAGGGTCAGAGCACATCTAGACAAGCATTTTGGTAAGTTCCTTGACTTGATGAATAAACTACACATTAATATTCCTTTCCTTAATGCTATTCTAGGGATGCCTGCCTATGGGAAGTTCTTGAAAGAGATTCTATCAAGGAAGAGGAAGCTGGAAGACTTTGGTGAAGTAAGGATGACATCTGAATCCTCGGAGCTTATTCAAATCATGAAGGAGAAGATGCCACCCAAGTTAAGAGATCCCGACTCATTTTGCATTCCCATTCAAGTTGGGGATGTCACTTGTGAAGCCTTATGTGATCTAGGAGCCAGCGTGAGCATCATTCCGCTGGAGCTATGTGTTAGGATCGGACTTTGAGAGCCCAAGCCGGTTAAGATACGGTTATACATGGCGGACCGCTCCATTACCCATCCCGTGGGCATTCTGGAAGACGTTCCGGTCAAGTTAGGTAACTTCTATTTTCCTATAGACTTTGTTGTGCTTGACATTCCCGCAGATTATCCCATTCCTATCATTCTCGGGAGGCCGTTTCTAGCAACTTCGGGTTGCAATGTGGATTGTAAGAATGCCAAGCTGAAGTTCAATATTGGCGGAGATGAAGTGGAATTCGCATTACTTGTGGCTATGAAAGGAGAGCAGCTAGGAGATGATATCTTCAACATCTATGATGAAGAAGAATCAAGAGAATTGGTGAGCTCTATCCTTATTAATGATCCACTTGAAAAAGTTATTAGTTTTAGTTTAATGGAGGAAGGTATAGATGCTTCTTGTGATGCAGATATACGGAGCTTAAAGGCACTGCAAGAAGATCCAGGAGCTAAAACTGAAAGACTAATCCAGGAGAAGAAGATCTCCAGTTTCGGTTCCAGTTGCAACACCTCGACCGAGGCACTTTCTGGACCAAGCGAGGTGGCTGAAGAACATCTCGGTCAACCTCTCTAGACCTCGACCGAGGTTGAAAGAGAGATGATGTCAACTGAGACTGCTGAAAATAACAAACTTCTTACTCCCTTCTCTGACATTCATACTCAGTTGGTGGAACATTCTCTCCACCAAATTTCTGATAATAAAGGACCTTGGTATGCTGATATTGTTAATTATCTTGTTTGCTAGGAAATACCACCCGGATTGACGTACGCTCAAAGGAAGATGAAGTTAATAGCGTCATACGGCATTGTCACTCACTTCCTTGTGGAGGGCATGCTAGCGCGAACAAGACATACGCTAAGGTATTACGTTCCAGTTTCTTTTGGCCCGTATTATTTAAGGATGTGCAAACATTTGTTGTCTCTTGTGATGCATGCCAAAGAACAGGGAACTTATCTAGAAGGAATGAGATGCCACTCAATAACATACAAGAGGTTGAGATTTTTTATGTATGGGGAGTAGATTTCATGGGACCTTTCCCATTATCTGGAGGAAACCTCTATATTCTTCTAGCAGTCGACTACGTCTCTAGATGGGTTGAAGTCATTGCTTCTCCCACTAATGGCACCATGGTGGTTGTGAATTTCTTTAAGAAGACTATCTTTCCACGATTTGGGACTCCACGCATCATCATCAGTGATGGAGGACGCATTTCATCAACCGGAAGTTTAAAGCACTTCTATCGAAGTATGGGGTGACCCACAAGGTAGCAACCCCTTATCACCCTCAAACTAGTGGACAGGTCGAGATCTCGAATAGAGAAATTAAAGCAATCTTGGAGAAGACCGTCTCTAGGACGAGGAAGGATTGGTCCATGAAGTTGGACGACGCTCTTTGGGCCTACAAGACCGCATTCAAAACTCCCATTGGTACCACCCCTTATAATTTTGTATATGGGAAATCTTGTCATTTTCCCGTTGAGTTAGAACACAAGGCATATTGGGCGATCAAATGGTTGAACTTCGACATCAAGGAAGCCGGCGAGAAGCGGCTATTGGATATCAACGAGCTGGAGGAGCTGTGTTTGAACGCTTATGAGAATGCCAAAATCTATAAAGAAAGGACGAAGAAATGGCATGACAAGCGCATCATCCCTAAGGAGCTTAAAGAAGGAGACTTAGTTCTACTCTTCAACTCCCGCCTCCGCCTCTTTCCAGGTAAGTTGAAATCTAGATGGACCTGACCTTATGTTGTGAAACATGTTTTCCCTCATGGTGCAGTTGAGATTTGGGGCAAAACGAGTGGAAGCTTCAAGGTCAACGGTCATAGACTTAAGAAATACAAACCGGAAGTTCCGGTTGAGGAGGTTGCACCGCTATACCTCGTTAGAGAGATGCCGTTTGGTCCAGCTAGCGACCTTAAATAAAGCGCTTCTTGGGAGGCAACCCAAGGTATTGCTTTCTTTTCCCTTTTTCTAGTCTAGCATAGATAGTTTGCTTTTACTTTGCTTTGTTTTGTTTTTGGTGTCCTAGACAGACAACAGGTGACATCTAAGGAAGGAATACAACTCAGGAGCACAACTGGAAGGACAGAAGTTCAAGAATTTGAGAAGACGGAGTTTGACTAAGACACATCTCGGTTGCTGTCACAGCACCTCGACCGAGATGATTCTTGAGCAACCGAGGCGATTAGGGTTTCTGAAGATTCACCTCGGTCCATACACCTCGGTCCAGTCGAGACCATCTCGACCGAGGTGACAATAGTTCCAGAAAAGGGTATAAAAGGGGCTGAAGATTTATCTCTCCTCTCTTTACCCTCTTCTCGACCGCGGCGCATCTTCCACCTCGCTCCTCCATTCTTCGCTAATTTTCGACGATTCTTGCTTCCAAACTGAGAGGAAAGTATCTAGGATCGTATTGCAAGCACCAATCTGCAAAAAGAACGAATCGAATCGACCGAATTTGGGTAATTATCGAAAAAACCCTAACTTCGTCTTTCCTTACTGATTTCTCTCGTTCTGGGCTTTGGTTGCCCCTACATTTGCTGAGAAACAGATTAAGTACCCCATAGGAACCTGTGGTAGTGATTTTGGGGGAAAAGAACTGGATTTTTGAGGGAATCGATCGAACAGCTCTTCGCCTCGGTCCAGTCGGCCTGCGCCTCGACCGAGGTATTCTATAGGGTTGTTAGAGCAACCGAGGTGACCTGACAGATTACAGAAAGATGAGTTCTGAGAGACAGTTGGTCCTGAGGGACAAATCTTCTCCTTCCCCTCCTTCTTCCTCCCGCCGTACTAGACCGGTGATCCACGAGAGACACCAGGTCGATTATGACCGCATAGCGGCCCGTCCAGTGATTGCACCCCGCTTCCTGGACGTTTCAGTTTTTGAATGCCTCCACGTTGATGATGATTTGAGGCGTATGATTTCAGCCGTTGGGCTGGAGCAGTTCACAGAGAGATCGAGGACCAGCGCCGAGAGATCGAGGGTTGGACTCATCAAATGCTAGAGGGCCAGCACTATCAGCGACGGATGGCGGAGATCCAGTTTGAGCATATCATGGGTTATCCATTTGACCCATCCCAGTACCCGTATGTGCCACCACCATCACCACCGGATCGGGATTATTGAGAGCTTGCAGGATTTTCTTTCTTTATTTATTATGCAGCTCAGCTATGTCCGGTGAGTACTTTATTCCTCTAGACTTATTTTGACCCATTGGGACAATGTGTCCCAAGTATGGGGTATTGATGTACTATTTGACTTTTATGATGTATGACTTAACTCTATCAGATATATGTATTTTATTCCGCTCTATGCGCTTATCTGAGACTGCATGCATGCATACAGGTTAATTGATTGAGAAAAACGTCAAAAACTGGTTTAAATAAAAAAAAAATTTTGACCTCGACCGAAGTGATTCTGGCCAAACGAGGTACTTCACCTCGGTTGACTTAGAACATCTCGACCGAGGCGTTTTTACTGGAACGGTTTTCGAAACGATTTTTGTGCTTCTTATCTGGATATGATCTCAGTGAAGATTTTGTTTGCTAACTGGTTTTGAAATCTTTATATGCTTGAAAGGTTTTATAATATGTTTAAGTTGCTAAATGCTTTGTTTGAAATTTGTGGCATGTTTAATACTTTGCTTTTATCCAAATTATGTTGAATTTAAAGGTTGACACCACATGATGAGTTCTCTCACTTTCTTCTTGGGAAGACCAAGGCAATTCATTCTCTTCTCTTCTTCTTCTTGATCATGCTTAGCCCCTCATATACATTTTTCCTTCCTTTACCTATCCGGGAATTTGGAAGCAAGCAGGTGGTGAAGCAAGTGAAGTAAAAGTTGAGAAGTTGGCTGGAAGTTAGAAATAAACAAATAGGTTTGGGGAAGTCAATCATGATGATGAGTAACTCGGCACCATTCACATAGCCGGGTGTTTGTGTCTTGCCAAAGTCGGATTGAGCGATATTCCTAACGGGTCATGGTATGTGCATCAAGGGTTTGAGGCATCTCGAGAAATTGATGATTGCTGATTTCCTAGGCTTTGGTTATTGTGCACCTCTGTCCATGCATCCCAAAAAGTAAAGTAAAAAAGGAAAAGTGTGAAATAAGCAAAGCTTATTGGTGGATGATGTTGAAAGTCAAGTGAAAGTGAAGTGATATCCTTTTTCCCGGATTCTAGCACCACATTACCTTCTATACATCCCTACCCTACACGTTTCTTGACCTTTCTTTTGGGAAGCCCTTGAGACCTCGAGCTTGTTGATTGACTTAGTGGTTTAAACTGGATTATACATGATTAATTTCAATAATTATGATTTATTATGCATTCTACGATTTTATGCAAAGATGACCAACTTTCTTATATTTATAAAATGTTTTAAGCATATTTTAATTTTAAATTCCATGAAGTATTCTTTTAGAGTGATCTATGATTGTAGCACACCATTAAAATGTTTTGAAAGACTTTTTCATTGATCTTCATGACTTATAATCCATTCTATCTTGTATTTTATATTCGGAACTTGCTTGGGGACAAGCAAGGGATAAGTATGGGGTATTTTGATAGCATGAATTATTGTCTATATTTTGGGACCTGTTTAGACGTTTTATCTTCAATAATCTGCATGTTTGAATGTATATTATGTGATTATATTGTCGTTTCATCTACCTTTGCGGGAATCGAGGTCTACACCAAGTTTCGTTGTAATCGTAGGTAAAATGGCATGTTTTGCATCAAAAAGGAGCAAAAGGAGCTAAGGAGTCATTGGAGCTATATTCAGGAGCTTAAGGAAGAATCCAGGAATCATGGAATTGGATTATAGATTCACTTTGGACCAGATTTGAGAGATTTCACATTCAGTTGTGATTCACCTCGGTCAGCTACAGTACCATCTCGACCGAGGTGATCCAGAGGAGCTGCTCGACCGAGGCGAACACCTTGGACGCGGCGAGAGATATATCTTATTTGGCTGAGATCTTTTATTTTTGGAAAGAGGATCTTATATTTTTAGGCTGGATTCCTGGAAGGAAGAAGATAATTTAGCCCATATATTTTACCTATTTTTATGGGAAAAGATCTTTCTAAGATATCTTATCTTTGGAGGATAATTTTCCTATAAAAAGGGTTGGATTTTCCACAAATCCGGGAGTCGCATACATCCGCTATATCCTGCTTACAGCAGCAACACCCTGCATACACTCTAGTTGGGAGATTTGAAGAACCTTTTTGAAGGTTGAAGAAGGAAGTTTATAACTTTTATAGCTTTTTGAAGGGTTTTGTAAGATTCCTTTAGATTCCCTTCATTGTTGTTAGGCTTGTTGGATTTTGATCCAAGGAACGCTTGTTGATTGATAATTGTTTCAGTTATTGAAGCCTTTCTCTTAAGGTTTTCTTGTTCAATTATTCTCTTTCTTCCCATTTATTTGATTATTACTTTCATGATGATGAGTGGCTAATTTCCTTGTGTGATTCTAGGGTGATTGGATGAAAGTTGTGGGAAAAACAATGATAGAACGATCTTAAATCACAGTAGGACCCTGAAAGTTCGAGTCTTTATCCTTAACCCTAAGCATCTTGCTCAGTCGATGAACATCTCGGCCGGGGTGGAATTCTTCTGACCGAGGTGACTTACCTGATCCGAAACTGAGAGTTAAGTGTTAGAGTTTGCCAAAACCTATTCTTATTACACCTTTCCTGGTTCAATGCAAGCCTAGGATGAGACTTACCCGGTGATTCCTTTGTTTGTTTACCTAAGATCATAAGCAATAGGTAATAAAGGTTTATCCTTTATTGGGGTTCGAGTGTGCCTGCATCCCATCTTTGTGAGTTAGCCTGAGACTTACCCGGTAAAGTTTGATTCTATTCCCTTAGGTGGTGTGTTGGTTTGCGGTTATAGTTCTTTACCTTGATTCCTTGAGACTTACCCGGTAATAGGAATTACGGTTTGGGATTAGCGAGTAGTGAGACTTACCCGGTGATCTATTCCACTTTAGTAACACCTTCCCTGTGCAAATATCTCAGCTTTGTCCACTTATCTTTAGATCTTGAGTTGGAACCACAACTAGATGCTTTAATCCCTAGAACTGCATATTTCCTTAATTGACTTTTTATCATCCTTGATTGTTTTAATTGCTTCGTGGTTAGTAATTACATAGCTTACCTATTCCTGCTTTGTTTCACTAAGTGCCTGTGATCGACCCCTGGAATTCCTTGCTTTTTACTACGATTGACCCGTACACTGCGGGTTCGTATCCTTGTTTTAAGCTTACATCTAGGGTTATAAATTTAAAGCTTGCACACACCGTTTGGAGCAAACAATCTCCGTATCAACATTTGCAGAATTATGAGATTCTTATGGAGACTTTGAAACCTCAAAGGGCAACCAACAACAACTACAAGTTGAGACCGTTCTTCTTCTCTTTGAAGGACAAAGCCTTAGCTTGGTATCAAGCTCTTCCGGCTGGAAGACTTAATACATGGGAGGATTTGACTTCGGAATTCCTCACCAAGTTCTTTCCGCCATCCAAAACGGCGGTATTGAGAGGTAAGATAAATGCTTTTTCTATGAAACCTAACGAAAGTTTGTTTAAATCTTGGAAAAGAATTCAAGATCTTCTATTGGATTTCCCACACCATGGCATTTCAAAGCTGGAATTGCTACAAGAGATTGGATGTGGAAACACAATTCAAACTTCAATCTCTTTCTTGTAGAACATTCATGGATATGAGAGAAGATGATGCTTGGGATTTCATTGAGAAGCAAGCTCAAGTGATTGAGAAGTATTCTCATAGGAAAGCTGGTGGTGGGAATCAAAATTCGGGGGATCCAAGAGCAAAGTTAAATCAAGAAGCTCAAACTCAAATCTTCTCCCTCAACAATGAGATTAAGGAGCTGAAGGAATTCATAAAATCCAACCTTCAAAGGACGAAGGAGCAAGATGTTGGCTAAGAGAGAACAATCAAGGAAATAAGAACAACTACCGGAACAATAATTGGAACAACAATAACAACAACAACAATAACAATAGGAACTCCAACAACAATTGGAGATCCAACCAAGAAAATCCCGGTAATCCCTATTCACATGCTGAAAATGCACTAACATCTCCATCTTCTTCTACTCCTTTGAAAAGTCAGGGTCAAACATCAAATAGCTCGAACAAGCCGGAGAAAGATAGATTCGATGTCATGATAGAAACAATCTTGGGGAAGATCCAAGGAATGGAGAGTCACATTACTTCGATTGATAAAGCACAAAAAGCTTTAGAGAATCAAGTATTCAGCAAGGCCGGAGAAGTTCCTAGAGATCAAGGGAAGCTTCCCGAAAAGACAGAAGATAACGCAAAGGGGCGTGTAATGGCAATTACTACTAGAAGTGGTGTAACAACCACCGATCCGCAGCCCAAACTAGTTGAAGTTCCCACTGAAAAAGAGAAAGAGAACGAAAAGGAGAAGGAAGATGTATATGTTCCTCCTCCAGCTTACAAACCACCTCTACCTTTTCCCCAATCTAGAGCGAGAGCGCGTCTAGACAAACACTTCGGTAAGTTTATTGATCTTATGAGTAAGCTGCATATTAACATACCTTTTATGGATGCAATTTTAGTTATGCCAGCTTATGGGAAGTTCCTAAAGGAGATCCTCTCTAACAAGAGGAAACTAGAAGATTTCGGTGAAGTTAAGATGAGTACGGAGTCATCCAAACTTATCAAGACTATGACGGAGAATATGCCACCTAAGTTGCGTGATCCATGATCATTTTGCATACCTATTACTTTAGGGGAAGTCACATATGATGCACTTTGTGACCTTGGGGCAAGCGTAAGCATCATACCACTTGCTTTGTGCAAGACAGTTGGTTTAGGAGAGCCTAGGCCGGTGAAGATAACACTCTAGTTGGCTGATCGTTTCATAACTAGACTTGTTGGAATCACAGAGGACATTCCCGTAAAACTTAGTAAGTGTTATGTTCCTATAGATTTTATTGTACTTGACATTCCTGCAATTTATCCAGTCCCCATCATACTTGGGAGACCATTCCTTGCAACCTCCGGATGAATGGTTGATTGCAAGAATGGGCAGCTATCATTCATCATAGGAGAAGAGAAAGTGGAATTTGTACTCTACTCCTAGATCAAAGAGCCAGTTGTAGGAGAAGATGTCTTTAACATCTTTGATGAAGAAGAGTCTAGAGAAGTGGTGAGTTCAATCTTGATCAAAGATCCACTTCAAAAGATTCTAAGCATGAGTATCATTGAAGAAGGAGTGGAACATGATTGAGATGATGAGATTCAAGCATTGGAAGATGTAGAGGAAGAGTCAGAAGCATGATTTGAAGAGCTGAAAAGAGCTCCGGAAGAAGCTGAAAAAATCGACCTACACAAAGCAGATTGGCCAATTATTGAAAATGCAAGTCGATTTTTGACAACAGAAAGAAAAAGCGGGTCAGAGATCGACCGATTTACGTTAGGGGAGTTCGATTTTTTTGCAAATTCTCCGACTTCTATAAATTCAATTGCAAGTGTTCTTAACTATAATAGCACACTTCCTCAACCTTCAGAGGCTTCTCCAATGACACTCCATGGTCAAGATTCGTCTATCAAAGCACCACCATCATTGGAGTTGAAACCACTCCCTACACATCTAAGGTACGCATTCCTTGGACCTAACTCAACATATCCTGTTATAGTTAGTGCAAGCTTGAGCGATGATGAACTTGAGAAGCTTATGAATGTTCTAAAACAACATAGGAAATCCCTAGGCTATACCATTGATGATTTAGTAGGCATAAAACCTTCTCTTTGTATGCATAAGATCTTAATGGAAGAGGATTACAAACTTTCACGTCAACCTCAACGACGGTTAAATCCGATCATGAAAGAGGTCGTGAAGAAAGAAATCCTTAAGTTACTTGATGCAGGTATCATCTTTCCTATTTCTAACAGCAAGTGGGTGAGCCCCGTCCAAGTAGTTCCAAAGCAGGGAGGTATGACCGTTGTTGCCAACAAGAACAACGAACTCATTCCTACAAGAAAAATTATAGGATGAAGAATGTGCATCGATTACTGTAAACTGAATGTTGCCACGAGGAAGGACCACTTCCCCCTCCCTTTCATTGATCAAATGCTGGAAAGGTTAGCCCAACACTCTTACTTTTGTTATCTAGATGGATACAGTGGTTTCTTTCAGATTCCCATTCATCCAGACGATCAGGAGAAGACAACTTTTGTAACGCCACGTTTATTGGGTGCGATTTCGATATTTATTTTCCGACGGTAATCGATATATTTTAATATCTTAGGTATGTTTCACGAGTATTGTTAAGTCGTAAATTTTATGTTTCGGGTATATGTTATATTAATATGTTAACGGTATTTTGTTATTATTTAAATCTCGTAGTTTAAATTACGAGATAGATTTATATATCACAAAGTATATTTTTGCGGAGTCTAAGTATATACTCGATCCCCATAATAATTCCCGTATATTTATTTTATTTCGGAAAAGGGACAGAAAGATTTTGGGTATTTTATTATTTTTGGTTCTGTGTACGCTTATCTGTTTATTTTGTAGGAAAATTCGGGAAT
The DNA here is from genome assembly GCA_033239045.1 of Fagopyrum esculentum. Taxonomy (NCBI): domain Eukaryota; kingdom Viridiplantae; phylum Streptophyta; class Magnoliopsida; order Caryophyllales; family Polygonaceae; genus Fagopyrum; species Fagopyrum esculentum. The sequence continues at coordinate 50,070,615 of BSUD01000001.1, read as the reverse complement.
TTTTCCCGATTCGAAAGTCCTGTTCCGATTCATTTTGATCGAACTATCAAAATTCCATTCTTTTACTATTAATTTTTTTTTTTTACTTTTCACTTTTTTTTCCCGCTTCTCTTTCCCCTGAGGTGAGCCGACTCCTCGCTTCTTTCCCCTGTAGCCGACCTGTTTCTCAATCCCTCACGCAACCTCCTCTCTTCCGCCGACCTGCTATGTCCGCCCTCTTCTCTTCCGCCGGACTGCTCTCTTCGCCCTCCACTCTTCCGCCTGGATTGTTGCCCTCTTCTCTTCTCGCCCCACTACTCCTCTCGCTGGCCTCCTTCCGACGATCTGCTTCTGCCGCCAAAAATCCCATCCGCGGAAGCTTGGAACGAATATGGTCGTAGCCTACCCACCAGGTTGAAGGCCAGAGGGTCGCCGTCGAGTCGCCAAGCCCTTCGCCTTCGTGGGAGTCGGAGAGCAGGCTTCTCTTCCTCTCTTGCCGCAGGCCAACGGGTGGAGGTTTAGCTATGTTCTTGCTGATGACCGGCCGCCGAGAACTCCCCTCTGCCATCGCCATCACCTTGCCGCCTACTCCGTCGCCTGAGCTGTCGACCTCCGACACCCTCTCTCCTTCCATGTGCCGAGAAGCAATTCATGTGGGTTAGGTGAGCTTACTGCAGTACCATTTCTGAGTTAAGGGTGGCCTTTTTTATGTTAAAGTTCATTTCATCTATGTTTTGGTATAGTAGTAGTTAGATTTGAAAGGTTTGCTGAGTTTTGTTGGAGTGTTGTAATTGAAGTGTACATTATGTACATGGAATTTGAGTGAGTGTGTAAGAGGATTGTGGTATACATGAGTATATGAAGGGTATAGACTTTTGCTTGTTGGTTGACAAGGAACCATGTTAACTTAGAAGTTGGAGATTGCTAAGATTGTCGGATGCCTTTCGACCCAATATGTTCCTTCATAATCAGGCGTTGAGACTTGACTTGTGCGGAGTCGATTAATAGTGTTATCGGGATTGTGATTCGATTCAGGTAAGTCTCCGGACTTACTTAGCTTGTATTCTTTGTATTAGTTTCGATGCGTGTTTGGTCGTGTGTGTTTATTGTTTATGTGTGTGTTTATTGTTTATGTTATAACATCTAAACCGGTAATAGGACAACCGACTTTATATGTTATATTTGGCCCAAGTGTATGATAACGGGCGGTGACCGCTTGTCCAGTCCAAAATGGGGATGACTGGGAGGTGCCTTGCGACCAGTCCAACGGGTGATGCTGATCCACATCAAGTACAAACCCATATGGTGAAAGGGGACAAGGGCGAGATCGTTAAAATTCTCGTGTCACAAAAGAAGTTGAATTAGAACTGGATACGACCTAATATTAAAAAGACAATAAACCGGCTTGTGTGTTTTGGAGCATGTTGTGTGTTTATGATGCCTTATGTGTGTGTGTGCCAATACCATGATTCTAATGCCTTGAATGCTAGCTAATGGTTTTATATCGATGTTGTTGTAGTTGCCTTGCAGGTTAGGGACGCGGCCGAGAGATCCGGAAGAGTGGGCAGCCGGGGTCCGTACATTTTAGGATGGGTTTTGAGGGTTGTATTTATGTATTGTTTATGTTATTATGTATGTCGCGTGTATGTCGTTTGCCTTTGAAGTTGTATCTCGGCTGGAGTCTTTCGTTGTTTTCTCTTGGGGTTCATATCATTGCATTAAAATGAATTTCAGTTTTGCCTTTATTTGTGTCTTGTTGTAAGATCCGGTGAAATTGTTGTCAAGCTAAGGGTCGGGACCCATTGTGAGGCCCCAACCCGTAGCATCCCGAGTCGCGGATTCGGGGTGTTACAAAAGTGGTATCAGAGCCCTAGGTTGAAAACAATGGCACTCGCAATCTTCTAATGGCCGAATGAGGTATAAACAGAACCCACACGGGTTCTGACTTTTCATTTTCAAAATCATATGCATGAGTCGGGTTTGGGTTAGAATGTACGGACCACCACTCTTTCTGCAGATCTCGACAACGTAGTTATTAGATTTTAGTATATATATATATATATATATATATATATATATATATATATATATATATATATAGATATGTGTATATATGTAGATATGTATCGTGGACCTAGGATATTTTTGGATTATTGTTTTATGTTATTTATAGTTATGCATGATGGATTTGTTATGTTGTTATGGTGGCATGACCTTTATATTGATATGAGTTGTACTTGTGGCATGATAATATTATATTAGTGCTTGAAACTCGTTTTATGAGAATGATTTCCTTGGATGTGTTATGCTGATAGCATGTGGACATAGGACTTATATAGTTATATATGTATACTAGGATATGTAGTGACATATGGATACTAGACCTTATAGTTAAGATGATAGAAAGCTATCATCGCCCTTTTGACAATGCCGTTTGGCTTAGGATAGTTTACATATGATGATGAGCACGATCAAGTTATCCAGTTGAGCATCGCGCTTTAGCAAGCACCCCGGGGATTTCTCGGACTTTTTTTTAGAGGACATCATAGAAGAAGAGTAGAGATGACGTAACCGAAGGACAAACAAATAGAGAGGAACTCAAGTCAAACATAAGCAAATTGAGAAGGAAGTTATACAAGAAAGGAAGCGGCAAGAAGACATGAGTGATGGTTCCAAAGGAAGCAACGATTGAACAACAATGAAGCAACTATAGACAACGAACCTAAGATTTTTCCAAGCCCGGTGTCGATGGACTAAAGATGCGAATCAAGTAAGGAGGACTACATTCTCGCTCGAGAATAAAAGTGACGTTCTAAGTAAGACGAGTTCTCAATAGGCGCTCCTAAGTATGAGAGTCAAGATGAGAAGAGTGGTCAAAAACTGCGAAGGCTTGACGAGAACCTTAACTTAACCTTACAGAGGAACTAGAAAGTAAAGTGATGGTTTGTGCGAGAGCCTAAGTGGGAGACATCTTCAGAAATACGAGAATTACGAAGAGGACTACATGGTGGAAGTTCATATGGTAGAATTACCGGGTGAGTAAATCATTTTCCGTCATTGTGATGAGACTGAGCAACGCTAAGAAGGAGGAAGTGTATGCGGATGATGATCTTCAGAAGATGAGAGATGAAACAAGGAGCTTGGATCGAAAGACTTAAGATGCCAACAAGAGGAACGCGAGTGGGTGCTTTTTAATGTCAGAATGTTTGAGAAGTGCTTTTACAAAATAGCATGAAGAGCGGTTAAGCCTATGAAGGTGGGTCATATGGCACCGAAGAGCTAGGAGGTATAGTTATCTTACAGAAGCGGAAGGAAGAGGGGAGCGTAATAGGAGCTAACGAAGTTGGAAGTAGAGTAAAGTGAGCTAGTGAAGTTAAGGCGGAATACCCCGAGAAGGTACCCTTCAGGAGTATGGTAACATGGAAGTGTGCTAGGAGGGTAAGTCTTTGATCTTGGAGAGGGTCATCAATGAGTTACGCTGAGAGCCGGAGAATGCACAGGTGCAAGTTATATACTGGTGATGGTAGGTGGGAAGAGTAACCCAGAAGATGGGATCATGAAGAGGGGTGACAAGGACGTAGAAAATTCATGGTGGTTGAATGTCGGCAACAAAGAGGTATATCAAGGGAAGCGCGAATATCTTAATCAAGTAACAATTTACCGACTCCAACAGGTGGTGGTAACGTACCTTGTTGTGAGGGATTGTAACTATCTGGTGCGAACTTCTTAGGTCATGAGATCTTCATATGGAGGAATGACATGGATTAGAGTAAAGGGAACTAGAAAGACAAAAAGGGCAGGGAGTCTTCTATGGTTATTATGCGTAAAGAGAGGATATATAAGGGGATGTATGGTATGTTTGTCCTAAGGTGATGATGTCATGTTTTCGCGAGCAAAGCCTAAGCCAAAGTTTTATGGCTCGCATGGCGAAGCCATAGTGGTTGTGACGTAAAATGAGAAATCTGGATTAGGGTAACGCTGCAAGTTTAGAGTAATGATGTGAGTGCTTGGTGGAGTTATAAGTGGATCTTCAGTTATTGTGGTTGGGAAATTTTTCCCAAAGGCATTCTAGTACGGTTGTGAAGTTGTTCGTGTATACCAAGACAAACATAAGGTGGCCAATAAGAGTAAGAGAAGACTGGGGTTTTGGAAGTTTGATGTCAATATGGGATGTACAAGAAGTACATGAAAGATTGAGGTCAGAGCCTCTGCGGTCGTCTGACTCTACTCCTACTTGAAGAAAGGATGTCTATGGTGAAAGCTGATCAAGGATATAGAGAGCTCCTCCCATAGGTTAGGATGTCGGAGAAAGCGGAGAAGATTGTATCGATTCGTTATATGGCATGCTTGAGTTTTGAAGTTAAGACTTTCGTGACTGAACATATGTGCGAGATCAATAAATATTATTATCGTCATTCCTTCGAAGTGAAAAGGGGGATTAAGTCGAAATATTGCTGAACCAAGGCTTCAAGAGTTAGAAAACTCGAGCAAGACCCTCGAGTTCAGGTGATGAAAGATCTTTGAAAGAGGACGGTCGACATTGTAGCTGAAGATGGAACAATACACGAGTCTTAAAGAAGTTACATCAATAGATCGAGGTAGATCAGTTGTGTCATGACCATTTGTAAAGTGATAAGACAAGATTGTGTCGGTTATTACGATATGTTGCGTGACGAGAAAAGATAGAAATTGAGATATCAAGGATTCTAATGCATCGGAATGTGAATTTTACCGCTAAGATTTATTTGGGCTCCACTCCCATTTCTAAGGCGCCGTACAAAAGACATCAATAAATGATACCCGCAAGGATACTCGAATTGAGAATGCAATCAAAGGAGCAATTGCAAGGACTTGTTGATAAAGGTTCATTAGAACCAATGCACTGCCATAGAGAACACCAGAAGTTATCTTGAACTCTTGATGGAAGTTTATATGGAAATATATCTTAAACTCTTGATTTGAAGTTATTATGAGAACACCAGAATTGTTGAAGAAAAAAAAGGGGACAGACAGTTCTCATCAATTGAACATCGATTACCGTGAGTCAAAGGACAAGTATTCCTTACAACAAATGGATGATCTACTCGATCGGTTACAAGGGTCGGTAGTCTCTTATGAGAATGATTTAAGGTCTGATTGTCACCAATTGAAAATTCGAATATGAGATATTGCAAGTATGTCATTTTGGACCAATTAGAGTCACTACGAGTTGTAGTTATTCTATATGGGCTTACTGATGCCCGGATGAGATGTTTTGGATCTCCTCTTGAAAAAGAGAGATGTAGGGCATGTTGTTTCGGGATGGCAAACCTTGAAAGATGGAGAAGAGGTTACAAGTTTTCTTGGATGTGTTGAGCTTTACCCGATCTGTGAATAGAGAAGTTGTATAACACCAATTATGGTAACCTACTCCGGGTGACAATGAAGTACTGAATGAGACAAAAATTGAAAATGGAGTTGTTCAAAGTTAAGAGGAGATTTGATGGTGTAACTGTTGTGATTTACCTTGAGGTATGATGGGTTTGGAGTGTGCAAGTGATTCTCCAAGACAAAGTCTTGATCGAGTTTTGAGAGACGATGTAAAGTAACAGCCTAAGTGTCACATTAGGGGAGGCGGTGTGGAGTAAAGTACTTCCTTCATCATTGGGGACTTACTACAAGAATTAAGGGAACACAACATCAAAGTTTGGTTTGACAAGAACCGAAGCCAACGGTGTAAATTGGAAGTTCGATCTTCTTTGATAGAGGAATCAAAGGAAAAAGAAAAAATGGAAATGCTGCATTAAGAAAGACCCGAGGAGGAAGTTGAGTTCCGATATATCGAAGTTTTTGAGAACTTAACGCGAGATGGAGAAGTGTCTTATAAGTTGGTGTTGCCGTCAAGAGTGGAGAGTGTTCACCCGGTGTTTCATGTGTATTAGTCGAGGGAGTACATGCATGATTCGAGATGTGTGGTCAGTCATGATGATCTAGTGGCAGTCGAGGAACCAACGAGGCCAATAGGAAGGTGGAGGATAGTATATTTGGTTGAGTTTTTCACCGAGCTAGTAGCATCGATAGAATCAACGGATTAGCCCTAGTTTTTCACTTAGTTGGGGTGTGTATATGTGTGATGTTATACGGTTTTGTGCCCCTTGTGGGAATGAGTTTATGACCAGTTATATATATTGCAATGGTGGTTGGACTAGTTTATGCTTATAGATTAGAAGGTATAAGCCTTCCTAGTTGTGAGTTTATACCTCGGACTAAGGGATTGAGAAGACAGGGTGTAGCAAGTTTCGGGACAAAACTTGTTTTTACGGGATCTGATGTAACCCCACGTTTATTGGGTGCGATTTCGATATTTATTTTCCGACGGTAATCGATATATTTTAATATCTTAGGTATGTTTCACGAGTATTGTTAAGTCGTAAATTTTATGTTTCGGGTATATGTTATATTAATATGTTAACGGTATTTTTTTATTATTTAAATCTCGTAGTTTAAATTACGAGATAGATTTATATATCGCAAAGTATATTTTTGCGGAGTCTAAGTATATACTCGATCCCCATAATAATTCCCGTATATTTATTTTATTTCGGAAAAGGGACAAAAAGATTTTGGGTATTTTATTATTTTTGGTTCTGTGTACGCTTATCTGTTTATTTTGTAGGAAAAATCGGGAATTTTTCCCGATTCGAAAGTCTTGTTCCGATTCATTTTGATCGAACTATCAAAATTCTATTCTTTTACTATTAATTTTTTTTTTACTTTTCACTTTTTTTTCCCGCTTCTCTTTCCCCTGAGGTGAGCCAACTCCTCGCTTCTTTCCCCTGCAGCCGACCTGTTTCTCAATCCCTCACGCAACCTCCTCTCTTCCGCCGACTTGCTCTGTCCGCCCTCTTCTCTTCCGCCGGACTGCTCTCTTCGCCCTCCACTCTTCCGCCTGGACTGTTGCCCTCTTCTCTTCTCGCCCCACTACTCCTCTCGCTGGCCTCCTCCCGACGATTTGCTTCTGCCGCCAAAAATCCGGTCCACAGAAGCTTGGAACGAAGATGGTCGTAGCCTACCCACTAGGTTGAAGGCCAGAGGGTCGCCGTCGAGTCGCCAAGCCCTTCGCCTTCGTGGGAGTCGGAGAGCAGGCTCCTCCTCTCTTGCCGCAGGCCAACTGGTGGAGGTTTAGCTATGTCCTTGCTGATGACCGGCCGCCGAGAACTACCCTCCGCCATCGCCACCACCTTGCCGCCTGCTCCGTCGCTTGAGCTGTTGACTTCCGACACCGTCTCTCCTTCCATGTGCCGAGAAGCAATTCATGTGGGTTAGGTGAGCTTACTGCAGTACCATTTCTGAGTTAAGGGTGGCCTTTTTTATGTTAAGGTTCATTTCATCTATGTTTTGGTATAGTAGTAGTTAGATTTGAAAGGTTTGCTGAGTTTTGTTGGAGTGTTGTAATTGAAGTGTACATTATGTACATGGAATTTGAGTGAGTGTGTAAGAGGATTGTGGTATACATGAGTATATGAAGGGTATAGACTTTTGCTTGTTGGTTGACAAGGAATACTAGTTAAACGTCGGGTTTTTATCGGAGATGTTCTATTGATGAGACTAGACCCGGGACATGGTCCAAGTAATTAGACCATTATAAGTTTGTGTGAAGAATTTAGGTTGTTATGTTGAGGTATATGTCGGCAGATCTTAGTGATACGTATTTTGGACTTTGGTTAACTAGTTAGGAGTATACATGTTTGGTACTCTTAGGTGTTCCTCGAAATTCTTTGGGATCTAGTGAAACGTGTTCGTTAAGTCAAGGTATCTTAGTCTTTCTTAAGAAGTGTGAAAGTCGGAAATCTTTCCAACTAGCTAGATCTTTCTTTTAGAGTTGGAGTTTATGCATTGGGAATTCCAATGAAAGTTCTTGAGATGTCCCAGACTTTTAGGGTTTTTCGGACTAGGGGTAAAATGGTCATTTTACATATAAGGCTTTTTATTCATTCTCTTAGATGAACCATGTTAACTTAGAAGTTGGAGATTGCTAAGATTGTCGGATGCCTTTCGACCCAATATGTTCCTTCATAATCAGGCGTTGAGACTTGACTTGTGCGGAGTCGAATAATAGTGTTATCGGGATTGTGATTCGATTCAGGTAAGTCTCCGGACTTACTTAGCTTGTATTTTTTGTATTAGTTTCGATGCGTGTTTGGTGGTGTATGTTTATTGTTTATGTGTGTGTTTATTGTTTATGTTATAACATCTAAACCGGTAATAGGACAACCGACTTTATATGTTATATTTGGCCCAAGTGTATGATAACGGGCGGTGACCGCTTGTCCAGTCCAAAATGGGGATGACTGGGAGGTGCCTTGCAACCAGTCCAACGGGTGATGCTGATCCGCATCAAGTACAAACCCGTATGGTGAAAGGGGACAAGGGCGAGATCGTTAAAATTCTCGTGTCACAAAAGAAGTTGAATTAGAATCGGATACGACCTAATATTAAAAGACAATAAACCGGCGTGTGTGTTTTGGAGCATGTTGTGTGTTTATGATGCCTTATGTGTGTGTGTGCCAATACCATGATTCTAATGCCTTGAATGCTAGCTAATGGTTTTATATCGATGTTGTTGTAGTTGCCTTGCAGGTTAGGGACGCGGCCGAGAGATCCGGAAGAGTGGGCAGCCGGGGTCCGTACATTTTAGGATGGGTTTTGAGGGTTGTATTTATGTATTGTTTATGTTATTATGTATGTCGCGTGTATGTCGTTTGCCTTTGAAGTTGTATCTCGGCTGGAGTCTTTCATTGTTTTCTTTTGGGGTTCATATCATTGCATTAAAATGAATTTCGGTTTTGCCTTTATTTGTGTCTTGTTGTAAGATCCGGTGAAATTATTGTCAAGCTAAGGGTCGGGACCCATTGTGAGGCCCCAACCTGTAGCATCCCGAGTCGCGTTTTCGGGGTGTTAAAGGAGCGAATGAGCAAGTTTCTTTGTAATCGTAGGTAAAATGGAACATTTTGCATCAAAATGGAGCTAAAGGAGCGAATGAGTCATTGGAGCTACATTTAGGAGCTTAAGGAAGAACCCAGGAAGAATGGAAATGGATTAAAGATTTACTTTGGATCATATTTGAGAGATTTCACATTCAGTTTAGAGTCACCTCGGTCAGCTACAGTACCACCTCGACCGAGGTGATCTTGAGGAGCGCCCCGACTGAGGCGAACACTCTTACGCGGCGAGATATATTTTATTTGGCTGAGATCTTTTATTTTTGGAAGGAGATCTTATATTTTTGGGCTGGATTTCTAGAAGGAAGATCATATATTTTAGAGATCTATTTATGAGATATGGATATATTTTATTAGGAAATTATCTTTTTAAGATATTTTATCTTTGGAAGATAATTCTCCTATATAAAGGGTTGGATTTTCCACAAGTTCGACCATGCTTACATGCTCAGAGGGCTGATAGCATCCAACAATTAAGGAATTTTCTCCACAGTTTTGAAGGAAGGAAGATTGAAGATCAATCTAGGAAGGATTGATAGCTTATTATAGCTTTTGTGAAGGGTTTTGTAAGACTTTCTTAGATTCTCTTCTTGTTAATTTTTCTTGTTGGATTTGTGATCCAAGGAACGCTTATTTGTTTGATATTTGATTCAATTATTGAAGCCTTGTTCTTAAGGTTTTTGTGTTCAAATATTCATTCTCTTCCCATATATTTGAATACTGCTTTCATGATGATGAGTGACTAATTTCTTTGTGCGATTCTAGAGTGATTGGCTGAAGGTTGTGGAAAAAATAATGATAGAATAATCTTAAATTCCAGTAGGACCCTGAAAGCTCGAGTCTTTATCCTTAACCTTAGAACATCTCGTTCAGTCGATGAACATCTCGGCCGGGTGGAATTTAACTGACCGAGGTGACCTTTTCTGATCCGTAACTGAGAGTTAAGTGTTAGAGTTTGCCAAATCCTATTCTTATTACACCTTTCCTGGTTCAATGCAAGTCTAGGATGAGACTTACCTGGTAATAAAGGTTTATCCTTTATTGGGGTTTGAGTGTGCTTTCATCCCATCTTTGTGAGTTAGTCTGAGACTTACCCAGTAAAGGTTGATTCTATTCCCTTAGTTGGTTTGTTGGTTTGAGACTATAATTCCTTTCCTTAGTACCTTGAGACTTACCCGGTAATAGGAGCTTTTGGTTTGGAGTTAGTGAGTAGTGAGATTTACCCGGTGATCTATTCCACTTTAGTAACACCTCCCCTTTACAAAACCTCATCCTTGTCCGCTTATCTTGAGATCTTGAGTTGGAACCACAACTAGATGCTTTAATCCCTAGAATTTGCATATTTCCTTTAATTGACCTTATTATCATCTTTGATTGCTTTAATCGCTTTTGTGGTTAGTTGTAATATTGACAACCTATACTTGCTTTGTTTCACCTAAGTCCCTGAGATTGACACCCCGGAATTCTTGCTTTTACTACGATTGACCCGTACACTGCGGGTTCGCATCCTTGTTTTAAGCATACATCTTGGGTTATAAATTTAAAGCTTGCACACACCATTTGGAGCGAACAGGTACGTTTGCCTAGAGAAGGATGCCATTCGGTCTATACAACGCTCCAGCCACCTTCCATAGGTGTATGATGGCAATCTTTTCAGAATACGTAGAGTATATCATGGAAGTATTTATGGACGACTTCTCGGTATATGGTTCTTCATTTGATAACTGTCTCTTTAACCTTTCCCTCGTTCTTAAAAGATGCAAAGACACTAACCTAGTTTTGAACTGGGAAAAGTGTCACTTTATGGTCACGGAAGGAATTGTGTTAGGACATATGATTTCGAATCGGGGAATTGAAGTTGATAGAGCTAAGATCGAAACTATAGAGAAGCTACCTCCTCCATCTTCGGTGAAAGGAGTTAGATGCTTTTTTGGACATGCAGGTTTCTATAGGAGGTTTATAAAGGATATTTCTAAGATTTCAAAACCTTTAACTAACCTTTTGATGAAAGACATAACTTTCGAGTTTTCAAAAGAATGTTTGGATGCCTTCTGCAAGATCAAGGAAGCTTTGATTTCAGCACCTATCATCATCCGATTGGACGCTTCCATTCGAGGTCATGTGTGACGCAAGTGACGTAGCCGTTGGAGCTGTACTTGGACAGAAGAAAGATGATCGTACTTACGCCATCTACTACGCTAGCAAGACACTAGAGGAAGCTCAACTGAATTACGCTACCACGGAGAAGGAGCTCCTTGTTGTTGTTTATGCATTTGAAAATTTCCGTTCCTATCTTGTAAGTACGAAAGTGATAGTCTACACGGATCATTCAGCAATCCGTTACCTATTCACAAAGAAGGATGCAAAGCCTAGGCTCCTAAGATGAATCTTACAAGAAAGGCTCGGAGAACTCGGTTGCCGATCACCTTAGCCGTCTCCCATGTAACATCCCGTAAAATTATCATCCCGCATCATTTGAATGGGGATTTGTGATTGACTTATAAGGATGGGTTGCTACCCATGTTAACAAGAATTATTCTTTTCCAGTGGTAGAGTGAGGACAAATAACTTTGGAGTTAAGCGTGCTCATGCAAGAGCAATTTCAAGATGGGTGACCTCTTGGAAAGTTTTATGCGCGAGCATGGTAGGCATGGGGACAACGTCCCTAAGACCTCGGGTCTTACAACTTGTATCAGAGCTAACCCTGAGTTACGAGTGTGCTTGCCCTAGTAGGCGGTCACTCGGCTCGGTGGACGGTCCTTGGCCTGACGTGGACGTCAGGAGTTTAAGTGGGGGAGATTGTAACATCCCGTAAAATTATCATCCCGCATCATTTGAATGGGGATTTGTGATTGACTTATAAGGATGGGTTGCTACCCATGCTAACAAGAATTCTTCTTTTCCAGTGGTAGAGTGAGGACAAATAACTCTGGAGTTAAGTGTACTCGTGCGGGAGCAATTTCAGGATGGGTGACCTCCTGGGAAGTTTTCTGCGCGAGCATGGTTGGCATGGGGACAACATCCCTAAGACCTCGGGTCTTACATCCCACACCTCACTTGCGAGACGGATGAGCTTCCTATTGATGATTCATTCGAGCAGCTACACGAGATTGAAGAATGCCTCCATCAAATCTCGAAAGGAAATGACCCATGGTTTGCTTATATTGTCAATTAACTTGTTTATCAGGAACTTCCACCCGGACTTTCATATGCTCAAAGGAAGAAATTCTTTAGAGACGTCCGACACTTCTAATAGAATGAACATCTACTCTTCAAGAGAGGTCCCGATAGCATATTCAGAAGATGCGTTCCAGAGGATGAAGTAGAAAGAATTATCCGTCATTGCCACTCATTGCCTTGTGGAGGACATGCTAGTTCCCACAAAACACGTGCTAAGGTACTCCAATCTGGCTTCTTTTGGCCTTCCTTATTTAAAGATGTGCAGAACTATGTTGTTGCTTGCAATGCTTGTCAAAGGACAGGTAATATTTCAAGGAGGAACGAGATGCCCCTCAACAACAACCAAGAAGTAGAGATATTCGACGTATGGGGAGTGGACTTCATGGGACCATTCCCATCATCTTGTGGAAACCAATACATACTTCTAGTTGTAGACTATGTCTCAAGATGGGTAGAAGCAATCGCTTCTCCAACAAATGATGCGATGGTAGTGGTGAAGTTCTTCAATAGAACGATCTTCCCAAGATTCGGGACTCCCCGAACCATCATTAGTGATGAAGGAACGCACTTCACAGCCCGTCGATTTGAGACTCTACTAGCTAAGTATGGGGTAACTCATAAGATCGTCACACCGTACCATCCGCAAACTAGTGGACAATTTGAGATATCCAATAGGGAGATCTAGGGGATTCTAGAGAAGACCGTCTCTAGAACAAGGAAGGACTGGGCAATGAAACTTGATGATGCATTATGGGCGTATATGACCGCTTTTAAGACACCCATAGGAACAACATCATACAACCTTGTGTATGGGAAGTCTTTCCACCTTCCTGTAGAGCTAGAGCATAAAGCATATTGGGCCATCAAGTGGCTCAACTTCAGCATGAAAGAAGCTGGAGAAAAGCGATTGTTGGACATCAACAAACTAGAGGAGATCCGCCTGAATGCGTACAAGAATGCAAGGATCTACAAGGAAAGAATGAAGTGGTGGCATGATAAGCATATCATCCCAAAGGACTTAAAAGAAGGAGATCTCGTTCTTCTATTCAACTTAAGACGTCGACTCTTTCCAGTAAGCTTAAATTCCGTTGGACAGGACCTTTTGTTATTAAGCGTGTTTTCCCTCATGGTGCAGTTGAAGTATGGGGTGAAAAGTGCGGAAGTTTAAAAGTAAACGGCCAACGATTGAATAACTACACACCGGAAGTCCCGGTTGAGGAGATAGCTCCTATTCTCCTCCATTAATCATCAAAAGAGCAATGTCCAGCTAGCGACGTTAAATCAAACGCTTCTTGCGAGACAACCCATGGTAGTTCTAGCTCTTTTCTTTTCCCTCTTTTTGCTTATAGCTTAGGATAGTTTGCTTGTTTGTTTTTCGCTTTAGCCTTGTTTTATTTTCCTCGATGCACTCTCGGTTTGTTTGTGTCATAGATCGCAGGAACTAGTTACAATATTAGAGATTTGATGAAGAAGGTTGACACAAAATTGGTCAAACACACTTTTCAAGGAAAGAAAGGGAATAAATCGACTTACCATAAGTAACTCGACCGATTCAGACTACAGAGAAGGTCGATTTTTGGCAACAGAAAGAAAAATCGGATGAAAAATCGATATACCCAAAGAAAATCGGTCGATTTTCCTTAATGATGAGTAAAAGTGGAGAAAAATTGGGCCGATAAAAAACTCGGGCAGAAAACTTGGCTGATTTTCTTCACAAAATGGCCGGCCTATATAAAGCCTTCTCCACTACTTTCTTCACTTCACACTTAAATAATTTCCTTCCTCCTTCACTCCAAAGAGCCGAAAAATCGCCCATCTCCCATCTCCTCAATTGGTAACCATTTTGAGCGATTCTTGAGTATAAACTGAAGTTCTTTCAACACGGAAGAGGGATCTAGCATCAACAAGCGTGACAAACTGCTCATTCATTCGGAATTCAGATTTTTCCATCCAAAACCTAATTATTTCATTCGATTTTGATTCATGCCTAAGAGTTCTTAGATTGTTGAGTTTGTTGGAGGGTTTTTCTTAGAAACAACTCTAGGAAGCTGTTTGTGGTGTTGCATTGATCAGATCTTTACAGAATTGTGATTTGGGTTGAAATCGAAGAAAAACTCGGACCAATCCATAAAAATCGGCCGAGTTTTACCAAGAACAGCCCGAGTTTTTTCTGCAGAATGGACGCCTTAAAGAGAATCACTAGAAACTCAACCAAGAAGAAAGGTTCTTCTTCTAAGGCACCTCCCCCACCACCACCACCTTCCCTAGCTCGACCACACCTTCCCCCTCCCGCTTCCAAACACAAGAAGAGATATGAACGTCTCTTAGATCGACTCATTACCCCTCCTCGCTATATTATGTTGGATGAATTAGATGCATTGTTTGTGAGAGAGGATATTGATATGATGTTGGACAGAATAGGGTTGAGCCAGTTTGCACTTATTCGGGAGGATGCATATGCTGAGATTACTCTTGAGTTTCTTAGCACTTTAGAGCATGACCCTAGAGATAAGAGAGTTTCCTTTCGGCTCATGGATGAGGATCATGTTATGTCTATTCCTGCTTTTGGAGACTTGTTTGGTTTTCCTTCATCTTCTGCAGGCATGTTCCCAAGAGGAGTGAGTAGTGCATTGTGGGAGAGCATCTCCATTGGGGAAGTAGGAGGAGACAAATAGAGACCGGAAAACTCCAAGGAGACGAGCATATACAATCTATCTTTCAAGATAGCTCACCGGATCCTTAGCGAGTCTTTGTTTGCAAGAACGGAGACACCGCAGAAGATCAAGGCGGATGAGCTTGATATCCTCCATTGTATGACCACCGGCACCATCCCGGACACCACCACCATGCTTGCCGACTATCTTGGGAAGATAGCCAACAAGACGAAGGGAGACATTTGTGTTGGAGGCCTTGTCACTTATGTGGCCAAGGCATTGGAGCTAGATTTCTCGGATTGTCGCTTAGCTGAGGGTGCACGTCCCCTTGGCTCGCACAGATTGGTTGCTAGACAAGTCTTGATTCCTAGAGGTATGGGCACTCTGTATGTATCCATGCCATGGGCAAGGAAGCCAGCTGAGATTCGGTGGAAATCCGAGTATACTATTCGGAATAGGAGAAACTGGAAAAGGATGTTCGAGCACTACTTTGATGGATGGCTCCTCCGACTGTGTATTATGATGATGAAGATGATGAGGGTGGTGAGGAGGAGGATGAGGATGATTATGAGGACGGAGCTGCAACATACCAGCCTTCCATGTTAGAGTTTGAGAGCGACACATACAGCGGCCATGCTATAGATGCTATGGATACATACACACATGGCGCTGGACCCAAGAGGATTAGTGGAGGTGTAGAGGAGACCGAGGATGAGATGAAGGCTCCGCATCATTTGTTTGCTCACGCACCCAGCCATGGGAGAGGACGCGGACGCGGATCTAGACTCCAGTGACAGATGGGAGCATTGATTTCCGGCATTCGAGGCTTGCGTACCGACTATCAGGCTCTCCACGTTGATTTCGAGGCACTCATCACCGAGATTACTCAGTACCGGGAGGCGACGGACGTTCGACACTCCTCTTATGATGGTCAGATAAGCGACTTGTACTACCATACCTTCGGGACCTTCTATGACCATGGAGCTCCGAGATATCCACGTCCACCACCACCACCGTCAGCTGAGGATTGAGATATCACTCCATTTTAGTTCATTTTGCATGGCTTTTCTAGGAAAGCTCTTATGATAACCTATACCGTTTTTGTTAAGTGAGGACTGTTGTTCACCCATCATTCTTTCAAGATTAGCTTTTGAACGAGTAAATTTAACAAGTGGAGCCTTCTAGTCTTGACACGTTAAAGTTAGATCAACTTTCTCTTTCTCTAGATCGATATAGTTTCGATGAAGAGAGGAGAGGTTTTTGATGACATGAATTATATGTCATTATAATCATGCATATTGTGGATGTTTTACCTCAATTTCCCTTACATTCGGAGAGATTTGTGTACCTTTAAGGTTTATTTCATTTATATTTCGGAAATAGAGGTCTACACGAGTTTTGGTTTAATTATAGGTAAATTTGATGGAATTGGAAGCAAAAGTGGAGCAAGGAGCAGCTAAGATCAATAAGGAAGCTTACTGTTGTGAAAAATCGGGTGATTTATACATAATTCGGACGATTTTCCTGTAGCAAAAATCGGACGAGTTATCTCCTAGATCGACCGAGTTTTGCTTGTAACCGTCTAAAAAATATTACGTTCGAAAGCCCATTGTTTTTGGGCTTGAGAAGTAATATGCCAAGAAGCCCATTAGTGAGGAAGTATACATTGGAACTCTAGGAACAAAAATTGGGGGTTTGCACAGTGGAAGATTTACGAGTTCTTACGAGATTGAAGATTCTTGGGGAGGAAGATTGAAGGAAAGGAACAAAAATCAAGATTCAAGGAAGTTGTGAGATCTTTTGTTTCCTATTTTGTTATTGCGATTTGTGAACACATTGTTGAGTGCTTTGAGAGATTCTTTTGAAAGTTTTTAAGGATTGATTACAGATTTGGAGATTCTTTGGATTTTATGCAAAGTTTGGTTTTCTTTATTCAATCTTGATTTTGATTCAAAGATGAAAATGATTGGCTAAAAACCTTGTGATTATGGGGAGAATAGTTGATTATTGAGGCTTAGATGATGATAGACTGAACTCATTTAACCATTTGGACCCTGAGAGTTGAGATTTAACCTTTACGACATCGGAAAATCAGACTGTTCTTGAGTAGATCGGCCGAGTTTTCTTAGAACAACCCGAGTTTTCCCTCTAACGTCCCTTAACTGCTTTATCCTTAACCAAAGTTAACCTTTCCTAAATCCTAGCCTTGCCTAACCTTTCTAACCTCTATCCAAGTGTAAGAAGAGACTTCATCATCGATCCTTCACTTTATAGCCAAAGCTTGCAAGATTTGGGTAATAAAGAGACTCAACATCCTCTATTAAGGTTGAGTGTGCCTTTCATCCATACCTTCGAGAGTCATATCCTTGGGTTTGGGTGGATAGTTTGAGTGTTAATCATTTCTTTGAGTACTTTTCTTGATGAGTGATAGGTGATGGAATCACTATCATTTAGGATAATTTTTAGAGTCTTTTTATTGCATTTGTGTCGGTTTATGCTACTAACTCCTTGGTTCAGAAAAAAAAGACTAAAAGAAGCTAAGGAAGGAGGTTATAAGCACTTAGGAGTGAAGATCGTTCACGAAGCAATGCTTCTGTTGCCTCACCGCCCCAGCGGAGCCTTGTCACCGCTCCTGCGGGTGACGCCTTACTCCGGAGCGCTCCCTGCGCCTTCGCCAGCGCCGGCCATGAAGTGTGTCACCACACTGCACCACTCCTTGGCGCCCCTGCGGTGACTTGCCCTTAAGAAATGAAGACCAGCGCCCCTGCGCCTTCCACTGCGCCTCTGCCAGTGCCTCAACCTGGGAGCTGGAAGATGAAGAGGCTGTGTCACTGCCCCTGCGTTGACATAGGGACACCCCGGCGGCTTGGCATCAAAAACGGCAGGAAGTTGAAAGGTCAGACGTTTGAAGAGCATTGAAGATCGGCCCCTGCGGAATTGCTTAGCCGCCCTTGCGGCCATGAAGAAGATCAAGCGTTTTTGCCTTCACCGCCCCTGCGGAGCTGAAGGCCACCCCTGCGGTTTAACGCAAGAAGCTTTACTTCGGCTGTTTACACCACCTTTATGGCATTAAAGGTGGTTGTTTTGGACCGGCCATTTACTCCTATTTAGTGTCTTTTGTAGTATAAATAGTCCTTGGTTGATTGCTAGAATCATCCAACTTATTAGCCAACAAATTATCCACTTTTCCCATTTAAATTATCTTGCTACCTTTGTAATGAGTTGCTAACTCCCTTGCTACATTGGGTTGGTTTGAAGCTGTGTTGTTGCTTTGGTTGTAAGTTTTCTTTAATATAAGTTTTTATTCAGTAATGCTTTGTGTTTCCTTGATCTTCATTGTCTAATTGCATGTTTTACTATTACTTGAGATTGATCACCTTAGGTTCTAAAGTGCATGCAAATAACTAGGATTAATAGGTTATGGGTTCGGGTCTTTAATCTAGTAGTAAACTTTAAGTAATAACGGGTTGTAATTACTTAAAGAAAAGGAACACAAATATAAAGATAAGCTTAACGGTTTTAATCTTTTCTTTATATCCCTTAGTCTTTGTTTAAAAGCTAACTTGTTATTTGTTCTTGTAGGTTTACGGAACACTAACCTGTTAAGTTGTGTTGATGCCGGTTGGCTCAACACATATATATGATCGAGACGGGAGATTACTTGAAAACTTGTAAAAGGAACTCACCAAAGTAGCAATTGCATGCTTAGAATCAACCTAGTGTAGATTCACCCATCATTGTCTTACTTGTCGCATTAATAGTTTTCATAAGTTTTTGTGTGCATCAATTCAACCAACCCCCCCCCCCCTTGTTACTTGTTACTTGTTACTATAATCAATAATTGCATCTAATAAAACACCTTAACTCTCTTGTGTTGGACCCTTACTTAACTACTATACTTGTTTTAGTGCTAAGTCGGGATTTACTTTTGATTGGGTATAGACGACCATAGAAATATATGCAGTCAAATTTTGGCGCCGTTGCCGGGGAGTTTTAGTGTTTTATTGTTATTATTGATTATTGGTTTGAACCATTTTTATGGTTCAAACCCGTGCTACTAACCTCGATCTTGCTACCTTTGATCCAGAAATTGAGAGGACGCACATCCGGCAACGAAGACAACAACAACTTCAACAAGATATGGTTGACCGTACACTTCGTCAACTCACGCAACCCACCTTGGCTCAAAACCCCCTTGCGGTCACTGTACCGGCATTAGGGGAAGGAGTCAATTTTGAGCTCAAGTCGGGCCTCATTCACTTGCTTCCATCCTTCCATAGGCTAAGTGGTGAAGACCCCATCAAACACTTTGGGAAGTTCCATACCGTGTGTATGAGCATGAAGCCGGCCAACATTACCAAAGAACAAATCAAGATGAGGGCATTCGGCTTCACACTCAAAGATTTCGCGGATGATTGGTATTACCACCTTCCATCCGGGAGCATCGACACTTGGGAGAACCTTCACAAGGCGTTTTTGGAGAAATACTTCCCAGCCAAGAAGGCAAACAGCTTGAAGAAAGCTATAAGCAATATCGAGCAAGAGGGGAACGAAACTCTCTATGAGTACTTCGAAAGGTTTTCATGCCTCCGATCCAGCTGTCCTTTCCACGGCTATTCAACTCAAGATCTAGTCTTGTACTTGTACAATGGCTTGCTCGATAATGAAAGGAGGATCGTCGATGCGGCTTGCGGAGGTAATATTCTTAACTCTACTCCTGACCTTGCTTTGGAAAAGATACAGGAACTAGCGGAAGGAACTCGGAACTTTGGAAGGACCCCGTCCAAGAAAGGAGTTCATGTTGTAAATTCCGGGAAGAGTGAGATCTCCACCAAGCTCGCGGAACTGAAGAAAATGGTGAAGAGGCTAACACTTATGGGAACCCAACAGCAGCTCAAAGTTTGTGGAGTATGTGCTGACCCATATCATCCAACAGACATGTGTCCACAAGTCCAGGATGACGATGCTGAGGTTAACGCAATGGGTTATGGACAACCACAACAACAAAGGCCTAGGAACGATCCCTATGCACAGAATTGCATGCCAAACTGGCGTGACCAACAGAACTTTCGCTGGAGGGATCAACAAAACCAACAACAACAACTCCGTCAAGGTAAGTATCAACTAACTGAAGATATGTTGCAGGTTTTGACTAAACACTTTGCTACTCATGTCCAAACAACAGAATCCAGCATCAAGAACCTTGAAAAACAGGTTAGTCAAATGGCGGAAGCCATTTCAAGGACCGAATCAAGATTTTCCAGAGGATTGCCTTCCCAGACGTTTATAAGCCCCAAGGAGAATGTTAGTGCCCTAACATTAAGGAGTGGGAAGCAAATCCAACAAAAACCAGCAAAAGAATCACAAAGAAAACCTTTTGTCGATTTTACCGCACCCACAGCCGCCCCTGCGGCTGCAACTGCGTCCAACACAAAGCGGACATCGCCCCTGCGGCTGGATGTCCCCGCCCCTGCGGTGACAACCCCTAAGCCGCCCCTGCGCATACAAACTGACGCCCCTGCGGAAAATACAACAGAGGGTTCTGCTGAAAAGGATTCTTACATCCAGCCTAACTTTCCGCCACTGTACTCTGAGAAACCACCAACTCCTTTTCTTGAGGCTCTGAAGGAAAGAAGAATCATTGAGGACAAAGACCTCTTTGAGACTTTCTCCAAATGCGAGGTAAACATTCCCCTCCTTAAGTTGGTGAAAAGTATTCCTAAGTATGCTCGTTTCTTGAAGGAACTTTGCACTATCAAGAGGAATCAGAAGCTGAAGGGGAAACAAAAAGTGCAAGTAAGTGAGCATGTGTCGGCTGTTTTCCAACGGAGAATGCCCAAGAAGTGCAGCGATCCGGGCATGGTAAGCATTCCTTGTGTTATAGGGGAAACCCGCTTTGACAAAGTAGTGCTTGATCTTGGTGCTTCTATCAATGTTTTACCATATTCAATTTACAAATCACTTGGCCTTGGGCCATTAATGGAAACTAGGATTGTAGTACAACTTGTTGATAGATCTAATGTGTACCCGAAAGGGATAATTGAAGATGTATTTGTACTGGTAGACAACCTAACATTTCCTGCTGATTTCTTTGTAATGGATATGGAAAATGATTCACATGCTGCGCCCATTCTGTTAGGTAGGCCATTTCTGAAAACTGCCAAGACTAAAATTGATTATGTTAGTGGCAAATTGACCATGGAGTTTGATGGAGAAGTAGTGGAATTTGATATCTATGATGCAATGAGATTTCCTATTGATGATCATTCTTTATGTGCTATTGACATTGTTGAACCTTTTGTGCAAGATGTTTTTGATCACTCTGATGTTGATGAATTGAAAAATGTGATTGAGCATGACATTGATGGTTTCAAATCGGATTATGTATTAACATCCAGCATGAAAGAGGTCCTAGCCCAATTAGATGGGCATAAAAGGCTACCTATCTCCAATTTGGCCATTGGGCCCACTTTACTAACCCCAACCGAGAAGCTTGTTCCGTCTATAGTGCAGGCACCTGAAATAGAATTAAAGGACCTTCCATCACACCTCAAGTACGTTTTCCTTGGAGAACACAATACCTTGCTGGTGATCATCTCCAACAAGTTGACTACCGGTCAAGAAGAAAAGTTGGTGAAGGTACTAAAAGAGCACAAGACGGCCCTTGGATGGACCATTGCGGACATCAAAGGGATAAGCCCTTCCACTTGCATGCATAGGATCTTACTTGAGGATGAAGCCAAACCCTCTAGGCAACCGCAACGGAGGTTGAACCCGCCGATGATGGATGTGGTCAAAAAGGAAGTGTTGAAGCTCCTCCAAGCGGATATGATCTTCCCTATCTCGGATAGCACTTGGGTTAGTCCAACTCAAGTAGTTCCAAAGAAAGGAGGTATCACCATGGTGGAAAATCAACATGGAGAGATGGTCCCGAGCAAAACACAAACCGGATGGAGAGTTTGCATTGACTACCGCAAGCTCAACAAGGTAACGCGAAAAGACCATTTCCCATTACCTTTTATTGATCAAATGTTGGAACGTCTTGCAGGTCATCAGTACTACTGTTTCCTGGATGGATATTCGGGCTATTTCCAAATAGCCATCGCACCAGAAGATCAAGAAAAGACGACGTTCACTTGCCCATTTGGCACTTTTACGTACCGTAGAATGCCATTTGGACTTTACAACGTACCCGGCACCTTCCAATGGTAGATGATAAGTATTTTCTCCGAATACATAGAAATTTTCATTGAAGTCTTCATGGATGATTTTACCGTCCATGGAGACAGTTTTGACGCATGTTTAGGACATTTGAAACTTGTTCTTGAAAAATGTGTTGAAACCAATTTGGTTCTTAATTCGGAAAAATGTCATTTCATGGTCGAACAAGGAATTGTGGTAGGACATGTAATATCCTCAAAAGGGATAGAGGTAGATAGGGCAAAGGTTTATGTAATTCAAAATTTACCTTATCCTACTAATGTTCGGGAAATCCGATCTTTTCTTGGTCATGCAGGTTTCTACCGACGTTTCATCAAAGATTTTTCAAAGATCTCGGCACCCCTATGTGAATTGCTCAAGAAAGACGTCACCTTCATAGTAGATGAGAATTGCAAAAAAGCTTTCGACACTTTGAAGGCATGCCTTACCACCGCACCAATCATCCGTTCTCCGGATTGGGAGAAACCTTTTGAAATCATGTGTGACGCCAGTGATTACGCCGTTGGAGCCGTCTTAGGACAGAAAGACGGACGGGCTTCTCATGTGATCCATTATGCGTCTATGACACTCAATGGAGCGCAAAGGAATTACTCCACCACCGAGAAGGAAATGTTGGCGGTGGTTTTTGCCCTTGAGAAATTCAGGCAGTACCTACTTGGGGTAAAGGTAATTATCTTCACTGACCATGCAGCTTTCAGTTACCTCATGGCGAAGAAGGAAGCAAAGCCACGATTGATTCGATGGGTGCTCCTTCTAAGTGAGTTTAACCTAGAGATAAGGGACAAGAAGGGGGTTGAGAACCTAGTGGCCGATCATTTGAGTAGACTAGTGAAAGAAGAGGAGGATCCAGGAAAAGGAAAAGAGATAGCTGGAAGTTTTCCAGACGATACATTCTACACAACTCTTTGTTGTGTGACCGCCCCCGCGCCTCACACCAGCCGCCCCTGCGGCTCAGTCTAGGCGCCCCTACAGAATTGTCGGCAGAGGTTTGTCTTAAGCTCCAGTCTTTTAAACCTTGGTTTTATGACATTCTGAACTTCATTGTCAAGAAAGAATACCCTCCAGACTTCACCAAGGCACAACGAGAGAAGGTAAAAGCTGAAGCTCGACACTACATTTGGGACGATCCTTACCTTTGGAAGCATTGCAGTGACCAAGTAATTCGCCGTTGTATTCCAGACAATGAGGTACAATCTGTCCTAACCTTCTGCCATTCCGAAGCATGTGGGGGCACTTTGGGGCAAACAAAACTGCAAGAAAAGTTTTGGATGCCGGCTTCTTTTGGCCACACATTTTTCGAGACGCTTTTGCATTTTGCAAAGTGTGTAATTAAAGGCCAAAGGGTAGGAAATCTTTCAAGGAGACATGAAATGCCCCAATCCTCTCTTATATTTTGCGAAATATTTGACGTTTGGGGAATTGATTTCATGGGGCCGTTTCCTACTTCATTCGGGCACAAATATATTTTGCTTGCAGTGGCTATGTTTCCAAGTGGGTGGAAGCAAAGGCCACCAAAACTGATGATTCAAAGTGGTTGTAGCTTTTCTTAAAGAAAATATATTTGCAAGATTTGGAATCCCAAAAGCCTTAATCAGTGATAGGGGTACCCATTTCTGCAACAAGACGATCACGGCTCTCCTTAAGAAGTATCACGTCCACCAAAGAGTATCAACAGCTTATCATCCACAAACAAATGGCCAAGCTGAGGTATCCAACTGGGAAATAAAGACCATCCTTGAAAAGACAGTTTCTCCCGGACGGAAGGATTGGAGTGCAAGGCTAAATGACGCCCTATGGGCATATCGGACAGCCTACAAAACTCCTATCGGGATGTCTCCTTTTAGACTCGTGTTTGGGAAAGCTTGTCACCTACCGGTGGAGCTAGAGCACAAAGCTTGGTAGGCGGTAAAGAAGTGCAACATGAACATAGAGGAAGTGGGAGAATTCCGGAAGCTCCAATTGCAAGAGTTGGAGGAACTGAGGCTAGATGCATATGACCATGCTACCACATACAAAGAAAAGACCAAAGCATGGCATGGCCGAAACATTCTCCGGAAGGACTTCAAGGTAGGTAATAAGGTACTTCTCTTTCAATCACGTTTGAAACTCTTTGCAGGTAAGCTGCGTTCGAGATGGACAGGGCCGTTCGTAGTAGCCGAAGTATACCCGCACGGAGCTGTAGATCTCTATGATCCCCAAACGCACAAGGTGTTCAAGGTAAACGGACAAAGGCTAAAGCTTTAACTTGAAGGAGTCAAGAACGATCCGATTGACGAGATGGTGTTGGAGGAAGCACAGTCAGAGAAGTAGAGATCTTACGTCGAGCCAACGACGTAAAACAAAGGCGCTTCTCGGAAGGCAACCCGAAGGAATAAGAAGAGGAGCCTCTGTCAAGAAAACCGCCCCTGCGGCTTGGTGTCCCCGCCCCTGCGTTGACACCCATGCCCAGCGCCGCCCCCGGCGCTGGGCCTGCACCTGCAACATGCCAGTCACCGCTCCCGCGGTGACATCCTTACGCCCCTGTGGCGGCCATCCTTGACACACATCCTCGGCGCCGCCCCCTCTCCCTTGTCAACGCCCCCGCGGCGACAAGCTCCCGCCCCTACGGGATTATCCAGAAAAGAAAGAAAAATAGAAACCGCAAAAGCATTCCCTACACCTACCCCACCCACCCACTCTCTACCTCCTCACCAACCACATCTCCCTCACCTTTACCCTCTCAAACCCTTGCAACGCCCCTGCGCCCCACCAAAGCCACTCACCAGCCACCCTGCGACGCCCCTGTACCACCTCCAACGACTGCCAAACCCTTGCGACGCCCCTGCGCTATCCTCACAAGCTCCACCTTCCTCCCTCCAAACTCTCTCCCCTTACTACACACTTCATCACCAACCACCACCAAAATCCACCCCTGTTCCACCTCCGGCGACGCTTACACCAGAAAGGAAGCCACCGGAACAGCCTCAATATCACCACCTTCGTCGCTCCCGAAAATTTGCCCTCTACACTTCTCCCGCCCCTTCGCCTACAAGCCCCCGCACTTGCGCCTTACCGCCCCTGCGCCTGCTTCAGCCGCCCTTGTGGAAAACACGACAGAGGGTTCGTTTTCTTCCCCTTTTTTCTAAGTTTCTGATTCTTTTGCTAAATCAAGTATCAGAATGGAGCCACAAAGGAAATACAAAATGACCGAAGTTGAGAAAGAGAGGTATAAGATCGTACAGGATCGGGTTGTGTACGCAACTCGATTCTTACACGTTCCTATGTTGGAGAAGCTTGGCATGCTGGAGAGCATGCAATCCTTTTTAGCGAATGGTGGGCTCGGAGACTTCCTACAAATGAGTGCTCCAACATATCCCGAGCTCATCAGACAGTTCATCTCCACCTTCACAATGGAGAAGGAAGACCATGTGTGTATTGGACTCACCTTAAAGTTCAACAAGGTGAAATATACACTTGATTACAACGATCTACAGGAGGCCTTCGGGGTAACTCTCAACCCCTCCGTAAACTGGTGGGATCCAGTCCCGACCCCGGACCTTTGTGAGTTGTGGCAAGCAGCTACCGGGTCAGAGTTCCATGTTGGGGGTGAGTACTCCAACAAACTCACTCACCCTAGCTTGAGGCTCATCTCCAATATCCTCATGAGTGTCTTCTGTGGACACAAAGAGCAAAACAAGGTCGCCCTCAAGGACCTCCCACTACTCTACTCCTACCTTCCGATGAGCGAGAAGGTGATGGATTGGCCGTCACTCTTCCTTTCCGCTTTGAAGCGGATTAGGAGGAACGAGCCGAGGGACATTGTCGGCGGTGGGGTATTCCCCTTGATCGCCTCACAGGTGATGGACCTGTCCGAGCTAGAGAACGGGCTGGAGGCTCCTCTTTACACTGAGGGGATGCTCAAGAGGTGCAAGCTCCTCCGACGGGACGGGGAGAACCTATTTTGGATCTCCCTTGCAGATGGAAGCCACCTCACTACCTCTCTCGGCCTTTACCATTAGGGGATGACCTCTCCGAGCTCTACATTCCGGAAGATCCCTTCATGCCGAGGAGGCCGCTAGTGGCCATGGTGGAGAGGCATGCTGCGAGCTCCAGCCGAGCTCATCAGGAGGAGCACCTGCCCATCCCAGATGATGAGGAGATGCCCACTGCGGCACCAGAGGAGGATCCGGCCCTTGCGAGCCTTCAGGCTCAAATGGAGGCTATGACCACCCAGCACCGGAGCTGGCAGTCCGACTACCAGAGGACTATGCTGGAGCAGCAGCAGAGTTGGCAGACGAGCTTTGCCGCCTCCATGACCTCCCACTTCGACCAGAGGCAGGAGGCTTGGCAAGCGGCCTAGCAGCAGCAGCTGGCTTGGCAAGCCAGCTTTGAGACCTCTTTTGGCCGTCGGATGACGGCTCAGCAGGACCGCATAGATGACATCTACCGCCGGCAGGAGCACTTCTTCCGCCACTTTCCTTACCCACCGGAGGAGGGTCTAGGTGGTCCATCCGGACCATCCCATTGAGGGGTACATTTCTTTCCCTTTTCCCACATTTATCTTTGCCTCATTTCCTCTTTGAGGACAAAGTGTACTTCAAGTATGGGGGAAGGACATATCATTGCTTGTACAGTTTCATTGCTACTTGTTTTGATTTGTTTTGTTTTGAGTTGTTTTGAATTCAGTTTGAATTCACAAAAAAAAAAAAAAGTCAAAAAAATCCTTGGATAAACCGAAAACGTAAAAGAGCGGTTTAGGCAAAAAGAAGGTAGTCCGACCAACCTTAGGTTGGTACAAAAATTGGACTTGAGGGATGTGAGTTCAAGTGAGATCATCAAAAGAAGAAGAGTGGCAAGGTGAAAACCCGAAAGGGCGCCTTGGCAAAATGAGCGACATCGAGTGTAGGTTTCCCTTCCGGCGTTTGGCGACATAAGAAGGGGAGTCATAAGGAGGTTGTCCGGGTAAGCCACTCTTGGAGCAATAAGGATGGTAGTTTCTCACTTTTTTTCTCACATTTCCTCTCTTTTCCTTCTTTCTTTCTTGCCTTTTCTTTTGATTTCATTATCTTTTCTGCTTGCCCATGCTTCCTGAGGCCTTTGAGTCTAGTTGCTATCATTTGTTTTACTCGGAACGAGTAAAAGGTCTAAGTATTGGGGAGTTTGATAGATGATGGAATCACTATCATTTAGGATAGTTTTTAGAGTCTTTTTATTGCAGTTGTGACGGTTTATGCTACTAATTCCCTGGTCCAAAAGAAGAAGACTAAAAGAAGCTAAGGAAGGAGTTATAAGCACTTAGGAGTGAAGATCGTTCACAAAGCAAAGCTTCTGTTACCTCACCGTCCCAGCGGAGCCTTGTCATCGCCCCTGCGGGTGACGCCTTACTCCGGAGCTCTCCCTGCGCCGTTGCCAGCGCCGGCCATGAAGTGTGTCACCACCCCTGCGCCACTCCTTGGTGCCCCTACGGTGACTTGCCCTGAAGAAACGAAGACCAGCGCCCCTGCGCCTTCCACTGCGCCTCTGCCTGCGCCTCAACCTAGGAGCTGGAAGATGAAGAGGTTGTGTCACCGCCCCTGCGTTGACATAGGGACGCCCCGGCGGCTTGGCATCAGAAACGGCAGGAAGTTGAAAGGTCAGACGTTTGAAGAGCATTGAAGATCCTCCCTTGCGGAATTGTCTAGCCGCCCCTGCGGCCATGAAGAAGATCAAGCGTTTTTGCCTTCACCGCCCCTGCAGAGCTGAAGGCCACCCCTGCAGTTTAATGCCAAAAGCTTTACTCCGGCTGTTTACACCATCTTTATGGCATTAAAGGTGGCTATTTTGGGCCGGCCATTTACTCCTATTTAGTGTCTTTTGTAGTATAAATAGTCCTTAGTTGATTGCTAGAATTATCCAACTTATTAGCCAACAAATTATCCACTTTTTCCATTTAGATTATCTTGCTACCTTTGTAATGAGTTGCTAACTCCCTTACTAGATTGGGTTGGTTTGAAGCTGTGTTGTTGCTTTGGTTGTAAGTTTTCTTTAATGTAAGTTTTTATTCAGTAATGCTTTGTGTTTCCTTGATCTCCATTGTCTAATTGCATGTTTTACTATTACTTGAGATTGATCACCTTAGGTTGTAAAGTGCATGCAAATAACTAGGATTAATAGGTTCTGGGTTCGGGTCTTTAATCTAGTAGTAAACTTTAAGTAATAACGGGTTGTAATTACTTAAAGAAAAGGAACACAAATATAAAGATAAGCTTAACGGTTTTAATCTTTTCTTTATATCCCTTAGTCTTTGTTTGAAAGCTAACTTGTTATTTGTTCTTGTAGGTTTATGGAACACTAACCTGTTAAGTTGTGTTGATGCCGGCTGGCTCAACACATATATATGATCGAGACGGGAGATTACTTGAAAACTTGTAAAAGGAACTCACCAAGTAGCAATTGCATGCTTAGAATCAACCTAGTGTAGATTCACCCATCATTGTCTTACTTGTCGCATTAATAGTTTTCATAAGTTTTTGTGTGCATCAATTCAACAAACCCCCCCCCCCCCCCC
>BSUD01000001.1:49959020-50042064 GCA_033239045.1 Fagopyrum esculentum | reverse complement strand
AAACCCCCCCCCCCCCCCTTTGTTACTTGTTACTATAATCAATAATTGCATCTAATAAAACACCTTAACTCTCTTGAGTTCGACCCTTACTTAACTACTATACTTGTTTTAGTGCTAAGTCGGGATTTACTTTTGATTGGGTATAGACGACCATAGAAATACCTGCAGTCAATGAGACTTAACATCCTTCGGGTTGAGAGCTTCTAAGTTGGGATAAGTGAGTAATGGAACTTCACCGTACATTATTCCTTTTGTTCGAAACACATAACCTTGGCAACGCCAACACTGTCCTTTGATCTTTAGAAGTGTCTTGAATCGGAAGCCACAGTCAGATATTTGAATCCTTGGAATCATTTGTCTCTTACATATTTACAAAAGCTTTTACATCTTGCCAGATATTTTGAAACCGATTTTATTCTCACCAAATCTCTGAGTTCGACTTTGGAATTTCTTGTCTTACTACAGCTGATTCATACACTACGGGTTCGCTTTGCTTAATTTCAGTTTTTATAAATTTAAGACTTTGACACACACTTTCGAGCGAATTGTTATGTCGTATAAAAACCTCAAAGTGAGCTTGCTCCTCAAGCTCTTGTTTCACCTCAGGGGATGTATTTGGCAGGAACTTCCCTTGCACCATACTCCAACATTTTTCCTTAATGAGGATTGCCTTTAACTTTAGTTGCTAGATGGCAAAGCCAGTAGTGTCATCGAAAGGCCGGATGTGCATTGTGTTTTTTGACATAGTCCCATGTCTATTAAAACATGATCCTAGATGTCATACTTATCTTTTTATATTTTCAAGATAGGAATCGAGGTTTGAAAACACTAAAAGTTTTCCAACCTCTACTTTTTGCAAATATAGGGTTCCTCAAGCCGGCAACTTGAGACGAAACCCTCTTTTCTGCAATTTTAACAAAAAACAAAACATAACAATTTTGTTTCAAAGAACAACAACGGAAGAAAAAATGGAGATCAAGATTTTCATGTGAGAATCTCTTTGATGTGTAAGGATTGGCCGCGAAGCTTATAAGATAGCAAGCATTCGAATCTTTGGTCAATAGACATGTGATTAAAGTTGATCTTTGTTCAAGAAAGCCAGATCTCGTACAGGTATTAAAGAAACCTCAAAAACATGCTCCGATAACAATTTGATAAAACCCAAAATATGTTTTGAAACAAAACCAACTGGATCTAGAGTGATCCAGATTTAAAATCATTCAAAGAACACAAAAACTTGGTGACACAGTTCGGGTGAACCCTACTCTACGGGATCTCAGAAGGGGAGAACCAACCCAATCAACTAAGCAGTATTACATATAGAACAAAGCTTCGGAGAAGTGAAAGATACAAGAACAATAAAAGATCTCCACAAGTCTAAAGCAAAAGTGAAAAAACAAGAAAGACAAGAAAAAGGGATTTAGTTATCGTATGTAAAGCCCTTGGGCTAATAACCAAGCTTCCAATGAGGCAAGGTTAGACGAAGAAGAGAACACCGGAGACAAATATCAAGCGAAGCACTCGCCTCGGAACTCTCGCACGCTCTTTTCTCTCTTTGTGAAATCGCTCTCTCAGAAATCTCTCGAAGACTCAGAGGAGGAGGAGAAGCATTAGCGACATTAGGGTTTGAGAGAGAGCTTTAGGCTTAAGTACATGGGGACCAGAGGCAACCACTTGCAACACATTGTTTCAACACACAAACATTGCGTTTTAGAGTAAGTGATCTCATGATAATCTCGTGCCGTTGGGCTGAGTATCAATGGGTCTCGATCAACTAGGCTCATAACTTTGCATTCATCCCACCAACTAATAACCCAAGGACTCGGCCCGCTTCTTCTCAAACCCGGTCTAATATCTTCATCTACAAGACTGAGCCTAGGGTAGACCAAACCGAATTTACATAACCTACTAGTTAGACTTTTTCTTGACATTCATTAATTGTTTTTGTAATGAGTCCATTTTCTTGGTATTTTAAGCTTTTTTCATTTCTCCCTCGTGGGTATGAGGGTAGATGTTTCACCCCATGAAAACTTCAGAGAAACACAATCTATATACTATATTAAAGCGAAAGTCTTTGATGTCACGTGTCATTCACTCATACATTTAATGGCACGTGTCATTTTCTCATGCATTCACAAATTAGTAATTATTTATGTTCTTATAGTATTTCTTTTATATAAGTATATCCAACTCTTTCCTAATTAAATTAGAATCTTTTTATCATACAGTTCATAATAAAATATGACTAACCAAAAATAGAAAATATCCAATCAATTGGTATTTGATCATTCTATAGCCATTTCAATTTTAATTAAAAATCTCACATTTATATGTTTCCTAATATAATAAATTGAGTGAATTTTTTGTCTTACAACGCAATTTTTGATTGATCAAAAATTAAACTTTTTGAAAAATAAATGAAATGTATTTATCTAACTATAAATTTTTAAATAAAATTTATATATTATATTAAAGCGATGTCACGTGTCATTCACTCATATTATTAATACCATGTGTCATTTTCTCACGTATTCACAAATTAATAATTATTTATGTTCTTATAATATCTCTTTTATATGGCTAATTATAAACACTTCTTTCCTAATTAATTTAAAAAAAATTTATCATATAATTTATAATTAAAAATGACTACCTAAAAATGACAAATATCCGGTATTTGATCATTTTATAGCCAATTCAATTCTAAAAAATCTCCCATTTATACGTTTTCTTATATAATAAATTAAGTGAATTTGTTTTGCTTTACAATTCAGTTTTTAATTGATCAATAATTAAAATGGGTAAATTTTATGAAAAATAAATAAAATATATTTTTTATTATAGATTTTTAAATGGAATAGTATAATTACTAATACTCGTCGTGTAAAGCAGGGAAATTATAGTGGTTATTATTATGGCACACAGTTTTTGTTGAACAATCGCAAGACCCTATCACATTGGAGATAATTGTTATGTCGTACGAACAAATTATGTTACAGTTATTATTGTAATGGTGAATGTATCATGTATGGTCTTGTACTTTTGTTGGGTGCATCTCTATTATTTAAACCGATTTATTCATCGTATTGGACCTATCCTATGGAAGGTGTTGATTGGAAGAAAAATGAACCGCGTTATCTGTACGCTATCTACAAAAGAATAGCCAGCGGGGTCACTCCTACGGAAGAACGACTTAATCCAACACCCTTTTTCACAATTCTTCGTCTACATATTCATCCTTAAATCTCCACCGTACGATTCTTGCTGACCTGCCAATAAATATGGCCTTCTTCTTCTTCTTCCCGCACTCGTACCATATCAGAAATAAGCCGAGGGAGAAAAGACATGTCTGGAGGGATTGCCCGTGGTCGTCTCGCCGAGGAGAGGAAGGCTTGGCGCAAAAACCATCCCCATGTCCGTACTTTCTCTTTCCTCATATTTCATTTCCGATTAGTTTCTTTGGTTGCATCTTTTTGAAATTTTGATTTTGGGGCCAACTTTTAGGGTTTCGTTGCCAGGCCAGAGACTCTTCCTGATGGCACTATGAATTTGATGGTGTGGCGTTGTACCATCCCTGGCAAGACTGGAGTAAGCCTCCCACTCTCTGTCTCGTCTTAATTTGCGAGTAATCATTAAGCTTCAGCTTTATTTAAATATGTCATTTGGTTAGTAACACCATAGAACATGCTACAAGGCAGTAGAGATGGGTGTCTTGTTATAGAATCTTTAGTTAAACGACGAGCTTAGCGAGTATTTTTGGTTTGACAGACTGACTGGGAAGGTGGGTTCTTCCCCTTAACACTCCATTTCAGTGAAGATTATCCAAGCAAGCCACCAAAGTGCAGATTTCCTCAGGGATTCTTCCACCCCAATGTCTACCCATCTGGAACCGTGTGCCTCTCTATTCTTAATGAAGATAGTGTAAGCAATTGGTTGATTCTTTTGTTTTCTTTTCCTTTTGGGGTTTCACATATTCTTGATTAAGGATCAGTCTTCAATGGAATTCAGGGATGGAGACCTGCAATTACTGTCAAGCAAATTCTTACTGGAATACAGGACTTGTTGGACCAGCCTAATCCTTTAGACCCAGCTCAAACTGAGGGATACCACATGTTCATCCAGGTATCATATATTTATTCATCAATGTCATGGAACAACTGTTTTTACAAACTTTATCTCTCTTCAATCACGAAGAACATTTAGTAATAAGAAAGGAAAGAATAGAAATGATTTGAAATTCTATCCATTTAATAGATCACTTTAAAATGAGTTTGGAAATTTGTGATTCTGGGCATAATTTAAGTCGAACCAATATTTTGTAAATTGGAGATTTCATCTATAACAATGGATGAAATGTCAAAACAGTTTATGAAAAATATGTAATTCTAGACCTCCTAGATGCCTCTTTCCACCTCCGTGCACGTGCCTTGTGTTATCACACTGATAGGATCAAACCTAATATAATCGGAAAGTACTATAATTCTCGTGTTTAATATATAAGTTTTTCAAATCGAATTGTTATTCGGTCATACGGAAGTAGTCAACGGGTCGCACTACGTCTCGTGGGGCGGAGGCTGATGTGACATGCGTTCAGGTAGGTAAATTGTTTCGTAATATTTCGTCTGACCGAATAAAATAACTTTTTTTTATAACTTATTGTTGAATTTTTATAGTTTTAAGGAAACAAAAAATTTATACAAATAAAAGCAAGTTTGATTCATATTAGTTATACAGTTATATCATATATTGAATATTTATCATCTATAATACAATATGCAAGTATAAAAATAGATTAATATTAGTTAGTATTTTTGCAAAGATAATAAAATGAAATATTTATCCTATGATGATTTGTACATTTAGTTATTTTATTAAGTATTACATTAATCTTGTTTCTGTGTTAAAATTTGAAAAATAAATTAACAAATTGTCCAATAAATAAAAATGGATTTTTTTTGATAAGATATATGATAAGGATATCTTCCAATATTTATAAAATTATATGAATGAAAGATATCACTTTGAGTAAAAATAGTAATTATATACATACTACCAAATTAATTTTGTTTTTACTTTGATAGAAAAAAAAAGGTATAAGATGAGATTACACAGAAAGTGATATATGACGAAATTGATAAGAGTGGCTTTAATATAATTATATATATGAGTGAGAATCAACTTATATGATTTGTTTATTGAATGACTAGAGGCATGAGTGTTGGATAGAAAGAGAGGCAATATTTACTTGTCAATGAAACAAGCCTTGGGTGATGCAGGATAAAGATGAATACAAAAGGAGGGTGCGGCAGCAGTCGAAACAGTATCCTCCAGAACTTTGACAGTTGACGTTGAATATGAGATTGCAAGCGCAGGTAATTTTGTCTCAGAAAGGCAATTGTGCATTGTGTTCGACACTTTATATGTGACAATAGGGTTGACATGTCGTTTAATATAGCTAGTCGAGTTTGATGGCGTTTTTTGATGCTTCTAAAGTTGTAAAGAAAACAGGTAATAGGAGATGCTGCAATTTGGTGGATTCTGCTATTGATATTCTGTGTTTGTGAATGGAAATTGTGAAATAAAAAGGAGCATAGCTACACCCGGTCTTCAAAGACCCTTTGCCTCCAACTGTTTCTTACAAGCAATTACCTACGGAACTGATACTTGGAACCAAATTAGATAGGACAAACTTATCTGTGCGTTTACAATATATTTTTTTACCCCAAAAATTTTAAAATTTATATTGAAGTTACTTAGTTTATAATAAGTTTATTTTTATCCTTATCTATAACTTTACATAATTTTTGTGTGATCCTGTTATTTGGTATTTGCTACTTAAGTAAATTTATAAAAAGTATTAAAACACCCAAAAATTAAAATTGAAGTTTTATGAAAATTTTTCACGTCAAGCAAAACTTTTGAAAGTTAGACAATGTCACCACAAATCTATTTTAAATACTATAATTGAGGATAATGTAGATTTAAAATTGAATTAATTAGGAAAATAGGACCCCTTAAAATTGTCTTTTGTAAACTAGGTCTCTATATAAAAGAAAGAAAAAGTAGGTATGGAAACTAGCAAATAGGGCAATAATTTTTTTAGTTGAAATGATGGTGATTAAATGTTTACTTTTTGTTTAAATATCTTTTTTACATGTTTATCTTTTATTTTTTGTTAATATAGCTAATTTGATGAATTTTTAAGTCCATGAATGTTTAATTTTTTTGGGTGACATTATTTTCGTTACCCAAATATGAATTATAGTATTTTTCTCATTATTGGATATATGTTTATTGTTTTTGTGGTATGTTTCTTATTGTTGAGTATGCTTAAAGTGATATTTTTGGGTATGTTTTATAGTTATACAAATTGTGTTACAAGGACCAAATGTCATTTGGTATTGATGTTTGTGTACAATATCGATTTGTGTAAATTTTGGTTATGACAAATTCAAATTGGGTATGCTTTTATACGTGTATTGGCTCTGTAGTATATTTCTTATTATTAAGTATATTTAAAGTGATGTCGTGGGTATGTTTTATGGTTAACCAAAATGTGTTATAATGATCAAATGTCAAGCGAATTCTTGGGTAATGACCAAATGTCATTTGATATTGATGTTTGTGTACAATATCGAGTTTTGAAAATTTTGGGTATGACAAATTTAAATTGGGTATGAATTTTGTATTAAGTGATGTTAAAATTGGGTATAAATATAAAATATTATCCAATTTATGGATATTATTTTATTTTGATATTTGATTTATTGGGTATATTGTTTTCGAGTATGTTTTTGTACTTTGAGAAATTTATTTTTGGGTATGATTGTTGCATTAATTGGGTAAACGAACTTTTTGGGTAAGCGGATTTTTTTGAGTAGAGGGCTGCATTTTTTTGGCCCTCAAATTCCCTCCAAATGTCAATCAAAAGGTCACAATCAACACTCACATCAGCCATCACTCATTAGTCATCTCTTTTGTCAACTTTTTGTGCTATTTATGAATTAGTCTAGTAAAGTAGGAGTCTTATTCCTCAATTTGTAATTAGTAGGGTCCTAAATTTCAACTCTATAGTGTAAATGGCCCTAAGTGCCAATTCAGCCTTTAAAATTTGGATTAAGTTGTAGTAGTCTTACGAAGTATAAAGAGGAAATCTCGGATACGTTACTAGCTATCAAATAATAAAATCAAAATTAGTTTTTCAAATTACCAATGAAATTCGACATCTTTGTGCAACTAGTCTAATTCCTCAAACGAATATGTTAGTCGGTTTTTTTTATAAGTATCTATTTCACACCGAAAACCCCCAAAAGAAATTTTCAACATCAAGTTTAATTTGAAAACCCGAAAGAAAAAAGAAAAAAGAACAAAAAAATCAAAGAAACACTTGATATGTTTGACAATCCTTTAGTTGTGATGAATTTGATTATTACACTAACGACGAAGCAATGCATCACCAAATGATAATAATTAAGTTAAAAGACCTAAAATGCATACCCTTAAATCTTAGAAATTATTAAGACGAAATATTTGTTAGGTTAAACATGTTAGTCGGTTTAGCAGCCAAAAATTAAGGCCAAAAGAAATTAATTTAGCAGCCAAAAAAATATATATGAGAAAGTTGGTGTACTCCAGCCCTTTTTGTTTCATAGAGATAAAATAGGTCCTTTAATTTAGCAGCCAAAAATTAAAGCCAAAAGAAATTAATAATAGATGAAATAAACCTTATTAAGTAAGGACAAGAAGGTAAAAAAGCAAGGAAATTGCCTAAAAAAACTGAAATCCCGTGGAATATGGTAACCGAATATTTATGACAAATCTGGACGTTTGCCGCTTCAACGTCTCACTCAAACTTCCAAACGAAGAGATACGCTGTTGTGAAATCAACATTGAAAGAATCTCCGGTCGAAACTTACATCCTCTTTGTCAAGACAGTAGACTACATCATCTTCGACAGTCAATATACACACATATATGTACACAAACAATTGTAACAATCCTAAAATTTCTCAAAATCATTGTAAACTACATAATTATGTACGATCAACATCGAGTAAATAATTAAGTACATTAATTTATTTTCGAACCAATCAAAGAACACAACGTAATACGTACACAAAAAATTGTAACAATCCATAAATTTCTCAAAATCATTGTAAACTACATAATTATGTACGCCATTGCATAAACAAATCGTGTACATAAGTTTAATTGTTTTATTCAATATAGTACATTTATGTACAAAATTAAGTTCTGTCTAAAACTATTGGATACATAAGAAATCATTACTAAACAACACATGCCCACTTACATAAACACAATGTACATGGAATATTCATACAATGTATTAGTTCTAATGTACATAAAACCAACACAAGGTGAAACAAAGACATCCAACATTTACAGTATATGTATGACAAGAATATAAAAATTTATGCATCTTCACAACTTGGAGACATACCTAAAATCTTCATAGCTAGCATTTACATAATTATGTACGATCACCATCGAGTAAATAGTCAGTTGCAGGCATTTACAAACGACGATCTATCAAAATACAATGCACTAACCGCCGATATTGTTCAGACTACCGTGACGAATCGCAGCGAAGATCAAACGCCAACAAACAACTAATCTTGCGAACAATATTCTTAGATCAATGATGATTGTTGGTGGCACAATGATACAAAAATCGCTCAATTCAATCAGAAGCGATATATTAGGAACGTGAGTGTAGAGATATATACCGTATAACCGTTTCCTTGTTAATCAGTAACGATTTGATGCTTTCTTAATTTAAATAAAAATACAATAGTAATTAGGAGAGAGTGTGTGTGGATAAACGTGGAATTTATTTGATTTGATGCTTTCCTAATTTAAATAAAACTACAATATTAATTAGGGGAGAGAGAGTGTGAATAAACGTGGAAGTTATTTGATTTATTAATTAAATTATCTTTTCTACAAAAAATAAAGGGCCTAGTTTATTTACCTAAATACATAAGTGACTATTTTATCTACAATGATACATAAAACGTCTACTTTCCCCTTTTACTCAAAAATATCAAGTAAACACTTATGATTGACGAGAAAATGAGTTCGTTTAATGAAGAAGAAATGTATCAACAAATGAGTTTATTAAGCTAAAAGACCTACAACTCATACCCTTAAAGTGAAATAAAAAAAATAGATAAAAAGATGAAAAAGAGTTTAGTTGTAAATGAAGTAGAAGAAGAAATAATTCCAAAACAAGAGGTTGATTCGGTCACATGATCTTACTGTCGAGAATATGAACAAAGATCTACGGGACAAGAAAGACTTGATAGCACAAGGAGTTTTTTTTTATAAAAAAAAAACAACTAATTCGAAATCATGGTTATGTCAAATCATAGACCTAACGAAAGAGAACTTTTTGTAATGCCCCCAAAAGCAGGCTATACGTTATAGTGTCAAGAGCCCCAAACGAGGGCCCCCAAGACTTACATAAATGAAAGAATCACATGAGGAATCCGAAAGACGTTCCAGAACGCCAACCACAAAAGGGACCAAAACCCCAATATGAAACAATCAAAATGACCAACGACAAACCAGACTTAGAAAGAAAAATCGTCCCAAAATTATAATTCAAAGTTAGGAATAAGTCATAACGAAACATGACAACCCCAAACTCAACCGACATGAGTCACACTAGGGTCCATGACCTCCATGCTCCTGAACTAACCTTGTAAATGATTATGTTAAAAACATAACCAACCCTAACGTAGACTTAAAAAAAAAAAGATTTGCGACGACAAATGTTGTCGCAATAGGGTCATTGTCGTCGCAAAATACCTTTTGCGACGGTGCGACGACATTAACACCAACGCTTGAGTGGGCGACACAAAAGGTCTAGACACCGGAAAATCTTGTCGCCAATTGTTTGCGACGGAATGCTACGATGGCATTTTCCATCGTGTATGTTGATAACACCGCTAAAAAAAATTAAATATACCCCGGACTTGCTCCGGATTATAAAGTGTGGTTCATTAAAAAAAGTGATAGTATACATTACAAACCGTAATGTCCGGGTTATAAAGTCTGCGTTTTCTAGAGAGAAAAAAACTACTACATATGTTGCTCTACCTTTTCCCTAAACCGATTTCAAATATTCAGTTGAGAAACACACTTAACTGGAAGTGTATACTACTAGAAGAAGTTGTGAGATTTTTCAAATCAAAATAAAATTTTAGTATTAATAATAAGTATATACATTTACATCAATACTAAGTGCCCGTTTGGTTGGAGCGGTGGAATGGAAACGGAATGGAATCGGATAAGGGTTAGGAAAGGAAATGGAAATTATGGGATTACTTTCATGTGTTAAAAACCTCTAACCAAACGTATTTTTTGATTGATTCGGAATCATTCCGTTACCAGGAATGATTCCTAGCGATTCCAAATGGGCCCTAAATGTGCATAGTACAAAACAACCAAAATCATAAAAAGAACATGATAAGACGTATTACAATGCAAAAAATCAAGAGGTGCTACTCAATCCTAATTATTGATGTGAATTTCTCAAGAAAATTCAATAATGACAATTTGAAACAAGTTAGTAGACAAAAAAAAAAGAATAGAATGAAGTCAAAGAACAAGACAAAATGTGGGGAAAAAAGGTTTACAAATATTCACCTGAAGTATCCGATTCAATCCGCCCCCGGCTGGAAGGCATCTACCTCATCTAAATCACAAGGAGAGGTTCACCATGATTAGGGGTACTTTTTTTTCCCTAGAATGAAATGCATAGAGGACATCCTTTTGTTGCGGCATGCTGTTCATCATATGGATGACATAGTGCCTACGAACAAATGGTTTTTGTAGAACTCCTTCAAGACTTGTGAGCATTGAGTTCACTAACGATCTGTAATAAGAAAGAACTATTGTGTAGGCAAGAAAAAGAACAAGCTTGAAACATGCAAAGGCAAGGACTCTTTTAGCTTCTCGGTCTAGTAAGAGAGAGCTTGAGTGTAGTAGATTCTCAATCCAGTAAAGAATCTCACCCCAATGCTTTAGAATCTCGTCCCAATGTAGAAATATCACTCCACTAAAGGACTCTTTTATCATCCAAGTAGTACATCGATGACTTTATTTCTTTGGATGTTATTCTCATGAGCCTATGTATAAGCCTTGTGATTTTAAGTGATGAAGCAAGGCTACCTACTCACAATCATTCTAACCTTCTAGATGAGTTGTGTGATGTTTTTCCGGATGAGATTCCTACATAAATTCCACCTTTTCGAGGCACTGAATATCAAATTGACTTAATTCCAGGAGATACACTTCCTAATCGTCCCGCTTATAGGATGAATCCTCAAGAGAGTCAGGAGATTCAAGATCAAGTTCAAGTTTAAGAGCTTTTGAATAAAGGCTACGTAAGAGAGAGCTTGAGTCCATGTGCAGTTCCCGTTCTTTTGGTTCCCAAAAAGGACAATACTTGGAGGATGCGTGTTGATTGTAGAGCAATCAACAATATTACTATCAAGTATCGACATCCCATTTCCCTTTTGGACGGTATGATAGATGATCTTAGCGGATCCACTATGTTCTCAAAATTTGATCTTAAGAATGGATATCACCAAATCAGGATGCATGAAGGAGATGAATGGAAGATGACCTTTAAAACGAAATTTGGTCTGTATGAGTGGTTAGTTATGCCTTTTAAGTTGACTAATGCTCCTAGCACATTCATGAGGTTGATATATCATGTGCTACGTCACTTCTTTGGAAAATTTGTGGTTGTCTACTTTGATGTCATTCTCATATATAGCAAATCACTTTAGAAGCATGAAGAACACTTTAAGGAAGTACTTGGAACTCTTAGAAATGAATCTCTATATGCTCATATTAAAAATGCGAGTCTAGCACTAATCAAGTTATTTTCCTTGGTTTTGTAGTGAGTATAAGAGGTCTAGAAGTAGATGAAGAAAAGATTAAGGCAATCCAAGAGTGACATACACCTACAACAATCAGACATGTTTGATCCTTCTATGGATTGGATACTTTCTATAGACGTTTTGTACGATATTTTAGTACTATTGCAGCCCCCCTCACGTCTCTCACGAAGAAGCAAGTACAATTCGAGTGGGGAGATGCACAAGAGAAGACATTTAAGGAGTTGGAGTGACACCTATCACATACACCTCACGTCTCTTACGAAGATGCACAATTAAAGCAAGCACAGTTCGAGTGTGATGCGTCAAGACTTGGAATTGGAGGAGTGCTTATGCAAGAAGGTAAGCTACTTGCATTCTTTAGTGAGAAATTGAAAGGAGCATGCTTGAATTATTCGATCTATGATAAGAAATTATATGCTTTATTTCGAATTTTCAAGACATGACAACATTACCTTTGACCTAATGTATTCATCCTTAGAACTGATCATGAGTCCTTAAAGCATTTTATGAGTCAAGATAAGTTGGATAGGAGGCATGGTAGATGAATGTAGTTTAGAAAAACTTTTCCATATCTCATTAAGTGTAAGAAAGGAAAAGATAATGTTGTTGTTGATGCCCTTACTAGGAGAAATTTTGTAATCACTATTATGGATTCTTAGGTTTTAGGTTTCTATTACATTAAGGATCTATATGTTGATGATGTTGATTTTGGTGACATTTTTAAGCATTGCACTACACAACCCTACCGTGATAAATTCTACTTATTTGAGGGATTTTTGTTTCGTATGGATAAAGTGTGCATTCCTAGATGTTCTCTTAGACTTTTTCTTGTTGAGGAATGTTCGCTCCAAAGGGTGTGTGCAAGCTTTAAACTTATACCAAGAATAAAAGCAATTAAGTGAACCCGCAGTGTACGGATCGATCGCAGTAAAAACAAGAATTTCATGGTTGAACTCAGGGATTTGGTGAAATATAAATCAGAATAAGAAATCCAACGAGGAAAGATGCAACTTTTGACAAGAAAAGACAAAGATTTGATATTTGTGTAAGGAATTAGGGGAAAAGGATTCTAAGGATCAAGATATTTGATTGCGGTTTTCGATTGAAGACTTCTAAAGATTGTATGGACAGAGTTTGGATTACTAAGGTATGTGTTCTAAAACGGAATGATGTACGGTGAAGTCTCCACCACCCATGTCAAAACCCAAAGGCTCTAAATAAAGGATGTTGAGTCTCGATAAGATAGAGGATCTAAGGGAATGATAATTTTCTCAAAACCAAACACAAAATCCAAGGGAATCAGGTTATCTCACAAGGATAAAGGTTTTGGCACACTCAACCTTAATAGAGGGGTTTGAAGCCTCTATTACCTAGATCTTGTAATCGTTGGTAACCAAGGACGGGAATCACCGGGTAAGTCTCTTCCCACACTCGAATATAGGTTAGAAAGGTTCAACAAGGCTAGGGTTTAAGCAATCTTTAATTAAAGATCAAGGATAAAGCAAGGTAGGTACGACAAAAGGAAAATCAGGATGTTCATCAAAGGAGATCGTCCGATCTGAGCCAAGAACAATCCGATTTTTTCCTTCTACGATGATTAATCTCAACTATCAAGGTCCAATCTGCTTATGAAGGTCATTTTATCATCATCTCAACCACAATCATCAACCCATCACCCTAGAATAACAAGGGTTTTAGCCAATAATACACATTATCAAAATCAAAAGATATATTTAATCAAGAAAGTAAAGAACTTTGAGGAAACTTTGAATCTTGAATAAAACCAAACCAAGAACGTATGAAAAATGTAAATCCTTCAAAACTCAAAAGCAACACTAAATTTCGATCACAATGACAAAATATAACTAACAAACTCACAAACTTTCCAAGAACTCTCTTCTTGGACTATAACTTCAAAGCTTCCTTCGATCTTCAACTCCGAATGCTCTTCTCAAGGCTCTTGATTGTATACTCAGTGGTATTGGATGCTTCTCAGATCTAAGGGTGGTAGGAGTTGTCAATTCCTATCCAGCCGTCGATGAGAGATTGTTGGATTGTAGTGTGTTGGATTGGATTCTAGTGTGTTGGATTGAACGATGGTGAGACGTCCTCTATTTATAGGGGAAAATCTAGGGTTTTAGATAAGCATGAGCCTTGCTTAAAGAATAAATAATCTCAAAGATAAATAATCTCAAAGATATAAAATCTTAAAGATAAACTCTAGACTAAAGATAAACTGCATCTTAAAGATAAACCCTAAAAGTTTTGGGCCGAAAAAGAATATGAGTCCGCTGGTATCAAAGCCCACTCTGGAGCGTACCAGAGCCCACTCCGTAGTATCAGAGATCTCTTTGGCGTGGTATCAGAATTCATCTGAGTATTCCTTGCTTCCTTTTATCCTCCATCATATTCCGCATCAAGGCTTAATCCTTAAATATGTCATTTTGCTCCAAAATTCGCCTATTTACCTAAAAATTCAACAATAATTCGTGTAGACATCTTTTCTAGCAAAGTATGCAAATATAAGCTTAAATGTCATGGATTCATGTTTATGCATGCAAAATAAAGGGAAAAACTATATAAATGCATGCCTAAAAATAGGTCATAATTCATGTCATCAAAATACTCCTCTTGGTTGTCCCCAAGCAAGGTTCAAACTCAAGATACAAGATGATATGAATTATGCATATGCTAAAACAAAGAAAAACCACAATAATTTTTTTTGGTTGTGCTTCTATTCATAGATCACCCTCAAAGAATTGCTTCATATATAATGATAATCATTATATGATCAAAGAGAAATACATCATGGAAAGGATAATCACGCTTTACAAGAAAATCACAACATGCATCATAACTAGCAATATTATCAAAATCAATCATGAGGAATCCAATTTAAACCACCAAGTCAAAACACATGTGCAAAATGGTCTTACACTTTCAAAAATAGAGGCCAAGAAACGTGTTATGGGTGGGATGCA
This sequence comes from Fagopyrum esculentum, assembly GCA_033239045.1. NCBI lineage: Eukaryota > Viridiplantae > Streptophyta > Magnoliopsida > Caryophyllales > Polygonaceae > Fagopyrum > Fagopyrum esculentum. The sequence continues at coordinate 50,027,150 of BSUD01000001.1, read as the reverse complement.
TATAGGATATGTGGTGCAAAAAATTCGGGAAAAAGGAACAACTCCACATCATCAACAACAACACATCCATGATCCACCAAAAATAAGAAAGCTTCACTTCACAATTTTTCTTCTTTTTACTTTTCACTTGAGAACATGGACAGAGGTGCACAATAGCCGAAATCTTAGAGATCAAGAAGCCTCATTTTTACGAGGTGCCTCAAACCGGATGCACATACCAAGACTCGTTAGGACTATCAATCAATCAGACTTTGGCAAGACACAAACACCTGGCAATGTGAATGGTGCTGAGTTACTCATCATCATGACAACGTCCCCAAACCGATTTTTCTATATAACACACCTCACTTTTTTTTTTTCAACTTCACAACACTTTCATTAACATGCTTCCTGGATAGGTCAAAGGAAAGAAAAACAATATAAGAGGTGTTAAGCATAATCAAGATGAAGAAAGAAAAAGAAATCGATATGCCTCAATCATTCCAAAAAGATGTGTAAGAACTTGTCATGCAGTTTCAACCTTCAACGCTCAACATGAGTTAGAATGAAATCAAATTATCAAACATGTATGAAATTTCAACATAGTATTCAAATCCCACATATGTCATAAATAAATTCAAACATATAGGGATGATCATAGCTATTCTACAAAACAATATCATCATAGAGATAATATCCATCCTAGAAGCACGAAAATTTTAAAAAATTTCAAATTTATGATGCTTTTCAAAATCATATATTGCAAAACATAAAACATGCAAAAGGTATTGCAAATACCTCCACCCCATACTTAAAACTCACATTGTCCCCAATGTGAAGAAAAGAAAAGGTGGAAAAATATACTCACAATATAAGATGGTGAATCAGGCAAGGCGAATCATTCATCAAGCGGTCAGTGGCGGAATTCTATAGAAGCTCGGATAGGGAACTTTGAATACTCTGATCGGCGTCGGAGAATGTTGTTAAACGAAGAAGGGAAATGTGCATCGGCTATCTCCAAAGAAAAATTGGTCATATATATTTCCGAATAAAATCGTCCTTTTTTTTAAATCGGCCGATTTTTGTATCGGCCCGATTTTTTTCGTTTTTGTCCATTTACATTAAAAATCGACCGATTTTTCACTTGATTTCCAGCTACGACTTTTGCCAAATGGACTCAGATAAAAATTATAATCTTTACCAGATCGGTCGATCCCTTCATAATCCATCCAATTTTTGCCCTTTTCTCCCTCAACTCTTCCTTGTTGATACTTCTTCAATTGTTTCCTCTAAGATCTCGTTCCTTACTTCATTCCTTGTGATTTGTACCTAGTTTTTGCCATCAACGACACAAGAAAAACCAGAGCGCACCAACAAATAGCAAACAAAACTAATCTACTCTATTTTAAGAAAAAGAAAAAGGGACATAGAATTACTTTGGGTTGCCTCCCAAAAAGCGCTTGATTTAAGGTCGCTAGCTAGACCAATCTCCCTCCATGATTACTCAAGAAGGGTAGGAGCAATGTCCTCAACCGGCAGTTCCGGCGTATACTTCTTCAAACGGTGGCTGTTGACTTTGAAACTTCCTGTTTTCTCCCTCCATATGTCGACTGCACCATGAGGATAGATATGTTCGATTAGAAAAGGTCCTGATCAACGGGATTTGAGTTTACCTGGAAATAGACGAAGTCTTGAGTTGAAAAGAAGGACGAGGTCTCAGTCTTTCAGTTCCTTCAGAACGATATGCTTATCGTGCCATCTCTTTGTCCTTCTTTATGTATCCTCGCATTCTCGTATGCGTTGAGATGGAGCTCTTCAAGCTCATTAATGTCTAGGATGCGTTTCTCTCTATCCTCTTTCAAATCAAAATTGAGCCATTTGATTGCCCAATGTGCTTTGTGTTCCAACTCCACCGGAAGATGACAAGACTTTCCATAGACGAAATTGTATGGTGTTGTTCCTATGGGGGTCTTGAAAGCTGTTCTGTACGCCCAAAGTGCATCATCCAATTTGAGTGACCAATCCTTCCTTATTCTAGAAACATTCTTCTCTAGAATACTCTTGATTTCTCTATTCGAGATCTCCACTTGTCCGCTTGTTTGAGGATGGTAAGGAGTGGCGATCTTGTGGGTAACCCCATACTTAGACAATAGAGTTTAAAACTTACGGGCTGTGAAGTGCGTTCCTCCGTCACTAATGATGGTTCGGGGCGTTCCAAACCTTGGGAAGATCGTTCTATTAAAGAACTTCACTACCACCATAGCATCATTAGTAGGAGAAGCGATTGCTTCGACCCATCTAGAAACATAATCCACAGCTAGAAGTATGCATTGGTTTCCACAAGATGATGGGAAAAGTCCCATGAAGTCTACTCCCCATACGTCAAAGATTTCAACCTCTTGAATGTTGTTGAGAGGCATTTCATTCCTTCTTGATGTATTTCCTGTTCTTTGACAAGTATCACAAGTAACAACAAAATTCTGCACATCTTTGAATAGAGTTGGCCAAAAGAATCCAGATTGTAATACCTTAGCGCTAGTGTTGTTTGAACTAGCGTGTCCACCGCAAGGGAGTGAATGTTAATGGCGGATAACACTTTCGACTTCATCTTCCAGAATGCATCTTCTATCATTCCGTCTAGACCTCTGTTCGCCACTTAGCGTGCGTGCAAATAAGCTTTAAATTTATAAAACTAGAATCAAGCAAGCGAACCCGCAGTGTACGGATCGACGTAGTTAAGCAAGAATTCCAGAGTATCGAACACAGGGATTTGGGGGGAACAAGTTCAATTGCAGATTATCAAGCAAGTAAATGTAAGAGCTTTGCAAATTATTGGGAAAACAACAATCCTAAAGATCCAGGAATCCAGCTGTGGCAATCGATTCAAGATATACTAATGATATAAGGACAGAGTTAAGATATGCAAATGTATGCTAATGTAAGGTAATCGTACGGTGAAGTTCCAAAAACCTTATATGACTCACCTACAAGACACTCTCTATAAGGGTTGTTGAGGCTTCAATATAGAAATATTCTAAAGATAAGAATTAAAGTCAAATACCCAAACTTGTAATCCAAGGATCAAGACTAACTAAATCGATTAAGGTTGCGACACTCACAATCGAGGTAGAGGTTGTTGAGGCTTCACTACCACCTAGAAAAGGCAAGCCTAAACTAAGTTAAAGCAAATCTTTAACTTTGGATTAAAGTAAAAGCAAGTTCGTAAACTTAAGGGAAATCACGGTTAGTTCTTGAGGTTCCACGGCCGTGGACTCAAGAACAGGCCGTAATTTAGGGTTCGTCGGCGATTCTCTCTAACTCTCAGGGTCCAATCTATTTACGATCGATCTATCATCATCTAAGCCACAACTATCAACCCTTCACCTTAGAATTGTTAAGGGTTTTTAGCCAACAATAGTCATATTGATATCAAATTCAAAGATTAAAAGGTTGAAAGATGAAAACTTCCGAAAACTTTCAATAAATTTCAAACCAATCTCAAAGTCACAATCAAGAACAATTATCGTCACTAGATTCGGAATAGAACAAATAAACACAATCTTAGATAAGAAGGAATAACGGGATGTCAATCCGTCTTCTAAATCAAACCTAAACAAGAAGAGAAATCTTCTTGCGAACAATCTTCCAAATCTTCGATCTTCCGTCAATCCGGAAATCTCAATCACAATCTCCACCAAAGTGCGAGATTAGGGCAAATCCAAGGATGAGCGCAAAGTACGTCTTTTGCAAAAGTCGCAAAGATCTCTAAGTCGCGGCGTGGGCGAAAGTGCGTCTAAGAAGAGGTGACGGAATCTCTCTTCGTCCGTCCTTTTATAGTGTAAGATAAACTTTCGGCCCGGCCCAATCTTTTAAAAGATCGTGGCTTAAAGTGTGGCGAAAAGGATCACCAAGATCACGGTCGTGGAAGGTTCCACGACCGTAATTTAGAGCGTGGAAATCAACACGGTTTGAACCATCTTCTCCACGGCCGTAGAAGTTACTGGAATGAACCACGCTTCCCTAGCCATGGTTCCACGGCCGTGGAACTGAACGTGGAAAGTGGTACGGCCGTATTTTAGAGCGTGGTTTAGGGCAAGAACGTGATTCTTCCCTAGCCTCGTGCATTCTCCAAGTTGAACTCCTTTTTGCTCCTAAGAATGCCCTCAATCCATGGACATGTCAAACAACTTCATCCTTGCTCAATTCCGTTCGGAAATAGCTCTCAATCACCTATAATCAACATAAAGCTTGTGTAGATCTCTATATCGATATTATAGATAAACTAGCTCACAAATGCATCAATGCTCAATCAATGACTATCAATATGAATCAAATACACTTAGAAAACGTTCCTAAAATATCACAATATTTCATGCTAACAAATAACCCCATACTTGCAACTTGCTTGTCCCTAAGCAAGGTCTTTCAAAAGCTTTTAAAACAAGAGTTAGGATGAAATATGTGTACCTTCTCAAAGCAATACTTCTTTTGGATGAATGTGCCTTCTAAACAATAGATCATTCTCAAATCTTGCTTCATTCGTTCATAAGACTTTCATACACTTAAATAAAGAGTAAAGAGTAAAGAAAACTCATAAATCAATCAAACTTCCATACAAGCATCATAACCTTCAAACATTATCAAAATCAATCATAAGAATCTTCAATTTAGATCAAGCCATATAACATTCTTTTAATCTTAAGGACTTTCAAAGAAAAAGGTCTAGAATGTGGAAAGGGAAGGAACCTTTTAAGGAATGTGGTGCATGAATCCGGGAAAGTGGACAACTACTCTTTCTTCTTCTCTTGCGGTTTCCGCACACATTCAACTTTGAGCTTCACTCTTTTCTTTCATTTTTCGACTTTACTTTTGGAGTTATGGATAAAGGTGCACAAAAACCGAAGCCTAGGAGATTGGCGTTTCTCAATTTTTATGAGATGCCTCAAACCCTTACGCACATACCATAATCCGCTAGGAATATCGCTCAATCCAACTTTGGCAAGACACAAACACCCGTCTATGTGAATGGTGCTGAGTTACTCATCGTCATGATTGACTTCCCCAAACCTACAATTTCTTTCTATTCTTTTGATTGCAAGTAATTGCTCTCATGGCCCTCCCACATCAAACATGCCTTTTTCATTCACTTCTCCAAATTCCCGGATAGGTAAAGGAGGTGAATATTTTAATGAGGAGCTAAAATGATCAAAGAATGAAGAAAGAAAAATCGAATCGCGTTAATCATCTCAACAAGAAGTATAAGAACTTATAGTGTGATTTCAACTTCAATTCCTCAACATGATTTAAGTAACATTCATCACATTATGAAACTTGTAAAAGAGGTATAATCAACTCATTCAATTCCTTTTCAATTCACTATTCATTTAAGCATGCAATTGTCATCAAACTCAATTCACAAGTAGTGATTATCATAGAAATCATCTCAATTCCTTAGAAGCACAAAATTTTTCAAAATTTTTCAATTTTTATGGGTTTTTCAAGTTCTTTTTCATGCAATGCAATAATGAAACGTGCAACAATATAATGAACATGCAAGATAGTCTCGATAGAAGCAAACATAGTGAGTAAGAGTTATTACAAACTTTTAGTCACACCCCACCCCATACTTGGAACAAACATTGTCCCTAATGTTCAAATAAAAGAAAGAAAAGAAGAAAAGAAAAAGAAACTCATAAAATGGCGGTGGAGCGGCTAAAACTGTCGGTCATCCTCATCATCATCACGGTGGCGCTGGTGGGGGCGGGAATGGAGAGAAGCTAGGATCATAAAACCGCCCAAACTGCTGGCGGTAGACATCTCTCATCATGTGATCGAGGTCGTCCAAGCGTCCATCTCTAGCATCGGCTCGAATCTCCAATGCTCCTACTCTCTCCGAAAGACCAGTAGCCCAATCAGGCATCTGCTCATACAATCCCGGAGCATGACTGTACCACTCTGGAGCGTCGGACGGTGCTGATGCTGGTGCTGGTGCAGATGGTGTCTGTGTAGCCCATGGAGGTGGAGCTCCATACCATGCAGGAGGTGTATCTGCCCAAGTGGGTCTCTCACTCACGCTGTCGCGGCGAGAAGACGAGCCTGAAGCTCTGGCGGGACGTGGAGAACGTCTAGGCACATCGGGGGCCGCATCCGGCTGATCCGGAAATGTGCCAAACTCCTGCTCTGCTCCTCCTCCACCCTCATACTGATCCCTCATCTCCTCCTCCTCAACTACGGGCGGTGGTGGAACATACGGAGGAGCTGTAATCCTGTTCGCATGCATAGCAGCAAACGTCTCCTTCCAATTATGGCGTCCAGCCATATTGGAGTACTCTTGTAGCCACTCAATACCCCTACCCGTCCTGCTCTCCCAAGGCATTGCCGCATAAGGAGGACCTCTATGTGTGGGGAAGATGAGACCTCTAGTCATGAAGGCATGAAGTCCTAAGGGTACGGCTGGTATGCGGGTACATGCAGAAAAATCAACTCCCAAACTCCTAGCAAGGTGGGTAAGTATCCCACCGTATCCAATGTTGCCCTTCCTCTTGTTCTTAAGCTTGCTCATAGTAGCAGCTAAGAGGGTGGCACAGTCAGCTCGGCGCCCATACAGCATAGAGTATAACAGAAAGAGCTCATCCGTCTTGATCTTTTGGGGTGTCTCCGTCCGAGGGAAGAGACACTCCGAAAGAACACGGTGAGCAATCTTCAAGGCTAAGTGGTACATCAACTTAGCCTTGGTGTCAGCAGGTTGCCAGCGGTCCTCGCTGGCGTAGATCATAGCAACTTCCTCCCAAAAATCTTTGGCGTAAACGCCACTAGGAAAGCGACCATTGAAGGTCTCATGGAACCCAAAGAAGGTTCCGAACTCACGGATGGAAAAATCATAGTTTCTTTCCATAAGACGGAAAGAAACCGTCCTGTCCACATGGCTGTGCTCAAAAGACGTCACAACCTCCCTCGTAATCTCCTCATAAGCGTCTTCTCGGATAGCCGAGAAGACAACTAGTCCGACTCTATCCAAGAGCCAAGTAAGGTCATCTATGATGTTAAGAGGAGCTAGATCCTCTAACAATAGGTACCTAAGTCCAATCACAACCCTCTCATGGATCCTCTCGAATGCATCGAGGTGATCCTCATGAATGGTCGGTACTCTAGGGCTAGGAGGTGAGGGTGATGAAGGTGATGATGGAGGTGAAGGGGAAGAAGGTGGTGGTGCTCTAGAGGATGAAGAAGAAGAGGGATTACCCTTCCTCTTCTTGTTTTGGTCATTCTTCTTCTCCTTGATTCTCCAAGAAACTCTCCTCCCAAAGTCCATCACTGTTCAAAATTACGGGCTGTTCTTGATGATTTCACGGCCGTGGAACTGCCAGGGACCGTGATTCGTCTTAGTTTTTCTCAAATCTCAACAATCAGCACTCAAATTCAGCAATCAGGCAACCCTAGTCTAATTCCTTCCAGTTTCAAGCAGTTCTCCTATAATTTCTAGCAAAAACGAACTCAAATTGACAAAGATCAAGAAGAGGGAAAAAAACCTAGGTTTCGGATTTTTAAATCCGAATCGTGCGTTCCTTGGTGATTTGCCGCTCGATTCGTTGCTTGGATCTTGTTGGTGGTCGAATTTGCTTCAATTTGGAAAGAAGAATCGTTGAAAATGATTAACGAATGAAGATTTGGGAGGAGGGTCGTGGAATCGGCGATTTGGGTTGTGGAAGGGGTTTTTATGAGGTGTTTTTGTGAAGAACGTGGTTTATATAGTGACAGGCAAAATTTTGAAAATCACGGTCTGTCGGGGTGTTCCACGGCCGTGGAATTGTACGGAACCGTGGTTTTGGTGATTTTTCAAAGGCTTTTGGAAATTACAGTCACTATAGCTGTCACGACCGTGGTTTAGGCCGTGGAACTCTCTGTAAAGCTCCAAAGTCCAAGTTTCGTCACTTTTCTTCAACATTTCCCTTCCCTTTTCCTTTTCCATCGTTCCTACATCCAAAAACACGAACATACCGGAAGAAATCGAAGGCAAAACAAAGCAAAAACGTCTAAACTAAGCTAAACTATGAATCGAAAACAAAAACAAAAATGCAATACCTTGGGTTGCCTCCCAAGAAGCGCTTTATTTAAGGTCCGTAGCTAGACCAATCTCGCACTTATTCGAGTGCGGTAGGCGCGAACTCTTCAGTTTGGAGTTCCGGCGTATACTTCTTGAGTCGTTGGCCGTTCACCTTAAAGCTTCCGCCCGCTTCACCCCATACTTCAACTGCACCATGGGGGAAAATACGCTTAATTAGAAAAGGTCCGGTCCAACGAGATTTAAGCTTACCTGGAAAGAGACGAAGCCTTGAATTGAAGAGGAGAACTTGATCTCCTTCTTTGAAGTCCTTTGGAATGATATGCTTATCATGCCAACGCTTTGCTCTCTCCTTATAGATCTTAGCGTTTTCATAAGCGTTCAAGTGGAGTTCGTCCAGCTCATTAAGGTCTAGGAGACGCTTCTCTCCCGCTTCTTTCATGCTGAAATTCAACCACTTGATAGCCCAAAACGCCTTGTGCTCCAACTCTACCGGTAAGTGACAAGACTTCCCATACACAAGGTTGTATGGTGTGGTTCCTATGGGTGTCTTGTACGCAGTCCGGTATGCCCACAATGCGTCATCAAGCTTCAAAGACCAATCCTTCCTAGTCCTTGAAACCGTCTTCTCTAAGATTCCTTTGATCTCCCTATTTGAGATCTCAACTTGTCCACTTGTTTGTGGATGATAAGGGATGGCGATCTTGTGAGTAACCCCATACTTAGCTGGAAGAGCTTCAAAGCGCCGGGCAATGAAGTGAGAACCTCCATCACTAATGATAGTCCTTGGTGTCCCAAATCGTGGGAAGATGGTTTTGTTGAAGAACTTAACCACAACCATGGCATCATTGGTGGGAGAGACAATTGCTTCCAGCCATCTAGAAACGTAATCCACCGCCAAGAGTATGTATTGGTTTCCACAAGAAGATGGGAATGGTCCCATAAAGTCTACTCCCCAAACATCGAAAATCTCCACCTCTTGGATGTTGTTGAGGGGCATCTCATTCCTCCTAGAGATATTACCTGTTCTTTGACAAGCATCGCAGCAAGAAACAAAGGATTGCACATCTCTAAATAAAGTAGGCCAAAAGAATCCAGATTGCAATACCTTTGCGCTAGTCTTGTTCGAACTAGCGTGTCCTCCACAAGGTAGTGAATGACAATGGCGGATGACACTTTGCATCTCATCTTCCGGCACACATCGCCGAATGATGCCATCCGGACCTCTCTTAAAAAGGAGAGGTTCATTCCAAAAGTATTCCCGGACATCCTTAAAGAACTTCTTTCTTTGTGCGTAGGATAATCCGGGCGGTATTTCCTGGCAAACCAAATAGTTAACAAAATCAGCAAACCATGGTTCGTTACCTTTGGAGATCACATCGATGCACTCCTCAATAATGTGTAGGTGTTCGTCCGGGAAGGAGTCGTCGATGGGTAAATGGTCGTCCTCTAGATGTGTTAGGCGACTCAAATGATCCGCAACAGAATTTTCCAAACCCTTCTTGTCGCGGATCTCTAGATCGAATTATTGTAGGAGAAGAATCCATCTAATTAGCCTTGGCTTCGCGTCTTTCTTCGCAAGGAGGTACCGGATCGCAGCATGATCCGTGTAGACAATTACCTTTGCACCTACAAGATAAGAGCGAAACTTGTCAATAGCATAGACAATGGCTAAAAACTCTTTCTCGGTAGTGGCGTAGTTGAGCTGCGCTTCATCTAGCGTCTTGCTAGCATAGTATATGGCGTGGGTTCGCCCTTCCTTTCGTTGTCCAAGAACAACTCCAATAGCTACGTCACTAGCATTGCACATAACCTCAAAGGAAGAGTCCAATCCGGAGGTTGGATAATAGGTGCTGAAATTAGAGCTTGCCGAATTGTGTTAAACGCATCCAAGCATTCATGCGAAAACTCAAAAACTGCATCCTTCATCAATAGATTTGTGAGCGGTTTTGACATCTTAGAAAAGTCCTTAATGAAACGTCTATAGAATCCTGCATGTCCTAGGAAACTTCTTATCCCTTTCACCGAAGTTGGGGGAGGAAGTTTCTCTATGGTCTCTATCTTAGCTTTATCTACTTCTATCCCTCTACTAGAGACTAAGTGACCTAATACGATTCCTTCCTTAACCATGAATTGACACTTCTCCCAATTAAGAACTAGGTTAGTGTCTTCACACCTTTGCAAAACAAGAGAAAGGTTAGAAAGGCAATTGTTAAAAGAGGAACCGTATACGGAGAAGTCGTCCATGAAGACCTCCATGATTTCCTCTATCTATTCGGAGAAGATGGCCATCATGCACCGTTGAAAGGTGGCTGGGGCGTTGCAAAGCCCGAACGGCATTCTCCTATAGGCGAACGTACCCCATGGGCATGTAAATGTGGTCTTCTCATGATCATCCGGGTGTATCGGAATCTGAAAGACACCACTATAACCGTCAAGATAGCAAAAATGCGAATGTTGCGCTAACCTTTCAAGCATTTGATCGATGAAGGGTAGTGGGAAGTGGTCCTTCCTCGTCGCGTTGTTAAGCTTGCGGTAGTCTATGCACATCCGCCATCCCGTTACGGTTCGGGTAGGAATGAGTTCGTTGTTCTTGTTGGTGACGACCGTCATTCCTCCCTTCTTCGGAACTACTTGAACCGGACTCACCCACTTACTATCGGAGATAGGGTAGATGATACCTGCATCAAGAAGTTTAAGAATTTCCTTCTTGACAACCTCCTTCATGGTCGGATTTAACCACCTTTGAGGTTGTCTTGAAGTTCTAAAATCTTCCTCCATTAGTATCTTATGCATGCATAGGGAGGGTTTAATTCCTACTAAGTCCTCAATAGTGTAGCCTAAAGCTTTCCTATATTTCCTAAGGACAATCATGAGCTGATTATGTTCATCTATGCTTAGATCGGAACTAACAATAACCGTAAAAAGGCAGAATTAGGTCCTAGAAAAGCGTACCTTAGATGAGTAGGAAGTGGTTTTAGTTCCATCGCTTTTGGAGCTTCCAATGATCCTTGAGGAGCATCCGATGTCTCCTTAGAGGTTTCTAAGGGTGTTGAATGTGTGGGAGAAGAATCAAAGGAAGTTGAAGAAGTGTCTCGATCACCCCTTTCCACGGCCAAAATTACGGTTTCCCTATGTCCTCCACGGCCGTGGTTTAGGGCGTGGAAGGGAAATACGGTTGTTCCAATTTCTCCACGACCGTATAACTCTCTGGAGTGGGACACGGTTTTGTTTGTGAAATCCACGGCCGTGGAATATAGTGTATGGCCGTGGATTCTCACATTTTCTGCCTCATCGTGGAGTTTTTCAAACTCCACTTCATACATCTCTTCTTGTGCTTCTAAGGCTTCAATTGCCTCATTGCACTCCTCGTCTTCCCCTACATTTGTTAGACTCATAGTGATAACCTTTTGTAAAGGATCGTTGAAGAGAATAGCACTTACCTTCTCCCTAGACAACCCTTCTTCATCTTGGATATTGAATATATCCTCATCAGAGATTGGCTCCTTCACTAGAGTGGAAAGAACGAACTCTACCTTCTCTTCTCCTATATCAAAGGCAAGTCTACCATTCTTGCAATCGACTATGCAGCCGGAAGTTGCAAGAAATGGTCTTCCGAGTATGATCGGGACCGGACTATCTGCAGGAATGTCAAGCACGACAAAATCAATGGGGACAAAGAATTTACCTAGCTTGACCGGGACGTCTTCTACAATACCGACGGGGCGAGTGATGGATCGATCCGCCATGTACAACGTCATCTTCACCGGTTTAGGGTCGCCTAAACCGATCTTCCTACATAATTCAAGTGGTATGATGTTCACACTTGCTCCCAAGTCACATAACGCATCGTATGTGACATCTCCCACTCCTATGGGAATGCAAAACGACCCCGGATCCTTCAGTTTTGGGGGCATTTTCTCCTTCATGGTCTTGATGAGATCCGAAGAATCCGAACTCATCTTAACCTCACCGAAATCTTCTAGCTTCCTCTTGTTAGAGAGGAGCTCCTTCAAGAACTTGCCATAAGCCGGCATATCTACAATAGCATCAATAAAGGGTATATTAATATGCAGCTTCCTCATGAGTTCTATAAACTTACCAAATTGTTCATCTAGGCGCGCTCTCGCTCTAGATTGAGGAAATGGTAGGGGAGGTTTGTAAGCCGGAGGAGGAACGTAGACATCTTCCTTCTCCTTCCCCTTCTCTTTGTCTTTCTCAACGGAGACTTCAACAAACTTAGGCTGCGGATCGGTGGTAGTCACTCCGCTCCTAGTTGTGATTGCTATCACCTTTCCCTTAGGGTTGTCCTCCGTCTTTCCTGGAAGTTTCCCTTGATTCCTAGGAACTTCCTCCGCATGGCTGAACATTTGGTTTTCTAAAACCTTTTGAGCTTTATCAACCTTAGAAATTTGATCATCAACCTTAATGATGCGGTTTTCCAACCCTTGAAGCTTTCCCAAAATCGTTTCCAATATGGGATCGGGCTTCTCCTTCCCCGAAGTGCTTCCTCCATTAGATGCTTGCCCCTGGCTTTTCAAAGGAGTAGAGGAAGAGGAAGGTGGAGTTTGTGAATTAGAATTGGAAGGATAAGAGTTACCGGAATGTTGTTGATTGGAGCGCCAATTGTTGTTGTTTGAACCCCTATTGTTGTTCCAATTGTTGTTATTACCATTCCAATTGTTATTCCGGTTGTTGTTCCGGTTATTGTTGTTGTTGTTGTGGTTTGTGTTATCACCGCCATTGTTGTTGTTGCCCAAATAACCAACATCCTTTCCTTGTTGCTTTGGAAAGTTGGTCTTGATAGCCTCCTTCAACTCTTTGATCTCATTGTTGAGGGAGAAAATCTGATTTTGAGCTTCGTGTGTGAGCTTCGCTCCTTGCTCCACACGATTTCCTCCACTTTCCGGTGGGAATACTTCTCTATGACTCTTGCTTGCTTCTCAATGAAGTCCCAAGCGTCATCTTCTCTCATGTCCATGAATATACCACATGAGAGGGATTGGAGCTTAAATTGTGTCTCCACATCCAGCCCCTTATAGTAAATCTCCAGCAATGCAAGCTTGGATATGCTATGATGAGGGCAATCCAATAACAAATCCTGAAACCTTTCCCAAGATTGAAACAAACTTTCGTTAGATCTCATGGAAAATGCATTAATCTTACCTCTAAGTTCCGCCGTTTTGGATGGTGGAAAGAACTTAGTGAGGAACTCCGCGGAAAGGTCTTCCCACGTGTCTAGTTTCCCACTAGGAAGAGCTTGGTACCAAGACAACGCTTTCCCCTTCAATGAGAAGAAGAAAGGCTTGAGCTTATAGTTGTTGGTAGTAGCATTCTTCGGCCTCATTGTCTCCATCATACACTCAAAGTTTTGCAAGTGTTGGTGTGGAGATTCAGCGCTTGTCCCGCCAAATTGGTTTTGGCGAACAAGAGTAATAACTTGAGGGTTGAAGCTAAACCCTTGTACATCATCAGCATCAAAATTCACGCCCAAACGGCGCGGTTGTTGTGTTGGATCCATCCTTTGGCCAAGAGTTCTTGACTCATCATCTACACGTTCGATCCTCGCATTCCTAGGTGGAATGCGGCGATTAGCAGCTCCCCGTGGATGGAAAGGATTCACATTGATCGTGGGATCAATTTCCTCTAGCGGTGGCATGGAGGAATCGCTATCATCAGCGGATGAATGACTTCTTCTTCTTGATCTTGATGCCCGTCTTGAGGATTTCTTGCTCCCCTTATTCTTAAGGTTGCTTAGTTCTATCCTCATCTTGAACATCATATCTTTTAGATCATTAACTTGAGATTGATGACGATCCATTTGATCCCGGCGAATATTCTCATTCCATTGGAGTTGAGCTTCTTTCTCCGCCAACTCCGCTTGAAGATCACATTCGTGTTCTTCAGCCATCTTCTTTTCCTTACGCTTTTGCCTTAGATTCCTCTCAAGCTCTTGATCAAGAGGTAAGAGGTCTTCGGTGTTCCTAGACCTGTGCATGCATTCAAAAAGATATCAAATAACGAGAGCAAGCTCCCAAGCTTGACAACCGGCTACCGAATTCGGCCTAGACCAAATCCCCGGCAACGGCGCCAAAAACTTGTTCGCCACTTAGCGTGCGTGCAAATAAGCTTTAAATTTATAAAACTAGAATCAAGCAAGCGAACCCGCAGTGTACGGATCGACGTAGTTAAGCAAGAATTCCAGAGTATCGAACACAGGGATTTGGGGGGAACAAGTTCAATTGCAGATTATCAAGCAAGTAAATGTAAGAGCTTTGCAAATTATTGGGAAAACAACAATCCTAAAGATCCAGGAATCCAGCTGTGGCAATCGATTCAAGATATACTAATGATATAAGGACAGAGTTAAGATATGCAAAGGTATGCTAATGTAAGGTAATCGTACGGTGAAGTTCCAAAAACCTTATATGACTCACCTACAAGACACTCTCTATAAGGGTTGTTGAGGCTTCAATATAGAAAGATTCTAAAGATAAGAATTAAAGTCAAATACCCAAACTTGTAATCCAAGGATCAAGACTAACTAAATCGATTATGGTTGCGACACTCACAATCGAGGTAGAGGTTGTTGAGACTTCACTACCACCTAGAAAAGGCAAGCCTAAACTAAGTTAAAGCAAATCTTTAACTTTGGATTAAAGTAAAAGCAAGTTCGTAAACTTAAGGGAAATCACGGTTAGTTCTTGAGGTTCCACGGCCGTGGACTCAAGAACAGACCGTAATTTAGGGTTCGTTGGCGATTCTCTCTAACTCTCAGGGTCCAATCTATTTACGATCGATCTATCATCATCTAAGCCACAACTATCAACCCTTCACCTTAGAATTGTTAGGGTTTTTAGCCAACAATAGTCTTATTGATATCAAATTCAAAGATTAAAAGGTTGAAAGATGAAAACTTCCGAAAACTTTCAATAAATTTCAAACCAATCTCAAAGTCACAATCATGAACAATTATCGTCACTAGATTCGGAATAGAACAAACAAACACAATCTTAGATAAGAAGGAAGAACGGGATGTCAATCCGTCTTTTAAATCAAACCTAAACAAGAAGAGGAATCTTCTTGCGAACAATCTTCCAAATATTCGATCTTCCGTCAATCTGGAAATCTCAATCACAATCTCCACCAAAGTGCGAGATTAGGGCAAATCCAAGGATGAGCGCAAAGTACGTCTTTTGCAAAAGTCGCAAAGATCTCTAAGTCGCGGCGTGGGCGAAAGTGCGTCTAAGCAGAGGTGACGGAATCTCTCTTCGTCCGTCCTTTTATAGTGTAAGATAAACTTTCAGCCCGGCCCAATCTCTTAAAAGATCGTGGCTTAAAGTGTGGCGAAAAGGATTGCCAAGATCACGGTCGTGGAAGGTTCCACGACCGTAATTTAGAGCGTGGAAATCAACACGGTTTGAACCATCTTCTCCACGGCCGTAGAAGTTACTGGAATGAACCACGCTTCCCTAGCCATGGTTCTACGGCCGTGGAACTGAACGTGGAAAGTGGTACGGCCGTATTTTAGAGCGTGGTTTAGGGCAAGAACGTGATTCTTCCCTAGCCTCGTGCATTCTCCAAGTTGAACTCCTTTTTGCTCCTAAGAATGCCCTCAATCCATGGACATGTCAAACAACTTCATCCTTGCTCAATTCCATTCGGAAATAGCTCTCAATCACCTATAATCAACATAAAGCTTGTGTAGATCTCTATATCGATATTATAGATAAACTAACTCACAAATGCATCA
The DNA here is from genome assembly GCA_033239045.1 of Fagopyrum esculentum. NCBI lineage: Eukaryota > Viridiplantae > Streptophyta > Magnoliopsida > Caryophyllales > Polygonaceae > Fagopyrum > Fagopyrum esculentum. The sequence continues at coordinate 50,011,356 of BSUD01000001.1, read as the reverse complement.
ATGCTCAATCAATGACTATCAATATGAATCAAATACACTTAGAAAACGTGCCTAAAATATCCTAATATTTCATGCTAACAAATAACCCCATACTTGCAACTTGCTTGTCCCTAAGCAAGGTCTTTCAAAAGCTTTTAAAACAAGAGTTAGGATGAAATATGTGTACCTTCTCAAAGCAATACTTCTTTTGGATGAATGTGCCTTCTAAACAATAGATCATTCTCAAATCTTGCTTCATTCGTTCATAAGACTTTCATACACTTAATCAAAGAGTAAAGAAAACTCATAAATCAATCAAACTTCCATACAAGCATCATAACCTTCAAACATTATCAAAATCAATCATAAGAATCTTCAATTTAGATCACCAAGCCATATAACATTCTTTTAATCTTAAGGACTTTCAAAGAAAAAGGTCTAGAATGTGGAAAGGGAAGGAAACTTTTAAGGAATGTGGTGCATGAATCCGGGAAAGTGGACAACTACTCTTTCTTCTTCTCTTGCGGTTTCCGCACACCTTTAACTTTGAGCTTCGCTCTTTTCCTTTCATTTTTCGACTTTACTTTTGGAGTTATGGATAAAGGTGCACAAAAACCGAAGCCTAGGAGATTGACGTTTCTCAATTTTATGAGATGCCTCAAACCCTTACGCACATGCCATAATCCGCTAGGAATATCGCTCAATCCGACTTTGGTAAGACACAAACACCCGGCTATGTGAATGGTGCCGAGTTACTCATCGTCATGATTGACTTCCCCAAACCTACAATTTCTTTCTATTCTTTTGATTGCAAGTAATTGCTCTCATGACCCTCCCACATCAAACATGCCTTTTTCATTCACTTCTCCAAATTCCCGGATAGGTAAAGGAGGTGAATATTTCAATGAGGAGCTAAAATGATCAAAGAATGAAGAAAGAAAAATCGAATCGCCTTAATCATCTCAACAAGAAGTATAAGAACTTATAGTGTGATTTCAACTTCAATTCCTCAACATGATTTAAGTAACATTCATCACATTATGAAACTTGTAAAAGAGGTATAATCAACTCATTCAATTCCTTTTCAATTCACTATTCGTTTAAGCATGCAATTGTCATCAAACTCAATTCACAAGTAGTGATTATCATAGAAATCATCTCAATTCCTTAGAAACACAAAATTTTTCAATTTTTATGGGTTTTTCAAGTTCTTTTTCATGCAATGCAATAATAAAACGTGCAACAATATAATGAACATGCAATATAGTCTCGATAGAAGCAAACATAGTGAGTAAGAGTTATTACAAATTTTTAATCACACTCCACCCCATACTTGGAACAAACATTGTCCCTAATGTTCAAATAAAAGAAAGAAAAGAAGAAAAGAAAAAGAAACTCATAAAATGGCGGTGGAGCGGCTAAAACTGTCGGTCATCCTCATCATCATCACTGTGGCGCTAGTGGGGGCGGGAATGGAGAGAAGCTAGGATCATAAAACCGCCCAAACTGCTGGCGGTAGACATCTCTCATCATGTGATCGAGGTCGTCCAAGCGTCCATCTCTAGCATCGGCTCGAATCTCCAATGCTCCTACTCTCTCCGAAAGACCAGTAGCCCAATCCGGCATCTGCTCATACCATCCCGGAGCATGACTGTACCACTCTGGAGCGTCGGACGGTGCTGGTGCTGGTGCTGGTGCAGATGGTGTCTATGTAGCCCATGGAGGTGGAGCTCCATACCATGCAGGAGGTGTATCTGCCCAAGTGGGTCTCTCACTCACGCTGTCGCGGCGAGAAGACGAGCCTGAAGCTCTGGTGGGACGTGGAGAACGTCTAGGCACATCGGGGGCCGCATCCGGCTGATCCGGAAATGTGCCAAACTCTTGCTCTGCTCCTCCTCCACCCTCATACTGATCCCTCATCTCCTCCTCCTTAACCACGGGCGGTGGTGGAACATATGGAGGAGCTGTAATCCTGTTCGCATGCATAGCAGCGAACGTCTCCTTCCAATTATGGCGTCCAGCCATAATGGAGTACTCTTGTAGCCACTCAATACCCCTACCCGTCCTGCTCTCCCAAGGCATTGCCGCATAAGGCGGACCTCTATGTGTGGGGAAGATGAGACCTCTAGTCATGAAGGCATGAAGTCCTAAGGGTACGGCTGGTATGCGGGTACATGCAGAAAAATCAACTCCCAAACTCCTAGCAAGGTGGGTAAGTATCCCACCGTATCCAATGTTTCCCTTCCTCTTGTTCTTAAGCTTGCTCATAGTAGCAGCTAAGAGGGTGGCACAGTCAGCTCGGCGCCCATACAGCATAGAGTATAACAGAAAGAGCTCATCCGTCTTGATCTTTTGGGGTGTCTCCGTCCGAGGGAAGAGACACTCCGAAAGAACACGGTGAGCAATCTTCAAGGCTAAGTGGTACATCAACTTAGCCTTGGTGTCAGCAGGTTGCCAGCGGTCCTCGCTGGCGTAGATCATAGCAACTTCCTCCCAAAAATCTTTGGCGTAAACGCCACTAGGAAAGCGACCATTGAAGGTCTCATGGAACCCAAAGAAGGTTCCGAACTCACGGATGGAAAAATCATAGTTTCTTTCCATAAGACGGAAAGAAACGGTCCTGTCCACATGGCTGTGCTCAAAAGACGTCACAACCTCCCTCGTAATCTCCTCATAAGCGTCTTCTCGGATAGCCGAGAAGACAACTAGTCCGGCTCTATCCAAGAGCCAAGTAAGGTCATCTATGATGTTAAGAGGAGCTAGATCCTCTAACAATAGGTACCTAAGTCCAATCACAACCCTCTGATGGATCCTCTCGAATGCATCGAGGTGATCCTCATGAATGGTCGGTACTCTAGGGCTAGGAGGTGAGGGTGATGAAGGTGATGATGGAGGTGAAGGGGAAGAAGGTGGTGGTGCTCTAGAGGATGAAGAAGAAGAGGGATTACCCTTCCTCTTCTTGTTTTGGTCATTCTTCTTCTCCTTGATTCTCCAAGAAACTCTCCTCACAAAGTCCATCACTGTTCAAAATTACGGGCTGTTCTTGATGATTCCACGGCCGTGGAACTGCCAGGGACCGTGATTCGTCTTAGTTTTTCTCAAATCTCAACAATCAGCACTCAAATTCAGCAATCAGGCAACCCTAGTCTAATTCCTTCCAGTTTCAAGCAGTTCTCCTATAATTTCTAGCAAAAACGAACTCAAATTGACAAAGATCAAGAAGAGGGAAAAAAACCTAGGTTTCGGATTTTTAAATCCGAATCGTGCGTTCCTTGGTGATTTGCCGCTCGATTCGTTGCTTGGATCTTGTTGGTGGTCGAATTTGCTTCAATTTGGAAAGAAGAATCGTTGAAAATGATTAACGAATGAAGATTTGGGAGGAGGGTCGTGGAATCGGCGATTTGGGTTGTGGAAGGGGTTTTTATGAGGTGTTTTTGTGAAGAACGTGGTTTATATAGTGACAGGCAAAATTTTGAAAATCACGGTCTGTCGGGGTGTTCCACGGCCGTGGAATTGTACGGAACCGTGGTTTTGGTGATTTTTCAAAGGCTTTTGGAAATTACAGTCACTATAGCTGTCACGACCGTGGTTTAGGCCGTGAAACTCTCTGTAAAGCTCCAAAGTCCAAGTTTCGTCACTTTTCTTCAACATTTCCCTTCCCTTTTCCTTTTCCATCGTTCCTACATCCAAAAACACGAACATACCGGAAGAAATCGAAGGCAAAACAAAGCAAAAACGTCTAAACTAAGCTAAACTATGAATCGAAAACAAAAACAAAAATGCAATACCTTGGGTTGCCTCCCAAGAAGCGCTTTGTTTAAGGTCCGTAGCTAGACCAATCTCGCACTTATTCGAGTGCGGTAGGCGCGAACTCTTCAGTTTGGAGTTCCGGCGTATACTTCTTGAGTCGTTGGCCGTTCACCTTAAAGCTTCCGCCCGCTTCACCCCATACTTCAACTGCACCATGGGGGAAAATACGCTTAATTAGAAAAGGTCCGGTCCAACGAGATTTAAGCTTACCTGGAAAGAGACGAAGCCTTGAATTGAAGAGGAGAACTTGATCTCCTTCTTTGAAGTCCTTTGGAATGATATGCTTATCATGCCAACGCTTTGCTTTCTCCTTATAGATCTTAGTGTTTTCATAAGCGTTTAAGCGGAGTTCGTCCAGCTCATTAAGGTCTAGGAGACGCTTCTCTCCCGCTTCTTTCATGCTGAAATTCAACCACTTGATAGCCCAAAACGCCTTGTGCTCCAACTCTACCGGTAAGTGACAAGACTTCCCATACACAAGGTTGTATGGTGTGGTTCCTATGGGTGTCTTGTACGCAGTCCGGTATGCCCACAATGCGTCATCAAGCTTCAAAGACCAATCCTTCCTAGTCCTTGAAACCGTCTTCTCTAAGATTCCTTTGATCTCCCTAGAAACGTAATCCACCGCCAAGAGTATGTATTGGTTTCCACAAGAAGATGGGAAGATGGTTTTGTTGAAGAACTTAACCACAACCATGGCATCATTGGTGGGAGAGGCAATTTCTTCCCCCCATCTAGAAACGTAATCCACCGCCAAGAGTATGTATTGGTTTCCACAAGAAGATGGGAATGGTCCCATAAAGTCTACTCCCCAAACATCGAAAATCTCCACCTCTTGGATGTTGTTGAGGGGCATCTCATTCCTCCTAGAGATATTACGTGTTCTTTGACAAGCATCGCAGCAAGCAACAAAGGATTGCACATCTCTAAATAAAGTAGGCCAAAAGAATCCAGATTGCAATACCTTTGCGCTAGTCTTGTTCGAACTAGCGTGTCCTCCACAAGGTAGTGAATGACAATGGCGGATGACACTTTGCATCTCATCTTCCGGCACACATCGCCGAATGATGCCATCCGGACCTCTCTTAAAAAGGAGAGGTTCATTCCAAAAGTATTCCCGGACATCCTTAAAGAACTTCTTTCTTTGTGCGTAGGATAATCCGGGCGGTATTTCCTGGCAAACCAAAAAGTTAACAAAATCAACAAACCATGGTTCGTTACCTTTGGAGATCACATCGATGCACTCCTCAATAATGTGTAGGTGTTCGTCCGGGAAGGAGTCGTCGATGGGTAAATGGTCGTCCTCTAGATGTGTTAGGCGACTCAAATGATCCGCAACAGAATTTTCCAAACCCTTCTTGTCGTGGATCTCTAGATCGAATTCTTGTAGGAGAAGAATCCATCTAATTAGCCTTGGCTTCGCGTCTTTCTTTGCAAGGAGGTACCGGATCGCAGCATGATCCGTGTAGACAATCACCTTTGCACCTACAAGATAAGAGCGAAACTTGTCAATAGCATAGACAATGGCTAAAAACTCTTTCTCGGTAGTGGCGTAGTTGAGCTGCGCTTCATCTAGCGTCTTGCTAGCATAGTATATGGCGTGGGTTCGCCCTTCCTTTCGTTGTCCAAGAACAGCTCCAATAGCTACGTCACTAGCATTGCACATAACCTCAAAGGGAAGAGTCCAATCCGGAGGTTGGATAATAGGTGCTGAAATTAGAGCTTGCCGAATTGTGTTAAACGCATCCAAGCATTCCTGCGAAAACTCAAAAACTGCATCCTTTATCAATAGATTAGTGAGCGGTTTTGACATCTTAGAAAAGTCCTTAATGAAACGTCTATAGAATCCTGCATGTCCTAGGAAACTTCTTATCCCTTTCACCGAAGTTGGGGGAGGAAGTTTCTCTATGGTCTCTATCTTAGCTTTATCTACTTCTATCCCTCTACTAGAGACTAAGTGACCTAATACGATTCCTTCCTTAACCATGAATTGACACTTCTCCCAATTAAGAACTAGGTTAGTGTCTTCACACCTTTGCAAAACAAGAGAAAGGTTAGAAAGGCAATTGTTAAAAGAGGAACCGTATACGGAGAAGTCGTCCATGAAGACCTCCATGATTTCCTCTATGTATTCGGAGAAGATGGCCATCATGCACCGTTGAAAGGTGGCTGGGGCGTTGCAAAGCCCGAACGGCATTCTCCTATAGGCGAACGTACCCCATGGGCATGTAAATGTGGTCTTCTCATGATCATCCGGGTGTATCGGAATCTGAAAGACACCACTATAACCGTCAAGATAGCAAAAATGCGAATGTTGCGCTAACCTTTCAAGCATTTGATCGATGAAGGGTAGTGGGAAGTGGTCCTTCCTCGTCGCGTTGTTAAGCTTGCGGTAGTCTATGCACATCCGCCATCCCGTTACGGTTCGGGTAGGAATGAGTTCGTTGTTCTTGTTGGTGACGACCGTCATTCCTCCCTTCTTCGGAACTACTTGAACCGGACTCACCCACTTACTATCGGAGATAGGGTAGATGATACCTGCATCAAGAAGTTTAAGAATTTCCTTCTTGACAACCTCCTTCATGGTCGGATTTAACCACCTTTGAGGTTGTCTTGAAGTTCTAAAATCTTCCTCCATTAGTATCTTATGCATGCATAGGGAGGGTTTAATTCCTACTAAGTCCTCAATAGTGTAGCCTAAAGCTTTCCTATATTTCCTAAGGACAATCATGAGCTGATTATGTTCATCTATGCTTAGATCGGAACTAACAATAACCGGAAAGGCAGAATTAGGTCCTAGAAAAGCGTACCTTAGATGAGTAGGAAGTGGTTTTAGTTCCATCGCTTTCGGAGCTTCCAATGATCCTTGAGGAGCATCCGATGTCTCCTTAGAGGTTTCTAAGGGTGTTGAATGTGTGGGAGAAGAATCAAAGGAAGTTGAAGAAGTGTCTCGATCACCCCTTTCCACGGCCAAAATTACGGTTTCCCTATGTCCTCCACGGCCGTGGTTTAGGGCGTGGAAGGGAAATACGGTTGTTCCAATTTCTCCACGACCGTATAACTCTCTGGAGTGGGACACGGTTTTGTTTGTGAAATCCACGGCCGTGGAATATAGTGTATGGCCGTGGATTCTCACGTTTTCTGCCTCATCGTGGAGTTTTTCAAACTCCACTTCATACATCTCTTCTTGTGCTTCTAAGGCTTCAATTGCCTCATTGCACTCCTCGTCTTCCCCTACATTTGTTAGACTCATAGTGATAACCTTTTGTAAAGGATCGTTGAAGAGAATAGCACTTACCTTCTCCCTAGACAACCCTTCTTCATCTTGGATATTGAATATATCCTCATCAGAGATTATCTCCTTCACTAGAGTGGAAAGAACGAACTCTACCTTCTCTTCTCCTATATCAAAGGCAAGTCTACCATTCTTGCAATCGACTATGCAGCCGGAAGTTGCAAGAAACGGTCTTCCGAGTATGATCGGGACCGGACTATCTACAGGAATGTCAAGCACGACAAAATCAATGGGGACAAAGAATTTACCTAGCTTGACCGGGACGTCTTCTACAATACCGACAGGGCGAGTGATGGATCGATCCGCCATGTACAACGTCATCTTCACCGGTTTAGGGTCGCCTAAACCGATCTTCCTACATAATTCAAGTGGTATGATGTTCACACTTGCTCCCAAGTCACATAACGCATCGTATGTGACATCTCCCACTCCTATGGGAATGCAAAACGACCCCGGATCCTTCAGTTTTGGGGGCATTTTCTCCTTCATGGTCTTGATGAGATCCGAAGAATCCGAACTCATCTTAACCTCACCGAAATCTTCTAGCTTCCTCTTGTTAGAGAGGAGCTCCTTCAAGAACTTGCCATAAGCCGGCATATCTACAATAGCATCAATAAAGGGTATATTAATATGCAGCTTCCTCATGAGTTCTATAAACTTACCAAATTGTTCATCTAGGCGCGCTCTCGCTCTAGATTGAGGAAATGGTAGGGGAGGTTTGTAAGCCGGAGGAGGAACGTAGACATCTTCCTTCTCCTTCCCCTTCTCTTTGTCTTTCTCAACGGAGACTTCAACAAACTTAGGCTGCGGATCGGTGGTAGTCACTCCGCTCCTAGTTGTGATTGCTATCACCCTTCCCTTAGGGTTGTCCTCCGTCTTTCCTGGAAGTTTCCCTTGATTCCTAGGAACTTCCTCCGCATGGCTGAACATTTAGTTTTCTAAAACCTTTTGAGCTTTATCAACCTTAGAAATGTGATCATCAACCTTAATGATGCGGTTTTCCAACCCTTGAAGCTTTCCCAAAATCGTTTCCAACATGGGATCAGGCTTCTCCTTCCCCGAAGTGCTTCCTCCATTAGATGCTTGCCCCTGGCTTTTCAAAGGAGTAGAGGAAGAGGAAGGTGGAGTTTGTGAATTAGAATTGGAAGGATAAGAGTTACCGGAATGTTGTTGATTGGAGCGCCAATTGTTGTTGTTTGAACCCCTATTGTTGTTCCAATTGTTGTTATTGTCATTCCAATTGTTATTCCGGTTGTTGTTCCGGTTATTGTTGTTGTTGTTGTGGTTTGTGTTATCACCGCCATTGTTGTTGTTGCCCAAATAACCAACATCCTTTCCTTGTTGCTTTGGAAAGTTGGTCTTGATAGCCTCCTTCAACTCTTTGATCTCATTGTTGAGGGAGAAAATCTGATTTTGAGCTTCGTGTGTGAGCTTCGCTCCTTGCTCCACACAATTTCCCTCCACTTTCCGGTGGGAATACTTCTCTATGACTCTTGTTTGCTTCTCAATGAAGTCTCAAGCGTCATCTTCTCTCATGTTCATGAATATACCACATGAGAGGGATTGGAGCTTGAATTGTGTCTCCACATCCAGCCCCTTATAGTAAATCTCCAGCAATGCAAGCTTGGATATGCCATGATGAGGGCAATCCAATAACAAATCCTGAAACCTTTCCCAAGATTGAAACAAACTTTCGTTAGATCTCATGGAAAATGCATTAATCTTACCTCTAAGTTCCGCCGTTTTGGATGGCGGAAAGAACTTAGTGAGGAACTCCGCGGAAAGGTCTTCCCACGTGTCTAGTTGCCCACTAGGAAGAGCTTGGTACCAAGACAACGCTTTCCCCTTCAATGAGAAGAAGAAAAGCTTGAGCTTATAGTTGTTGGTAGTAGCATTCTTCGGCCTCATTGTCTCCATCATACACTCATAGTTTTGCAAGTGTTGGTGTGGAGATTCAGCGCTTGTCCCGCCAAATTGGTTTTGGCGAACAAGAGTAATAACTTGAGGGTTGAAGTTAAACCCTTGTACATCATCAGCATCAAAATTCACGCCCAAACGGCGCGGTTGTTGTGTTGGATCCATCCTTTGGCCAAGAGTTCTTGGCTCATCATCTACACGTTCGATCCTCGCATTCCTAGGTGGAATGCGGCGATTAGCAACTCCCCGTGGATGGAAAGGATTCACATTGATCGTGGGATCAATTTCCTCTAGCGGTGGCATGGAGGAATCGGTATCATCAGCGGATGAATGACTTCTTCTTCTTGATCTTGATGCCCGTCTTGAGGATTTCTTGCTCCCCTTATTCTTAAGGTTACTTAGTTCTATCCTCATCTGGAACATCATATCTTTTAGATCGTTAACTTGAGATTGATGACGATCCATTTCATCCCGGCGAATATTCTCATTCCATTGGAGTTGAGCTTCTTTCTCCGCCAACTCCGCTTGAAGATCACATTCGCGTTCTTCAGCCATCTTCTTTTCCTTAAGCTTTTGCCTTAGAGTCCTCTCAAGCTCTTGATCAAGAGGTAAGAGGTCTTCGGTGTTCCTAGACCTGTGCATGCATTCAAAAAGATATCAAATAACGAGAGCAAGCTCCCAAGCTTGACAACCGGCTACCGAATTCGGCCTAGACCAAATCCCCGGCAACGGCGCCAAAAACTTGTTCGCCACTTAGCGTGCGTGCAAATAAGCTTTAAATTTATAAAACTAGAATCAAGCAAGCGAACCCGCAGTGTACGGATCGACGTAGTTAAGCAAAATTCCAGAGTATCGAACACAGGGATTTGGGGGGAACAAGTTCAATTGCAGATTATCAAGCAAGTAAATGTAAGAGCTTTGCAAATTATTGGGAAAACAACAATCCTAAAGATCTAGGAATCCAACTGTGGCAATCGATTCAAGATATACTAATGATATAAGGACAGAGTTAAGATATGCAAAGGTATGCTAATGTAAGGTAATCGTACGGTGAAGTTCCAAAAACCTTATATGACTCACCTACAAGACACTCTCTATAAGGGTTGTTGAGGCTTCAATATAGAAAGATTCTAAAGATAAGAATTAAAGTCAAATACCCAAACTTGTAATCCAAGGATCAAGACTAACTAAATCGATTAAGGTTGCGACACTCACAATCGAGGTAGAGGTTGTTGAGGCTTCACTACCACCTAGAAAAGGCAAGCCTAAACTAAGTTAAAGCAAATCTTTAACTTTGGATTAAAGAAAAATCAAGTTCGTAAACTTAAGGGAAATCACGGTTAGTTCTTGAGGTTCCACGGCCGTGGACTCAAGAACAGACCGTAATTTAGGGTTCGTCGGCGATTCTCTCTAACTCTCAGGGTCCAATCTATTTACGATCGATCTATCATCATCTAAGCCACAACTATCAACCCTTCACCTTAGAATTGTTAAGGGTTTTTAGCCAACAATAGTCATATTGATATCAAATTCAAAGATTAAAAGGTTGAAAGATGAAAACTTCCGAAAACTTTCAATAAATTTCAAACCAATCTCAAAGTCACAATCAAGAACAATTATCGTCACTAGATTCGGAATAGAACAAACAAACACAATCTTAGATAAGAAGGAAGAACGGGATGTCAATCCGTCTTCTAAATCAAACCTAAACAAGAAGAGGAATCTTCTTGCGAACAATCTTCCAAATCTTCGATCTTCCGTCAATCCGGAAATCTCAATCACAATCTCCACCAAAGTGCGAGATTAGGGCAAATCCAAGGATGAGCGCAAAGTACGTCTTTTGCAAAAGTCGCAAAGATCTCTAAGTCGCGGCGTGGGCGAAAGTGCGTCTAAGCAGAGGTGACGGAATCTCTCTTCGTCCGTCCTTTTATAGTGTAAGATAAACTTTCGGTCCGGCCCAATCTCTTAAAAGATCGTGGCTTAAAGTGTGGCGAAAAAGATCGCTAAGATCACGGTCGTGGAAGGTTCCACGATCGTAATTTAGAGCGTGGAAATCAACACGGTTTGAACCATCTTCTTCACGGCCGTAGAAGTTACTGGAATGAACCACGCTTCCCTAGCCATGGTTCCACGGCCGTGGAACCGAACGTGGAAAGTGGTACGGCCGTATTTTAGAGCGTGGTTTAGGGCAAGAACGTGATTCTTCCCTAGCCTCGTGCATTCTCCAAGTTGAACTCCTTTTTGCTCCTAAGAATGCCCTCAATCCATGGACATGTCAAAGAACTTCATCCTTGCTCAATTCCGTTCGGAAATAGCTCTCAATCACCTATAATCAACATAAAGCTTGTGTAGATCTCTATATCGATATTATAGATAAACTAACTCACAAATGCATCAATGCTCAATCAATGACTATCAATATGAATCAAATACACTTAGAAAACGTGCCTAAAATATCACAATATTTCATGCTAACAACCTCTCTTGAAAAGGAGAGGTTCATTCCAATAATATTGTTCGACTTCTTTTTGCAAACCAAGTAATTAACAAAATTAGCAAACCAAGGTTTGTTACCTCCTGCGATTTGTTGAAGACATTCTTCGATTTCATGGAGTTGCTCGTCCGGGAAGGAATTATCTATGGTTAAACCGTACTCCTTGCTTGTGAGATGCGGAAGTCGATTTAGATGATCCACCACCGAGTTCTCGGATCCCTATTTGTCACAGATCTCTAAATCGAACTCTTGTAGAAGGAGAATCCATCTAATAAGCCTTGGCTTCGCGTCGTTCTTTGTGAGCAAGTAGCGGACTGCTGCGTGGTCGGTGTAAATGATCACTTTCGCTCCCACAAGGTAAGAACGAAACTTTTTGAAAGCATAAACCAAAACCAATAGTTCATTCTCCGTTGTAGCGTAGTTTAGTTGGGCTTCATCTAGCGTTTTGCTATCATAATATATGACATATGTCCGTCCATCCTTCTTTTGTCCTAGAACGGCTCATACGGCTACATCACTAGCATCACACATGATCTCAAAAGGTAGGTTCCAATCCGGTGGCTGAATTATAGGAGCTGAGATCAATGCTTCTTTAATCTTGTAGAAAGCATCTAGACAATCCTTTGAAAACTCAAAAACCACATCTTTCATTAGTAGGTTAGTCAATGGTTTAGAAATCTTAGAAAAGTCTTTAATAAAGCGTCTATAAAAACCTGCGTGACCAAGGAAGCTTCTTACTCCTTTTACCGATGTTGATGGAGGTAGCCTTTCGATGGTCTTGATTTTTGCTCTATCCACCACAATGCCACGGCTGGATACCATATGTACTAAAACAATGTCTTTACTAACCATAAAGTGACACTTTTCCCAATTCAAGACAAGATTAGTGTCTTCACATCTTTGAAGAACTAGAGAAAGGTTAGCAAGACAATCATCAAAGGAAGAACCATAAACAGAAAAATCATCCATAAAAACCTCCATCATATTCTCGATGTATTCGGAGAAGATGGCCATCATACACCTTTGAAAGGTGGTTGGAGCATTGCAAAGTCCGAATGACATTCGTCTATAGGCAAATGTTCCCCATGGGCATGTGAATGTGGTATTCGCTTGATCATCGGGATGAATGGGAATCTGAAAGAAACCACTATAATCATCTAAATAGCAAAAGTGGGAGTGTTGTGCTAACTTCAAGCATTTGATCGATGAAAGGAAGAGGGAAATGATCCTTCCTCGTTGCAACGTTCAACTTTCGATAGTCAATGCACATTCTCCATCGTGTTACTGTTCTTGTAGGAATGAGTTCGTTGTTCTCATTGGTTACAACGGTAATTCCTCCTTTCTTCGGAACCACATGGACGGGGCTAACCCACTTGCTATCGGAGATAGAGAAGATAATTCCTGCATCAAGAAGCTTAAGAATTTCCTTTTCACAACCTATTTCATGATCGAGTTTACCCGTCGTTGAGGTTCTCGTGAAGGCTAGTGGTTATCTTCCATAAAAATTTTATGCATACATAAAGAAGGTTTAATGCTAACAAGATCATCAATAGTATAACCAATAGCCTTCTTGTGATTTCTCAGTTCGGTCATTAATTTATCAAGTTCATCTTCAGTCAATTTAGAACTTACAATAACCGGATAAGTGGAATTCAGTCCTAAGAAAGCATCCTTAGATGAGGTGGGAGGGGTTTTAATTCCAAGACGGGAGGATCTTTAGAAGGTGTGTTCTGACCTGTGGAGGGGCTTGGAGAAGAATTTGGAGTCGAAGAAGGTGCGTTGTTGCAATCAGAAACGTCTTCAATCGACTTTGAAGAAGTCACAGAAGCTACAGGAAAATCGGTCGATCTGGCGCCTGTGGTCCGATTTCTAGCTCGATCTCCAGCTACGACTTTTAAAAAATCGACTGAATTAATTATTTTATCTCCAAAGTTCGGTCGATTTTCCTGTAATGAACAAATTTCTTCAGCTTTTTTCGTGCATTCTTCTAGCACTTCAAATTCCATTGTCGAATCTTCCTCCAAGGTTCTTAGTGCTCGAACCTCAATGTTGCATTCCTCCTCTTCTCCTTCATCTATAATACACAAACTAATAACTTTCTCAAGAGGATCTTTGATTAGAATTGAACTTACCTCCTCTCTTGATGCTTCTTCGTCATCCTAAGTGTTGTATATGTCATCTCCCGCAGTTGGCCCTTTGAGCATTGAGGGAAGATGGTATTGTACATGCTCTTCTCCAAGGTTGAAGGAGAGTATTCCATTCTTGCAATCCACAACACAACCCAAAGTTGCAAGAAAAGTTCATCCAAGTATAATTGAAACGGGATGATCTGAAGGAATGTCAAGAACAACGAAATCTATGGGAATGTAAAATTTAACTAGTAAGACGGGAATGTCTTCTAGAATTCCCACGGGGTATGTGATGGACCTATCCGCCATATAAAGAGTCATCTTGACGGGCTGCGGCGTTCCAAGTCCAGCTTTTCACACAAGGCTAATGGAATAATGCTAACGCTTGCTCCAAGATCACATAGAGCTTCATATGTCACATTTCTAATGTTAATTGGAGCACAAAAATATCCGGGATCTCTTAGCTTCTTCGCCATTTCTTCCTTCATTGTTTGGATGAGTTCGGAAGACCTTCTAGTCATCCTTACTTCTCTAACATCTTCGAGCTTCCTTTTATTAGAAATAATCTCTTTCAAGAACTTCATGTATTCCGGCATTGCTACAATGACATCCAAAAAAGGGATATTAATTTGCAATTTGCTCTTGAGATCAACGAACTTACCGAATTGATTGTCGATCCTTTCTCTAGCACGAGATTTGGGAAAAGGTAACGGTGATTTGTATGCTTGAGGAGGGATGTAGACCGGTGCTTTCTCTATATTGTTTGATTCCGGCTCCTCAATCATTGGTTGATTTCCTTTATCTACATTTGTTGGCAACATATCGTTGGTTATGATTCCGCTTCTTGTGGTGATGGCGTTGATTTGGCCTTTGGGATTGTTTTCAGTCTTTTCAGGAAGCTTCCTTGATCTCTTCGAACATCTCCGGCCTTGCTGAACATTTGATTTTCCAAGGCTTTTTGTGCCTTGGAGATAGAAGTAATCGCACTTTCCATCCCTCTCATCTTTCCGGCTAAAGATTCTATCATTCAATCCTATATTTAGGGGCTGAACTTGAAGACAGTTGCTGGCTTTTCAAAGGAGTAGAAGTAGAAGAAGAAGAAGAAGAAGAAGAAGAAGAAGAAGAAAGGGGGTTAAGAGCTTTTTCAGCATGGGAATAAGGGTTACCGGCATTGTTTTGGTTGGATCTCCAATTGTTGTTGTAATTTCGGTTGTTGTTGTTGTAATTGTTGTTCCTATTCCCTTGATAGTTCCCTTGATTATTTCCTCTTCTAGCGTATCTAGCATACTGTTTTGATGCTTGCGTTTGGGTCTTCAAAAGCTCCTTCAAAGCCTTTATCTCATTGTTGAGAGATTTGATTTGATTTACACTATCGTTAGTAAGATTCAGCCCTTGGCTTCTTGAGCTTTGACTTCTAGTATCGGGTCCTCGTTGGGAATATTTCTCAACAATCTGAGCTTGTTTTTCAACAAACTCTCAAGCGTCATCGACTCTCATATCCATGAATTTTCCAACTGAAAAGGATTGGAGCTTGAATTTGGTTTCTCCATCCAAACCCTTGAAATAAATTTTCAGCAGCTCCAATTTGGGAATGCCGTGATGAGGGCAATCCAATAGAAGGTCAATGAATCTTTCCCATGATTTGTACAAGCTCTCATTGTCCTTCATGATGAAGATATTAATCTTGCCTCTCAACTCCGCTGTTTTTGATGGCGGAAAGAATTTGGTGAGGAATTCCGAAATCATCTCCTCCCAAGTATTTACTCTTCCGGTTGGAAGTGATTGATACCAAGCAAGCGCCCTATCCTTCAAAGAAAAATAAAACGGTCGCAATTTATAATTATTATTAGTTGCTCCTGCAGACTTCATATTTTCTGTGAGAATCTCATAGTTCTGCAAGTGTTGATGTGGTGATTCCCTCTCTAATCCTCCAAATTGACTTTGGCGGATTATAGTAATAGATTGGGGCGAAAATCCAATATTCTGCTCCATTGGATCGATCATCACACCGGACGCCGTGTTTGTTGAACGGGGTCCATCCTTTCACCCAATGTTTGTGGTATCCCCAATGGTGGGTCATCTCTCTCAACCCTTGGTAGAGGGTTGGGTGCAAGTGGTGGCACAATAAGAGGTGCCGGTGGATTTGCTACAGCTCTAGCATTCCTTTCCATTTGCTCCTTTAGTAGTCGAATAGCCTCTCTCATCTCAGCCATGTCGGCTTGATATTGTTCTTCCTTAGCAATTCCTTCATTCATTAGCCTAATGAGAGCTTCATCTCATTCTCTTACTCGATCTAGTGCCTAATTCAATTCAGCTTGAACATCTATATCTCCTTCATTATTATTTGCAGCAACCATCTTTTTAGCTTATTTCAAATTCCTTTTGTAGGTCTTTTCAGGTTCGGGATCGTAGGGTACGATTTATTTACTCGCTCGAGTTTTTTGCATAAACCTACAAAAAGATCCTGCAAGAACACTCAAGCAAAGTAATCAATAGCAAAGGCAAAGAGTTTCCAAGTTAGATAACCGAAACCGAATTTGTTCTAAGCCAAAATCCCCGGCAACGACGCCAAAAACTTGTTCGCTCCAAAGAGTGTATGCAAGCTTTAAATTTATACCAAGAATAAAAGCAATTAAGTGAACCCACAGTGTACGGATTGATCGTAGTAAAAGCAAGAATTCCATGGTCGAACTCAGAGATTAAATCAAAATCAGAATAAGAAAACCAACGAGGAAAGATGCAACTTTTGACAAGAAAAGACAAAGATTTGATATTTGTGTAAAGACTTTGGGAAAAAGGATTCTAAGGATCAAGATATCCGATTGCGGTTTTCAATTCAAGACTACTAAAGTTTGTATGGACAGAGTTTGAATTACTAAGGTATGTGTTCTAAAACGTAATGATGTATGGTGAAGTCTCCACCACTCATGTTCAAACTCAAAGGCTCTAAATAAAGGATGTTAAGTCTCGATAAGATAGAGGATCTAATGGAAGGATAATGTTCTCAAAACAAAACACAGGTTAACTCACAAGGGTAAAAGTTTTGGCACACTTAACCTTAATAGAGGGGTTTGAATCCTCTATCACCTAGATCTTGTAATCGTTGGTAACCAAGGACGGGAATCACCGGGTAAGTCTCTTCCCAAACTCGGAATTAGGTTAGAAAGGTTCAACAAGGCTAGGGTAAGCAATCTTTAACCAAAGATCAAGGATAAACCAAGGTAGGTATGACAGAAGGAAAATCGGGTTGTTCATCAAAGGAGATCATCCAATCTGAGCCAAGAACAGTCCGATTTTTGCCTTCTGCGATGGTTAATCTCAACTCTCAATGTACAATCTGTTTATGAAGGTCATTCTATCATCATCTCAACCATAATCATCAACCCATCACCCTAGAATCACAAGGGTTTTAGCCAAGAATACACATTATTAAAATCAAAAGAGATATTTAATCAAGATAGTAAAGAACTTTGAGGAAACTTCGAATCTTGGATAAAACCAATCCAAGAACGCATGAACAATGTTAATCCTTCAAAACTCAAAGAAAAACTCAAAAGCAAATTTAAATCTCGATGACAATGACAAAATATAACTAACAAACTCACAAACTTTCCAAGAACTCTCTTCTTGGACTATAACTTCAAAGCTTCCTTCGATCTTCAACTTCAAATGCTCTTCTCAAGGCTCTTGATTGTATACTCAGTGGTATTGGATGCTTCTCAAGTCTAAGAGTGGTAGGAGTTGTCAATTCCTATCCAGTTGTTCATGGGAGATTGTTGGATTGGATTGTAGTGTGTTGGATTGGATGATGGTGAGACGTCCTCTATTTATAGGGGAAAATTTAGGATTTTAGATAAGCATGAACCTTGCTCAAAGAATAAATAATCTCAAAAATAAATAATCTTATAGAAAATCTTAAAGATAGATAATCTTATAGATAAATAATTTTAAAGATAAACCCTAACCTAAAGATAAATTGCAGCTTAAAGATAAAATGCATCTTAAAAGATAAACCCTAAAATTTTTTGGCCGAAAAAGAATATGAGCCCGCTGGTATCAGAGCCCACTCTGGGGCGTATTAGAGCCCACTCCGTACTATCAGATATCACTTTGACGTGGTATCAGAATTGACTCTGAGTATTCCTTGCTTCCTTTTATCCTCCATCATATTTCGCATCAAGGCTTAATTCTTAAATATGTCATTTAGCTCCAAAAATATGCCTATTTACCTACAAATTCAATAATAATTCGTGTAGACATCTTTTCTTGCAATGTATGCAAATATAAGCTTAAATGTCATGGATTCATGTTTATGCATGCAAAATAAAGGGAAAAACTACCTAAATGCATGCCTGAAAATAGGTCATAATTCATGTCATCAAGAAAGCTCATATGGAAGGTTTAATGAGACATTTTGGTAGAGATAAGACATTTCATATGTGCATTCACACTTTTATTGGCCTCATATGCTTAAAGATGTAGAAAACATGATTAAGAGATGTCTTGTGTGCTTGAAAGTTAAGGCTAGACTGAAGCTTCATGGTTTGTATACCGCTCTTCCTACTCCTACTTCACCATGACTAGATATTAGTATGAACTTTGTTGTAGGATTACCTAGGACTAATAAGGGGAGAGATTCGATATTTGTGGTAGTAGATCGATTCTCTAAGATGACCCATTTTATTTGTCATAAGGCCGATGATGTTTATGATGTTGTTAACTTGTTCTTTAGGGAAGTAGTTAGATTACATGGAGCAGCTAGAACTATTGTGTGTGATAGGGATGCTAAGCTCCTTAGTTTCTTTTGGAAAACGCTTTGTGGGAAACTAGGAACTAGGTTGTTACTTTTGACCTCCAATCATCATCAAACGGATGGTCAAACGGAGGTTACTAATAGGGCCTTAACTACCATATTGCGGATTGTTTTAAAGCATAATTTGAATGCTTGAGAAGATGTCTTACCACATTTTGAAGTTGCGTATAGTCGTAACATGCATTCGTCTACTAACTAACTAACGCCTTTTGGGTGTGTCTATTGGTGTAATCATTTGACCCCTTTTGATCTTATACCGTTGCCTATAGAGGAGCGAGTAGATTTTAATAAAAGAAAATAGGTTGAGTTTATCAAGGAGTTGCACGAGAAGACACGCATAAGGCTAGAGGAGAAAAGAAAAGCAAGTAGCGCTCAAGTCTAATAAAAATCGCAAAGAATTTTTATTCAAGCCAGGAGATCTAGTTTGCTTGCATTAAAGGAAGGAACGATTCTCAGAGAAGAGGAAGTCAAAGTTGTCTCCAAGATACCTCCTATACAAGGACCAATTTGTAACACCCCAAATCCACGAGATTCGGGATGCTACATTGAGCTAGGATCTCACAATGGATTCTGACCCTATCCTGACAACAAGTTCACTAGATCTTACAACAAGATACAGATAGATTAAAACCAAATACATAAAATTGTATAATATACATCAAAAGGTTTTACACCATCACAACCGAGTACAAAATAGTATCCACAACATCCAAGTACCAAATATCCCATATCCCACGAGCAACCTAGTGTACATGAACCCTTGGCTGATCACCCTGTTTGGCTCACTCTACAGTCTTCCTAACCTGCAGATCATCTACAACACGGTATACATCGTTAGCTACGGAAATGAATAAGAATGAAGTAATAGCACATACACATATCAACACATCACACATGCAATGTCAGACACACATTCGTTCATTATCTTTTCTTAAGTTATTCCATTACTAATTCAACTTCTTTTGTGGCATGAGGAGCCTAAAGAACCCCGTCTCTTCCCCCTTTAACTTAGGTTTTGCATGGGATCTACCTCCCCCCTGAGCTACTGGCTTCCGAGTACCTCCTCCACTCTCGGCGAGTGTCGGCAGGTGGTCACGATCCGTTATAATACAATTGGGCCATTTAGGGTAATGAAATGGTCATCCTAGTCTGGTTTAGGTTATAAATGCAACAACCATATGAACACACACAACCATTACAACCACTCAAATCCACAACTGTATGCTAAGTAAATCCTATGGACTTACCTGGAATACTCGTAACCTGTACCACGTCACAGCTTCCCCTTGGGGAAGTAATCAACGCATGCATAAGCAAGGCACACACAATCACATACTACAAAGGTTAGGAGACTCGTCTCCCTAACCACAACCAACCTATAGCTCGGATCTAAACCTCGAGATCACATCATACTTACAAATGCCTAAGGCATTACCTCAACATAAACACAAGTGTCTACGGCACATACCCATCATATAACTCATCAAGCTCAACCTAACCATACTAACCCAGCCATAGACTAAAGCCAATGCCAAAGGAAAGGATGGAAAGAAACATACTAACTAGGTATACCCTGGACGCACCAGCGAAAACAAGAGGCGTTAGGCACTACAGTAGTGAGGCGCAGGGGTGGATGGCTCAGGGCGTAGGGGCGGCTCACAACAATGCGCAAGGGAGGCTCAAGACATGCGCAGGGGCGGCTGTCTGTATAGAACGTTGGTCCTCTACTTCTCTTCGATCCTTCTCTGGACTCTCTTCACTTCTTCATCACACAACAACATACACATACATATATGCACATGTATGAACATCAAAACGTCCGGGAAAGAGCCACACAAGCTTATGCTTGTGAATCCTAGCTAAACAAGAAGAAGATAGAAATAAAGAAAGAGAGGATGAAGAGGAAGATAAAGATCTTACCACAACAGCTACTTGGAAAAGGGAAGAACATCTACACCACTACTCAACCACATCAACAACCTCAAAGCTCAGCATCCTCATTGAGGATTCAATCAACACAAGCCTAAATCAAGATCCACTCTTGATTCTAAAACAAGAACAAGATCAAAGAAGAATATCAAAAGGAGAAATGGAGAAAAGAAGATCAACGTGAGGAGGAAGAAGGAAGCTGGAGAGAGATGAAGAAACCCTCTCCTGGAAGCAAAAGGGAGGCTTATAAGGGAAGCCAGGCAAAAGCACAGGTCAAAGGTCAACGAAAGCGGCTGCAACCGTACAGAGCCGCACGGCGGACCCTGTGAGGCGTTGTTCGCTCCAAAAGGTGTGTGCAAGCTTTAAAATTTATAACCCAAGAAGTATGCTTGAACAATATGCGAACCCGCAGTGTACGGATCAATTGTAATAAAAGCAAGAATTCCAGGGGTTGAACACAGGGACTATGGTGAAACAAAGCACGGAATCAGGTTGTCAAGTATGCAAATGACTACAAACTAAAGCAATCAAAGATGATATAAATTCAGATAAAGGGAATGAGGATTCTAGGGATTAAAGCATCTAGTTGTGGTTCTGACTCAAGATCTCAAAGGATAACACGGACAAAGTTGAGGTTTGCAAAGGGAAGGTGTTTCTAAGGTGGGAATAGATTACCGGGTAAGTTTTACTACTCACTTTCCCAAACTAAAGCTCCTATTACCAGGTAAGTCTCAAGGTACTAAGAAAAAGAACTATAATCTCAAACCAACACACCACCCAAGGGAATAGAATCAACCTTTACCGGATAAGTCTCAGGCTAACTCACAAAGATGGGGTGAAGGCACACTCAAATCCCAATAAAGGATAAACCTTTATTACCTACACTCATGATCTTGGGTATACAAACAAAGGAATCACCGGGTAAGTCTCAACCTAAGCTTGCATTGAACCAGGAAAGGTATAATAAGGATAGGATTTGGCAAACTTAAACTCTTAACTCACATAGGGTTCAGGAAAGGTTCACCTCGCTCAGTTATATTCCATCCCGGCCGAGATGTTCAATGACTGACCGAGGTGCTCTACGGTTAAGGTAAAGACTCAAGCTTTCAGGGTCCTGCTGGGATTAAGATCATTCTATCATCGTCTTTCCCACAACTTTCAGCCAATCACCCTAGAATCGCATAAGAAACTTTGTCAACAATCATCATGATAACAATAATCAAATTAATTAGAAACGAATCAATATTTGAACAAGAAAACCTTAAGAAAAGGGTCTCAATAACTGAATCAAACAATCAACAAATAAGCGTTCTTCAATCACAAATCAGCAAAGACAACAAACCAAAAGAAATCTAAGAAGATCTTATAAACTCCTTAAAAAGCCAACTCCAATTGTGATTCCTTCCTTCCTTGAACTTCAACCTTCAACACTTCCTTCAACTCTTCCTTCAAAACTCCAGAAAACCCTTCAATTGCTGGATGCCCTCAGCATGCTTCAACTTGTGGAAAATCCAACCATTTATATAGGAGAATTATCTTCCAAAGATAATATATCTTAAAAAGATAATTTCCTAGAGAATATATCCATATCTCTCAAAATAAATCAACCAAATATAATATCTTCCTTCCAGAAATCCAGCCAAAAATATAAGATATCCTCCTTTAAAAAATAAAAGATTTCAGCAAAAAATAAAGATCTCCCCGGCTGCAGGGTGTTCGCCTCGGTCGGGACGCTCCTCAAGATCACCTCGGTCGAGGTGATACTGTAGTTGACCGAGGTGAATCTCAACTGAATGTAAATCATCTCGAATCTGGTCCAAAATCAATCCTCTTAATCATTCTCATGCTTCTTGAGATCTTCTCAATGCTCCAAAATGTAGCTCCAATGACTCGTTAGGTTCCTTAGCTCCATTTTGATCCAAAACGTGCCATTTTACCTACAATTACAACGAAACTAGGTGTAAACCTCGATTCCCGCAAATATAGACAAAACAACAATATAATCAAAGAATATACATCCATACATGCAGATTTATGAAGATAAAACGTCTAAACCAGCCCCAAAATATAGACTATAATACATGCTATCAAAATACCCCATACTTGTCCCTTGCTTGTCCCCAAGCAAGTTCCAAATCTTAGATACAAGATAGAATGGATTATAAGTCAGAAAAATCAATGAAGAAGAATTTCAAAACATTTTGATGGTGTGCTTCACTCATAGATCACTCTAAGAGAATGCTTTATGGCAAATAAAATCAAGACATGATCAAAACATTTTATGAATATAAGAAACTTGTTCATCTTTGCATAAAATTATAGAATGCATAATAAATCATATTTATCGAAATCAATCATGTATAATCCAGTTTAAACCACCAAGTCAATCAACAAGCTTGAGGTCTCAAGGGCTTCCAAAAGAGGTCAAGAAACGTGTCATGGTGGGATGTATATAGGATAATGTGGTGCTAGAATCAGGGAAAATGATCTTACTTCACTTTCTTTGAAACTCAACATCTTCCACCAATAAGCTTTGCTTTTTTTACTTTACTTTTTGGGATGCATAGATAGAGGTGCACAATAACCGAAGCCTAGGAGAGCAACAATCATCAATTTCTCGAGATGCCTCAAACCCTTGATGCACATACCATTACCCGTTAGGAATATCGCTCAATCTGACTTTGGCAAGACACAAACACCCGGCTATGTGAATGGTGCCGAGTTACTCATCATCATGATTGACTTCTCCAAACCTTATTGTTTCTTTCTAACACTTTTAGCCAACATCTCAACTTCACGTTCACTTGTTTTTTTTTGCTTGCTTCCAAATTTCCGGATAGGTAAAGGGAGGCAAATATGTATATGAGAGGCTAAAGCATGATCAAGAAGAAGAAGAGAAGAGAATGAAATGTGTTAATCATCCTAGGAAGAATGTGATAGAACTCATCATGTGGTGTCAACCTTCAAATCCAACATAATTTTGATAAAAACAAAGTATTAAACATGCTAAAACTTCAAACAAAGCATTTTGCAACTTAAACATATCATAAAACCTTTCGAGCATATAAAGAATTCAAAACCAATCTGCAAACAGAATCATCATTGAGGTCATATCCAGAGAAGAAGAACAAAACGTTTCGAAAACTCTCAGTTAAGAACCCACCTCGGTCGAGGTGTTTTGACGTCATCCGAGGTGTCAACCTCGATCAGCCATGAACATCCCGGTCGAGGTTATAAATTTTTTTTTTCAAACCAATTTTCGACGTTTTTCTCAAACAAAAACCTGTATGTATGCATGTAATGGCAGATAAACACATAAAGCCAAGTAAAGCAAAATAAGATCATAATATCCAATAGAGTCATACAAGCATACACATAAGGTCAAATAACACAACCACAATACCCCATACTTGGGACACATTGTCCCAATGGGTCAAATATAAGTCTAGAATCAGAATACTCACCGGACCTAGCTGAACTACATAATAAATAAAGAAAGAAAATCCATGCAGCTCTAATCCTCGTCAGCCGGTGGTGGTGGTCGTGGATGTGGTATGTAGGGGTGCTAGGATGGGTCAAAAGGATAATCCATCATCTATTGGTGCTGAATCTCCACCATACGTCTAGTGTAGTGCTGGCTCTCCAACATTTGGTGCGTTCAATCCTCAATACCTCTGCGTTGGTCCTCAAAATCCTCATGAATGTCAACGGTCAAGGCAACGTAAGCATCGATCATCTGATCGGTGAGGTCACCAATCCTCTGGTGGGCCTCGGGATCTCTGAACCTGAGGCGGGATCTGCGCTGAGGTGGTGGTGGTGGTGTTGCCGTCTCCTCATTTGTCGCCTCATCATCAACAACGACAACAGGAACACTAGGAACGCCAGTATCAGTATCGGTCTCCATGGCAGCACCTCCCTCATCATCATCATCATCGTCATCAGCAACATCTCTGGCATCCTGCATGTAAGGAAACCAGGCAGCGGACCAGTACTGAAGGTTAAATACGGAGAACTAGGATGACCATAGAACCCTTTGGAGTTGTCGTCTCCCACAACATGGTGACGTAAGGTGTGCTAAGACCACGAGGAACGAGAATACGCCTCGTGATCATCTCCTGTAATCCCACCGGCTTTACAGCCACGACAAATGTACACGCAGTCAGATCCAAACCCATAGCAGTAGCAATGTGGGTCACCAAGCCTCCACAACAGATATCTCCCTTGGACTTGCCCTTGATCTTATGCAAGTCCTCTGCTAACATCCCAGCAAAATCAGAAGCTCCCCCTGACGGACCTTCTAGGGCATCTCAGTACGCACTAGAAGAGTCTCGCTGAATATCCTATGAGCAAGGCGGAAGGCCAAATGGAATATGATGTGCTCCCGAGAATCTCCGGGTCTCCACCTATCACTATTGTTTGCTCCAAATGGTGTGTGCAAGCTATAAATTTATAACCGAGGAAATATGCTTAAACAAGGATGCGAACCCGCAGTGTATGGATTAATTGTAATAAAAGCAAGAATTTCAGGGGTCGATCACAGGGACTTAGGTGAAATAAAGCAAATATAGGTAGTCAATGCAACTAATAACCACAAAAGCGATTAAAGCAATCAAAGATGATAATAAAGTCAATTAAGGGAAATATGCAAATTTTAGGGATTAAAGCATCCAGTTGTGGTTCCAACTCAAGATCTCAAGATAAGCGGACAAAGTTGAGATTTTGCAAAGGGAAGGTGTTACAAAAGTGGAATAGATCACCGGGTAAGTCTCACTACTCACTAACTCCAAACCAAAAGCTCCTATTACCGGGTAAGTCTCAAGGTACTAAGGAAAGGAATTATAATCTCAAACCAACACACCAACTAAGGGAATAGAATCAACCTTTACTGGGTAAGTCTCAGCCTAACTCACAAAGATGGGATGAAGGCACACTCAAACCCCAATAAAGGATAAACCTTTATTACCTACACTTATGATCATGGGTAAACAAACAAAGGAATCACCGGGTAAGTCTCATCCTAGGGTTGCATTGAACCACGAAAGGTGTAATAAGGATAGGATTTGGCAAACTTTAACACTTAACTCTCAGTTTCGGATCAAAAAGGGTCACCTTGGTCAGTCAAGTTCCACCCCGGCCGAGATGTTCATCGACTGAACGAGATGTTCTAGGGTTAAGGATAAAGACTCGAGCTTTCAGGGTCCTACTGGTATTAAGATCATTCTATCATCGTTTTTCCCACAACTTTCAGCCAATCACCCTAGAATCGCACAAGGAAATTAGCCACTCATCATCATTAAAGCAATAATCAAATATATGGGAAGAGAATGAATATTTGAACACAAAATCCTTAAGAACAAGGCTTGAATAACTGAATCAAATAAACAAATCAGCGTTCCTTAGAATCACAAATCAATCAAAAACAACAAACCAAAGGGAATCTAAGAAAGACTTACAAATCCCCTTAAAAAGCTATAACAAGCTATGAACTTCCTTCAATCTTCAAACTTCCTTCAAAACTCCAGAAAATCCCTTAACTGTTGGATGCTCTCAGCCTCTAAGCATGGTTGAACTTGTGGAAAATCCAACCCTTTATATAGGAGAATTATCTCTCAAAGATAATAATATCTTAAAAAGATAATTTCCTAATAAAATATATCCATATCTCTAAAATAGATCTCCCAAATATATGATCTTCCTTCCAGAAATCCAGCCCAAAAATATAAGATCCCTCCTTCCAAAAATAAAAGATCTCAGCAAAATAAAATATATCTCACCGCGTCAGGGTATTCGCCTCGGTCGGGGCGCTCCTCTATATCACCTCGGTCGAGGTGACTCTGTAGTTAACCGAGGTGACCCTCAACTGAAGGTGAAATCTCTTAAATCAAGTCCAAAGTAAATCTTCTTTGTTAATTCTTTGCTTCCTGAGCTCCTCTTTAAGCTCCCGAATGTAGCTCCAATGACTCCTTTGCTCCTTAGCTCCATTTTTAGTCCAAAGTGTGCCATTTTAACTACATTTACAACGAAACTTGGTGTAGACCTCGATTCCCGCAAAGGTAGATGAAACGACAATATAATCACATAATATACATCCAAACATGCAGATTATTGAAGATAAAACGTCTAAACAAGTCCCAAAATATAGACTATAATACATGCTATCAAAATACCCCATACTTGTCCCTTACTTGTCCCCAAGCAAGCTCCAAATCTTATGTACAAGATAGAATGGAATATAAGTCATAAAGATCAATGAAAAGTGTTTCAAAACATTTTTGGTGGTGTGCTCCACTCATAGATCACTCTAAGAGAATGCTTCATGGTATTTAAAATCAAAATATGATCAAAACATTTTATAAACATAAGAAAGTTGTTCGTCTTTGCATAAAATCATAGAATGCATAATAGATCATTATTATCTAAATTAATCATGTATAATCCAGTTTAAACCACCAAGTCAATCAACAAGCTCGAGGTCTCAAGGGCTTTTCAAGAGAAGGTCAAGAAACGTGTGAGGGTGGGATGTATATAGGGAATGTGGTGCTAGAATCTGGGAAAAGGATCTTCACTTCACTTGCCTTGAACTTCAACATCTTCCACCAATAAGCTTTGCTTATTTTTACTTTTTTACTTTTTGGGATGCATGGACAGACGTGCACCATAACCGAAGGCTAGGAGATCAGCAATCATCAATTTCTCGAGATGCCTCAAACCCTTGATGCACATACCATGGCCCGTTAGGAATATCGCTCAATCCGACTTTGACAAGACACAAACACCCGGCTATGTGAATGGTGCCGAGTTACTCATCATCATGATTGACTTCCCCAAACCTATTTATTTCTTTCTTACTTCCAGCCAACATCTCAACTTTTCTTTCACTTGCTTTTCACTTGCTTTTCACTTGCTTGCTTCCAAATTCCCGGATAGGTAAAGGGAGGCAAATATGTATATGAGGGGCTAAGAATGATCAAGAAGATGAAGAGAAAAGAATGAATTGCTTTGATCATCCTAGGAAGAAAGTGAGAAAACTCATAATGTGGTGTCAACCTTCAAATTCAACATAATTGGATATAAACAAAGTATTAAACATGCCACAAATTTTAAACAAAGCATTTAGCAACTTAAACATATCATAAAACCTTTCAAACATATAAAGATTTCAAAAACCAGTTTGCAAACAAAATCTGCACTGAGGTCATATCCAGATAAGAAGCACAAAATCGTTTCGAAAACTGTTTCAGTTAAACCACCTCGGTCGAGATGTTCAAAGTCAACCGAGGTGCTGCACCTCGATTGCTCAGAATCACTTCGGTCGAGGTCATAAAATTTTTTTTTCTTAACCAGTTTTTTGACGTTTTTCTCAATCAAATAACCTGTATGCATGCATGTAGTCTCAGATATACACATAGAGCATAAGGAAAATCATAAATATCCGAACCGAGTCATACAAGCATACACATAAGTCATATAAATACATCCAAATACCCCATACTTGGGACACATTGTCCCAATGGGTCAAAATAATTCTGAAAGAAGAGTACTCACCGGACATAAGCTGAGCTGCATAATAAATAAATAAAAGAAATCCCTGCAAGCTCTAGTCCTGCAGGTGGTGGTTGTGGGTATGGCACGTACGGATGCTGGGATGGGTCAAAAGGATAGCCCATCATGTGCTGGAACTGGATCTCCATCATCCGGCGCTGGTAGTGCTGGCTCTCCACCATCTGGTGTGTCCGAATCTCCATCTCTCGGCACTGGTCATCAAGACGCTCATTGATATCAACTGTCAAAGTGGCGTAGGAGTCGATCATCTGATCGGTGAGGTCATCAATCCTCTGATGTGTTGCTGGATCTCTAAATCTGCGGACTCTGCGCCTAGCAGGACGTAGTGGTGGTGCAGTTGCCTCCTCCT
Organism: Fagopyrum esculentum; assembly: GCA_033239045.1. Taxonomy (NCBI): domain Eukaryota; kingdom Viridiplantae; phylum Streptophyta; class Magnoliopsida; order Caryophyllales; family Polygonaceae; genus Fagopyrum; species Fagopyrum esculentum. The sequence goes on along the minus strand of BSUD01000001.1, from coordinate 49,983,078 downwards.
CAGTCTCCTCGTCGTCCAGATCGACGACTGGTACACTAGGACCGGCTATATCCGTCCTTGTCTCCATGGCAGCACCGCCATCATCCTTCTCATCCTCCTCATGTGCCTGGGTTGCTGCATCTCTAGCATCCTCAATGTAAGGCATCCATGTAGTGGACCAGTACTGAGAGTCATAGACGGAGAACTAGGATGACCACCTAATACCCTTAGGGGCAGTCTGCTCCTAGAGCATCGCCACATATGGCGTAGTGAGTCCACGAGGAACTAGAATCCTCCTGGTGATCATCTCCTGCACCCCTAGCGGCTTGGCAGTCGCCACTAGTGTACATGCACTCAAATCCAACCCCATCACAGTAGCTATGTGAGTCACTAAACCGCCACAACAAATGTCCCCCTTCACCTTAGCCTTGATCCGGTGCAGATCCTCAGCTAGCATCGCACCAAAATCAGGCACACCCCCAGTCACCATGCAAAATAAGCTCAAAAGATCCCCCTGTCTAACCTTCTAGGGCGTCTCAGTACACGCCAAAAGTGTCTCGCTGAATATACGGTGGGCGAGTCTGAAAGCGAGGTGGAAGATGATCCGCTCCCTAGAGTCTCCAAGTCTCCATCTATCAACATGCTCAACTACATGAGCAATCTGTCCCCAGAACTGTCGAGCTACAGCTCGAGAAGGGAAATCAGGAACTGTGGGGGGTCGGGAAGCCGAAGACGTCTCTCCACTGATGCATCGGTACTAAATAATTCCGGTTCAGCAGCTGGTACTTGATGGCCCTCTCCTCGGGCAGGTGAGTCACAGAGCTCACAAACTCCAGTGTAGGCTCGAGGTAGGCTGGAGCTCTTATCTCCATGAACTTCTCCAGCCCAACCATCGAGACCATCCATCTCAAATCATCAGCAACATATAAACAGTCAAAAGCAAAAATGTCTAAAAACCGCGGCGCAATCACTGGGCGCGTACTGATGCGGTCATAATCGGCTCGGTGACGCTCATGTATCACCGGTGTGGAAGGTCGAGAAGAAGAAGAAGAAGGGGAGGATCCATCTCTCAGGACTATTTGGCGATCAGACCTGGAACTCATTCTCTCTCTCTGTCTGACAGATCACCTCGGTTGCTTGTCAGATCTCAAGAATCACCTCGGCCGAGGCACAGGTCAACTGAACCGAGGTGTGAAGCTGTTCGATTTCAACTCTCAGAACTTCAGTTCTTTTCCCCCGATTTCACTACAGATTGTTCCTAAGGGGTACTTAATCCTTTTTCAACAGAGATCTATGGAAACCAAAGCCACTAAATTCTGAAATCAGTAAAGAAAAGGAGTTAGGGTTTCGACTTTTTACCCCTGATTCGGTTGATTCGAGGCATTCTTGTTGTAGATTGTTGCTTGCAATTAGTTTCCCTAGCCTTTCCTCACAGAATGGGAGCAAGAATCGTCGAAAACGGTGGAGAAATGAAGAAAGCAAGGTTAGGGCGTGTCGTGGTCGAGGGGGGAGATGGGAGGGAAAGAGGAAAAATTATTCCCCTTTTATACCCCTCGCCGATTCTGCTGTCACCTTGATCGAGGTGGTCCCGACTGGGCCGAGGTGTCTGGACCGATGTGGATCGTTGTCAACCCTAGTCGCCTCAGTTGCTCAAGAATCAACTCGGTCGAGGTGCTGTGACTGCAACCGAGATGTGTCTCAGTCAAACTTCGGCTTCTCAATTTCTCGAACTTCTGTCCTTCCAGTGTTGCTCCTGGGTTGTATTCCTTCCTACAAAGTACCTAGTTTCTGTCTAGGACGCCAAAAACAAAGCAAAGCAAAGCAAAAGCAAACTATCTAAAGCTAGTCTAGAAAAGGGAAAAGAAAGCAATACCTTGGGTTGCCTCCCAAGAAGCGCTTGGTTTAAGGTCACTAGATGGACCGTACGGTATCCCTAAACAAGATATAGTGGTGCAATCTCCTCAACCTGGACTTCCGGTTGGTATTTTTTTAGTCTATGACCATTGAACTTGAAGTTTCCACTTGTTTCTCCCCAAATCTCAACTGCACCATAAGGGAAAACATGTTTCACAACGTAAGGTCTTGTCCATCTAGATTTCAACTTACCTGGAAAGAGGCGAAGGCGGGAGTTGAAGAGTAGAACTAAATCTCCTTCTTTGAACTCCTTAGGAATGATACGCTTGTCATGCCATTTCTTTGTCCTTTCCTTGTAGATTTTGGCATTCTCATAGGCGTTCAAACGCAGCTCCTCCAGCTCGTTGATGTCCAATAGCCGTTTCTCACCGGCTTCCCTGATGTCGAAGTTCAACCATTTGATTGCCCAATACGCCTTGTATTCTAACTCAACGGGCAAATGACAAGACTTCCCATATACCAAATTATAAGGGGTGGTACCAATGGGAGTCTTGAATGCGGTCCTGTAAGCCCAAAGAGCGTCGTCCAACTTCATGGACCAATCCTTCCTCGTCCTAGAGACGGTCTTCACCAAGATTGCTTTGATTTCTCTATTCGAGATCTCGACCTGTTCACTAGTTTGAGGGTGATAAGGGGTCGCTACCTTGTGGGTTACCCCATACTTTGATATAAGTGCTTTAAACTTCCGGTTGATGAAATGTGTCCCTCCATTGCTGATGATGATGCGTGGAGTCCCAAAAGTGGAAAGATAGTCCTATTAAAGAACTTCACAACCACCATGACGTCATTAGTGGGAGAGGCAATGACATCCACCCATCTAGAGACGCAGTCGACAACTAGGAGAATGTAGAGGTTTCCTCCGGGTGATGGGAAAGGTCCCATGAAATCAACCCCTCATACATAAAAAATCTCGACCTCCTGGATGTTATTGAGTGGCATCTCGTTCCTCCTATATAAGTTCCCTGTTCTTTGGCATGCATCACAAGAAAAAACAAACGCTTGCACATCCTTAAATAATGTAGGCCAAAAGAAACCAGAATGCGATACCTTAGCGCATGTTTTGTGAGCGCTAGCATGTCCTCCACAAGGAAGTGAGTGGAAATGCCGTATAACACTAGTAACTTCATCTTCCAGAATGCATCTTCGAAGCATCCCATCCGGACCTCTCTTAAATAGTAGAGGTTCATCCCAATAGTAATGGCGGATATCCTTAAAGAATTTCTTCCTTTGAGCGTACGTCAATCCGGGTGGTATTTGCTGGCAAACAAGATAATTAACAATGTCAACATACCAAGGCCCTTTATTATCAGAAGTTTGGTGGAGAAAGTGTTCCAACAACTAAGGATTAATTTCAGAAAAGGGAGTAAGAAGTTTGTTATTCTCAGTTGACATCATCTCGCTTGTGACCTCGGTCGAGGTCCAGAGAGGGTGACCGAGATGTTCTCCAGTCAAGAACACCTCGCTTGGCCCAGAAAGTGCCTCGGTCGAGGTACTGTAACTTGGACCGAAATTGGAGGTTCTCTTTTCCTGGATTAATTTTTCAATCTTAGCTCCCGGATCTTCTTCCAGTGCCTTTAAGCTCCGTATATATGCATCACAAGCAGCATCTATACCTTCCTCCATTAAGCTAAAACTAATAACTCTTTTAAGTGGATCATTAATAAGGATAGAGCTCACCAATTCTCGCGATTCTTCTTCATCATAGATGTTGAAGATATCATCCTCTAGCGGCTCTCCTTTCATTGCAACAAGCAATACAAACTCTACTTGATCACCGCCAATGTTAAATTGCAACTTGGCGTTCTTACAATCCACATTGCAACCCGAAGTTGCTAGAAATGGTCTCCCGAGAATGATAGGAACGGGATAATCTGCGGGAATATCAAGAACCACAAAGTCTATAGGTAAATAGAAGTTACCTAACTTAACCGGAACGTCTTCTAAAATGCCCACGGGATGGGTAATGGAGCGGTCCGCCATGTATAATCTTATCTTCACCGGCTTGGGCTCTCCAAGTCCGATCTTCACACATAGCTCCAGCGGGATGATGCTCATGCTGGCTCCTAAATCACACAATGCCTCACAAGTGACATCCCCAACTTGAATGGGAATGCAAAATGAGCCGGGATCTCTCAACTTGGATGACATCTTTTCCTTCATGATTTGAATGAGCTTTGAGGATTTAGATGTCATCCTTACTTCACCAAAGTCTTCCAGCTTCCTCTTCCTTGATAAAATCTCTTTTAAGAACTTCCCATAGGCGGGCATCCCTAGAATAGCATCAAGAAAAGGGATATTAATATGCAATTTATTCATCAAGTCAAGAAACTTACCAAAGTGCTTGTCTAGATGCACTCTGGCCCTTGACTGGAGGAATGGAAGTGGTGGTGTATATGCAGGAGGTGGGACATAAACTTCAGTTTTCTCCTCCGCTTTCTGAGGCTCCACCTCGGTTGGTACCTCGACTGAAGTGTTCTTCGTCTGTACCTGGACCGAGGTGTTCTTCACTGGCATCGATCGAGGCACTGGATCTGCAGTTTTCAGTCCACTTCTTGTCGTTATTACCATGATCTGTCCCTTGGGGTTGCTCTCTGTCCTTGCTGGGAGCTTCCTTGGGTCTCTTGGCGCTTTATTCGCCTTATTAAAGAATTGTTGTTCTAAGGCTTTTTGTGCCTTCGAAAATGAAGTCATGGACGTCTTCATAGCACTGAGCTTGATCAAGAAAACCTCCAGCACTTCATCTTTCTTCTCTGGCTGGGACGAGCTTGATCTAGGCTTCTGGCTCTTCAATGGAGTAGTAGAAGAAGAAGAAGAAGAAAGGAAAGAATTAGAAGAATTATTTGAATTGGAGTTAGAGTAAGGGTTACCCGGATTTTGATTTTGATTATTGGGCCTCCAATTGTTGTTGTTGGACCCTCTATTGTTGTTGTAGTTGTTGTTCCGGGAACCATTGTTGTTGTTGTTGTTCCGGTAACCATTATTGTTCCTTGAGCCTTGATATCCTTCCTCTTCCTTCTTGGTGTGAGCAACCAAAAGATCCTTCAATTGCTTCACATCATTCTTGAGGGAGGTGAGTTGATTATCATTTGATGGAGCTTCTTGGAAATTAACTTTCTTAACTCCATTCTCAGCTCCTTGGTGCGAGTACTTCTCCATGTGCAAAGCTTGTTTTTCAATGAATTCCCAAGCTTCATCAATCGGCATGTCCATGAATGTGCCGGGGGATAGTAGTTGAAGGCTGAATTGGGTAGCTCCATCCAATCCCTTGAAGTAAATCTCCAACAACTCTATCTTTGAAATCCCATGATGTGGGCAATCCAAAAGAACATCTTTAAATCTTTCCCATGACTTGGACAAACTCTCCTTGTCCTTCATGATGAATGCATTGATCTTCCCTCTCATTTCAGCAGTTTTGGAGGGGGGAAAGAATTCTGTCAAGAATTCCGTCGTCATCTCCTCCCAAGTGTTGATCTTTTCGGGAGGAAGAGACTGGTACCAAGTAAGCGTCATGTCTATCAAAGAAAAGTAAAAAGGCCTTAACTTGTAATTATTATTTTCCACTCTTGAAGGTTCCAAGGTCTCCATCAAAATCTCATAGTTTTGTAAATATTGATGTGGAGACTCCCTCTATAAATCTCCAAATTGGCATTGGCGGATCATGGATAGAACTTGCGGTCGAAGTTCATAATCATGCTCCGTTGGATCTCCTAGGTTGACTCCTAGACGCCTCACTTGCTGGTTTGGGTCCATCCTCTATCCTAGGGTCTGTGGAATACCTGCAAAAAGAACATCTCGGACTGGCATCCAAGGTGGAAGTATCTCGGCCGGGGCAGCTGGAGCGGGATCCTGCCTCGGTCGAGGGTCTGGTCGAGGTAAGATCTGAGCTCGTAACTCAGTCATGTCAGTTGCAATCTCTGCAGCTCTGATGTGATTTTCCTCCCTTTCACGCTGCAATTCCTCCCTATTGAGGCGCAGCTGTTCCATCGTCTCATTCAACTCGGCCTTAAGATCACGATCGTCTCGATTGGCCATTTTCGCTTCTTTCAAGCATATCTTATATGTCTTTTTTGGCTCACGATCATAAGGAACGATTTCCTTCCCAGCACGGGTTCTTCGCATAAACCTAAAAAGAAGAACCTGCGAAAGTCACTCAAGTAGAGTGGTTAGTAGTAACAGGGGCAACAGCCCCGAAAGACAACCGTAACCGGCTCGGTCTAGACCAAGTTCCCGGCAATGGCGCCAAAAATTTGTTCGCTCTAAATGGTGTGTGCAAGCTATAAATTTATAACCGAGGAAATATGCTTAAACAAGGATGCGAACCCGCAGTGTATGGATTAATTGTAATAAAAGCAAGAATTTCAGGGGTCGATCACAGGGACTTAGGTGAAACAAAGCAAGTATAGGTAGTCAATGCAACTAATAACCACAATAGCGATTAAAGCAATCAAAGATGATAATAAAGTCAATTAAGGGAAATATGCAAATTCTAGGGATTAAAGCATCCAGTTGTGGTTCCAACTCAAGATCTCAAGATAAGCGGACAAAGTTGAGATTTTGCAAAGGGAAGGTGTTACAAAAGTGGAATAGATCACCGGGTAAGTCTCACTACTCACTAACTCCAAACCAAAAGCTCCTATTACCGGGTAAGTCTCAAGGTACTAAGGAAAGGAATTATAATCTCAAACCAACACACCAACTAAGGGAATAGAATCAACCTTTACTGGGTAAGTCTCAGCCTAACTCACAAAGATGGGATGAAGGCACACTCAAACCCCAATAAAGGATAAACCTTTATTACCTACACTTATGATCATGGGTAAACAAACAAAGGAATCACCGGGTAAGTCTCATCCTAGGCTTGCATTGAACCAGGAAAGGTGTAATAAGGATAGGATTTGGCAAACTTTAACACTTAACAGTTTCGGATCATAAAGGGTCACCTCGGTTAGTCAAGTTTCACCCCGGCCGAGATGTTCATCGACTGAACGAGATGTTCTAGGGTTAAGGATAAAGACTCGAGCTTTCAGGGTCCTAGTGGGATTAAGATCATTCTATCATCGTTTTTCCCATAAATTTCAGCCAATCACCCTAGAATCGCACAAGGAAATTAGCCACTCATCATCATGAAAGCAATAATCAAATATATGGGAAGAGAATGAATATTGAACACAAAAACCTTAAGAACAAGGCTTCAATAACTCAATCAAATAAACAAATCAGTGTTTCTTAGAATCACAAATCAATCAAAAACAACAAGCCAAAGGGAATCTAAGAAAGTCTTACAAATCCCCTTAAAAAGTTATAACAAGCTATGAACTTCCTTCAATCTTCAAACTTCCTTCAAAACTCCAAAAAATTCCTTAATTGCTGGATGCTCTCAGCCTCTAAGCATGGTTGAACTTGTGGAAAATCCAACCCTTTATATAGGAGAATTATCTCTCAAAGATAATAATGTAACACCCCAAATCCGCGGGACTCGGGATGTCACATTGGGCTAGGATCTCACAATGGATCCTGACCTTAGCCTGACAACAAGTTCACTGGACCTTACAACATGGCACTGACAGATATAAAACAAATACATAAAACAGTATAAACTGTACGACCCAAAGTAAACAACAACATAGCCGAGTATATAAAACGACATCCTCACATAGGAGGTACAAAAGATCATCCTCACGCAGGAGGGGAAACACAACAACCCCAAACCAACCACCTAATGTACGAGAGTCCTCGGCCTGTCACCCTGCCAGATCACTCAGTAGCGCCTAACCTGTAAACATCTACAACACGGTATGAAACCGTTAGCTAACCATACATATATGAGGTAATGCATAAGCACAAGCACAATCATGAAAGATAAACACATCAGCATGCTATCACACATTTACCCATTTATTATCTTTATATAATAACCATTCACTCAAAAACCGTATAGATATAGATAGATGAAATTATGTGACACGAGGACCGATACATCCCCGCCTCTGAGTACAATGTCCAGCTGTACGAGTATCGGTCACACAATCCGTGTACCCTATAGGAGTGGATTGCGCCCTTCCTGTAAACCAGTCTGGCCTAACATCAGAGAACCTCCCAGACTCCACGGCGGGATGAAAGGGAAAGGTTATCACAGCCACGCAGTGGGGCAGTCAATAGAACATAGGTCGATAAAAACGACAACTCATGATATCATAGCAAACATATAAAGCACACACCACTCATGCAAACACCCAATATAGGGATGGTAGCTAAGTAAGTCCTACGGACTTACCTCAACCTCGTACAAACTCAATCACGATCACCTCTACACTGGAGTGACAACACGGCCTATAAACAAGGCATAAAGAGATATATCAACCTCTATTCATCAAAGGGGTCACACCTAGACCCAAAGGGATCCATAAGGATCATACTCAATCTATGAGCCTCACAACCAACTAAACCTCAATATCTCAACATAGCTCACAATTCCTCAAATCTCAAGGTAGTATCTAATCAACATTCCTCAATCTCAATTCTAATCTTAATTTAATTAATTAACTTTTAATTAATTAATTAGAATTCGCCTGAATAACGTTTTGCCCACAGGCAATTTCTAAATCCCCTGCCATCAGATTTCATCAAACAAACTATCCATAATCACCAGAATAATATAACGACCATAATGGAATTTCTAATTATCCATTTTGACAAGCCTAAAGTCAATTTAGGCCAAATCGCAGTACGGAAAACGAATAAATTCATAACTTATTCGTTACTAACCCGATTGACGATCTGAAAGAAGATTCGGAATCACAGCGACACAGGCTACGCATGGACATCATCAAATTCATTGGAATCTGAGCGACGGAACCGTCATGGTGGCATATATGCTCGACCAGCCCTCCATATACTCGGAAATGCAGAAACTCGGTACCGATATGAAGAGAATGAAGAGAGGAATCCAGAAACTCAAACGGAATTGAAATCGGATTAGAAACGGAGAGTAGATCTGAGTTTGAAGTTGAGAGAAATCAGAGCTTTTACGAGAAAACGTGAAAGGAAATGAATTAATAAAGGATTTTCCGCTATTTATAGTGAAGACGATAATCATCCTTTAGTAAAGTCGATAATTATCCTTTAACCGATCCAAAGGCGGGTCGAACCTCTTTCTCCAAAATTCTCGAGATTGGAACATTAAATTTGGAATATTGTAGGGATAATTATTACACAACTGTCTCGGAAAACGTGTATTCCTAAGCCGTCTTTCTTAGCCGTTAAGAAACAAAATAGCGACTCTTTTGGCCGTTTTGCCTCTCCATGTTATTTCATATCTAAGACATACCCGATGTCCTGATCATTTCTCTCAACTGCATTTTTATTAATTGGAGCTCCCAAATGCTCCAAATAACACCGGAGGGTAAAAATAATTACCCGGGGGAAAAAGTAAAAATTTCCCCAAACGTCCAAAATTACGCGAGGAACCTAACGGTGGGACTCTTACTCATCACTTGCGAAGTCTTCGCGAGTTATATGTTAATTACTATGAACGATTAAGTTAATCAACATTAATTAGAATTCGAAATCCTAGCTATTACATCACACACCCCTAAAAAAAAAGTTTTGTCCCGAAACTTGAACAATTCCCAAATCCTCTCGGACCCATACGCCGAGGTATAACTCTCACTCTTTCTATCGGAGGTATCACATCTCCGTTCAAAAGATCACAACCTATAACAATCTATAACCTCAAGTATAAACATGGAGGAATCATCATCTCCAGAAAACAGGGCCATAACGCTACCCAAAGGCATAGAGGAATCACATCTCTCGCCATACCACACCACAAGGCATAGAGGAAGCACATCTCTAGCCCAACATATCAGAAGCATAGAGGAAATACGTCTCTAGCAAACCATAATCATATATATCGTATGGAGGAATCACATCTCCACTAAAACTATGTCCATCAAGGTAGCATGGAGGAAAGAACCATCTCCAGCTGAATCCTAATCACACTCAAATAGCATGAAGGAAAGAACCATCTCCAGCTATAAATATAATCATACTCGGGTAGCGTGGAGGAAGTAACCATCTCCAGCTATAACATACATCACGCTAGCACATCAAGATCTACTAAGATCATAAATCACATCACAACTAGCATGGAATAACACATCAAGGCATATAAGCACATAAGCACAACATTCATCAATATAACACTAAGATCTACTCGTGCTCCCACAAATGGGTTTGTCCCAACATATACTCTGGATAGTTCCTCATGACACTATCCTCAGTCTCTCACATAGCCTCTTCAGGTCTTCATCTCGACCATTATATCCTCAATATAGGAATGTCTTTCGAATGCAAGCGTTTCATATCTCATTCCAAGAATGTAATCGAATGCTCAACAAAAGTGTGGTTGGACTCAACCATCAATCATCGTAACTCACAAGGTGTCTCGAGTCTGGTATATACTTCCTTAGTTGAGACATATGAAACACTGGGTGGATATCCTCTAATCTCATAGGCAAAGCTAAACATCATGCTACCTTCTCCGTAATGGTCGATCTCAAATAAACCATCATATTGGAAACTCAGTTCCCTTTCCATATTAACATGTCTAACGTCTCGCAGTTGAGATACTTACAGCCGGACATGAACTCTCGCTTGAACTTTAGAGGTTAACGCCTCTTCTCTACATATAATATCTGGCGACTCTGTACAACCAGCATTCTTCCTTCAATCAACGTTACTTGAACTATAAAATCCTGAATCTGGTCAGGTGTTATTCCACTACTACTGCTAGATCACTTCTAGCATAAGGATATACGACATCTATGTCTATATATATTGCCTCATAGGGCCATCCCAAAAAGATGCACGTCCTTCATTGTTATACAATAAACTCATTAATGTCTGGGGGTGAAGTGTAGTCATGAGGTACATACTCGTCCCCAAAGCAGTCTGAATCTGCTGTCCAAAATCTCAAAGTAAAAACATCCATCTCGATCAGAAATGATCGTTCTTGATATACCATGGAGTCTCACTATCTGTCTAGTGTACTCCTCAGCCAATTCATTCACTAGCCACGTCCTTCTGATAGAAATAAAATGTGCTGGTTTCATTAATCTGTTACCAACAATCCAGATAACATCAATCTTCTACTAGGTCACAATCCCATAATAAAGTCCATAGAGATGTCCTCCCAAATTCTACTACTGCACTGGTAGTGAGTGGGGCTTATCTCTAGATCAGAAATACTCTATTTGGACTTGCTAATAGGTTACATACTGTATCACAAATCTGGTTATATCGGCTTCATATAGTATAATCGTCTCATCTCGTGGTACATCTTACTCGTACCTGAATGTACTGAATAAGGCGTACAGTGGGTATACCGTAATATTCTATGTCTCCATCTGCATCAGCAGGTACACAAAAGCGGTCATGACTCTTCATCAGTCCATCTACTCCCATGGAGAACTATGGTGCCTCAGTACGAGACATCCTTTCTCTAAACCTTGTCAAGGCCCGGCAGGTCTCCTGCTTCTATTGGACCTCATACAACAAACCAGGTAGAACCTCTGAGGTATAAATGGGTATCCTTATCAAGGAACTGATTGTCCAACTCTAGCCAAGCTAGATCTCTTTGAAGCTGAGGTTGAACTATCAGTCTCACAATCATCTTCTCTTGGAGCGTCTTTCCATTCAAGTTATCGGCGACAACATTCAACTTCTCTGAATGATATGAAATCTTCAAGTCAAAGTCTTGATCAACTTAAGCTCTTAATACTGGCAGTTATTCAACCCCTGTTGCATAAAATATACTTCAGATTTCTATAATCTATAGAAATCTGACATGAAGATCACACCGGTACGGTCTTCAAAATTTAAAGGCTTGAACTACCACTACTAACTCTAAATCATGAGTCGAGTAGTTCTCATCATACGTTCTCAGCTGTAAACACACATATCAATAACCCTACTCCTTTGTAGTAATACACATCTCAAACTTAGTTGGGATGTATCACCGTAAATCACGGGATCCCAAAAATCTTCCAACTACGTTAGAATGGAAACAGAGGTCAAATGCCTCCTCAACTCTTCAGAACATAGACACACTGCTTTCATCACGTAGTTATGGTGGTCTTCTCAAAAGACTCTCAAATGAATACATAATCATATAAAATCCTTCGTCAAAGCATTGGTAGCAATCGGCTGAGCCGAGAAAACTACGTATTCCTTAATGTTCATTAGTATCTCCCATGTTACAACATACTTAATTCTCGCCAGGTCAACCATGATCCCACTGGTGGAGACAACATGGCCTAAAAAGGCTACCACTAGCATCTCAACTTACACTTAGAGAGCGTAGCATACAACCCTCTATCTCTCGAAATCTGTAGAACGGTCCTCAGACGATCAGTCTACTATTCTCTGCTATGAGAGTATACCGACATGTCATCCATGGAGTCCACCACCAACTAATCAAGGAAGTCGATGAAGATACTATTCATCAACTCCATAAAAACTACTAAAACATTTGTCAACCCAAATGACATCACTACAAACTCGTAGTGTCCATAACGGGTATGGGATGCTATCTCATACACATGCTGCTCTCTCATCCATGACTAGGGATATCTTGAGCATAAAGGAATCCCGAAAACACAATTGCTTCTTGAAGTTAACTCGTCAGGTCGTCAATACGGAACATGGAACCCACTAGGGTAAACCCGTTTCAGTAAACTTTTCAAGTTATCAGTACAATATCTCAACAAGCACCATATAGTGTGGCTTTCCCATTCAATCTTGTATCATACTTCAACTCGATAACAATGTCCACACTCCGCTGAGGTGGCAACTAGACGGTTCAATAACACGTCTATAAACTCATAAACAACTGGAATACCTTCAAAATTGTTGGACTATCTCGCTCTTTTATGGTATAAAACTAGAAGGCGTCACATCCCTGTGCTATCAGCTCGCTGCTCGTACAGTCCTGATGACAAACCCGTCTCTTCAAAGGTCTTAACCTCAGAAGACCTCTATTTAACTCAACTCAGTAAAGACTATAATAGTCTTACTATTAAAAGCTAACACCACATGATATCTATTCATCCAAACCATACACATAATGACTTCCTCATGCACCTACGACATGACAAAGAAGTCTACAACCATACACGGGTCCTTGAAATGAGGGAACAAACACGCATCTCACGGGTATCTCAGACCCAAAAAGGTAATCTTGTAAAAGAAAATCCACCTTCTACTATATACCAAAATTCAACCATTAACGCATGCATCGAAAGACATAACGTGCATAACACTCACAACAAGCAAAACTCCACCAAGTAAACCATTAACGAGAATAGTACCTATAACAGCTAACACTCGTAGCTCCTCTACATATCATCACTCAATGTCAGATCCATGCTCCTTAGGTATCACTAAGGTCATTACTATAGCCTCCACTTCCACTCTTTCTGCACCGGAAAGAGGAAGGTCTTGCTGGGAAGAAACACCACCGTGCTGACAAAAAGGGCCAGATGGCCTAGCTCACCACAAGTGAAACAAGCTATCAGTGCCAAAGGGCACACAGAACGCAAATGATCTGGATAGCCACAACTGAAACATAATCATCCCATCCTTGCAACCTGTGCAACTGAAGGGTAACTCGACCTTCGTCGTCCACCTGGAATGATCTCACTCTTGAAGGGAACCTGTAAAGGCAATGCCTTGCCCTATCGACAAAACTTCGCTCTATGCCCTGCTTTACCACACGTAAAGCATATGATGGGCACCTTTGGGCACACAACTCGCCAGTGTCCCAACTTCCACGCAATTAAAACACTGTAGTCCCTTGCCAGTCATCTTCATGGCCAAAGGATTAGTAGATTGTCCTGATATCGGACTTGGTTCCCCATTCATCATCTTTGCTTCTCCGGTAACTGATTCAGTCCATTGCTTCTTTCCGGATCCAGAAGCTTCAGTTGATCTCACAATTGTTGGTAAATCCAGTGTGGATCTACCCGCTATCACCGCTTCATATACTTGTTACATATATTCTTGAAACTCGGATCTACTCGTGGAGACACGATCAGCCTCTTCAAACTCGTTCTCTGCCATAGGCGAAACAACAACGGAAACTGGTCCCTTACTTATCACCACTGGAGGAAGAGGGGTGTGCCCCTACCTCATCCTACTACAGATACTACTCTAGTCTGAGTCATCTGTAGGATATACGCACCTAATCTTATAAGGCTATATATATGCCATAGGTATCGATATGTATATAATACATCCACACAATCCATAGTACACACAGATATATATACATATCTACGCTGCAGAGATCCATGGCACAGGTGACGACTTCTCGTACATTCTATCCCAAAACCACACTTAAAACCAAAACCTTTGAAAACGTCAAATCCCATGTGGGCTCTGTTTATTTTACCTATCAAACCTCATTGCAGGTAGCAAGTGTCATTGTTGTCAACCTGGGCTCTGATACCAACTCTGTAACACCCCGAATCCGCGGGACTCGGGATGTCACATTGGGCTAGGATCTCACAATGGATCCTGACCTTAGCCTGACAACAAGTTCACTGGACCTTACAACATGGCATTGACAGATATAAAACAAATACATAAAACAGTATAAACTGTATGACCCAAAGTAAACAACAACATAGCCGAGTATATAAAACGACATCCTCACATAGGAGGTACAAAAGATCATCCTCACGCAGGAGGGGAAACACAACAACCCCAAACCAACCACCTAATGTACGAGAGTCCTCGGCCTGTCACCCTGCCAGATCACTCAGTAGCGCCTAACTTGTAAACATCTACAACACGGTATGAAACCGTTAGCTAACGATACATATATGAGGTAATGCATAAGCACAAGCACAATCATGAAAGATAAACACATCAGCATGCTATCACATATTTACCCATTTATTATCTTTATATAATAACCATTCACTCAAAAACCGTATAGATATAGATAGATGAAATTATGTGACACGAGGATCGATACATCCCCGCCTCTGAGTACAATGTCCAGCTGTACGAGTATCGGTCACACAATCCGTGTACCCTATAGGAGTGGATTGCGCCCTTCCTGTAAACCAGTCTGGCCTGACATCAGAGAACCTCCTAGACTCCACGGCGGGATGAAAGGGAAAGGTTATCACAGCCACGCAGTGGGGCAGTCAATAGAACATAGGTCGATAAAAACGACAACTCATGATATCATAGCAAACATATAAAGCACACACCACTCATGCAAACACCCAATATAGGGATGGTAGCTAAGTAAGTCCTACGGACTTACCTCAACCTCGTACAAACTCAATCACGATCACCTCTACACTGGAGTGACAACACGGCCTATAAACAAGGCATAAAGAGATATATCAACCTCTATTCATCAAAGGGGTCACACCTAGACCCAAAGGGATCCATCAGGATCATACTCAATCTATGAGCCTCACAACCAACTAAACCTCAATATCTCAACATAGCTCACAATTCCTCAAATCTCAAGGTAGTATCTAATCAACATTCCTCAATCTCAATTCTAATATTAATTTAATTAATTAACTTTTAATTAATTAATTAGAATTCGCCTGAATAACGTTTTGCCCACAAGCAATTTCTAAATCCCCTATCATCAGATTTCATCAAACAAACTATCCATAATCACCAGAATAATATAATGACCATAATGGAATTTCTAATTATCCATTTTGACAAGCCTAAAGTCAATTTAGGCCAAATCACAGTACGGAAAACGAATAAATTCATAACTTATTCGTTACTAACCCGATTGACGATCTGAAAGAAGATTCGGAATCACAGCGACGCAGGCTACGCATGGACATCATCAAATTCATCGGAATCTGAGCGACGGAACCGTCATGGTGGCATATATGCTCGACCAGCCCTCCATATACTCGGAAATGCAGAAACTCGGTACCGATATGAAGAGAATGAAGAGAGGAATCCAGAAACTCAAACGGAATTGAAATCCGATTAGAAACGGAGAGTAGATCTGAGTTTGAAGTTGAGAGAAATCAGAGCTTTTACGAGAAAACGTGAAAGGAAATGAATTAATAAAGGATTTTCCGCTATTTATAGTGAAGACGATAATTATCCTTTAGTAAAGTCGATAATTATCCTTTAACCGATCCAAAGGCGGGTCGAACCTCTTTCTCCAAACTTCTCGAGATTGGAACATTAAATCTGGAATATTGTAGGGATAATTATTACACAACTGTCTCGGAAAACGTGTATTCCTAAGCCGTCTTTCTTAGCCGTTAAGAAACGAAATAGCGACTCTTTAGGCCGTTTTCCCTCTCCATGTTATTTCATATCTAAGACATATCCGATGTCCTGATCATTTCTCTCAACTGCATTTTTATTAATTGGAGCTCCCAAATGCTCCAAATAACACCGGAGGGTAAAAATAATTACCCGGGGGAAAAAGTAAAAATTTCCCCAAACGTCCAAAATTACGCGAGGAACCTAACGGTGGGACTCTTACTCATCACTTGCGAAGTCTTCGCGAGTTATATGTTAATTACTATGAATGATTAAGTTAATCAACATTAATTAGAATTCGAAATCCTAGCTATTACAAATAATATCTTAAAAAGATAATTTCCTAATAAAATATATCCATATCTCTAAAAAAGATCTCCCAAATATATGATCTTCCTTCCAGAAATCCAGCCCAAAAATATAAGATCTCTCCTTTCAAAAATAAAAGATCTCAGCCAAATAAAATATATTTCGCCGCGTCAGGGTATTCGCCTCGGTCGGGGCGTTCCTCTAGATCACCTCGGTCGAGGTGACTGTGTAGTCAACCGAGGTGACTCTCAACTGAAGGTGAAATCTCTTAAATATGATCCAACGTAAATCTTCTTTGTTAATTCTTTGCTCTTTTGAGCTCCTCTTTAAGCTCCCGAATGTAGCTCCAATTACTCCTTTGCTCCTTAGCTCCATTTTTAGTCCAAAATGTGCCATTTTACCTACATTTACAACAAAACTTGGTGTAGACCTCGATTCCCGCAAAGGTAGATGAAACGACAATATAATCACATAATATACATCCAAATATGCAGATTATTGAAGATAAAACGTCTAAACAAGTCCCAAAATATAGACTATAATACATGTTATCAACTATGCTCAACTACGTGGGCTATCTTGCCCCAGAAATCTCGAGCGACAGCCCGGGAAGGAAAGTCAGTCAATGTCGGGGTAGGGAAACCAAAGATCTCTCTGAACTGATCCATAGGCACGATATAGTTTTGGTTCAACAACCGGTACTTGATACTGCTGCGCTCCGGCACGTAAGTGAGAGAACTGACAAACTTCATAGTCGGCTCTGAGTAGGCCGGCATTCTAACCTCCATGAAATCCTCCAGTCCTATCATGGAGATCATCTTCCTCAAGTCCTCCGCCACGTGGAGGCACTCGAAGGCAGCAACATCCAGAAAACGCGGGGCAACGATAGGACGCCCGCAAATACGATCAAAATCAGCCTGGTGTCGCTCATGGATCATCGGAATCGCACGCTGAGATGTAGAAGAATGAGAGGAACTACTAGGTCTATCTCTCAAGACCAACTGGCGATCAGATCTACTGCTCATGATTATTCCGACATGTCACCTCGGTTGCCTGAAGAACACCTCGGCCGAGACACAGCTGACCGGACCGAGGCGAAGGGCTGTTCGCTCGCAACTCTCAAATTTGTAAGTTATTTTCCCCCAAATCACTACCAAAGGCTTCCTAAGGGGTACTTATATCCTTCTCAACAAAAAACAGTGGCAACCAAAGCCAGATTTGTCCTAAATCAGTAGAAGAAGAAGAGTTAGGATTTTTTTAACGAAATACCCAGATTTTGCAGAATTGGAGCGTTTTTCTTGTTGTTTGATGCTTGAAAACCGATCCTCTTGCTTTCTCCGGTGTAATCGAGCCAAAAATCGTGGAAAACGAGCAAGGAACGAAGATTTGAGGCTAGGGCACCGCCGCGGGCGAGGTTCGCTGTGGGAGGGAAAAGTGAAGAGAGAGAAAACCGTCTTGCCTTTTATACCCCTCGCTGAATTTGATTTCACCTCGGTCGAGGTGGTCCCGACCGGACCGAGGTGTCTGACTTGATGTCAGACCTAGTCGCCTCGGTTGCCCAAAGAACATCTCGGTCGAGGTGCTGTGACAACAACCGAGAAGTGTCTCAGTCAAGCTTCGTCTTCTCAATTTCTCGAACTTTTGTCCTTTTAGTGTAGCTCTTGAGCTGTAATCCTTCCTTAGAAAGTACATGGTTTTTGTCTAGAGGATGCCAAAAACAAAACGAAGCAAACTATCTAAAACTAAACTAGAAAAAGGAAAAGAAACCAATACCTTGGGTTGCCTCCCAAGAAGCGGTTAATTTAAGGTCGCTAGCTGGACCGTACATCATCCTTAAATAAGGTATAGCGGTGCAATCTCCTCAACCTAGATTTCCGGTCGGTACTTCTTCAGCCTATGATCGTTGATCTTAAAGCTTCTACTTCTTTCACCCCAAATCTCAACTGCACCATAGGGAAAAACATTTTTCACAACGAAAGGTTCTGTCCATCTAGATTTCAACTTACCTGGAAAGAGGCGGACGCGGGAGTTGAAGAGCAGAACTAGATCTCCTTCTTTGAATTCCTTTGGAATGATATGCTTGTCATGCCATCTCTTCGTTCTTTCCTTGTAGATCTTAGCATTCTCATAAGCGTTTAAGCACAACTCCTCCGGCTCATTGATGTCTAATAATCTTTTCTCTCCGGCTTCCTTGATGTCGAAATTTAACCACTTGATTGCCTAATATGCCTTGTGTTCCAAATCAACGGGTAGATGACAAGATTTCCCATATACCAAATTGTAAGGGGTGGTACCAATGGAGGTCTTGAATGCGGTCCTATAAGCCCAAAGAGCATCGTCCAACTTCATGGACCAATCCTTCCTCGTCCTAGAGACGGTCTTTTCCAGAATTGCTTTGATTTCTCTATTCGAGATCTCGACCTGCCCACTAGTTTGAGGGTGATAATGGGTTGCTACCTTGTGGGTTACCCCATACTTAGATAGAAGTGCTTTGAACTTCCGGTTGATGAAATGTGTCCCTCCGTCGATGATGATGATGCGTGGTGTCCCAAAACGTGGAAAGATAGTTCGATTGAAGAACTTCACGACCACCATGGCATCATTAGTGGGGGAGGCGATAGCATCCATCCATCAAGAGATGTAATCAACATCTAGGAGAATGTAGAGGTTCCCTGCGGATGATGGGAAAGGTCCCATGAAATCGACTCCCCATACATCAAAAATCTCAACTTCTTGAATAATGTTGAGTGGCATCTTGTTCCTTCTAGACAAGCTCCCTGTTCTTTGGCATGCATCACAAGAAACAACAAACGTTTGCACATCCATAAATAATGTAGGCCGAAAGAAAGCAGAACGTAATACCTTAGCGCACGTTTTGTGAGCGATAGCATGTCCTCCACAAGGAAGCGAGTGGCAATGCCGTATAACACTAGCAACTTCATCCTCCGGAATGCATCGTCGAAGCATCCCATCCGGACCTCTCTTAAACAGTAGAGGTTCATTCCAGTAGTAGTGACGTACATCCTTGAAGAACTTCTTCCTTTGAGCGTACGTCGATCCGGGCGGTATTTCCTGGCAAACAAGGTAATTGACAATGTCAGCATACCAAGGCTCTTTACCATACGAAACTTGGCGGAGCCAGTGCTCCACCAACTGTAAATGACTCTCAAAAAATGAATCAAGAAGTTTGTTGTCCTCAGTTGGCAACATCTTGCTTGATGTCTCGGTTGGTGTCCGAGGTGGGTGACCGAAATGCTCTTTAGATGAGAACACCTCGCTTGGTCCAGTGAGTACTTCGGCCAAGGTACTAGAACTGAGACCGAAACCTAAGTTGCCTTTCTTCTCCTGCATTAGTTTCTCAATCTTATCTCCTGAATCTGCTTCTAATGCTTTTAAGCTCCGTATATCTGCATCACAAGAGACATCTATACCTTCCTCCATTAAACTAAAACTAAGAACTCTTTCAAGAGGGTCATTAATAAGGATAGATCTCACCAATTCCCTTGATTCTTCTTCATCATAGATGTTGAAGATGTTGTCTTCCAGCGGATCTCCTTTCATTACAGCAAGCAATGCAAACTCCACATGATCACCGCCAATGTTGAATTTCAACTTGGCGTTCTTACAATCCACATTGCAACCCAAAGTTGCTAGAAATGGTCTCCCGAGAATGATAGGAACGGGGTAATCGTGGGAATGTCAAGTACAACAAATTCTATAGGTAAGTAGAAATTACCTAACTTGATGGGAGCGTCTTCCAAAATACCCACGGGATGGGTAATGGAGCAATCCGCCATGTATAGCGTCATCTTCACCGGCTTGGGCTCTCCAAGGTCGATTTTCTCACATAGCTCCAACGGGATGATACTCACGCTGGCTCCTAGATCACACAATGCATCATAAGTTACATCCCCAACTTAAATGGGAATGCAAAATGAACCGGGATCTCTTAATTTAGGTGGCATCTTCTCCTTCATGATTTGAATGAGCTCCGAAGATTTAGATGTCATCCACACTTCCCCAAAAGCTTTCAGCTTCCTCTTCCTTGATAGAATCTCTTTCAAAAACTTTCCATAGGTGGGCATCCCTAGAATGGCATCAAGGAAAGGGATGTTAATGTGTAGTTTATTCATCAGGTCTAGAAACTTACAAAAATGCATGTCTAGATGTGCTCTCGCCCTTGACTGAGAAAATGGAAGTGGTGGTTCATAACCAAGAGGTGGAATATAAACTTTAGATTTATCTTTCGCTTTCTGGGGCTCCACCTCGGTAGACACCTCGACCGAAGTGTTCGTCTGGTCGTGGCTCGACCGAGGTACTGGATCTGCAGTTTTCAATCCACTTCGTGTCATTATTGCCATAATATGTCCCTTAGGGATGCTCTTTGTCCTTGCTGGGAACTTCCTTGGATCTCTTGGCGCTTCATTCGCCTTGTTGAAAAATTGTTGCTCTAAGGCTTTTTGTGCCTTTGAAAATGAATTCATTGATGTCTCCATAGAGTTGAGCTTGATTAGAATTGCCTCCAGCACTACATCCATCTTTTCTGGCTGGGACGAACTCGATCTAGGCCTGCCATAATATGTCACTTAGGGATGGGTAATGGAGCAATTCTCCATGTATAGCATCATCTTCACTGGCTTGGGCTCTCCAAGGTCGACTTTCTCACATAGCTCCAACGGGATGATACTCACGTTGGCTCCTAGATCACACAATGCATCATAAGTTACATCCCCAACTTAAATAGGAATGCAAAATGAACCGGGATCTCTTAATTTGGGTGGCATCTTTTCCTTGATAATTTGA
Organism: Fagopyrum esculentum; assembly: GCA_033239045.1. Classification (NCBI taxonomy): domain Eukaryota; kingdom Viridiplantae; phylum Streptophyta; class Magnoliopsida; order Caryophyllales; family Polygonaceae; genus Fagopyrum; species Fagopyrum esculentum. The sequence continues at coordinate 49,961,748 of BSUD01000001.1, read as the reverse complement.
ATGAGCTCCGAAGATTTAGATGTCATCCTCACTTCCCCAAAAGCTTTCAGCTTCATGTTCCTTGATAGAATCTCTTTCAGAAACTTTCCATAGGTGGGCATCCCTAGAAGGGCCTCAAGGAAAGGAATGTTAATGTGTAGTTTATTCATTAGGTCTAGAAACTTACCAAAATGCATGTCTAGATGTGCTCTCGCCCTTGACTGAGAAAATGGAAGTGGTGGTTCATAACCAGGAGGTGGAATATAAACTATAGATTTATCTTTCGCTTTCTGGGGCTCCACCTCGGTTGACACCTCGACCAAAGTGTTCGTCTGGTCGTGGCTCGACCGAGGTACTGGATCTGCAGTTTTCAGTCCACTTCGTGTCATTATTGCCATAATATGTCCCTTAGGGATGCTCTTTGTCCTTGCTGGGAGCTTCCTTGGATCTCTTGGCGCTTCATTTGCCTTGTTGAAAAATTGTTGCTCTAAGGTTTTTTGTGCCTTTGAAAATGAATTCATTGATGTCTCCATAGCGTTGAGCTTGATCGGAATTGCCTCCAGCACTGCATCCTTCTTTTCTGGCTGGGACGAACTCGATCTAGGCTTGCCATAATATGTCCCTTAGGGATGGGTAATGGAGCAATCCGCCATGTATAGCGTCATCTTCACCGGCTTGGGCTCTCCAAGGTCGACTTTCTCACATAGCTCCAGCGAGATGATACTCACGCTGGCTCCTAGATCACACAATGCATCATAAGTTACATCCCCAACTTAAATGGAAATGCAAAATGAACCGGGATCTCTTAATTTGGGTGGCATCTTTTCCTTGATGATTTGAATGAGCTCCGAAGATTTAGATGTCATCCTCACTTACCCAAAAGCTTTCAGCTTCCTCTTCCTTGATAGAATCTCTTTCAGAAACTTTCCATTGGTGGGCATCCCTAGAAGGGCCTCAAGGAAAGGGATGTTAATGTGTAGTTTATTTATTAGGTCTAGAAACTTACCAAAATGCATGTCTAGATGTGCTCTCGCCCTTGACTGAGAAAATGGAAGTGGTGGTTCATAACCAGGAGGTGGAATATAAAATTTAGATTTATCTTTCGCTTTCTGGGGCTCCACCTCGGTTGACACCTCGACCGAAGTGTTCGTCTGGTCGTGGCTCGACCGAGGTACTGGATCTGCAGTTTTCAGTCCACTTCGTGTCATTATTGCCATAATATGTCCCTTAGGGATGCTCTTTGTCCTTGCTGGGAGCTTCCTTGGATCTCTTGGCGCTTCGTTCGCCTTGTTGAAAAATTGTTGCTCTAAGGCTTTTTGTGCCTTTGGAAATGAATTCATTGATGTCTCCATAGCGTTGAGCTTGATCAGAATTGCCTACAGCACTGCATCCTTCTTTTCTAGCTGGGACGAACTCGATCTAGGCTTGCCATAATATGTCCCTTAGGGATGGGTAATGGAGCAATCCGCCATGTATAGCGTCATCTTCACCGGCTTGGGCTCTCCAAGGTCGACTTTCTCACATAGCTCCAGCGAGATGATACTCACGCTGGCTCCTAGATCACACAATGCATCATAAGTTACATCCCCAACTTAAATGGGAATGCAAAATGAACCGCGATCTCTTAATTTGGGTGGCATCTTCTCCTTCATGATTTGAATGAGCTCCGAAGATTTAGATGTCATCCTCACTTACCCAAAAGCTTTAAGCTTCCTCTTCCTTGATAGAATATCTTTCAGAAACTTTCCATAAGTAGGCATCCCTAGAATGGCATCAAGGAAAGGGATGTTAATGTGTAGTTTATTCATTAGGTCTAGAAACTTACCAAAATGCATGTCTAGATGTGCTCTCGCCCTTGACTGAGAAAATGGAAGTGGTGGTTCATAACCAGGAGGTGGAATATAAACTTTAGATTTATCTTTCGCTTTCTGGGGCTCCACCTCGGTTGACACCTCGACCGAAGTGTTCGTCTGGTCGTGGCTCGACCGAGATACTGGATCTGCAGTTTTCAGTCCACTTCGTGTCATTATTGCCATAATATGTCCCTTAGGGATGCTCTTTGTCCTTGCTGGGAGCTTCCTTGGATCTCTTGGCACTTCATTCGCCTTGTTGAAAAATTGTTGCTCTAAGGCTTTTTGTGCCTTTGAAAATGAATTCATTGATGTCTCCATAGCGTTGAGCTTGATCAGAGTTGCCTCCAACACTGCATCCTTCTTTTCTGGCTGGGACGAACTCGATCTAGGCTTGCCATAATATGTCCCTTAGGGATGGGTAATGGAGCAATCCGCCATGTATAGCGTCATCTTCACCGGCTTGGGCTCTCCAAGGTCGACTTTCTCACATAGCTCCAGCGGGATGATACTCAAGCTGGCGTCTAGATCACACAATGCATCATAAGTTACATCCCCAACTTAAATGGGAATGCAAAATGAACCGGGATCTCTTAGTTTGGGTGACATCTTCTCCTTGATGATTTGAATGAGCTCCGAAGATTTAGATGTCATCCTCACTTCCCCAAAAGCTTTCAGCTTCCTCTTCCTTGATAGAATCTCTTCCAGAAACTTTCCATAGGTGGACATCCCTAGAATGACATCAAGGAAAGGGATGTTAATGTGTAGTTTATTCATTAGGTCTAAAAACTTACCAAAATGCATGTCTAGATGTGCTCTCGCCCTTGACTGAGAAAATGGAAGTGGTGGTTCATAACCAGGAGGTGGAATATAAACTTTAGATTTATCTTTCGCTTTCT
>BSUD01000001.1:49944431-49959010 GCA_033239045.1 Fagopyrum esculentum | reverse complement strand
AAACTTACCAAAATGCATGTCTAGATGTGCTCTCGCCCTTGACTGAGAAAATGGAAGTGGTGGTTCATAACCAGGAGGTGGAATATAAACTTTAGATTTATCTTTCGCTTTCTGGGGCTCCACCTCGGTTGACACCTCGACCGAAGTGTTCGTCTGGTCGTGGCTCGACCGAGATACTGGATCTGCAGTTTTCAGTCCACTTCGTGTCATTATTGCCATAATATGTCCCTTAGGGATGCTCTTTGTCCTTGCTGGGAGCTTCCTTGGATCTCTTGGCACTTCATTCGCCTTGTTGAAAAATTGTTGCTCTAAGGCTTTTTGTGCCTTTGAAAATGAATTCATTGATGTCTCCATAGCGTTGAGCTTGATCAGAGTTGCCTCCAACACTGCATCCTTCTTTTCTGGCTGGGACGAACTCGATCTAGGCTTGCCATAATATGTCCCTTAGGGATGGGTAATGGAGCAATCCGCCATGTATAGCGTCATCTTCACCGGCTTGGGCTCTCCAAGGTCGACTTTCTCACATAGCTCCAGCGGGATGATACTCAAGCTGGCGTCTAGATCACACAATGCATCATAAGTTACATCCCCAACTTAAATGGGAATGCAAAATGAACCGGGATCTCTTAGTTTGGGTGACATCTTCTCCTTGATGATTTGAATGAGCTCCGAAGATTTAGATGTCATCCTCACTTCCCCAAAAGCTTTCAGCTTCCTCTTCCTTGATAGAATCTCTTCCAGAAACTTTCCATAGGTGGACATCCCTAGAATGACATCAAGGAAAGGGATGTTAATGTGTAGTTTATTCATTAGGTCTAAAAACTTACCAAAATGCATGTCTAGATGTGCTCTCGCCCTTGACTGAGAAAATGGAAGTGGTGGTTCATAACCAGGAGGTGGAATATAAACTTTAGATTTATCTTTCGCTTTCTAGGGCTCCACCTCGGTTGACACCTCGACCGAAGTGTTCGTCTGGTCGTGGCTCGACCGAGGTACTGGATCTGCAGTTTTCAGTCCACTTCGTGTAATTATTGCCATAATATGTCCCTTAGGGATGCTCTTTGTCCTTGCTGGGAACTTCCTTGGATCTCTTGGCGCTTCATTCGCCTTGTTGAAAAATTGTTGCTCTAAGGCTTTTTGTGCCTTTGAAAATGAATTCATTGATGTCTCCATAGCGTTGAGCTTGATTAGAATTGCCTCCAGCACTACATCCTTCTTTTCTGGATGGGACAAACTCGATCTAGGCTTGCCATAATATGTCACTTAGGGATGGGTAATGGAGCAATTCTCCATGTATAGCGTCATATTCACCGGCTTGGGCTCTCCAAGGTCGACTTTCTCACATAGCTCCAGCGGGATGATACTCACGCTGGCTCCTAGATCACACAATGCATCATAAGTTACATCCCCAACTTAAATGGGAATGCAAAATGAACCGGGATCTCTTAATTTGGGTGGCATCTTCTCCTTCATGATTTGAATGAGCTACGAAGATTTAGTTGTCATCCTCACTTCCCCAAAATCTTTCAGCTTCCTCTTCCTTGATAGAATCTCTTTCAGAAACTTTTCATAGGTGGGCATCCCTAGAATGGCATCAAGGAAAGGGATGTTAATGTGTAGTTTATTCATTAGGTCTAGAAACTTACCAAAATGCATGTCTAGATGTGCTCTCGCCCTTGATTGAGAAAATGGAAGTGGTGGTTCATAACCAGGAGGTGGAATACAAACTTTAGATTTATCTTTCGCTTTCTTGGGCTCCACCTCGATTGACACCTCGACCGAAGTGTTCGTCTGGTCGTGGCTCGACCGAGGTACTGGATCTGCAGTTTTCAGTCCACTTCGTGTCATTATTGCCATAATATGTCCCTTAGGGATGCTCTTTGTCCTTGCTGGGAGCTTCCTTGGATCTCTTGGCGCTTCATTCGCCTTGTTGAAAAATTGTTGCTCTAAGGCTTTTTGTGCCTTTGAAAATGAATTCATTGATGTCTCCATAGCGTTGAGCTTGATCAGAGTTGCCTCCAGCACTGCATCCTTCTTTTCTGGCTGGGACGAACTCGATCTAGGCTTGCCATAATATGTCCCTTAGGGATGGGTAATGGAGCAATCCGCCATGTATAGCGTTATCTTCACCGGCTTGGGCTCTCCAAGGTCGACTTTATCACATAGCTCCAGCGGGATGATACTCACGCTGGCTCCTAGATCACACAATGCATCATAAGTTACATCCCCAACTTAAATGGGAATGCAAAATGCACCGGGATCTCTTAATTTGGGTGACATCTTCTCCTTGATGATTTGAATGAGCTCCGAAGATTTAGATGTCATCCTCACTTCCCCAAAAGCTTTCAGCTTCCTTTTCCTTGATTGAATCTCTTTCAGAAACTTTCCATAGGTGGGCATCCCTAGAATGGCATCAAGGAAAGGGATGTTAATGTGTAGTTTATTCATTAGGTCTAGAAACTTACCAAAATGCATGTCTAGATGTGCTCTCGCCCTTGACGGAGAAAATGGAAGTGGTGGTTCATAACCAGGAGGTGGAATATAAACTTTAGATTTATCTTTCGCTTTGTGGGGCTCCACCTCGGTTGACACCTCGACCGAAGTGTTCGTCTGGTCGTGGCTCGACCGAGATACTGGATCTGCAGTTTTCAGTCCACTTCGTGTCATTATTGCCATAATATGTCCCTTAGGGATGCTCTTTGTCCTTGTTGGGAGCTTCCTTGGATCTCTTGGCACTTCATTCGCCTTTATGAAAAATTGTTGCTCTAAGGCTTTTTGTGCCTTTGAAAATGAATTCATTGATGTCTCCATAGCGTTGAGCTTGATCAGAGTTGCCTCCAGCACTGCATCCTTCTTTTCTGGTTGGGACGAACTCGATCTAGGCTTGCCATAATATGTCCCTTAGGGATGGGTAATGGAGCAATCTGCCATGTATAGCGTCATCTTCACCGGCTTGGGCTCTCCAAGGTCGACTTTCTCACATAGCTCCAGCGGGATGATACTCACGTTGGCTCCTAGATCACACAATGCATCATAAGTTACATCCCCAACTTAAATGGGAATGCAAAATGAACCGGGATCTCTTAATTTGGGTGGCATCTTCTCCTTGATGATTTGAATGAGCTCCGAAGATTTAGATGTCATCCTCACTTCCCCAAAAGCTTTCAGCTTCCTCTTCCTTGATAGAATCTCTTTCAGAAACTTTCCATAGGTGGGCATCCCTAGAATGGCATCAAGGAAAGGGATGTTAATGTGTAGTTTATTCATTAGGTCTAGAAACTTACCAAAATGCATGTCTAGATGTGCTCTCGCCCTTGACTGAGAAAATGGAAGTGGTGGTTCATAACTAGGAGGTGGAATATAAACTTTAGATTTATCTTTCGCTTTGTGGGGCTCCACCTCGGTTGACACCTCGACCGAAGTCTTCGTCTGGTCGTGGCTCGACCGAGGTACTGGATCTGCAGTTTTCAGTCCACTTCGTGTCATTATTGCCATAATATGTCCCTTAGGGATGCTCTTTGTCCTTGCTGGGAGCTTCCTTGGATCTCTTGGCGCTTCATTCGCCTTGTTGAAAAATTGTTGCTCTAAGGCTTTTTGTGCCTTTGAAAATGAATTCATTGATGTCTTCATAGCATTGAGTTTGATCAAAATTGCCTCCAGCACAGCATCCTTCTTTTCTGGCTGGGACGAACTCGATCTAGGCTTGACATAATATGTCCCTTAGGGATGGGTAATAGAGCAATCCGCCATGTATAGCGTCATCTTCACCGGCTTGGGTTGTCCAAGGTCGACATTCTCACATAGCTCCAACGGGATGATACTCAAGCTAGCTCCTATATCACACAATGCATCATAAGTTACATACCCAACTTAAATGGGAATGCAAAATGAACCGGGATCTCTTAATTTGGGTGACATCTTCTCCTTGATGATTTGAATGAGCTCCGAAGATTTAGATGTCATCCTCACTTCCCCAAAAGCTTTCAGCTTCCTCTTCCTTGATAGAATCTCTTTCAGAAACTTTCCATAGGTGGGCATCCCTAGAATGGCATCAAGGAAAGGGATGTTAATGTGTAGTTTATTCATTAGGTCTAGAAACTTACCAAAATACATGTCTAGATGTGCTCTCGCCCTTGACTGAGAAAATGGAAGTGGTGGTTCATAACCAGGAGGTGGAATACAAACTTTAGATTTATCTTTCGCTTTCTGGGGCTCCACCTCGATTGACACCTCGACCGAAGTTTTCATCTGGTCGTGGCTCGACTGAGGTACTGGATCTGCAGTTTTCAGTACACTTCGTGTCATTATTGCCATAATATGTCCCTTAGGGATGCTCTTTGTCCTTGCTGGGAGCTTCCTTGGATCTCTTGGCGCTTCATTCGCCTTGTTGAAAAATTGTTGCTCTAAGGCTTTTTGTGCCTTTGAAAATGAATTCATTGATGTCTCCATAGCGTTGAGCTTGATCAGAGTTGCCTCCAGCACTGCATCCTTCTTTTCTGGCTGGGACGAACTCGATCTAGGCTTGCCATAATATGTCCCTTAGGGATGGGTAATGGAGCAATCCGCCATGTATAGCGTTATCTTCACCGGCTTGGGCTCTCCAAGGTCGACTTTATCATATAGCTCCAGCGGGATTATACTCACGCTGGCTCCTAGATCACACAATGCATCATAAGTTACATCCCCAACTTAAATGGGAATGCAAAATGCACCGGGATCTCTTAATTTGGGTGACATCTTCTCCTTGATGATTTGAATGAGCTCCGAAGATTTAGATGTCATCCTCACTTCCCCAAAAGCTTTCAGCTTCCTCTTCCTTGATAGAATCTCTTTCAGAAACTTTCCATAGGTGGGCATCCCTAGAATGGCATCAAGGAAAGGGATGTTAATGTGTAGTTTATTCATTAGGTCTAGAAACTTACCAAAATGCATGTCTAGATGTGCTCTCGCCCTTGACGGAGAAAATGGAAGTGGTGGTTCATAACCAGGAGGTGGAATATAAACTTTAGATTTATCTTTCGCTTTGTGGGGCTCCACCTCGGTTGACACCTCGACCGAAGTGTTCGTCTGGTCGTGGCTCGACCGAGATACTGGATCTGCAGTTTTCAGTCCACTTCGTGTCATTATTGCCATAATATGTCCCTTAGGGATGCTCTTTGTCCTTGTTAGGAGCTTCCTTGGATCTCTTGGCATTTCATTCGCCTTGTTGAAAAATTGTTGCTCTGAGGCTTTTTGTGCCTTTGAAAATGAATTCATTGATGTCTCCATAGCGTTGAGCTTGATCAGAGTTGCCTCCAGCACTGCATCCTTCTTTTCTGGCTGGGACGAACTCGATCTAGGCTTGCCATAATATGTCCCTTAGGGATGGGTAATGGAGCAATCCGCCATGTATAGCGTCATCTTCACCGGCTTGGGCTCTCCAAGGTCGACTTTCTCACATAGCTCCAGCGGGATGATACTCACGTTGGCTCCTAGATAACACAATGCATCATAAGTTACATCCCCAACTTAAATGTGAATGCAAAATGAACCGGGATCTCTTAATTTGGGTGGCATCTTCTCCTTGATGATTTGAATGAGCTCCGAAGATTTAGATGTCATCCTCACTTCCCCAAAAGCTTTCAGCTTCCTCTTCCTTGATAGAATCTCTTTTAGAAACTTTCCATAGGTGGGCATCCCTAGAATGGCATCAAGGAAAGGGATGTTAATGTGTAGTTTATTCATTAGGTCTAGAAACTTACCAAAATACATGTCTAGATGTGCTCTCGCCCTTGACTGAGAAAATGGAAGTGGTGGTTCATAACCAGGAGGTGGAATACAAACTTTAGATTTATCTTTCGCTTTCTGGGGCTCCACCTCGATTGACACCTCGACCGAAGTGTTCATCTGGTCGTGGCTCGACCGAGGTACTGGATCTGCAGATTTCAGTCCACTTCGTGTCATTATTGCCATAATATGTCCCTTAGGGATGCTCTTTGTCCTTGCTGGGAGCTTCCTTGGATCTCTTGGCGCTTCATTCGCCTTGTTGAAAAATTGTTGCTCTAAGGCTTTTTGTGCCTTTGAAAATGAATTCATTGATGTCTCCATAGCGTTGAGCTTGATCAGAGTTGCCTCCAGCACTGCATCCTTCTTTTCTGGCTGGGACGAACTTGATCTAGGCTTGCCATAATATGTCCCTTAGGGATGGGTAATGGAGCAATCCGCCATGTATAGCGTTATCTTCACCGGCTTGGGCTCTCCAAGGTCGACTTTATCATATAGCTCCAGCGGGATTATACTCACGCTGGTTCCTAGATCACACAATGCATCATAAGTTACATCCCCAACTTAAATGGGAATGCAAAATGCACCGGGATCTCTTAATTTGGGTGACATCTTCTCCTTGATGATTTGAATGAGCTCCGAAGATTTAGATGTCATCCTCACTTCCCCAAAAGCTTTCAGCTTCCTCTTCCTTGATAGAATCTCTTTCAGAAACTTTCCATAGGTGGGCATCCCTAGAATGGCATCAAGGAAAGGGATGTTAATGTGTAGTTTATTCATTAGGTCTAGAAACTTACCAAAATGCATGTCTAGATGTGCTCTCGCCCTTGACGGAGAAAATGGAAGTGGTGGTTCATAACCAGGAGGTGGAATATAAACTTTAGATTTATCTATCGCTTTGTGGGGCTCCACCTTGGTTGACACCTCGACCGAAGTGTTCGTCTGGTCGTGGCTCGACCGAGATACTGGATCTGCAGTTTTCAGTCCACTTCGTGTCATTATTGCCATAATATGTCCCTTAGGGATGCTCTTTGTCCTTGTTTGGAGCTTCCTTGGATCTCTTGGCATTTCATTCGCCTTGTTGAAAAATTGTTGCTCTGAGGCTTTTTGTGCCTTTGAAAATGAATTCATTGATGTCTCCATAGCGTTGAGCTTGATCAGAGTTGCCTCCAGCACTGCATCCTTCTTTTCTGGCTGGGACGAACTCGATCTAGGCTTGCCATAATATGTCCCTTAGGGATGGGTAATGGAGCAATCCGCCATGTATAGCGTCATCTTCACCGGCTTGGGCTCTCCAAGGTCGACTTTCTCACATAGCTCCAACGGGATGATACTCACGTTGGCTCCTAGATAACACAATGCATCATAAGTTACATCCCCAACTTAAATGTGAATGCAAAATGAACCGGGATCTCTTAATTTGGGTGGCATCTTCTCCTTGATGATTTGAATGAGCTCCGAAGATTTAGATGTCATCCTCACTTCCCCAAAAGCTTTCAGCTTCCTCTTCCTTGATAGAATCTCTTTCAGAAACTTTCCATAGGTGGGCATCCCTAGAATGGCATCAAGGAAAGGGATGTTAATGTGTAGTTTATTCATTAGGTCTAGAAACTTACCAAAATGCATGTCTAGATGTGCTCTCGCCCTTGACTGAGAAAATGGAAGTGGTGGTTCATAACCAGGAGGTGGAATATAAACTTTATATTTATCTTTCGCTTTGTGGGGCTCCACCTCGGTTGACACCTCGACCGAAGTATTCGTCTGGTCGTGGCTCGACCGAGGTACTGGATCTGCAGTTTTCAGTCCACTTCGTGTCATTATTGCCATAATATGTCCCTTAGGGATGCTCTTTGTCCTTGTTGGGAGCTTCCTTGGATCTCTTGGCGCTTCATTCGCCTTGTTGAAAAATTGTTGCTCTAAGGCTTTTTGTGCCTTTGAAAATGAATTCATTGATGTCTTCATAGCGTTGAGTTTGATCAAAATTGCCTCCAGCACAGCATCCTTCTTTTCTGGCTGGGACGAACTCGATCTAGGCTTGCCATAATATGTCCCTTAGGGATGGGTAATGGAGCAATCCGCCATGTATAGCGTCATCTTCACCGGCTTGGGCTGTCCAAGGTTGACTTTCTCACATAGCTCCAGCGGGATGATACTCAAGCTGGCTCCTATATCACACAATGCATCATAAGTTACATACCCAACTTAAATGGGAATGCAAAATGAACCGGGATCTCTTAATTTGGGTGGCATCTTCTCCTTGATGATTTGAATGAGCTCCGAAGATTTAGATGTCATCCTCACTTCCCCAAAAGCTTTCAGCTTCCTCTTCCTTGATAGAATCTCTTTTAGAAACTTTCCATAGGTGGGCATCCCTAGAATGGCATCAAGGAAAGGGATGTTAATGTGTAGTTTATTCATTAGGTCTAGAAACTTACCAAAATGCATGTCTAGATGTGCTCTCGCCCTTGACTGAGAAAATGGAAGTGGTGGTTCATAACCAGGAGGTGGAATATAAACTTTAGATTTATCTTTCGCTTTCTAGGGCTCCACCTCGGTTGACACCTCGACCGAAGTGTTCGTCTGGTCGTGGCTCGACCGAGGTACTGGATCTGCAGTTTTCAGTCCACTTCGTGTCATTATTGCCATAATATGTCCCTTAGGGATGCTCTTTGTCCTTGCTGGGAGCTTCCTTGGATCTCTTGGCACTTCATTTGCCTTGTTGAAAAATTGTTGCTCTAAGGCTTTTTGTGCCTTTGAAAATGAATTCATTGATGTCTCCATAGCGTTGAGCTTGATCAAAATTGCCTCCAGCATTGCATCCTTCTTTTCTGGCTGGGACGAACTCGATCTAGGCTTGACATAATATGTCCCTTAGGGATGGGTAATGGAGCAATCCGCCATGTATAGCGTCATCTTCACCGGCTTGGGCTCTCCAAGGTCGACTTTATCACATAGCTCCAGCGGGATGATACTCACGCTGGCTCCTAGATCACACAATGCATCATAAGTTACATCCCCAACTTAAATGGGAATGCAAAATGAACCGGGATCTCTTATTTGGGTGGCATCTTCTCCTTCATGATTTGAATGAGCTCCGAAGATTTAGATGTCATCCTCACTTCCCCAAAAGCTTTCAGCTTCCTCTTCCTTGATAGAATCTCTTTCAAAAACTTTCCCTAGGTGGGCATCCCTAGAATGGCATCAAGGAAAGGGCTGTTAATGTGTAGTTTATTCATTAGGTCTAGAAACTTACCAAAATGCATGTCTAGATGTGCTCTCGCCCTTGACTGAGAAAATGGAAGTGGTGGTTCATAACCAAGAGGTGGAATATAAACTTTAGATTTATCTTTCGCTTTGTGGGGCTCCACCTCGGTTGACACCTCGACCGAAGTGTTCGTCTGGTCGTGGCTCGACCGAGGTACTGGATCTGCAGTTTTCAGTCCACTTCGTGTCATTATTGCCATAATATGTCCCTTAGGGATGCTCTTTGTCCTTGCTGGGAGCTTCCTTGGATCTCTTGGCGCTTCATTCGCCTTGTTGAAAAATTGTTGCTCTAAGGCTTTTTGTGCCTTTGAAAATGAATTCATTGATGTCTCCATAGCGTTGAGCTTGATCAGAGTTGCCTCCAGCACTGCATCCTTCTTTTCTGGCTGGGACGAACTCGATCTAGGCTTGCCATAATATGTCCCTTAGGGATGGGTAATGGAGCAATCCGCCATGTATAGCGTTATCTTCACCGGCTTGGGCTCTCCAAGGTCGACTTTATCATATAGCTCCAGCGGGATTATACTCACGCTGGCTCCTAGATCACACAATGCATCATAAGTTACATCCCCAACTTAAATGGGAATGCAAAATGCACCGGGATCTCTTAATTTGGGTGACATCTTCTCCTTGATGATTTGAATGAGCTCCGAAGATTTAGATGTCATCCTCACTTCCCCAAAAGCTTTCAGCTTCCTCTTCCTTGATAGAATCTCTTTCAGAAACTTTCCATAGGTGGGCATCCCTAGAATGGCATCAAGGAAAGGGATGTTAATGTGTAGTTTATTCATTAGGTCTAGAAACTTACCAAAATGCATGTCTAGATGTGCTCTCGCCCTTGACGGAGAAAATGGAAGTGGTGGTTCATAACCAGGAGGTGGAATATAAACTTTAGATTTATCTTTCGCTTTGTGGGGCTCCACCTCGGTTGACACCTCGACCGAAGTGTTCGTCTGGTCGTGGCTCGACCGAGATACTGGATCTGCAGTTTTCAGTCCACTTCGTGTCATTATTGCCATAATATGTCCCTTAGGGATGCTCTTTGTCCTTGCTGGGAGCTTCCCTGGATCTCTTGGCACTTCATTCGCCTTGTTGAAAAATTGTTGCTCTAAGGCTTTCTGTGCCTTTGAAAATGAATTCATTGATGTCTCCATAGCGTTGAGCTTGATCAGAGTTGCCTCCAGCACTGCATCCTTCTTTTCTAGCTGGGACGAACTCGATCTAGGCTTGCCATAATATGTCCCTTAGGGATGGGTAATGGAGCAATCCGCCATGTATAGCGTCATCTTCACCGGCTTGGGCTCTCCAAGGTCGACTTTCTCACATAGCTCCAGCGAGATGATACTCACGTTGGCTCCTAGATCACACAATGCATCATAAGTTACATCCCCAACTTAAATGGGAATGCAAAATGAATCGGGATCTCTTAATTTGGGTGGCATCTTCTCCTTGATGATTTGAATGAGGTCCGAAGATTTAGATGTCATCCTCACTTCCCCAAAAGCTTTCAGCTTCCTCTTCCTTGATAGAATCTCTTTTAGAAACTTTCCATAGGTGGGCATCCCTAGAATGGCATCAAGGAAAGGGATGTTAATGTGTAGTTTATTCATTAGGTCTAGAAACTTACCAAAATGCATGTCTAGATGTGCTCTCGCCCTTGACTGAGAAAATGGAAGTGGTGGTTCATAACCAGGAGGTGGAATATAAACTTTAGATTTATCTTTCGCTTTCTAGGGCTCCACCTCGGTTGACACCTCGACCGAAGTGTTCGTCTAGTCGTGGCTCGACCGAGGTACTGGATCTGCAGTTTTCAGTCCACTTCGTGTCATTATTGCCATAATATGTCCCTTAGGGATGCTCTTTGTCCTTGTTAGGAGCTTCCTTGGATCTCTTGGCACTTCATTCGCCTTGTTGAAAAATTGTTGCTCTAAGGCTTTTTGTGGCTTTGAAAATGAATTCATTGATGTCTCCATAGCGTTGAGCTTGATCAGAGTTGCCTCCAGCACTGCATCCTTCTTTTCTGGCTGGGACGAACTCGATCTAGGCTTGCCATAATATGTCCCTTAGGGATGGGTAATGGAGCAATCCGCCATGTATAGCGTCATCTTCACCGGCTTGGGCTCTCCAAGGTCGACTTTATCACATAGCTCCAGCGGGATGATACTCACGCTGGCTCCTAGATCACACAATGCATCATAAGTTACATCCCCAACTTAAATGGGAATGCAAAATGCACCGGGATCTCTTAATTTGGGTGGCATCTTCTCCTACATGATTTGAATGAGCTCTGAAGATTTAGATGTCATCCTCACTTCCCCAAAAGCTTTCAGCTTCCTCTTTCTTGATAGAATCTCTTTCAAAAACTTTCCATAGGTAGGCATCCCTAGAATGGCATCAAGGAAAGGGATGTTAATGTGTAGTTTATTCATTAGGTCTAGAAACTTACCAAAATGCATGTCTAGATGTGCTCTCGCCCTTGACTGAGAAAATGGAAGTGGTGGTTCATAACCAGGAGGTGGAATATAAACTTTAGATTTATCTTTCGCTTTTAGGGCTCCACCTCGGTTGACACCTCGACCGAAGTGTTCGTCTGGTCGTGGCTCGACCGAGGTACTGGATCTGCAGTTTTCAGTCCACTTCTTGTCATTATTGCCATAATATGTCCCTTAGGGATGCTCTTTGTCCTTGTTGGGAGCTTCCTTGGATCTCTTGGCACTTCATTCGCCTTGTTGAAAAATTGTTGCTCTAAGGCTTTTTGTGCCTTTGAAAATGAATTCATTGATGTCTCCATAGCGTTGAGCTTGATCAAAATTGCCTCCAGCATTGCATCCTTCTTTTCTGGCTGGGACGAACTCGATCTAGGCTTGACATAATATGTCCCTTAGGGATGGGTAATGGAGCAATCCGCCATGTATAGCGTCATCTTCACCGGCTTGGGCTCTCCAAGGTCGACTTTATCACATAGCTCTAGCGGGATGATACTCACGCTGGCTCCTAGATCACACAATGCATCATAAGTTACATCCCCAACTTAAATGGGAATGCAAAATGAACCGGGATCTCTTAATTTGGGTGGCATCTTCTCCTTCATGATTTGAATGAGCTCCGAAGATTTAGATGTCATCCTCACTTCCCCAAAAGCTTTCAGCTTCCTCTTCCTTGATAGAATCTCTTTCAAAAACTTTCCCTAGGTGGGCATCCCTAGAATGGCATCAAGGAAAGGGCTGTTAATGTGTAGTTTATTCATTAGGTCTAGAAACTTACCAAAATGCATGTCTAGATGTGCTCTCGCCCTTGACTGAGAAAATGGAAGTGGTGGTTCATAACCAAGAGGTGGAATATAAACTTTAGATTTATCTTTCGCTTTGTGGGGCTCCACCTCGGTTGACACCTCGACCGAAGTGTTCGTCTGGTCGTGGCTCGACCGAGGTACTGGATCTGCAGTTTTCAGTCCACTTCGTGTCATTATTGCCATAATATGTCCCTTAGGGATGCTCTTTGTCCTTGCTGGGAGCTTCCTTGGATCTCTTGGCGCTTCATTCGCCTTGTTGAAAAATTGTTGCTCTAAGGCTTTTTGTGCCTTTGAAAATGAATTCATTGATGTCTCCATAGCGTTGAGCTTGATCAGAGTTGCCTCCAGCACTGCATCCTTCTTTTCTGGCTGGGACGAACTCGATCTAGGCTTGCCATAATATGTCCCTTAGGGATGGGTAATGGAGCAATCCGCCATGTATAGCGTTATCTTCACCGGCTTGGGCTCTCCAAGGTCGACTTTATCATATAGCTCCAGCGGGATTATACTCACGCTGGCTCCTAGATCACACAATGCATCATAAGTTACATCCCCAACTTAAATGGGAATGCAAAATGCACCGGGATCTCTTAATTTGGGTGACATCTTCTCCTTGATGATTTGAATGAGCTCCGAAGATTTAGATGTCATCCTCACTTCCCCAAAAGCTTTCAGCTTCCTCTTCCTTGATAGAATCTCTTTCAGAAACTTTCCATAGGTGGGCATCCCTAGAATGGCATCAAGGAAAGGGATGTTAATGTGTAGTTTATTCATTAGGTCTAGAAACTTACCAAAATGCATGTCTAGATGTGCTCTCGCCCTTGACGGAGAAAATGGAAGTGGTGGTTCATAACCAGGAGGTGGAATATAAACTTTAGATTTATCTTTCGCTTTGTGGGGCTCCACCTCGGTTGACACCTCGACCGAAGTGTTCGTCTGGTCGTGGCTCGACCGAGATACTGGATCTGCAGTTTTCAGTCCACTTCGTGTCATTATTGCCATAATATGTCCCTTAGGGATGCTCTTTGTCCTTGTTTGGAGCTTCCTTGGATCTCTTGGCATTTCATTCGCCTTGTTGAAAAATTGTTGCTCTGAGGCTTTTTGTGCCTTTGAAAATGAATTCATTGATGTCTCCATAGCGTTGAGCTTGATCAGAGTTGCCTCCAGCACTGCATCCTTCTTTTCTGGCTGGGACGAACTCGATCTAGGCTTGCCATAATATGTCCCTTAGGGATGGGTAATGGAGCAATCCGCCATGTATAGCGTCATCTTCACCGGCTTGGGCTCTCCAAGGTCGACTTTCTCACATAGCTCCAGCGGGATGATACTCACGTTGGCTCCTAGATAACACAATGCATCATAAGTTACATCCCCAACTTAAATGTGAATGCAAAATGAACCGGGATCTCTTAATTTGGGTGGCATCTTCTCCTTGATGATTTGAATGAGCTCCGAAGATTTAGATGTCATCCTCACTTCCCCAAAAGCTTTCAGCTTCCTCTTCCTTGATAGAATCTCTTTTAGAAACTTTCCATAGGTGGGCATCCCTAGAATGGCATCAAGGAAAGGGATGTTAATGTGTAGTTTATTCATTAGGTCTAGAAACTTACCAAAATACATGTCTAGATGTGCTCTCGCCCTTGACTGAGAAAATGGAAGTGGTGGTTCATAACCAGGAGGTGGAATACAAACTTTAGATTTATCTTTCGCTTTCTGGGGCTCCACCTCGATTGACACCTCGACCGAAGTGTTCATCTGGTCGTGGCTCGACCGAGGTACTGGATCTGCAGATTTCAGTCCACTTCGTGTCATTATTGCCATAATATGTCCCTTAGGGATGCTCTTTGTCCTTGTTGGGAGCTTCCTTGGATCTCTTGGCACTTCATTCGCCTTGTTGAAAAATTGTTGCTCTAAGGCTTTTTGTGCCTTTGAAAATGAATTCATTGATGTCTCCATAGCGTTGAGCTTGATCAGAGTTGCCTCCAGCACTGCATCCTTCTTTTCTGGCTGGGACGAACTCGATCTAGGCTTGCCATAATATGTCCCTTAGGGATGGGTTATGGAGCAATCCGACATGTATAGCGTCATCTTCACCGGCTTGGGCTCTCCAAGGTCGACTTTATCACATAGCTCCAGCGGGATGATACTCACGCTGGCTCCTAGATCACACAATGCATCATAAGTTACATCCCCAACTTAAATGGGAATGCAAAATGAACCGGGATCTCTTAATTTTGGTGGCATCTTCTACTTCATGATT
>BSUD01000001.1:49926443-49942559 GCA_033239045.1 Fagopyrum esculentum | reverse complement strand
TTCATGATTTGAATGAGCTCCGAAGATTTAGATGTCATCCTCACTTCCCCAAAGCTTTCAGCTTCCTCTTCCTTGATAGAATCTCTTTCAGAAACTTTCCATAGGTGGGCATCCCTAGAATCGCATCAAGGAAAGGAATGTTAATGTGTAGTTTATTCATTAAGTCTAGAAACTTGCCAAAATGCATGTCTAGATGTGCTCTCGCCCTTGACTGAGAAAATGGAAGTGGTGGTTCATAACCAGGAGGTGGAATATAAACTTTAGATTTATCTTTCGCTTTGTGGGGCTCCACCTCGGTTGACACCTCGACCGAAGTGTTCGTCTGGTCGTGGCTCGACCGAGATACTGGATCTGCAGTTTTCAGTCCACTTCGTGTCATTATTGCCATAATATGTCCCTTAGGGATGCTCTTTGTCCTTGCTGGGAGCTTCCCTGGATCTCTTGGCACTTCATTCGCCTTGTTGAAAAATTGTTGCTCTAAGGCTTTCTGTGCCTTTGAAAATGAATTCATTGATGTCTCCATAGCGTTGAGCTTGATCAGAGTTGCCTCCAGCACTGCATCCTTCTTTTCTAGCTGGGACGAACTCGATCTAGGCTTGCCATAATATGTCCCTTAGGGATGGGTAATGGAGCAATCCGCCATGTATAGCGTCATCTTCACCGGCTTGGGCTCTCCAAGGTCGACTTTCTCACATAGCTCCAGCGAGATGATACTCACGTTGGCTCCTAGATCACACAATGCATCATAAGTTACATCCCCAACTTAAATGGGAATGCAAAATGAATCGGGATCTCTTAATTTGGGTGGCATCTTCTCCTTGATGATTTGAATGAGGTCCGAAGATTTAGATGTCATCCTCACTTCCCCAAAAGCTTTCAGCTTCCTCTTCCTTGATAGAATCTCTTACAGAAAATTTCCATAGGTAGGCATCCCTAGAATGGCATCAAGGAAAGGGATGTTAATGTGTAGTTTATTCATTAGGTCTAGAAACTTACCAAAATGCATCTCTAGATGTGCTCTCGCCCTTGACTGAGAAAATGGAAGTGGTGGTTCATAACCAGGAGGTGGAATATAAACTTTAGATTTATCTTTCGCTTTCTGGGGCTCCACCTCGGTTGACACCTCGACCGAAGTGTTCGTCTGGTCGTGGCTCGACCGAGGTACTGGATCTGCAGTTTTCAGTCCACTTCGTGTCATTATTGCCATAATATGTCCCTTAGGGATGCTCTTTATCCTTGCTGGGAGCTTCCTTGGATCTCTTGGCACTTAATTTGCCTTGTTGAAAAATTGTTGCTCTAAGGCTTTTTGTGCCTTTGAAAATGAATTCATTGATGTCTCCATAGCGTTGAGCTTGATCAGAGTTGCCTCCAGCACTGCATCCTTCTTTTCTGGCTGGGACGAACTCGATCTAGGCTTGCCATAATATGTCCCTTAGGGATGGGTAATGGAGCAATCCGCCATGTATAGCGTCATCTTCACCGGTTTGGGCTCTCCAAGGTCGACTTTATCACATAGCTCCAGCGGGATGTTACTCACGTTGGCTCCTAGATCACACAATGCATCATAAGTTACATCCCCAACTTAAATGTGAATGCAAAATGAACCGGGATCTCTTAATTTGGGTGGCATCTTCTCCTTGATGATTTGAATGAGCTCCGAACATTTAGATGTCATCCTCACTTCCCCAAAAGCTTTCAGCTTCCTCTTCTTTGATAGAATCTCTTTCAGAAACTTTCCATAGGTAGGCATCCCTAGAATGGCATCAAGGAAAGGGATGTTAATGTGTAGTTTATTCATTAGGTCTAGAAACTTACCAAAATGCATGTCTAGATGTGCTCTCGCCCTTGATTGAGAAAATGGAAGTGGTGGTTCATAACCAGGAGGTGGAATATAAACTTTAGATTTATCTTTCGCTTTGTGGGGCTCCACCTCGGTTGACACCTCGACCGAAATATTCGTCTGGTCGTGGCTCGACCGAGGTACTGGATCTGCAGTTTTCAGTCCACTTCGTGTCATTATTGCCATAATATGTCCCTTAGGGATGCTCTTTGTCCTTGCTGGGAGCTTCCTTGGATCTCTTGGCGCTTCATTCGCCTTGTTGAAAAATTGTTGCTCTAAGGCTTTTTGTGCCTTTGAAAATGAATTCTTTGATGTCTTCATAGCGTTGAGTTTGATCAAAATTGCCTCCAGCACAGCATCCTTCTTTTCTGGCTGGGACGAACTCGATCTAGGCTTGCCATAATATGTCCCTTAGGGATGGGTAATGGAGCAATCCGCCATGTATAGCGTCATCTTCACCGGCTTGGGCTGTCCAAGGTTGACTTTCTCACATAGCTCCAGCGGGATGATACTCAAGTTGGCTCCTATATCACACAATGCATCATAAGTTACATATCCAACTTAAATGGGAATGCAAAATGAACCGAGATCTCTTAATTTGGGTGACATCTTGTCCTTGATGATTTGAATGAGCTCCGAAGATTTAGATGTCATCCTCACTTCCCCAAAAGCTTTCAGCTTCCTCTTCCTTGATAGAATCTCTTTTAGAAACTTTGCATAGGTGGGCATCCCTAGAATGGCATCAAGGAAAGGGATGTTAATGTGTAGTTTATTCATTAGGTCTAGAAACTTACCAAAATGCATGTCTAGATGTGCTCTCGCCCTTGACTGAGAAAATGGAAGTGGTGGTTCATAACCAGGAGGTGGAATATAAACTTTAGATTTATCTTTCGCTTTCTAGGGCTCCACCTCGGTTGACACCTCGACCGAAGTGTTCGTCTGGTCGTGGCTTGACCGAGGTACTGGATCTGCAGTTTTCAGTCCACTTCGTGTCATTATTGCCATAATATGTCCCTTAGGGATGCTCTTTGTCCTTGTTGTGAGCTTCCTTGGATCTCTTGGCACTTCATTCGCCTTGTTGAAAAATTGTATCTCTAAGGCTTTTTGTGGCTTTGAAAATGAATTCATTGATGTCTCCATAGCGTTGAGCTTGATCAGAGTTGCCTCCAGCACTGCATCCTTCTTTTCTGGCTGGGACGAACTCGATCTAGGCTTGCCATAATATGTCCCTTAGGGATGGGTAATGGAGCAATCCGCCATGTATAGCGTCATCTTCACCGGCTTGGGCTCTCCAAGGTCGACTTTATCACATAGCTCCAGCGGGATGATACTCACGCTGGCTCCTAGATCACACAATGCATCATAAGTTACATACCCAACTTAAATGGGAATGCAAAATGAACCGAGATCTCTTAATTTGGGTGACATCTTCTCCTTGATGATTTGAATGAGCTCCGAAGATTTAGATGTCATCCTCACTTCCCCAAAAGCTTTCAGCTTCCTCTTCCTTGATAGAATCTCTTTTAGAAACTTTCCATAGGTGGGCATCCCTAGAATGGCATCAAGGAAAGGGATGTTAATGTGTAGTTTATTCATTAGGTCTAGAAACTTACCAAAATGCATGTCTAGATGTGCTCTCGCCCTTGACTGAGAAAATGGAAGTGGTGGTTCATAACCAGGAGGTGGAATATAAACTTTAGATTTATCTTTCGCTTTGTGGGGCTCCACCTCGGTTGACACCTCGACCGAAGTATTCGTCTGGTCGTGGCTCGACCGAGGTACTGGATCTGCAGTTTTCAGTCCACTTCGTGTCATTATTGCCATAATATGTCCCTTAGGGATGCTCTTTGTCCTTGCTGGGAGCTTCCTTGGATCTCTTGGCACTTCATTCGCCTTGTTGAAAAATTATTGCTCTAAGGCTTTTTGTGCCTTTGAAAATGAATTCATTGATGTCTCCATAGCGTTGAGCTTGATCAGAGTTGCCTCCAGCACTGCATCCTTCTTTTCTGGCTGGGACGAACTCGATCTAGGCTTGCCATAATATGTCCCTTAGGGATGGGTAATGGAGCAATCCGCCATGTATAGCGTCATCTTCACCGGCTTGGGCTCTCCAAGGTCGACTTTCTCACATAGCTCCAGCGGGATGATACTCACGTTGGCTCCTAGATCACACAATGCATCATAAGTTACATCCCCAACTTAAATGGGAATGCAAAATGAATCGGGATCTCTTAATTTGGGTGGCATCTTCTCCTTGATGATTTGAATGAGCTCCGAAGATTTAGATGTCATCCTCACTTCCCCAAAAGCTTTCAGCTTCCTCTTCCTTGATAGAATCTCTTTCAGAAACTTTCCATAGGTAGGCATCCCTAGAATGGTATCAAGGAAAGGGATGTTAATGTGTAGTTTATTCATTAGGTCTAGAAACTTACCAAAATGCATGTCTAGATGTGCTCTCGCCCTTGACTGAGAAAATGGAAGTGGTGGTTCATAACCAGGAGGTGGAATATAAACTTTAGATTTATCTTTCGCTTTCTAGGGCTCCACCTCGGTTGACACCTCGACCGAAGTGTTCGTCTGGTCGTGGCTCGACCGAGGTACTGGATCTGCAGTTTTCAGTCCACTTCGTGTCATTATTGCCATAATATGTCCCTTAGGGATGCTCTTTGTCCTTGCTGGGAGCTTCCTTGGATCTCTTGGCACTTCATTTGCCTTGTTGAAAAATTGTTGCTCTAAGGCTTTTTGTGCCTTTGAAAATGAATTCATTGATGTCTCCATAGCGTTGAGCTTGATCAAAATTGCCTCCAGCATTGCATCCTTCTTTTCTGGCTGGGACGAACTCGATCTAGGCTTGACATAATATGTCCCTTAGGGATGGGTAATGGAGCAATCCGCCATGTATAGCGTCATCTTCACCGGCTTGGGCTCTCCAAGGTCGACTTTATCACATAGCTCTAGCGGGATGATACTCACGCTGGCTCCTAGATCACACAATGCATCATAAGTTACATCCCCAACTTAAATGGGAATGCAAAATGAACCGGGATCTCTTATTTGGGTGGCATCTTCTCCTTCATGATTTGAATGAGCTCCGAAGATTTAGATGTCATCCTCACTTCCCCAAAAGCTTTCAGCTTCCTCTTCCTTGATAGAATCTCTTTCAAAAACTTTCCCTAGGTGGGCATCCCTAGAATGGCATCAAGGAAAGGGCTGTTAATGTGTAGTTTATTCATTAGGTCTAGAAACTTACCAAAATGCATGTCTAGATGTGCTCTCGCCCTTGACTGAGAAAATGGAAGTGGTGGTTCATAACCAAGAGGTGGAATATAAACTTTAGATTTATCTTTCGCTTTGTGGGGCTCCACCTCGGTTGACACCTCGACCGAAGTGTTCGTCTGGTCGTGGCTCGACCGAGGTACTGGATCTGCAGTTTTCAGTCCACTTCGTGTCATTATTGCCATAATATGTCCCTTAGGGATGCTCTTTGTCCTTGCTGGGAGCTTCCTTGGATCTCTTGGCGCTTCATTCGCCTTGTTGAAAAATTGTTGCTCTAAGGCTTTTTGTGCCTTTGAAAATGAATTCATTGATGTCTCCATAGCGTTGAGCTTGATCAGAATTGCCTCCAGCATTGCATCCTTCTTTTCTGGCTGGGACGAACTCGATCTAGGCTTGCCATAATATGTCCCTTAGGGATGGGTAATGGAGCAATCCGCCATGTATAGCGTCATCTTCACCGGCTTGGGCTCTCCAAGGTCGACTTTCTCACAAAGCTCCAGCGGGATGATACTCACGCTGGCTCCTAGATCACACAATGCATTATAAGTTACATCCCCAACTTAAATGGGAATGCAAAATGAATCGGGATCTCTTAATTTGGGTGGCATCTTCTCCTTGATGATTTGAATGAGCTCCGAAGATTTAGATGTCATCCTCACTTCCCCAAAAGCTTTCAGCTTCCTCTTCCTTGATAGAATCTCTTTCAGAAACTTTCCATAGGTGGGCATCCCTAGAATGGCATCAAGGAAAGGGATGTTAATCTATAGTTTATTCATTAGGTCTAGAAACATACCAAAATGCATGTCTAGATGTGCTCTTGCCCTTGACTGAGAAAATGGAAGTGGTGGTTCATAACCAGGAGGTGGAATATAAACTTTAGATTTATCTTTCGCTTTCTGGGGCTCCACCTCGGTTGACACCTCGACCGAAGTGTTCGTCTGGTCGTGGCTCGACCGAGGTACTGGATTTGTAGTTTTCAGTCCACTTCGTGTCATTATTGCCATAATATGTCCCTTAGGGATGCTCTTTGTCCTTGTTGGGAGCTTCCTTGGATCTCTTGGCGCTTCATTCGCCTTGTTGAAAAATTGTTGCTCTAAGGCTTTTTGTGCCTTTGAAAATGAATTCATTGATGTCTCCATAGCGTTGAGCTTGATCAGAATTGCCTCCAGCACTACATCCTTCTTTTCTGGCTGGGACGAACTCGATCTAGGCTCCTGGCTTCTCAATGGAGTAGAAGAAGAAGAGGGGGGGTTAAAAGCATTATGAGCATGAGAATAAGGGTTATCGGGATTTTGTTGATTAGATCTCCAATTGTTGTTGTTGGAGTTTCTATTGTTGTTGTAATTGTTGTTTTGCGGCCCTTGATAGTTGTTTCTTCCTTGATATCCTCCATTTTGCTCCTTCTTTGTTTGAGCTATTGAAAGCTCCTTCAATGCTTTTACCTCATTGCTAAGCGAGGTGAGTTGAGCTCCATTTGATGATGTGTCTTGGAAGCTAACTCTCCTTGCTCCATATTCATTTCCTTGATGGGAGTACTTCTCCATATGTAGAGCTTGCTTATCAATGAAATCCCAAGCTTCATCTATTTGCATATTCATGAATGTGCCGGCGGAAAGTAGTTGGAGATTGAATTGAGTAGCTCCATCCAACCCCTTGAAATAAATTCCCAACAACTCGATCTTCGGAATCCCATGATGTGGGCAATCCAATAGAAGATCCTTGAATCTCTCCCGTGATTTGGACAAACTCTCCTTGTCTTTCATAATAAAAGCATTGATCTGTCCCTTCAATTCAGCGGTCTTAGAGGGAGGAAAGAACTTAGTTAGAAATTCCGTCGTCATCTCTTCCCAAGTGTTAATTTTTCCGGCCGGAAGAGATTGATACCAAGCAAGCGCCTTGTCTTTCAAAGAGAAATAGAAAGGCCTCAACTTGTAGTTGTTGTTCTCCACTCTTGAAGGTTTTAAAGTCTCCATCAGAATCTCATAGTTTTGCGAATGCTGATGCGGAGACTCTCTCTCTAAACCTCCAAATTTACATTGTCGAATCTTGGTTAGAACTTGCGGTCGAAGTTCATAATCATGATTAGCTAGATCACCTAGGTTGACTCCTGGACGCCTGACTTGCTGATTGGGGTCCATCTTCTGTCCTAGGGTTTGTGGAACTCCAGTAAAAAGAACATCTCGGATAGGCATCCAAGATGGTAAGTGTACCTCGGCCGGGGCAACATGAACTCGATCTTTTATCGGTCGAGGATCTGGGATCGGTCGAGGCAGAAACTGGGCCCTTAGAGCGGCCATATCTACTTCTATTCCTTCTGTTCTTGCGCGAGTCTCTTCTCTCTCTCACTGCAGTTCTTCTCTATTGGGACGTAGCTGTTCCAATGCCTCCTTCAATTCGGCTTCAAGATCGCTATCATCTTGATTGGCCATCTTAGCTTCTTTCAACCCTCTCTTGTAGGTCTTTTCTGGTTCGGGATCGTAGGGAACGATTTCCTTTGCAGCACGAGTCCTTCACATAAACCTAAGAAAAGATCCTACGAAAACACTCAAGTAGAGTAGTCAAAAGCAACAAGGGCAATAGCCCCGAAAGACTACCGAAACCAGCTTGGTCTAGACCAAGTCCCCGGCAACGGCGCCAAAAACTTGTTCGCTCCAAAAGGTGTGTGCAAGCTTTAAAATTTCTAACCCAAGAAGTATGCTTGAACAATATGCGAACCCGCAATGTACGGATCAATTGTAATAAAAGCAAGAATTATAGGGGTCGGACACAGGGACTATGGTGAAACAAAGCACGGAATCAGGTTGTCAAATATGCAAATGACTACAAATTAAAGCAATCAAATTAAAGATAATATAAAGTCAGATAAAGGGAATGCGGATTCTAGGGATTAAAGCATCGAGTTGTGGTTCCGACTCAAGATCTCAAAGGATAACGCGGACAAAGTTGAGGTTTGCAAATGGAAGGTGTTTCCAAGGTGGGAATAAACTACCGGGTAAGTCTCACTACTCACTATCCCAAACCAAAGCTCTTATTACCGGGTAAGTCTCAACTTACTAAGGAAAGGAACTATAATCTCAAACCAACACACCACCCAAGGGAATAGAATCAACCTTTACCGGGTAAGTCTCAAGCTAACTCACAAAGATGGGGTGAATGCACTCAAACCCCAATAAAGGATAAACCTTTATTACCTACACTCATGATCTTGGGTATACAAACAAAGGAATCACCGGGTAAGTCTCATCCTAGGTTTGCATTGAATTAGAAAAGGTATAATAAGGATAGGATTTGGCAAACTTAAACTCTTAACTCAGATAGGGTTCAGGAAAGGTTCACCTTGCTCAGTTATATTCCATCCCGGCCGAGATGTTTAATGACTGACCGAGGTGCTCTACGGTTAAGGTAAAGACTCGAGCTTTCAGGGTCTTGATGGGATTAAGATCATTCTATCATCGTCTTTCCCACAACTTTCAGCCAATCACCCTAGAATCACATAAGAAACTTAGCCAACATCCATCATGATAACAATAATCAAATTAATAGGAAAGGAATCAATATTCGAACAAGAAAACCTTAAGAAAAAGGTCTCAATAACTAAATCAAACAATTAACAAACAAGCGTTCCTCAATCACAAATCAACAAAGACAATAATCCAAAAGAAATCTAAGAAGATCTTATAAACTCCTTCAAAAGCCAATTCCAACTATGATTCCTTCCTTCCTTGAACTTCAACCTTCAACACTTCCTTCAACTCTTCCTTCAAAACTCCAGAAACCCTTCAATTGTTGGATGCCCTCAACATGCTTCAACTTGTGGAAAATCCAACCCTTTATATAGGAGAATTATCTTCCAAAGATAATATATCTTAAAAAGATAATTTCCTAGAGAATATATCCATATCTCTCAAAATAAATCAACCAAATATAATATCTTCCTTCTAGAAATCTAGCCAAAAATATAAGATATCCTCCTTCCAAAAATAAAAGATCTCAGCCAAAAATAAAGATCTCGCCGGCGGCAGGGTGTTCGCCTCGGTCGGGACGCTCCTCCAGATCACCTCGGTCGAGGTGATATTGTAACTAACCGAGGTGAATCTCAACTGAATGTAAATCATCTCGAATCTGGTCCAAAATCAATCCTCTTAACCGTTTCCATGCTTCTGGAGATCTTCTCAATGCTCCAAAATGTAGCTCCAATGACTCCTTAGCTTCCTTAGCTCCATTTTGATCCAAAACGTGACATTTTACCTACAATTACAACGAAACTAGGTGTAAACCTCGATTCCTGCAAAGGTAGACAATACAACAATATAATCAAAGAATATACATCCATACATGCAGATTTATGAAGATAAAACGTCTAAACCAGCCCCAAAATATGGACTATAATACATGTTATCAGGCGCAGGGGCGGCCAGCCGCGGGAGCGCCCATTTTGGACCCGTAGGGGCGGCTGTCTAGCTCAGCAAGGATCGTCAAGGCTCAAAGACTAAGGCTCTTACACAATCACTAGATCTAGAGCAAGAGCATTGAAGGAGAAGGAGTCTACATCATCTTCACATTCTTCATGGAAGGATCTATCATTATATCAAGAGCAAGATTCATCCAAGAAGAGGTTGTTAGCTTATTGGCATAATGTATATCTAAGGAGTATCTACTTCTGTCTAAGTCTCTACGGTGCTACAAATTCGCAAGTTGATCCTAGGTAATCGTTGTTGTTCATTGGATTCCGGAGGAACTACTTCGTTGGGTTTGGGGAATCGTTGCGATTCTTCTTGAATAGCCTGGATTCTTTCGTCGAGAGTCACTTTTATAGTATTATAAAAACCTCACATTATTGAATCATGCCCTTCCTTGAATGAAAAGAAGCTGATTAGGAATTAATGTGCAATCTTGTGGTACTCGAATCCACTACATAGGCTTTTTTCTTGTTCTACCGAGATGAAAGAGTTCTCTCCAGAACTTTCCAATGAAATGTGGGTCTCTATCACTCACAATATGTTTGGGCAACCCCCAGTACTTGACGACGTGTCGGAAATAGAGTCTTGCAGCTTCATCCGCTTTACATTGATATCTATTATGGATGAGCCATACATGAGTGAAGATGATCAAGGAAGCAAGGAAGCAAGTGAAGACCTCAACCCCACAAATATCCAGCCGATATTATTATAAATCTCTTAAGTCGAGATTTGCACGATTTTTTTAAATATTTATACAAGATTATAGTTTTTTTTATACCTTTAAAGCTCTAAACATTCTAAAGGTTTTTATCTTCTATCCTATATTTTGTAGGATTATTTTATTCTTTATCTTTTAGGATAATCTCGCCTATATATACTTATAGAGGTCAAGATATCAGGTAGTTGATTTTGATTATTGATTTCCACACAATTGTGAGATACTCATTACTTTATTTAAAAAGTGTTTGTTTTATTCATTCCAATTCAATTAAAAAGAGAGCATTTGATTGAATCGTTGTGAGTCATTACTAGGTTGTTCTTGTGTACGTTAATCTTCTTAAAGATTGGTGCTGCTAGTCAAACTGGTACCTCCTTGTGCTTGTCTTAATTAGGATACTTGTATAAGGTTGAAGAAGGAATTGTTAAGGTAACTCTTTGTTAAGGGTTTTGATCCAATTGGTCAAGGTTTTTTGAAAGTTTATGTCTTGGTTCTATCTTCCTACATTTCCATCAAATTCATTACCTTAATCATCTTCTTATTCTTTCCATTATCATCCATATTATTCACGTTCTCATCTTTGAGTTTTCAAAAATCTCGGCCCTACCATACAAATCTCATCCAAGATTTTCCACCGAGATTCCTTCCGTCATCAATTTCGTGAACTTCAATCTAGATCGGGAAACTACGACATCAACCCCACATTAGTTATGCTACTTAATTTTTTGATGGATGAGTAGTTTCCCATCCAAGTTCTGGGGTAAAGTTCCTCAAATCATGTTAGATTAGTATTGCTTTTGTGTTAATTCATGATATGAAGGGAAATTAAGCATGATTAGTAGCATATAAGAGGTAAGAAATATGGATTTATAATCATCCATGTTGGATTTACCTCAATGTTGGTGGTTTAGACTTTTACTAGCTTAAATCTACTTGTTAAAGCATTGTATTCTTCCAAGCATGAATGAGCGATTGCTAGATTAATCATTCAAGTTGAGACTTACAAGGTAATATAAAGATGATAATGTATTGTTTAGATCACTATCATGCTAGAGTAGAATTGATTAGGACCGTAAGGAAGATTGAATCTACCAATGATGATTTATTCGAGTTGTGATTATACTAGATAATGTATGCAAATAGCAAATGCCATGTGATGTGTATGTTGTTTAGTATGATCATGATCGGGACTTAAGCTTAGTCAATTGAGTTGTGGCATGACCATAGTATAACTTGGATGATATAAGCTATCCTATGAACTTCAAAAAAGGATTAAGATGCTTAGATAAACTCACCTATTACATGTCATTATCCTTCATTGATTCAATATTACTTCTTAAGTATGCTAGGTAATTATGGTTACTCAACTTATCTCTTATCATTGATAATTTGATCACCTCTTTTCCTTTCCTTACACTTTTGAACTTGCTTTGAACTTCATCTCAATCAAACCATATAGAATCCTTGTGAAATTTGACCTTGATGAATGTATCATACTACTACATTAACAATGACCGTGCACTTGCGGTTTTGTGTGATATATGAGATATCATTAGACTCGCATCAATTTTTTTGGTGTCGTTGCCGGGGATTCTTGACTTTGATTGATTGTTTGATCGTTCATTAATAGTTTAAGTGTTTTGTCAATTTTGATGCTTTTTTGTGCGTGTGTTTGATTTGTAGGTATTCTTGCAAGTGTATGCCAAGCAGTGTCAACAAGGATCTAGAACCTTTTGATCCCGAACCGGAAAGCACCTTGAAAAGGTTAAAAAGGCTAAGAAAAACAATACTAGTTATGGAACCAAGAAGTCAAAATTAAAAGACATATGACCCAAACTGGAGAAAGACAAGAGTTACAAAGGAAAATAATACTTGATCTTGAGGCTAGATTGCTAGCTCAAGAAGATCTTGCAAGAGAGGCAATGCTTAATGAAGAAGTGCTTAGAGCTATGCCTAGAAGAGGCAATGATGGAAGAGTTTATGGTCCTAAAATAATTGGAGAAAAGATGGACCCAACTCAACACTTAGCACCACTCAATGTTGTTTTTGGCAACAATGTTCCACACAACTTTGAGTTGAAGAGTGCTTTCCTCCAAATGGTGATGCAAAACCAATTTGGAGGAGGCCTAATAAAAACCCTCAACTACATCTTGCTACATACAATAAATTGCTTAAAACCATTAAGACGAGAGGAGTTGATTCATCCGATCCTAAGCTAAGAGATCTCTCATTTTCTCTTAGAGGAAGAGTCAATCAATGGTATCAAGGCATTCCATCCGGGTATGTGACTTTGTGGGAAGAACTCTCATATGAATTCTCAAAAAAATTATCTTCCATCTAATAGAACCGCCAAGATGAGGAGAAAGATGTCTTCATTCAAGATGGAATGTGGAGATAACATCCACAAAATTTGGGAGAAGTTTAATTAGGATCTATTGTTAGATCATCCACACCATGGAGAACTCAAGTTAGTATTGCTTGAGATTTTCTACAAGGGTTTAGATGATGCCAATAGAGATAATATAGATTCTCTATCCGGAGGAACCTTTGTGGAAATGGATGTAGATGAAGCATGTACTTTCATTGAGAAACAAGCAAAACATTGTGAGAGGTACTCATCACAAAGGAAGATGTTCAAGGTGAATAAATGTGTTGCTAGAGATGCACAAGTAGAATCATTGACAAGCTAAGTCAACGAGCTTAAGAAGCTAATAGAGGAGAATATCAAGAGGGAAAACAACATTGCTAGTTCCAAAACCTCTATCCCTTGTCAATTTTTCTCTAGCCTTGATCATACCATCTCATCTTGTGGATTGTAATAGAAGTATGGAGGAGCATAGTCAAGATGAAGAACATGTGTGTTATGATGGAAAGGGTTATGAAAACCCAAGGGAATACAACAAGCTAAAAGATCATCCCTGGTTCTCATATGCAAATCAAAATTGAGGAGAAAGACCACCACAAAATTCCCAACCTCTACCACAAAACCATTATCCACAACAACAAAGACCCCCTTACCAACAAAGAGACTAATACCTACCTTAACAAAACTCTTATGTCCCACCATATGAAAGGTCAAACAACCAAAAGCCAAGCTTTCTAATGGAGATGAAACAAATGATGGAGAGATTGATAGTGAAGGTAGAAGCTCTTGATAAAGGTCAAAAGATGATGGAGAAGCAATGGTCCTCTTAAGCTTCTTCAAGTACATTTAAAGCTCAAGGAACATTACCGAGAGATACTGAGGTGAACCCTAGAGAAACTTCCAACATGGTGAAATTTGATGGTTGCAATGGAGTTACTCCAAGGAGTGTAAAGACGGTTGAAGCTACTCAAGTTGCACACGCTCAAAACGCACGAAAGGAGGTACCTTCTTACAAAGATCCAAAGCCTACTCTTGTACAAGATAAAGGTAAACAAAAAAGTCATCGAAGTAGAGTATGAGCCAAGAAAGGTGGATTCTAGCAAGGAAGATGTTCACCAAAAATATATAGCTCCGCCTCCTTACAAGCCACCACTTACATTCCCTCAAACGAAGGCTAGATCATTGCTTGACAAGCAAATTTGCAAGTTCATGGAGAGGATACACAAGCTCTACCTCAACATTCCCTTTATAGAAACATTAAAAGGTATGTATTCTTATGGCAAGGTCATTAAAGACATTTTATCTAATAAGAGAATTCTTGAAGAATTTGAGGAAGTTAAGATGATTAATGAGTGACCTATTACATCAACCATCGGAAGATGGAGGTGAAGAGAGAGGATCCGGGCACTTTTATCATTTTGGTTGATATAGAAAAAGATACACTTGAAGCATTGTGTGACCTTGGTGCAAGTGTATCACTTGCAGCATTGTGTGATCTTGGTGCAAGTGTAAATGTCATACATCTATATCTTTGTGAGACGTTGAACTTGGGAGCACCTAAACCGGTAAAATTGCTTCTCTATATGGCAGATAGATCGACGAAGTATCTTATTGGTATTATAGAAGATACGTCCATTAATATAGAGGAATTCATTCTTCCGGTTGACTTCGTTGTGCTTGATATTGAGGAGGATGAAAGGATCCCGTTTATCTTGGGAAGACCTTTCCTGACCACCATGGGAACTCTCATTAATGTCAAGAATGGAGTTCTATCCTTCAACGTTGATGAGGAGAGTGTTCAAAATGAACTCATCAAGTCCACCAAGATTTCCAAGCCTCATAGTATTGAAGAAGATGTGGAAAACTTGAAGATTGAAGTTGATTCAAATTTTAAGTTTGAGATACAAGTTTTGAAGAACCATTTACTATATAGGAGATCAAAGTTGTGAAGTTTGATGTTTACAAAGATGAAGGTGATCCTACACCACCATTCTCAAGAAGGCTAAAAAGAAAGTGCATTGCAAGCCAAAAAGAAGAATTTGGATTTACAAAGACTTGAAGAAATGGATCACCAAAAAAAATATCAATTGGAAAAATTCAATTGAGCTTGTTTCCACAAGTCTTGATCCGGGTTGAATAATGAAACGAAGATGGGTCGAGCATATGACCTTAAACAAGGGCGCTTAATAGGAGGCAAGTCATTGGTTTGATTTATTCTTATTTTTGTTTGAATAAAGTTTGTTTTGGTGTTATGCTTACAGATAAGGCAGGGAGTGAGAGATTTGAAGAAAATTGCCCAAGGAATGAAGGATCCAAAAGAAGAGATAAAATGTATTACCTCGAGTTAGGGTGTACACTTCCTTCGAGTTCACCTCAAGTTCTAAGGACTTACTTCGAGTTTCCGGTTCTAGAGTGCCACACGCTCGAGTTTTCAAAAACTCAGAGGAAGGCTACGGAATACCTACCTCAAGTCAAAGCTGCTAAAACACTCTTCTTATGTCTAAATCTCAAATGACTCAACCCGGCTTCCATCCTTCTACTTCCTTGCTAGTTTCAACCTAGGCTACTTACTACTTTTCTTCATCCTCCATCCATGTATTAATGTGCGATTAAAGAATTCAAGCTTGGAGATTGGTATCTTAATTCTTAAGATTGACCACATACGTCAAGGGAGACACCATACATTTTGTAAGTTTCTTTTTATCTCTCTTTTATATTTTGGAAAAACAACACAAAATAATACCAACTATTTAACATTCAACCGAAAATAATGCCAACTTTGAAAATTACTAGGAACAATACAAACTATCAACGTATTTACCAAAAATATGTCTTATTTTTTCGACAAAAATTCGAACTCCGGCGATGACGTGGCAACAAGAATCTTACATGCCATCAAGAAACAATTATATGATGTGAATTTTTTTTAATCAAGTTAATAACATTTAATATGTTAAAAATCTAAATTAAGTTTTTTTAATAATAGTTTTGTAACTTTTTTATACAAATTTTATTTTTGTAAAATATATTTTTTTATAAAAAGTTATTTTTGTAAAAAAAATAAAATTGTAAAAAGTTAAATTTAAAAAAAAAAAATTTTAGAAAATAAATTTGTAATTCTTATGACTTTCATAAAAACTTTTTTTAATTTTTATGTATTTTAACTAATTTTTAAATAAAAAAATCAAAATTTAAGCTATTTTTTGTATTAAAAATTAGTTAAAATATATGAAAATTTAAAAATTCCCCATTTATTTTAAATAATAATTTACCAATTTTTCTTTTTAAAAAAATATTTTTTACGACAAAAACTGTAAAACTTTTTTTAATAAAAATATAGTTACAAAATTATAATTTAAATATTATAATTAAAAAAAACTTAATTTGTTTTAGAAAGAATTTGGCCAAATATGTCTTTTTCTATTTCTATTAGGTTTGTGTACCCCTTTAGTTTTTA
>BSUD01000001.1:49683463-49926433 GCA_033239045.1 Fagopyrum esculentum | reverse complement strand
ATTATAAATTTTATCTCTATTTTCAAACTATAATGCCATACACAAATCCATCAAAATTATTTTGGTAAATTTTAGAAATTTAAATACATTTAACTTATATTGTGATTATTAGTAGAATTTAGACATAATCAACATTTTTTTTCTTCAAAAATATTATGTTTTTACTATAACCAAAATATGATTTTTTAAGAACATATAAAATTCTAAAATTTACCAAAATAAGTTTGATGAATTTTTACGAACACATTTTTTATTAATTGAAATAATATTAAAAACATCGAGACTGCTTTTGAAAGAGTAGAAATTTTTATTCGGTATCAAACATACAAATATAAGTGGACACCGTAATCGGTCATGAGTTGATGTTCAATGAATTTATTGTATACGATGGTGCATGTTTAAACTCCTACGTTTTTTTTATTTCATCTTTAATATGATAAATTTATAGTAAAAATCGGCAAATATTCAATATACACGCAACTTTGAATAAAACACAACAACTATTTTGATAATGAAGTTTTCATAAATATGTTTTAATTTTTTTTTTTTTTGACATCTAAAAAGAATTCCAAATTAAGTAAGAAATCAGGCATTTCGAGAGAGGGTAGTTGAATGAAATCAACCCTTTTGTTTTTCTACTTCTTTTCTTCTTTCTAATTTTTTCAACCCTCACCTCACTTGTCGCAGTCCGATTTATTGGCGTCTTCTCGAGGAGGACGATAGTTGATTTTCAAGTCGCTACTGCGAAGGAACTGAAACCCTAGAATCTGGCCATGGAGTCTACAGAAAATGGAATGGCAGGACGCTCTGGTGACGGCTCCAGGGGCGCAATAGGTAAGCCGACGAATCCGATGGTTACACCTCTTCTCACCGATCTCTACCAGTTCACCATGGCGTATGCCTACTGGAAGGCCGGCAAGCACAACGAGCGAGCAGTGTGAGTTTGTCCTGCACTCGTCTGATTTTCTTCCTCTATGGATGCTGTCGTTTCTCATTGGTCTGGAATATCTTGTTTAACTTCTAACTGACCTGTCTGCTCGCAGATTATTGTTATATTGGGTGATAGTTCACAGTATCTTTAATATGACGTTAAGGTTGTTGAATTTATTTTCGTTGTTTAATCGGCGACAGTGGAATTATCATTGAAGAGAGCGATGGTTTTGAATCATGTGAATTTTCTACTTGAGTCCCCAATTCGGAGTAAGAATGATGAGTTTATTGTGTCATAATTGACAGGTCCAGTTAATTTTTTGGTTTTTTGGCATTCTAATTGTCCTTTAGAGAAGAGTTGGAATAAAAGGACATATAATAAGCACATTGAAAGAAATAATCTCCTTGCTGATTGTTTGTGGGTGTGTAATAAGTGATTGATGGGCAGTTGAGCACCAGTTTGTGAGCAACATGTCCATTCGTTTATTTAAAGTCTCATGTTTCTTTTTTTGCTGATGCCCGTGCTCTCATATTCAGGTTTGATTTGTTTTTCCGAAAGAGCCCCTTTGGTGGTGAATATACAGTCTTTGCTGGTTTGGAAGAATGTATAAGATACATTGCAAATTTTAAGTTTACGGAGGAGGAAATTTTATATATTAGAGATGTTTTGGCTGATAACTGTGAGGTGAAGTATATTTTTCTTCCTTAAATGACGTGTAAATTCAACATTTACTAGATACATTTATATAGTACTAGGCCAGATGATGCTTGTATTTCAGTTGTGTTACTTCTGAAATTCTGAGAATTGATTCATTCCAACAACATTATAATTTATAAACATTGATTAAATGGATGTTCTTGTAAAAAGCATATCCGAACCTGTACTTTAATAAAACTGAATCTGGTGTAGACAGAGCACTAGCAAGATGAGTGTATTGGGATGTGGACTTGTGAAGGAAGTGATGTGATAAAATTTATTTGTTTGGTCACTTTTTAATAATGTTCAGCGCTAGGTGTCCCTCTTTACCCTTGCCATCTGCTCAAAATTTATTTGGCTTATGTCTTTGCTAGTATACAGGGTTACTGACTGAACTCTTGTGCGTTGATGTTAGGAGGGTTTTTTAAATTATCTTAGAGCAATGGACTGCTCGGATGTTGAAGTCTATGCTGTTCCTGAAGGGTCAGTTGTTTTCCCTCGAGTGCCACTCATAAGAGTGGAAGGTCCAATAGCAGTAAGTTATAAAAACTATTACTCCTCTTGATTTTTGAATATGAACCTGGATTTTTTCCTTAGCCTAATATGAGAAAGTTTCCATTTGCTATAATTCATCAATTAAGGTGTCTCAACTTCTAGAAACTACTCTTGTCAATCTTGTCAACTATTCATCGCTGGTGGCTACTAATGCTGCAAGGCACAGATTTGTTGCTGGAAAATCAAAACTGTTGCTTGAGTTTGGACTTCGACGAGCACAGGTGACATTTGATTTTTATTTTAATTTTTTTATGTAGCTTTATTTTGAACAATTGTTTTCTATGTTCACTTCTGAGGACTCATTGTTTTCATATTTATGCGCAGGGGCCTGATGGTGGAATAGGGGCATCAAAGTACTGTTACATTGGTGGTTTTGATGCAACTAGGTAACCTGAAGAAATATCTCTGACTTTTAATTTACTGTAATGCAATCATGTTTGGGTGTCAGAAGAGTCACGAAAAGAAGATTCAGCATTGACTGAGTAGCAAGAAAACAATTAATGACCATATGAATTAGTGCATTGGTCATAAATAATCATCAATTTCCTTCAGGTCATGATATAAATAGAGTGATAGGTATGCGACAATTTCAATAATAATAAATATTAGTATTGCACTTTATTACTCTATTTTATATAGTGAAATCAAATAATATGATGATGCTTTTAATATGTTCCAAATGAAAATATAGGAAAATAGCATATATACTAATATATATTTAGGGTTGGTTTAGCTTCCAATATTCCATTCTTTTATGTAGTATTGAGCTTTAAAATCTAACTATTTAGTATGGAGGTAAAATGTAATATGAAATAGTACTTACATGGTTTACAATTAAGCAAGTTATATGCATTGAAACAAACCTTATTCCTATATCATGTACTGAATTTTATTTTAGTAATAATTACTTTTGTTTGGCATGATTATATATTCGGTGAATCTTATTTACTATGGCATAAAAAAAATCAAGCTTTTCTAATAATTTACCAATAAGATAGGATCATGTAAACTCGTACAATATTCAGTTGTAGAAATAATTATAAAAGTAGGATATATCTATGTGAGATAATACGTGGGTCTGGTTGTCCATTTATAATGCCTTTTGTTGCATTACTTTTACATAATGCATAATAACTAAAAAGTATGTTTGCAAAGACACAAAATACAGTTAATCCTAATACACAAAAAAGGATCACCAATTCATCATCCCTATCCTCGTTTGGTTCCTCCTGGTATGAATATATGCTCAAAGTTCAAACTCTCATTGAGCCATGGTGGACGGGAAGATGCACCGCTACCGACAAATGCATGTGGGGATTTGAGTTTGTGTTAGTCGGTTCTTATTTTTAGTGCGGAAAATGGGTGTGTTTTTTGGCTTGTGGTTTGTTGTATGACTTGTTAGAGAAGTTGGCTGGTGACGGCATCTCCAATGGAGACATCAACGGAGTAAGGCGGAAACTCACCGTTGGTGTCATGGTTGATTGATGATGGGTTAAGGTTTGCAAATGTGGGAGAGAGAAGCAAGGAAGGGGTTTAAGGGAGAGAGAAGCGAATAAAGGGTTTTAGGGGAGAGAGAAGCAAAGAAAGGTTTTAGGGGAGAGAGAAGGGAAGAAAGAGTTTTAGGGGAGAGAGAGGACAATGGTGATGTGTGGGTTGTTATACGAGCTGAACCTAAGCTAAGGCCAATATTTGAAACAAGCCCGAAATCATGCTTACTCTTGGCTAGCGAGCCCATACAAAGCTCGTGCTAGGGCTCATTTAGGTTGTTTTTGACGAGCCGAGCTCAAGCTCGTTTGTGCTCGGGATCGTTTGGCCTCGTTTAAGCTCAAATTTAGGGTTTAATGCATCACAAGCTCGAATTTACCGATACTTCCGGTTTACTCATTAAATTTAAAACAATACAACATCTAAGTCACATAACAAAGTTCCATAATTTAGAAGCCAAGTGCGATTACAAGTCATATTTCGATGTTTGAATCAAATTACACATGCAACGTATACAAACATAAGAAAAGTTTCATTACATCCATAAAAATCAAGTTCAAAACAAAAACATGCAGCCTAACAAAATGAGCACCTTGGATCGTATGGTAAAATTGTGGTTGTATTCCATTCACTCTCACTTGTTCAACATGTCCAAGACTCCAAAGATTATATCTTGTCAAGTCACAAGTGAAGGGTCAAGCAACACAAGTAAGTTAGAACAAGGAAATAATTCTAGTCTTGTATTCATTAGTATGCACATGGAACAAGATATCCATTGCAGCACGCTCTAAAATTGCATTACATTATTAATGTGCATACACTTAACAAGATATCCATTGCAAGAGAAAAGAAAATCTCATAAGTACCTATGCAACTATAATAATATAAGTTCTTTCATGCTCATGCAAACATAAGTCGAACTTTCAATTTGATCATAATATTAAGTTGGATATAAGTCCACCAAAAGATTTTGGCCAACGGTATACATTCAGAGAAGTCCAAGGAATGAGTTATACCAATACATCGTGTTTGGTAAGACTTGGAATCGGAATGAGAATGATTTCATGAAATGGTTCATTCCAACTCTAGAGGAGTTGATTCCATAAATTACAGGTGGGTAATCCATTTCAACATAAACTCATTTCAACTTAAAACTACATTTATATATTTTCATTATATGTATATATATTTATACTTGCTTATTTAGTTTCAAAAAATAAAAATAATAATTTATCGTATATTTTTTTTTATTGTCCATCAATTAATTTGAATTATATTATTATTTTGTAGAAAAACATTATTTTGACAATTTTCTTAAAACTATAATACGAATATTTCATTCAAAATGTAATGTGACCAAAAAATGCTCGAAAACAATATAATGCTTCAATTAGAAAAAATATATTTGATAGAAAAAGTTAGAGAAA
This sequence comes from Fagopyrum esculentum, assembly GCA_033239045.1. NCBI lineage: Eukaryota > Viridiplantae > Streptophyta > Magnoliopsida > Caryophyllales > Polygonaceae > Fagopyrum > Fagopyrum esculentum. The sequence goes on along the minus strand of BSUD01000001.1, from coordinate 49,921,339 downwards.
ATTGGTGTAGGGAAGCCCTTTTTGTATCCATGATACAATCTAGGCCCCTTCAATTTTCTCCCTAAAAATAAAACTAAATTAAATTATAAAGAGGCTATTAATTGTGGGGCACTTTAATTAAAAAGATTCCCTCCCTTAATTAAGGAGGATAAATAACTATTAAAAATTAAAAAGATAAACTAAATTAAAAAGATAAGTTAATATTAATTGTGGGGACCACCCTCATTAAAAAGATTCTCTCCCTTATTTAATATGGTTGTTTTTTAATTAATAAGAAAAATGAGAGTGGTCCCCACAAATTCTGTACATAATTTTATGTACATAATTTCACAGGCAGATTATGTACATAATTTCGCACGCAGATTATGCACATAATTTCGCACGCAGGTTATGCTTATAATTTCGCACGCAGATTATGCACATAATTCCGCACGTAGATTTTGTACATAAAATTATGTAATTAATTTTAGTGCCAACAAATAAGAGAATCTTTGAAAAAAAATAAGCAATATTAATTAAGGGAGAGAATCTTTTTAAATTTAAAACTAATTCCTTAATTGTAGGGGACCACTCTCATTTTCCTTTTTTATTTTAAAAAATTAAGGTGGATAATTTTTTAATTTTGAATAATTGTAGGGGACCACTCTCATTTTTCTTTTTAATTTTAAAAGTATCTTAAATTTTTTTAGATTTTATCCTTTTTTCAAAATTACAAGGGGCCTAGTTAATACACATTAAAACATTAAAAGCCTACTTAATCTACATTTATACAATAAAAGCCTACTTACCCCTTTTACTCAAAAAGTTATATACCTATTTATTTGGGTTGATGATTGTTTATTCTTTAAGTTATTAGTTAGTTTTAACAACTTAGTCTTCATTTTTCTTAAATGTAGTTTAACAAATAACATATATTTACATTATAAACATTCCCACATATATCATCAAATATGATACGATTTCTCGTTTCATAACTCATATAAAAGAAAAAATGTGTCAAAAAATTTTCATTCCAACATTATACCAAAAGCCAAGTATCAGGAATGACTTAATTCCAATTCCTTATTCCATTTCGATTCCTGATTCCAATCCTATTCCTATAGTCATACCAAACGAGCCCTAATTGAAGAGTAACTGAGGGTTGATCCTGAAAATGCTTGGTTAAGTCTAGAACAAATGGTCTTCCCCTAGGCTCGTCAATTCACTAACCAAATTACATAAACAATGATTCTTAAAGGTATATTAGCCTATTCATAAATAGGCGAAAAAAAATGTTTATTGCTAATTAGTTTCTCCTTGAGCTGTATGCAAATGTATTTAATACAACTACACAACACTCGTAAATGACTCTCATTCGTGCTCGTTTCTATACTTGTACTATTCTAGATATTATTTCAATTCAGTTCACCTCCTTAACCAAGGCAACCAAGTACTGATCTGGAACCTTCTAGTGCAACCAGTTCAGAAAGAAACATATCCTAGAAGATAAAACACGTGAGTAAGATTAGAGAAATTACATGGGGAACGACAGTTCTGATGCATGCAGTACAAATGGAGGAATTGGAAGCGGACAACCAATTTAAAAAGTCCATATAGGAAGTCCATATAACAATTCAGAAAGTCCTGATTACCGGTTCAGAGATATATATGAGGGACTGAACTGAATCGGTGGAGCCTGCAAACTAGGGAATGAGGAATCGGAGGCTGAAATCGAGGAGACAACAATGAATTCATGAGACGAAGTAAAACGGATAAAAGCCTACTTAAATTTAGCTCTTACAATTTCTATTGTTTAAACTTTGAACATTATTTTAAAGAAAATAACATTCACTTTTGGTACCATATGACATACATAGAGATATATTACATTCATATAGGATTTAGCATAAATTAGATGTAATGTTGTGACATGAGTAATTTGTGCTGTGTATATCCAAATTTTGTGCCGATTAATTAGTGATATTGGCAATGATAATGTATGTATACACTTGTGAGTAAAACTAATTTAGTTAATATATGATTAATATGTAAAGAGATACTGGTAAAAAGTGTATGTGTAAGATTGACAACATAAATTTAGAGAAAATAAAAATAGTGGAATGTTTTGCTAAAATCTATATAGAAAATATATTGCGGTGGAGTATAAAAAGATAGTTTATATATCTTAATAAAAGTTTTTGTTATGAAAATGCTAGAAAAAATGACACGTGACGAAACACACGAGAACGACAAGTTGCAGCTTTCACCTTTTAGAACGTTGGTGTCTACTAATATAAATTAATTTCTATGTCATGTACTTAATTTATTATAATTATGAAGAATAGTAGGAATATATGTTTATGTAGAATAATATATTATAATAGTTATAACTTATATATTAATAATTAATTTTTTTATTTATTAAATTTTTTCTAATGATTATTAATAAGTATTTAATAAATTTATAATTGAATATAAAGAAACCTTGAAATATTATAATTAATAAGATATATTAGCTATATTGTGTGATGGGAAATAAATATGATTGATTAAAGTTGAGATATTTAAGGATAGGGTGACATGTATTATACGTGTGTTTTGACTTTAGTACATAATGTAGATAGAGATAGATATCTTTTCAAGCTCATGTTTGCACTCCGTGATCTCATTAACTTCTTAGTGCAGAAAATTTTGCCTTCCATGTGTGTACTGTTAAGTATGTACTATCAGTTCCAGGAGTACTTTTGTATTCTGCGAATGAGTGATTCAACAGCTTCTTAGAAAGTACAGATATTTCTGTTTTTCTATTCTCTTGGTGACGTTGAATTTTTTCATTCTTGCTTTGGCTTCATCTAAGTTCCCAGAAAATTTGTTAGTTTAATCTTGCAAAACTTATAAGTTCTTCCGTCAACCCCTGATAAATAGACCCTATTCCATGATGCAGCAATGTGGCAGCAGGGAGGTTGTTTGGAATACCGCTGAAAGGAACACATTCACATGCCTTTGTCAGCTCCTACATGGTATGTATCTCTGCTACTAATATAAGCTTCTTGTTTGCTTAGGAGGATTTTTGAGTCACTACGTTTCTTAGAAGCATTTTTCTAACATAAGGATTGCATAGGAGTGTATATCTACGGTTTTTTGCTGGGTGGTTCTTTTGTGCAACTTCTCTTACTTGCTGATGATATACAGAGTCCTGATGAGATTACTGAGAAATCGCTTCAACGTGCTGATGGCTCAACAATTTGTGATGATTTTTTCAGCTTAGTACAAAATTGGTTAAGAAAAATTCAGGTACTTCAACTTGGTCATATACGTTGCCTCTTTTGGCTCTATCATTTTGCTTACTTTTCTTGCATTCTCCCTAAGATGTATTCCTTTCAGTTGAGTTTCCATATGTTTAATTCTTGTAGAGTGCAAATTTTAATCTTCTTTTCCATTTATGCATTTCAGTTATCAAGTTCATTAAAGGGTGGCTTTGGTGAGACCAATCAGAGCGAGTTGGCTGCTTTTACCTCTTATGCCTTGGCATTTCCTAATAACTTTTTGGCCCTTGTAGACACATATGACGTAAGTATTTATTGCCACTTAACTTTTCAGATTCCGCTAAACATCGTAGTACCATGAGCAGCTTTAAAGCACAGTTTTTCGATACTTATTTTCTGTTACACCATGAATCATAATTGTTTATTTAGTATTGTATTTGGTATTTCTTCCTTTTTTGTGAGAAAAACCATGCATATTTTAGTTTTTGATGGAGAGTACCGAATAGCTATTTTCAAATCATTCTATATCCTTGTGTAGATACCTGATATATGTTAGAAAAATCAGAATGCACTTGGTCTATAGGTTCATTGCACTTGCTGGGTGTTGATAAGATACTTGTGTTGATGAAGTACTCTTTTTAGAAGTGCATTCTGATTGGTCTCACCAAAGCCACCCTTTTCCTTCCTTTTGACGATAGAGTTAAGCTGCCTTGGATCTTGTCAAATTCCTGATACTTTTTCACATGAACATGAATTTGTTATTTTAGTGCTTATTAATGCTTTTGGTTGAGGTAGTAGTTTAATTTTGAATCAAGCAACCAATTTTCCTTCCTTTTGACGATGTACATTGACACCAGTGACTTCTTTTATCCTATTCCCTAATCTTCACATAATAATTTATTTCGTTTTGTTTGCTGGAATTTTTTACTTTTAGGTATTGAGGAGTGGAATTCCAAACTTCTGCGCTGTTGCTCTGGCTCTTCATGAAATTGGGTATGGAATAGTCAAATTTGTTTAAAGTTTCAACTGTTCTTGTCTTTCTGTAAAAAGTTTTGACTTTCTAATTGAAGCTTCACTTTACTTCAATAGTGCTTCTCTTTAGTTACTATTTTGCTTTGCAAGGAAACTTGTGTACTTTATATCTGAATACTAAAAAATGAATTTGTAGATACTATGAAAGAAAATTTAGACAACTAAACTTGCTCAGCCAGGTAGAAGAAGTTGATCTCTTTGTTGCCAAAAGAAGTAGTTCATCAATCAGTGAAGAAGCACTATATGAGATTTACAAGTATTTCTGTACTTGTGAGACGATTCACGAAAGATTATTTATATCGTTTAAGTGGATACTTTTATAGGGAGGAACATCAAATTATTCTTCCAACGAGGCGGGTTAGTTTTGGTTAAAGCACATTATAGTTTACCCCTATTTCTGGAAGTGAATATTTTCGGGACTACCTAAAGTGGAAAAGGGGTAATAGTTTGAAATGGAGTATGTCATTAATCTTAATTGTAAGTCGCTGACTGATAGTTTAATTACGAGTTTCCATCTATGTGATGTAGGTATAAAGCAGCAGGGATTAGGCTGGACTCTGGGGATCTTGCATATTTGTCTTGTGAGGCTCGGAAATTCTTCCATACAGTTGAAAAAGAATTTGGAGTACCTGGTTTTGGAAAGATGGTTATCACTGCTAGCAATGACCTTAATGAGGAAACATTGGATCATCTAAACAAACAGGTGATAACTAAACACGTGTTTCTGTTTGGTTGCCTCGCATATGCTTGAAATGAGGCATGCATACTTCAGTTACTTCTTCAAATTGTTCTTTAATGATATCTTCCTCTTCAGTAATCTGCTCTACCCATGCTTGTCAATTCATGTTTGTTGTAACTTGTACTACTTGGGAGTTGTAGTCATAGAATACAATTATAGCTTTTTGAAACTACATTGCTTTATAAATACTTTTGTCAGATTTGATTATTTTCCAAGATGACATGAAAGCCTCAGTAGTTTTTTTTGTTACAAAATCTGACAGGGCCATGAGGTTGATGCATATGGAATTGGTACCTATTTAGTGACATGCTATGCTCAAGCTGCATTAGGCTGTGTTTACAAGCTGGTTGAGATAAATAGCCAACCCCGCATCAAGCTCTCAGAAGATGTTTCCAAGGTTTGATATATAATAAGGAAGTTATGTTATGATGTCTACAGTTGAGCATGAATGATGTGTGGCAAAATTTGTATAGGTATCGATTCCATGTAAAAAACGTTGCTTCAGATTATATGGAAAAGAAGGATATGGCCTAGTGGACTTGATGATCGGGGAAAATGAGCCACCTCCAAAGGTAGGAGATTCGCTAAGTATGTTATAAAATGACATGATATGTGTATAGGAAAATAAGTTTGACGTAGGGGTAACAGGTTGGTGAGCGGATCTTGTGTCGTCATCCATTTAACGAGTCGAAGAGAGCTTATGTGGTGCCACAATGTGTGGAGGAGCTGCTGAAGTGTTACTGGAGTGGGAGCCCAGGTAGAGGTTTGGAGAATGAATGAATCATATGAACATTGCCGGTCCCGTGTATTTGTAACGTGATTTGTATATGTGACAGACAAAGGTAGAGAGAAGTTGCCAGAGCTGAAAGACATAAGAGATCGGTGCATGAAGCAGGTAGAGCAGATGCGTCCTGATCATATGAGGAGATTGAATCCGACTCCGTACAAGGTACACTTACACTGTCCCCAATGGAAAATCGAATTAGTTACGGTGAAGTTAAGTTATTGAAAAAAACTTAACTTAGAAATGAATGAATCTCGACCATTAAATGCTTCCTCTCTCCAATTTTTTTAAATTATTTTCAATTACTTTTTCTTATCCTTGTATAGGTGAGTGTGAGTGCAAAGCTGTACGACTTCATCCACTTCCTGTGGTTAAACGAAGCACCCGTGGGAGAGTTGCAGTAAGGCATATAATTACTTGATGTACATTTTTATGTTCTGCTTTTTATCTCGGACCTCAAATATACTTATAGTTGTGTACCCAAAGCTTGCTTGGGTAGCAAAACAACTATTTATTTACAAACTTCACCCATAAATAAATCATTCCAGTCTTTGAAGTATTGCTCTAATCGGATTCTGCATTTCATATATATAAGAAATAACTTATGCTAACATCAACACAATTTCTCTTCATCTGTAAATTATGTGATTTGCTTATATTCGTGTAATTCCAACTATTCTGTAAGTTTTCTTTTGTACAAGATATGAACTCTATATTTGTAACTTTTTTCTTACTTTTCACAATTATTAATTTAAAACTGTTTGTTTGAAAACTGTTCTATGAGTGAGATAATTATAGGAGTCGAGACTCTCTACTATTATATGATAAACAATGAATGCATTATTTGTTTAAGTAGTTGATGTATAACTTTCCCCCCTAATACTATATCAACCAATTTCCACACAACGGAGATGAATTTATAGGATTGTCATTTGACGCAATTTTAAATTTTAAGCAAAGTTAAAAATATGTTGATATGTTCAAGCTGAGTTGTTGGCTATGATTGAACATGACTATGCAACGCTGTTCTTTCTAAAAAATTCGGTCAAGTAGGTTCTTTTTTATTGACTTTTATTTTGTATAACCTTCTAAGTTTTAGATTTTAATTGAATTACCACTATTACTCTATTAGAGCTATATTTACTAAATGAGATTATACTATGGATATACTTAGTAAAAAAATATTGCTAAAAGTCCTAGTTAGTGATATTGATCTTTTTTTTTTCCTTTACGAGAAGTAGTTTAAAAATCTAATGTAAATATATTATAGAATTATATTGAGAAAATTGGTGTAAAGGAGCCCTTTTTGTATCCATGATACAATCTAGGCCCTCTAATTTTCTTTCAAAAAATAAAACTAAATTAAATTATAAAGAGATTATTAATTGTGGGGACCACTCTAATTAAAAAGATTTTCTCCCTTGAGGATAAATAACTATTAAAAATTAAAAAGATAAACTAAATTAAAAAGATAATTGAATATTAATTGTGGGGACCACTCTCATTAAAAAGATTCTCCCTTAATTAATATGACTGTTTTTTAATTAAATAAGGAAAATGAGAGTGATTTCCACAAATTCTGTACATAATTTTATGTACATAATTTCGCACGCAGATTATTTACATAAATTCGCACGCAGATTATGTACATAAATTCGCACGCAGATTATGTACATAAATTCGCACGCAGATTATGTACATAAATTCGCACGCAGATTATGTACATAACTTCGCACGCAGATTATGTACATAAAATTATGTAATTAATTTTAATGGCAGCAAATAAGCGATTATTTAAAAAAAAAAGCAATGTTAATTAAGGGAGATAATCTTTTTATTTTTTAAAACTAATTCCTTAAATGTAGGGGACCACTCTTATTTTCCTTTTTTATTTAAAAAAATTAAGGGGAGAATCTTTTTAATTTTGAATAATTATAGGGACCACTCTCATTTTCCTTTTTAATTTTGAAAGTATCTTAAATTATTTTTGATTTTATCTTTTTCTCAAAATTACAAGGGCCTACTTTATCTACATTTTTTACAAAAGAGACTAGTTAATCTACATTAATGCATAATTAGCCTACTTTCCCTTTTATCTCAATTATATTTGATAGAATAGTTAATTTTGCTTCGTTGGAAGGATAGCTCCGGTTTCTAGTTATAATTGACCTTAATCTTTTGTAATAACAAGTTGTGTAACCGCGTCATCGGATTGCATGCGCTCAAGGTTAGTAAATATATATGCAAAGTAAACAAACAGAAATTAGACATTAGTTGTCATATTATATGTTGCTTCTTTTGTCATGCTTGGTGATATATTATTGTTGTTTCTTTGGCATTTGCCATGCTTGGTGATTTGTTAATGGTCTCTTTGAAAACCATTTACAACTATTAAACATTATACAGTAGACTATGAGTCATGACAATTTTCATTTAAAATGACAAGCATATATATCCGAAGAATAAGGCGACAAAACTACCAATTCAACATTTTGACTTCAATAACAAACACGAGAATAGGAACGTAACTTTGTCCCACTCAAATTTCGATTGAAGCTAAACTATAAGCTATGATGTAACCCTCTTACTATGAACAATAAAACGATACAAAACTGTAACTTGACCTCCCAACGGCGATGGTGCGAATTGACCCTTTGGTAAGTGTTCCTCACCATCGATTTCAATAAACCTCACCACCGGCTTCAATAGACCTGTACAAATCAGACAAGCTAAAAAATAAATGTGTCAATTGACCCTTTGGTACGTGTTCCTCACCACCGGTTTCAATAGACTTCACCACCGGCTTCCGTAGACCTGTACAACTCCGGATCCAGACGTGCGGAAAAATTAAATATAAAAATAAAAATTGTTGAACTATTTGGGTTGGGCTCGGACTACCTTGTCCGGGCCTCAATTGTTGCTCTTACACTTCTATGTTTGTTGATGGCTTTGCCGAAGGTGAACGAGCCTCATGCGCTGTGCTAGGTTCATGTGTCTTCTCATGATTTATTGGTTTAAGGTAGTTGGTATATCTAGGAGGATTGCATGCTTATCTGAAATACTTTGTGTATGTCTGTTTTTGGGCCAGAGAACTCAAGTCGTAAGCATGTACATAAACTTTGTTACTTTAGTGTAACTTGGTCCCAACAACGTGGTTATGCTATTTTCTCCTTTTTCTATGAATTTAGAATTTATCATTAATCAAAAAATAAAGAATACATTAAGCCCAAGTTTACACGTAATTTCACGAAAATTAGCATAATAGTAAATGTTGTACACAATAACAACATGTAATGCATTAGTATTCCTATACTTGTGCAATGATTTATAGCTTAGACCAAATAAGAACACCAATTCATGCACTAGTAGTTGTCACATGCACCAAGTCGTGCAATAATAGTTGTCATTTACCATCGGCGTAACTCATACCAGTGTATCAATGTCTCACAATTTTTCAAAACCGGTTAAATGTTAAGCTTTGTGATGACATGAATTATATACCATCATATTCATGCATATTACGAGTGTCTTACCTCAGTTTTACTCACATTTGATGAGGATTGTGTGCCTTTTGTCCATATTCATATATATTTCGAGAATAGAGGTCTACACACGTTATTTGTAAAATTGTAGGTAAAAAGGTGGAAATTTGGTGCGGAAATGAGCATGACATCATAAAATATCAGGAAGGGAGCTAAAATATAGGAGAATATATGAGAAAAGATCAGAAGATAGAAGACGGGGCTAAAAGATAAACAAGTGCAGAAGACAAAAATCAGATGATTACTTATTGAGATCGGACGATTTTCTTCATGATTGGGCCGATTTCTATCTTGGATAATCCGATTGGTTGTAGGATTGTAACCATAAGATCAAGTCTCATACCCTATAAAAAGGAGGATGTCTTACCACCATTCAGGATATCTCATCCATCCAGTACACAATCAATACACATCAAGAGCATTCAAGGAAGGAAGCATTAAAGGAAGTTTGGAAGTTTGAAGTCCAAGATCGAAGTTCTTGGAGTTTGTGAGTTTTGATTCATATTCTATCATCGTGAACATGAGTTTGAGTTTGAGTTTGTTTTTGAGTTTTTATTCGAGTTTTGAAGGATTGAATCATTGGTCAAACGTTTTTGGATTGGTTAAATTAAAGATTTAAAGTTTTCTCAAGTTCTTTATTTTCTTGATTTAATATCTTCTTTGATTTTCATAATGTGTATTCTTGGCTAAAACCCTTGTGATTCTAGGGTGATTGGTTGAAGATTGTGGTTGAGATGATGATAGAATGAACATCACATCGACATTGGATCCTGAGAGTTGAGTTTAACCATCGCAGAAAGGAAAAATCGGACTGTACTTGGTCAAAATCTGACGATTTCCTTTGATGAACAACCCGATTTTCTCTTTTGTCGTACCTACCTTGCTTTATCCTTAATCTTTGGTTAAAGACTGGCTAAACCCTAGCCTTGTTGAACCTTTCTGACCTATATCCGAGTGTAGGAAGAGACTTACCCGGTGATTCCCATCCTTGGTTGCCAACGATTACAAGATGTAGGTAATAGAGGATTCAAAATCCTCTATTAAGGTTGAGTGTGTCAAAGCCCTTACCTTTGTGAGTTAACTTGATTCCCTTGGGTTTGGTGTTTGGTTTGAGAATATTATCCTTTCCTTAGATCCTCTATCTTATCGAGACTCAACATCCTTTATTTAGAGCCTTTGGGTTTGGACATGGGTGGTGGAGACTTCACCGTACATCATTCCGTTTTAGAACACATACCTTGCAATCCCAACTCTGACCATAATCTTTAGAAGTCTTGAATCGAAAACCACAATCGGACATCTTGATCCTTAGAATCCGTTTTCCCAAATATTACACAAAGTCTTTGTCTTTTTTTTTTATCAATAGTTGCATACTTTTCTTGTTAGATTGCTTATTCTGAATTTGTTTTCAGCAAATCCCTGAGTTCGACCTTGGAATTCTTGCTTTTATTGCGATCGATCCGTACACTGTGGGTTCATTTATTTGCTTTTATTCTTGGTATAAGTTTAAAGCTTGCACACACCCTTTGGAGCGAACACTTTGCGATTAACGAGCTTTGCTCAATCGTGCTATATTTCTTGCACATCCGATTTGGTTTATTTTCTTTTAGGTCAAAATATTGTACGCCGTTTGATTACCGACTCAATTAATTTTATGACAATGTATTACACAATTACCTTATTAATATAATATTTTGTTAAATCTATGACGTTTATTAGATGATCATAAGACATATAAGTTCTTATTCATTATCATAAGAATGGGTCTCACTGGAACTGAGCTATATATATATATATATATATATATATATATATAGAGAGAGAGAGAGAGAGAGAGAGAGAGAGAGAGGCGGTTCCGGTGAGGAGGAGGCTTCTAGATAGGAATGAGGAGCGTTGTGGTGAGCCATCGGAAGAGTTCTAAATCAAGGGCTCTCACACAAGATATTATTAATGCATTTTGGTAATTACAATAAATCTAGGGAAAAAAAAGATCCTAAAAAAGAAAGAAGAAAACGTTCAAACCTCTCTCTCATATTTCTTCATCCCACATTCTTTTTTCTCCATCTCTCCGTTAACACACAAGCAAGTAAGCTTCATATTTGCTCAAATTTTCAACCAAATCAAAGATTGATTACATAAAAATGGTGAAATCAAAGAGAATACAAGACGATTCGAGTATCGTTTCATCGAATTTATACTCTCACAATTTAGGTTTCCATTCTTATGATTTAGGTTTCATTATGATTGATGTTTGTTTTCTAAATCAAATTTGTTTGAATCATTTTTGTCTTTGATAGGTTTGATTGAAAAAATACATGTAAACATATATGATGAGTTGATCTAATAGCTCAAATTGAACAATCTATATGCTCATTTTATTGTTCACGCAAATTGTTCGACAAAATGTCTCATAGAAAAATAGTCTATAATATTTACATGAACAATGACGTAAAAAAAGTCTGAACCCCAATGAATAAAAACAAGAACAATGACGTATAAAAATATGAACACCGATGATTTATTTATAACTTTTACACATACATAACATACTATGATCATCTTATAACGTTTTGTGATGAGTTTTTTTTTGTGGTATGGGTTGCCCAAGAACACACAATAAGTCCTTGGATTCAAGCATAATCTGTTAAGGAACGGCCAGTGAAGGTGCAATTACCCCAGTCTGCATCTATGTAAGCAAACAACTGCAGAGCAGAATTAGATGACAAAAATAAGCCGTGATTGGAAGTGCCCTTCAAATAACGAACTACTTGTAATGCAACCTGATAATGAGGCACGCGTGGCTCATGCATGAATTGGCTCAGCTGTTGAGTAACGCAAGAAATGTCTGGACGAGTCAAGTTAAGATAAAGCAAGCAACCAACTAATCGTCTATAGACTTCAGGATATGGAATGATATCTCCAACTGAGGGAGATAAATTCAGGCCTTTCGAAAAAGGGAAGGGAGAAGCTTTACAATTAACTAGCTTAGTATCCTGGAGTATATCAAGAATAAGCTTTCGCTGATTGAGTAAAATACGTTGAGAACAACGAGTTACCTCAATACCAAGGAAATATCGGACTTCACCCAACTCTTTGATCATGAAAGCAACATCTAAGGAATGTTTCAATGTTTGAATAAGAGACGGAGAGTCACCAGTAGTGAGCAAATCATCAACATAGGCCAAAACCACAGTAAGCGAGTCTTGTTTCTGCAGAACAAACATAGAATAGTCATGTTTGGATTGTTGAAAGCCAAAACTGATAAGGAACTTAGACAATTCAACGTTCCACTGACGAGATGCTTGTTTCAACCCATATAAGGAACGTTCAATTTACACACTTGACCCGGTGTGACATGAGAGTATCCCAGAGGGGGCTGTAAGTAGACCTCTTCATCTAGAAATCCATGTAGAAATGCGCTATTGATGTCAAGCTGGTGAATAGCCCAATAGAAGCAACAACCAAAAGAGTCCGAACAAAAGTGAACTTAGCAATGGGAGAAAAAGTATGTTTGTAGTCTTTTCCTTGAATTTGTTTGTATCCCTTAGCGACCAAACGAGCCTTGAAACGCTCTATAGTTCCATATGCCTTAAACTTGACTTTGTATACCCATGTAGATCCAATAATACTCTTTCCAAGATGAAGATTTACCAAATCACAAGTATCATTTTTCTCCAAGGCCTCGAGTTCTTAATTCATAACAATAATCCACTTTTCATCCTTGACTGCTTGATTATAGGTGGTAGGCTCAAAGATTGTCAAAGTGTGGAGAAGGGAAGCATTATACTCACGAGAGAACTCTGTGAGTTCAACGGCAAATGCAGAGGAGTAGTTTACTGAATTAGGAAGAGTAGGCCAAACGAAGTCATGAAAACGACTAAGAGGATGTTTAATCCTGGTGGATCTGCGAGGATTGGGATCAGGATTAGTAGAAGGAAATGAAGGTAGAGGTGAGGAAGTAGGAGTTGAATTAGGAGAAGTAATAATAGGTGGAATATCTGGAGAGACATTTGGAATAAGGACAAGTAAGGAACACAACTCAGTATCTGGATTATGGGCTGGATTGACCAAGGGAAGGGATTCCTGAACTGGAGAAACAGAAGAAGAATCACTCACTGTTTTCTTGAAAGGACATACCTGTTCATTGAAGATCACATCTCTACTAATAATCACCTTGTTAGCAGACAAATCAAAAAGCTTATAAGCCTTTTGTGCAGAAGGATATCCAAGAAAGATACATTTCTTGGCTTTAGGAGAAAATTTGTCTCTATGAGAATTATCAAAATGAGTATATCAAAGAGAACCAACGATTCTAAGATTTTCATACGATGGAGATTTATTCATGAGCATTTCATAAGGCGATTTCCAATAAAGAATAGGTGAAGGAAGTTTATTGATAATGTGGGTAGCTGTAAGAATACAATCACCCCAAAATGTGAATGGAAGATTAACATGCAACCTGATAGCTCTCGTAGTTTAAATTAGATGCATGTGCTTTCTCTCGACTCGGCCATTCTGTTGAGGATTCCGAGGTGCAAATCGTTGGTGTATGATACCTTTGCGATCAAAAAAGCTTGTGTAGTTTTGTTGAACAATCTTAGTTCCATTGTCACTACAGATGCACTTAATAGAGCAATCAAATTGCCTCTTTATAAGAGAACAAAATGCGACTAAGGTGGAGAAAACTTGGACTTTATATTGCAATAAATGCGTCCAAGTTGCTCTGCTGTAATCATCCACGATTGTAAAAAAAAATGTGCACCAAATATAGATGCCACATGATACAGCCCCCACAAATCAACATGAACCAAGTTAAATGGTTTAGAAGCATGAGAAACACTTCTTGAGTATGGCACTTTATGGTGTTTAGCAAGAACACAAATGTCACATGTATGTGAATCCTTACATGATGAAATATTAGAGAATATATGTTTCATTTTAGATATGGAAGCATGCCCTAACCTAGCATGTAAAACTTCTAAGCTAACATCAGCTTTATTACTAGAAATAGAGTTGATAGAAATATCACTACTATGACCTCCCTTAATCTTGTAAAGACCTTTATCCTCAATTCCTGTAGCATAAATCTTCTCATTCAAATGGTCCTAAAATATGCAACGACCAGCATAAAAAAGCCTTTATTCCATTTCCTTGAACCAATTTACTTATTGACAACAAATTATGCTTGAATCCAAGAACAAGCAACATATTGTGTAGAGTAATTTTGTTGTTTAGGATAACAGTGCCAACTGTATGTACCATCTTCATAGAACCATCAGGCAAACATACAGTAATACGCTTATCCACTGGTTTATATTCACTGAATAAAGACAAATTAGATACCATGTGGTTTGTAGCTCTAGTGTCTACGATCCACCATGTATTATGCTTTATTTGTTTGTGAGATCAACAGTATAAGATGAGAAAATACCTGCAAAGTTTCCAAAAGAAGAAGTTCCATCCATGATCTTCTTTCCCTTCATGACCTTAAGAACTTCCTGGCATACCAGATTCACCAATTCACTCTCTCCATTGGACAACTCATCAGAAATAGGGGTATCCATTTGAGTGCTTCCATTACTCATAATATTAGATGCCATCTTCTGTCCTTCTTTTTCATTCAGTTCTTTGAACCAATCAGGATATCCATGGAGCCTAAAAAACAGTTGTCCGTGAGATGACTAGGTTTGTGGAAATGATCCCAATATCTATTAGCTTTATCCTTTTTGTATTCTTTCTTAGGTTGGGAGTTTGAAGTTTGAGTTGTCTGCTTATAGAAAGAATTGGAATTTTGTTTATAAGAAGAGCCTGAATTTTGTTTGTGTCGATTGACAGCCAAAGAGCTCGCTTCCTGACCTGCATTCATAGTTCTTGTAATCAACCTCTGTGTTTCAACTTGGTGAATAAGATAGAATGCTTTGTTAACCGAAGGCATTGGTTCCATTGACAAGATCTGACTCCTAACACCTTCAGAAGCTTCATTCTATCCCATGAGAAATTGCATAAGTCTATTTTGAGAGTTGATCTCTTCAATTTTCTTAGGCAAATCACATGAGCAAGCAACGAGAATTCCACAACTGCACTCAGGAAAACCTTCAAGATCCTGTAGTTCATCCCATACTCTTTCATCTTAGTGTAATACTCAAAAACAGGCATATTGCCTTGAATCAGACTACAAAGACTTCGTTTCAACTAAAAAAAAAAAAATCAGAGGACCATTGGTTTGGCCAAAGCGTTCAGTAATTTCTCCCCAAAGTTGTCTAGCAGAATTCACATACATAAAACCTTCAGCGATTTTCCCATCCATGGAGTGAATCAGCCAACATCTCACCATAAAATCACATCTAATCCATTTGTTGAGATTATCTTCAGTTCTAGGTTTTACACAAGTTCCATCGATGAAACCTTGTTTATTCTTAGCACCTAAGGCCATTTTCACAATTCCACTCTAGTTCAGAAATTTTAAACCATCAAAGCGAGTTGATACTAGTTGCGAACCTAGATTGTCCGAATTTGACATAAAGAGTGGATCACTGGATGCAGAACCTTGCACGGAATCAATTGTATGCTGTCGAACTTTAGAATCGGGATCGCCTTCCATGGTTAGGTCTGATGTGGTGGTTGTTCGCCCGAAAACGTGCGTGTAAATAAGTTTTAAATTTATAAAACTAGAATAAAAGCAAGCGAACCCGCAGTGTACAGATCGGCGTAGATTAGCAAGTATTCTAGTGTATCGATCACAGGGAGATGGTGAGACAAAATCACTTTCAAGTAATCGAGCAAGTAAAGTATAAAACTCTGCAAATATTGGGAAAAACAGCAACCCTAAAGATCCAGGTGTCAAATTATGGCAATCGATTCAAGACATACTAAGGTAAGGTATGCTAAGGTAAGGTAATGTACGGTGAAGTTCCAAAACCTTATATGTCTAACCAAAAGAACTCTCTATAAAGGTTGTTGAGGCTGCAGTATAGAAAGGATCTAAGGACTAGAATTGATCTCAAATACCCAAACTTGTAACCCAAAGATCAAGATAAACTCAAACGGTTAAGGTTGTGACACTCGAAACCGAAATAGAGGATGTTGAGTCTCACTACTACCTAGAAAAGACAAGCCAAAGCTAGGTTAAAGCTAATCTTTAACTTTGGACTAAAGTAAAAGCAAAGTTCGTAAACTGAGGTAAATCACGGGTAGATCTTGAGAACCACGGCCGTGGAAACCTAAGAACATGCCGTGATTTAGGGTGTCGACGATATTTCTCTAACTCTCAGGGTCCAATCAAATTACGAACGATCTATCATCATCTAAGCCACAACTATCAACCCTTCACCTTAGAATTGCTAAAGGGTGTTAGCCAATAACCATCATCATGATATCAATATTCAATTTAAGAAGAATGAAAGATGAAAACCCTCGAATACTTAATAAAACTTCGAAACCAATTCTCAAATCCGAAACACAAGAAGCAATGTTAATGGATTCAGATTATATAACACAAAACCTCACAATGATCTAAGGAAAATACGAAGAACGGGATATCAATCCGTCTACAGTATAAAAACCTAAGAAAAGGCTAAACCTTCGCTGTGAGCAATCTCCAATCTTCAATAATCCGGCGTTTCTGCGACTCTCGGCGATCTCAAATCAACCCTAGGCAAGAGTGCTCAAAACAAGGGTAAGCGGCCGTAAGCGTCCGTAAGCAACCGTCCTCGAAACTCTCTTTTCCGACCTTTTTATAAGACGAGAAAGAATAGCCGTCAAGGCCCAATACGTAAATGACGTGGCAATTAATGACACGTCAAAAGATCGCCTAAATCACGGTCTCATGACTTTCCATGACCGTGGTTTAGAGCGTGGAAAAGGATTACGGTGTCTTGTGACTTCCACGACCGTAATTTAGGCCGTGTAACCTACTGGAGTGCTCCACGCTCATGATGCCAGGATCCACGGCCGTGGTTTAGAGCGTGGACTTCTCTACGGCTGTAATTCAGGGCGTGGAAGTGTATATTTCTTGTAGTTTCCTTTGTGTCGTGACATTCTTCATCCTAACTCCTTCCTTAGCTTCCTTGATGTGTCTCCTAATCCTCGAACATGATCGATCACTCCCTTTTCTCTCTCAATTGTTCCGATTTAGCTCCTATTCACCTATAATCAACACAAAACTAGTGTAGACTTCCATATCGACAAAATAGATGAACAAGCGAGTATTTGCTTCTAAAATTTATCCATGTACACAATAATGAGGGAAAAACAACCAAAATAAGTGCCTAAGAGATCGCAATATTTCATGCTAACAAAATACCCCATACTTGTCACTTGCTTATCCTCAAGCAAGGTTTTTAAAAGCTTAGAATACAAGTTAGAATGAAATATGCATGCAAACTCAAAACAAAACCATCCTTTAGGTAAATGTGCTTCTAGTCAATAGATCATCCTCTGACCTTGCTTCATTCATTCTTGAAAACGCTCACATACATAAACCAAAGAATGTAAAGTAGAGAAACATCATAAATCGCTTAAACTTCAAGACAAACATCATAACCTTCAAGTATTGTCAAAATCAAGCATGTGAAACTTCAATTCAGATCACCAAGTCAAATAACATTCTTTTGATCTTAAGGACTTTCAAGTAAGGTCTAGAATGCGGAAGGGAGGGAAACTTATAAGGGATGTGGTGCATGAATCCGGGAAAATGAATAACCCAACTCTTTTTCTTTTTACTTTGAATTGCAACACCATCAACTTAGAGCTTTGCTCTCTTCTTTTTCACGTTATTTTTTGACTTTAATTTTGGAAATATGGACAGAGGTGCACAAAAACAGAAGCCTAGGAGATTGACGTTTCTCAATTTCGAGATGCCTCAAACCCTTGACGCACATACCATAATTCGTTAGGAATATCGCTCAATCCGTCTTTGGCAAGACACAAACACCCGGCTATGTGAATGGTGCCGAGTTACTCATCGTCATGATTGACTTCCCCAAACCTATTAATTCTATTCTTTGAATGCAAAATTTTGCTTTCATGGCCCTCCCACATCAAACATGCCAAATATCAACTCCTCCAAATTCCCGGATAGGTAAGGGAGACAATTACTTTTATTGAGGGGCTAAGTGATCAAAGAAAGAAGTAAGAAAATCGAATTGCCTTAATCATTTCATAAAGAAGTATAAGAACTGATCATGTGATTTCAACCTTAATTTCTCAATATGATTTAGATCAAACTTTCACATTATGAAATTTGCAAGAAAGGATAAACGACACATTCAATTTCTTTTCAATTCATTATTCCGTTTAAGCATATAATTGTCATCAAAAACTCATTCCACAAGTGAAAACTATCATAGAAGTCATCTCTAATCTTAGAAGCACAAGAACTTTTTCAAAATTTTTCAAAATTATCAAATTTTTATGGGTTTTTCAAACTTTTTCATGCAATGCAATAATGAAACGTGTGACTATGGAAATGAAACATGCATAGTGTTATGGATAGAAGCAAGCAAATGTAGTAGAGTTATTACACATAATAGTCACACCCCACCCCATACTTAGAACATACATTGTCCTCAATGTTCGAAAAGAAATAATGAAAATAAAGAAAAAGAAAAATGAACTCACTAGACGGTGGTGGGGCGGCTGAAACTGTCAATCAACAAAGCTCGTCACTGCGGATGAGGTGGTGGTGGAAATGGACGGAAGTCATGGCTATAGTACCGCCCGAACTACTGGCGGTAGATATCACTCATCATCTCATCATGCTCCCGGCTCTGTGTCTCCTGCGTCTCCCGGTGGATCTCCAAGTCACCAACTCGCCTAGAAAGGCTGGTAGTCCACTTCGGTAGCTGCTGGTACCAAGCTGGTGGCTGATCGTACCATGCCGGTGCGTCCTGTGGAGTCGGTGCTGCTGGTGCTGCTGGTGCCTGATCATACCAAGGAGGCGGAGCTCCCATCCATGAAGGCTGCGTTCCATACCAAGCGGGAAGAGCGTCCATCCAGGTCGGCCTCTCACTCACGCTAGCACGGCGAGAGGAAGAGGCTCCAAAAGGTCCGGTGGATCGTGGTGAACGTCTAGGAGGGTCATGTAATATCCGGAATTTTTATTCCATTTAATTCCAAATCAAATCGGACTTCGAGCCCTTAACGGTTTCCCATTCTATCTAGTATTTCTTTCTTCACAAATTTTATCATTTTATGTAGAATTTAATTCACATAAAATGATAGAATTATATCAAACTCTAATTCTTATAATTATTTATCATTTTATGTAGAATTTAATTCACATAAAATGATAGAATTATATCAAACCCTAATTCTTATAATTATTTATTATTTTATGTAGAATTTAATTCACATAAAATGATAGAATTACTTCAAACCTTAATTCTTATAATTAATTCTTAACGACGACTTGAGACGAGACTATGACAAGACGAGATCATGACAAGGCTGAGACGAGATCATGACAAGGCTGAGACGAGATCTTGACAAGGCTGAGACGAGACCATGACACGTTTTGAGAAGGCTGTGACAAGGCCAGGACAACCTCATTCACTCTTTCAGCCCACTTTTTGCTACTTAGTTTCAGCCCAGTTTTTTAGACCCTTTGCTCCAGCCCAGAATTGTCCTTGCTTGTGTGCTGGCCCAGCGGCACTTCGATCCCTGCAAGAAGAAGAAGAGCAGCGGCCTTCACTCTCCCTCTTAACTCCATGTAACGACTTCTGAGTAGGATCTTCACGTCGCAGCAACCCCTTTCCCCTTGCAAGCAGCCCACGTTCTGTACTCTTCCTTCTAAAGCAACGCTAGATTTACGTACAATCCCTTGCCTTCCCTTCTGTATTCGGTTACACCCAACATCTCCCATCCTCCTCGCCTTACATTCTTCAGAAGAGCCATCTCTCTCACACAGCAGAACCAGACGTCCCCTTGGTGCAGCCCACGCAGCAGACGTTGCTTTCCCTTCTGTAGTGAGGTTGGCACGCACAACAACAACGAGGCCTTGATCCAACCAGACGAAGCTTTCCCTTGTATTGACAGAAGGGAACTAAAACCAGCGCCAGATCTAGGTGAGTTCTCATCCCTCCTTTGCCTCATTTCTTTTCAACCGAACAATGTTTTTGATGAACGGATGTAGTGATGCCCTATGGCCTTTGACAACCTCATCTGAACCTCAGACCCTCCCAGACGTAGCAAAACTCTAACAACCTGTTGATAACATCCCTAGTAGTCTTCTTGCATCATTGTTGAGTAAGTTCCCCATTCTTTTTCCTTACTGTTATGTTATATAGAAGAGAGGGAATTAGTTAGTAGATCCTTTGATTTTATGGATGATGAGCTAGGATGTATAGCAATTGTTGATGCTTATGAGGGTTGAGTCTTGAGGTGTGTAGGTAGAGAGTAACTGCTGAATTGTGCTAACAGAAATGGTAGAAACAAGGGCTGCTGTAAATAATTTTTGTTTTCTTCAGTTTGGAAGTGGGAAACTGTCAATCTTGTACATCAATGTTAAGGAGTTATATTGAAGATCCACCGTTGAATTTTTGATAGGTCGTAGATGGATATATGTAGTTTACTGTGTCAAAATTTGAGAACAAATGAACGGTCGGATTAAAAGTTATAAGGTTCCAAATTAGAGTAGTTGAGCTATTTTTCCAGCAGTGAATTTTGGCTAAGTATAGAAAATTTTAAGTGTTGCGACCAACTTTAGAAATTTTTGTAGAAGTGATGGTTGAACAGTTTTAAGAAATTCTTGCTCCTATGAGTAGATTGGATATCATAGATGATCCAGAGAATTATTTCGGAATTTTTATAAGTTTATTCGAATTTCATATTTGAAGCCGAAGTTGGACCTTAACGATCTTTCGGAAAATGGGAAAATGGGTAAATTGCCAGTTCGTAACCAAACTCATCTTTAAGAGTTATAATATGACTTTTTAGTCTCAAATAAGAGTTTAGGCATGAATTATGAAATTTTTGTAAGTTTCGGGAGCAAGGGTAAAATAGTCATTTTACCATAAATTTGTATTGTATTAAATTTTGTTCTAATAGGATCTACTATCTTAGAAGTCTTAGACTTCTAATTACCTAGACAGTGTGCTGACACACTTGCCTCATTTGACAGGCTACTGAATTCCTACAGTTACCGATTGAGTTGTGATTAAGAGAGTCGAGATTTGATTCTGGTAAGTCCACGGACTTACTTAGCTGGCTTCTTGTATGAGTGTAATGTGTATGAGTGGTGTTTGTTAGTTATAATAAATAACGAAACCGGATTAGGCCGACTTTATTATTTACGTAATTGACCCAAGTGTATGATAACGGGTCGTGACATCATTTGCCTAGCTCTTGCGAGAGTCTAGGAGGTTCCCTGCGACCAGCCCAGTCAGGTAGACTGTTAGATGCATTAGTACCATTCTGCGTTGGTAAACGGGGACAGGGGCGAGGTTTGGAAATCCCTCGTGTTACAAAATAAGTATCATTAGTAATAACCTATCACCTAATTAAAGATAATCAAAGGATTGAGTGTTGCATGTTGATTGTGTATGTTGTGTGTTTGTGCTTTTACCTTTATACTTATGTATAGAATGTTAGCTAACGGTTTTATACCGCTTCTAGATGCCTTGCAAGTTAAGATAGTTGTAGAGAGATTCGGAGGAAATGGTCAGCCGGGTCCACGTACTCATTTAGTTGGGGACGGGGATGTCTTCTGTTCTTCATATGCGTCGTTTTAGTATCTTTCCTTGTAAGGCTGATACATATTCTCCATGTATATATTGTTTACAATTTTCAAATGTTTTAAATACTTTTGTGTCTTTTTGTAAGATCCAAGTAAAATTGTTGTCAAACTATGGTCGGGACCCATTGTGAGGTCCTAACCAGTAGCTCCCCGAGTTCTCAGAATTTGGGGTGTTACAGGTCAGGGAAGTGTGCCGAATGATCCAGAAAAGTGCCAAAGTCCTACTCATCACCTCCTCCCTCAAAACCATCACCTCCTCCTACCTCCTCCTCAACATCTGCAGCCGGAACTTCATCGGGTACATAAGGAGGTGCCACTAGCCTATTCGCATGCATAGCAGCAAAAGTCTGCTTCCAGTTATGGTGTCCGGCCATAATGGAATACTCAGGGAGCCACGGGATGCCTCTACCTCCTCTCTCTTCCCAAGGCATACCGGCGATAGGTGGATTGCGGTGCCTAGGGAAGATGATACTCTCGTCATCAGGCTATTGAGACCCAAAGGTCTCGCTGCTATCCTAGTGCAGGCAAAAAAGTCTATCCATAGCTGCGTGGCAATGTGTGTAACCATACCACCATATCCTATGTTACCGACTCTCTTGTTCTTGAGCTTGCTCATGGTGGAGGCTAGGAGGGTAGCATAATCAGCAGGTCTACCATGAAGCATAGAATAGAGGAGGAAAAGCTCGTTAGTCTTGATCTTCTGAGGGGTTTCGGTCCTAGGGAAAAGGCATTTGGAAAGGACTCTATGGGCTATCTTCAAGGCTAATTGATAGATGAGCTTAGCCTTGGTGTCGGCCGGTTGCCAACGGTCCTCACTAGAATATACCATTGCTATGTCCTCCCAAAAATCCTTAGTGTATACACTGCTAGGAAAACGACCATTGGAGGTCACTTGGAACCCAAAGAAGGCTCCAAACTGCAAGATTGAGAACTCATAGTTCTCCTCCATCAACCTAAAAGAAACCGTCCTATCCGTGGCGTTATGCTCAAAGGAAGTGACGAACTCCCTAGTAATCTCCTCATATGCATCTTCTCTAATAGCGGAGAAGACAATCAAACCGGCTCTATCTAAAAGCCATGTCAAGTCGTTCACTACATTCAGCGGTTCTAGCTCCTCAAGCACTAAGTATCGCAGTCCTATGACCGCTCTCTTCTCGATCCTTTCTAAGGCATCGAGGTAATCCTCATGAATTGTTGGAATTCTAGGAGGTGGGGGTGATGGTGGCTCATTAGGGGGGTTTTGGGAGGAAGAGGAAGTGTCACCTTTCCTCTTCTTGTTCCTAGTCGACTTCCTCCTAAACAAATCCATTGCAGAAGGAAAATCACGATCTGTTCTACAGAAACCACGGTCGTGGAACCTACAGGGACCGTGGCTTGGTTCTGTTTTGCTCAAATCTCAACCAAATCACACCAAATTCAGCAGACACAGTCCTAGACTAATTCCAATCCAATTCCAATCAGTTATCCTAAAAAATCTCGCAAGAATTGAGCCGAATCGACAAAGTAAAGAAAGAGAAGAAAAACCTAGGTTTTGGATTCTTAAAATCCAAATTCCGTCTTTTGTAGGGATTGTTCGCTTGAATTGTTGATTGGATCTTGTAGATAATCTAATTTGCTTCACATTAGGCTCAAGAATCGCTCGAATCGGACTCCGAACGAAGATTTGAGAGAGGGGGAACGGTTTCGGCGTTCCGGTCGTGGAAATGGGGCGTGGAATGGAAGTTTTGTGTTGTTTTTGTGAAGGAGGGTGGTTTATATAGTGACCGTAAAAATTTTTGAAAATCACGGTCACTCGGGGTGTTCCACGGCCGTGGGTTTGTACGGAACCGTGGTTTTGGTGAATTTTCTCAAATTTTGGAAAATTACGGTCTCATGGCTTTCCACAACCGTGGTTTAGGGCGTGGAACTCTCTGTAATGTGCCAAAATTCAAGTTTCGTCAATTCCTTCTAACCTTTTCTCCTTCCATTGCCTATTCCATTGTTCCTACATCCAAAAACACGACATACCGGGAGGTATCGAGGGCAAAACAAAGCAAAAACGACTAAACTAATCTATTCTAAGAATGAAAAACAAAAGCATAAGTGCAATACCTTGGGTTGCCTCCCAAGAAGCGCTTGTTTAAGGTCCGTAGCTAGACCGTACCTGCATCTATTCGAGTGTGGTGGGTGCAAACTCCTCAGCTTGGAGTTCCGGTGTATACTTCTTAAGTTGTTGACCGTTCACCTTGAAACAAGGATGCGAACCCGCAGTGTACGGGTCAATCGTAGTAAAAGCAAGAATTCCGGGGTGTCGATCTCAGGGACTTAGGTGAAACAAAGCAAGTAGAAGTTGTCAATATTACAACTAACCACAAAAGCGATTAAAGCAATCAAAGGTGATAATATAGTCAATTAAAGGAAAATGCAATTCTAGGGATTAAAGCATCTAGTTGTGGTTCCAACTCACGATATAAAGATAAGCGGACAAAGCTGAGATTTTGCAAAGGGAAGGTGTTACTAAAGTGGAATAGATCACCGGGTAAGTCTCACTACTCACAATCCCAAGCCAAATAACCTATTACCGGGTAAGTCTCAAGGTACTAAGGAAATGAACTATAATCTCAAACCAACACACCAACTAAAGGAATAGAATCAACTTTTACCGGGTAAGTCTCATCCTAAGCATGCATTGAACCAGGAAAGGTGTAATAAGAATAGGATTTGACAAACTCTAACACTTAACTCTCAGTTTCGGATCAGAAAAGGTCACCTCGGTCAGTCAAGTTCCACCCCGGCCGAGATGTTCATCGACTGAACAAGATGTTCTAGGGTTAAGGATAAAGACTCGAGCTTTCAGGGTCCTACTGGGATTTAAGATTATTCTATCATTGTTTTTCCCACAACCTTCAGCCAATCACCCTAGAATCACACAAAGAAATTAGCCACTCATCATCATGAAAGCGATAATCAAATATAGGGGAAGAGAATGAATATTTGAACACAAAAACCTTAAGAACAAGGCTTCAATAACTGAATCAAATATCACAAATAAGTGTTCTTTGGATCACAAATCCAACAAGACAATCAACAAAAAGGGAATCTAAGAAAGTCTTACAAAACCCTTCACAAAAGATATAAAAGCTATCAACTTCCTTCCTTCAATCTTCCTTCAACCTTCGAAAAATCCTTCCTAACTGCAGCTTCTTCAATCCCCAGCTGTTATGATGGTAGCGGGTTGCTGAATTTGTAGGAAATCCAGCCCTTTATATAGGAATATCACCCTCCAAAGATAAAATATTTTGAAAAGATATTTTTCTAATAAAATATATCCATATCTCATAAATATATCCCTAAAATATATGATCTTCCTTCCAGAAATCCAGCCCAAAAATATAAGATCTCTCCTTCCAAAAATAAAAGATCTCAGGCAAGAATAAAATATATCTCGCCGCGTCCAAGGTGTTCGCCTCGGTC
Source organism: Fagopyrum esculentum (assembly GCA_033239045.1). Classification (NCBI taxonomy): domain Eukaryota; kingdom Viridiplantae; phylum Streptophyta; class Magnoliopsida; order Caryophyllales; family Polygonaceae; genus Fagopyrum; species Fagopyrum esculentum. The sequence goes on along the minus strand of BSUD01000001.1, from coordinate 49,895,811 downwards.
GGGACGCTCCTCTAGATCACCTCGGTCGAGATGGTACTGTAGGTGACCGAGGTGATTCTCAACTGAAAGTGAAATCTCTCAAATCTGGGCCAAAGTGAATCTTTAATCCATTTCCATGCTTCCTGAATTTTTCCTTAAGCTCCTGAATGTAGCTCCTATGACTCCTTAGCTCCTTTAGCTTCATTTTGATGCAAAACGTGCTATTTTACCTACGATTACAACGAAACTTGGTGTAGACCTCGATTCCCGAAAAGGTAGATGAAATGACAATATAATCACATAATATACATCCAAACATGCAGATTATTGAAGATAAAACGTCTAAACAAGTCCCAAAATATAGACTATAATTCATGCTATCAAAATACACCATACTTGTCCCTTGCTTGTCCCCAAGCAAGTTCGAAATTTAAAATACAAGATAGAATGGATTATAAGTCATAAAGATCAATGAAAAGTATTTCAAAATATTTTAATGGTGTGCTCCACTCATAGATCACTCTAAGAGAATGCTTCATGGAGTTTAAAATCAAAACATGCTCAAAACATTTTATAAATATAAGAAAGTTGTTCATCTTTGCATAAAATCATAGAATGTATAATAAATCATAATTATCGAAATTAATCATGTATAATCCAGTTTAAACCACCAAGTCAATCAACAAGCTCGAGGTCTCAAGGGCTTCCAAAAGAAGGTCAAGAAACGTGTGAGGGTGGGATGTATATAGGGAATGTGGTGCTAGAATCCGGGAAAAGGGATCATTACTTCACTTCCTTTTGAACTTCAACATCTTCCACCATTAAGCTTTGCTTATTTACTTTTTTTACTTTTTGGGATGCATGGACAGAGGTGCACAATAACCGAAGCCTAGGAGATTATCAATCATCAATTTCTCGAGATGCCTCAAACCCTTGATGCACATACCATGACCCGTTAGGAATATCGCTCAATCTGACTTTGGCAAGACACAAACACGCAGCTATGTGAATGGTGCCGAGTTACTCATCATCATGATTGCTTCCCCAAACCTATTTGTTTCTTTCTAACTTTCAGCCAACATCTCAACTTTTCTTTCACTTGGTCCTCATGTTCTTGCTTCCAAATTCCCGGATAGGTAAAGGGAGGCAAATATGTATATGAGGGGCTAAGCATGATCAAGAAGAAGAAGAGAAGAGAATGAATTGCCTTGATCTTTACAGGAAGAAAGTGAGAGAACTCATCATGTGGTGTCAACCTTCAAATTCAACATAATTTGGATAAAAACAAAGTATTAAACATGCCAAAATTTCAAACAAAGCATTTAGCAACTTAAACATATCATAAAACCTTTCAAACATATAAAGATTTCAAAACCACCCAGCAAACAAAATCATCACTGAGGTCATATCCAGATAAGAAGCACAAAAATCGTTTCGAAAACTGTCTCAGTTAAGCCACCTCGGTCGAGATGTTCTAAGTCAACCGAGGTGAAGTACCTCGATTGGTCAGAATCACTTCGGTCGAGGTCAATAAAAATATCCTTGTTTTTTTTTCAAACCAGTTTTTGACGTTTTTCTCAATCAATTAACCTGTATGCATGCATGTAATCTAAGATAAGCACATAGAGCATAAAGAAGACAATAATATCCAAATAGAGTCATACAAGCATACACACAATGTCAAATAATACATCCAATTACCCCATACTTGGGACACATTGTCCCAATGGGTTAAAATAAGTTTAAAGAAACAGAGTACTCACCGAACAATGTTGAGCTGTATAATAAATAAATAAACAAATCCTGTAAGCTCTAATCCCAATCCGGTGGTGGTGGTGGTGGCACGTACGGGTACTGAGAGGGGTCAAATGGGTAGCCCATGATACGCTGAAACTGAATCTCAGCCATCTTGTGCTGGTAGTGCCGACTCTCCCGCATCTCTCTCATCTCTAGGGATAAGGCGGCGTATGAATCTATCATCTGGTCCATCAGATCATCAATCCGGCGGTGAGCAACTAGATCCCTCTACCCGTACCCTACACCTGGCAGGACGTGCTGGTGCTGTAGCTGGCTCCTCCTTTGTCTCCTCGTCGTCTAGATCGACGACTGGTATGCTGGTACCAGCTGCATCTATACCTGTCTCCATGACAGTACCGCCATCATCATCCTCATCCTCCTGCTCATCAACCTCATCATCCTCATCCTGCCCCTGAGTTGCTGCTGCTGCGTCTCTCGCGTTCTCCATAAGAGGAATCCACGCGGTGTACCAGTACTGAGGGTCGAACACTGTAGACTGAGATGACCATCTAATACCCTGAGGTGTAGTCTGCTCCCAGGGCATCGCCACATATGGCGTAGTAAGTCCGCGAGGAACCAAGATCCTCCTAGTGATCATCTCCTGCAGCCCGAGCGGCTTGGCAGCCGCCACCATAGTACAAGTACTCAAGTCTAAGTTCATGTAACTCGCAATATGAGTCACTATACCTCCGCAGCAGATATCTCCTTTTGCCTTCGCCTTTATCTTGTGCAGATCCTCCGCCAGCATCATTCCAAAGTCCGGAACTCCTCCGGTCACCATACAGTATAGACTCAGCAGCTCCCCCTGTCTAATCTTTTGGGGCGTCTCAATACGCGCCAGAAGTGTCTCGCTGAAGATCCGGTGAGCAAGTCTGAAAGCTAGGTGGAAGATAATACGCTCCCTGGAATCTCCAGGTCTCCACATGTCAGCATGCTCAACTACGTGAGCTATCTGTCCCAAAAACTCTCGAGCTACAGCTCGAGAAGGAAAATCAGCAACTGTGGGGGCCGAGAAGCCAAAAATGTCCCTCCAATGGTCCATCGGAACTAAGTAGTTCCAGTTCATCAACCGGTACTTGATGGCGCGCTCTGTAGGAAAGTAAGTGACGGAGCTAACAAACTCCAAGGTTGGCTCAAGGTAGGCTGGAGCTCTAATCTCAATAAAGTGCTCCAGCCCCACCATAGCTATCATCCGCCTCAAGTCCTCATCCACATAGAGGCAATCAAAAGCAGAAATGTCCAGAAACCGCGGTACAACCGTTGGACGTGCCGCAATGTGGTCATAATCTACCTGGTGACGCTCATGGATCACCGGTATAGAGTGGCGTGAAGAAGAAGAAGGAGAAGGAGAGGATCTATCTCTCAGAACAAGCTTCCTGTCAGAACTCATCTTTCTCTCTCTCTGTCAGACCACCTCGGTTGCCCTGACAACTCTCAAGAACACCTCGGTCGAGGCACAGGTTGACTGGACCGAGGCGATGTGCTGTCGATCGAAACTCTTTGAAATCTAGTTCTTTTTCCCCGATATCACTACCAATGGTTCCTATGGGGTACTTAATCCTTTTTCAGCACAATGCAGGGCAACCAAAGCCCAAATCGATTGAAAACAGTGAAGAAGGGAGAGTTGGGTTTTTTCCGAATTACCCCAAATTTGGTCGATTTGGAGCGTTTTTGTTGCAAATTGTTGCTTGCAAACCGATCCTCTACCCTTTCCTTACAGTTTGGAAGCGAGAATCATCGAAAACGATCAAAGAATGGAGAACGAGGTGAATCTGTGCGCCGCGGTCGAGAAGGTGAGAGAGGGAAGAGAGAGAAATCTCAACCCCCTTTTATACCCTTTTCTGGAATTGCTGTCACCTCGGTCGAGATGGTCTCGACTGGACCGAGGTGGTATGGACCGAGGTGGATCTTCAGTAACCTTAGTCGCCTCGGTTGCTCAAGAATCATCTCGGTCGAGGTGCTGTGATAGCAACCGAGATGTGTCTCAATCAAACTCCGTCTTCTCAAATTCTCAAACTTCTGTCTTTCCAGTGTTGCTCCTGGGTTGTATTCTTTCCTTAGATGTCACCTGTTGTCTGTCCAGGACGCCAAAAAAAAACAAAGCAAAGCAAAAGCAAACTATCTAAAGCTATACTAGAAAAAACGGAAAAGAAAGCAATACCTTGGGTTGCCTCCCAAGAAGCGCTTGATTTAAGGTCGCTAGCTGGACCGTACGGTGTCCCTAAACATGCTGGAAAATATCCTCACCCCATACTTCACCTCCATCATGGGGTGAGATAAGGAAGTCTATCAATCGTTCCAACAAATGCAAGTGCTTATCGGGGAATGAATCATCTATGGGTGATTCGTCCTTTTCGCGTGAGGATGGAGGTAGCCGGCTGAGGTGATCCGCAACAGAATTTTTGGATCCCTTCTTATCGCGGATCTCTAGGTCAAACTCTTGAAGCAAGAGAATCCATCGAATAAGACGTGGCTTGGCATCCTTCTTAGCAAGCAAGTAACGAATGGTTGCATGGTCGGTGTAAACAATAACCTTCGCCCCTACTAAGTAAGAACGAAATTTCTCGAAAGCATATACGACCGCCAATAGCTCCTTTTCGGTGGTGGCTAGTTACGCTGGGCTTGGTCTAGCGTGTTGCTAGCATAGTAAATGGCGGTGGTCCGGCCATCCTTCTTTTGTCCAAGCACTGCCCCTACCGCCACATCACTCGCATCGCACATGATCTCGAAGGGCAAGGTCCAATCCGGAGGTTTGATAATGGGAGCGGAGATCAACGCCTCCTTAATCCTGTTGAATGCATCGAGACACTCATGCGAAAACTCAAAAACAACATCTTTATTCAAGAGTTTAGTTAGTGGTTTAGAGATCTTTGAGAAGTCCTTGATGAATCTCCTATAGAAACCTGCATGCCCGAGAAAATTCCGCACTCCCTTAACAGAACAAAGGGGAGGAAGTTTCTCAATAGTCTCGATCTTAGCTCGATCGATTTAATTACCTCTACTAGAAACGAGGTGTCCTAGCACAATGCCTTCATTAACCATAAAGTGACACTTCTCCCAATTCAAAACAAGATTAGTGTCTTCACATCTTTGTAGCACTAGAGAAAGGTTAGATAGGCAATCATCAAAAGAGAAACCATATACTGAAAAATTATCCATAATTACCTCCATGATCTCCTCTATATACTCGGAAAAGATAGCCATCATGCATCGCTGGAAGGTAGCGGGTGCATTACATAATCCAAATGGCATCCTCCTATAAGCGAATGTCCCCCATGGACAAGTGAAAGTGGTCTTCTCTTGATCATCCGGATGGATAGGAATCTGAAAGAAGCCACTGTAGCCATCTAAATAGCAAAAGTGTGAATGCTGGGCCAACCGTTCGAGCATTTGATCGATGAAGGGAAGTGGAAAATGGTCCTTCCGAGTGGCTACGTTCAGCTTCCTATAATCGATGCACATCCTCCAGCTCATGATGGTCCTAGTTGGGATTAACTCGTTGTTCTTATTCGTCACAACGGTCATCCCTCCTTTCTTCGGAACCACATGCACCGGGCTCACCCACTTGCTGTCCGAGATAGGAAATATGATACCTGCATCCAACAACTTAATAATTTCTTTCTTCACAACCTCTTTCATGATCGGATTTAACTATCTTTGAGGTTCCCGTGAAGTCTTATGATCGTTCTCCATTAGTATTCTATGCATGCAGAAAGAAGGCTTAATGCCAATAAGATCATCAATAGTATAACCCAAAGCCTTTTGATGCTTCCTCAGGACATGCATTAGTTTAGATAATTCAGATTCGGAGAGGGAAGCACTAACGATGACGGGATAAGTAGAATCCGGTCCAAGAAAGACATACCTCAAGTGACTTGGGAGTTGTTTAAGCTCCACAACTGGGGGTGCTTTCTGAGGTGGATCTTTGCTTCCTCCTTCCAGTGGAGTAGATCGAAGAACTGGACTTTCAGAAGTCTCAGTTGACATCATCTCGCTTTCGACCTCGGTCGAGGTCCAGAGAGGGTGACCGAGATGTTCTTCAGTTAAGAACACCTCGCTTGGTCCAGAAAGTGCCTCGGTCGAGGTACTGCAACTGGGACCGAAACTGGAGATCTTCTTCTCCTGGAATAATTTTTCAATTTTAGCTCTTGGATCTTCTTCCAGCGCCTTTAAGCTCCGTATATCTGCATCACAAGAAGCATCTATACCTTCCTCCATTAAGCTAAAACTAATAACTTTTTCAAGTGGATCTTTAATAAGGATAGAGCTCACCAATTCTCTTGATTCTTCTTCATCATAGATGTTGAAGATATCATCTCCTAGCTGCTCTCGCTTCATTGCCGCAAGCAATGCAAACTCCACTTCATCTCCGCCAATGTTGAATTTTAACTTGGCGTTCTTACAATCCACATTGCAACCCGAAGTTGCTAGAAATGGTCTCCCGAGAATGATATGAACGGGGTAATCTGTGGGAATATCAAGCACAACAAAGTCTATAGGTAAACAAAAGTTACCTAACTTAACCGGAACGTCTTCCAAAATGCCCACAGGATGGGTAATGGAGCGGTCCGCCATGTACAACCGTATCTTCACCGGCTTGGGTTCTCCAAGTCCGATCCTCACACATAGCTCCAGCGGGATGATGCTCACGCTGGCTCCTAGATCACACAATGCCTCACAAGTGACATCCCCAACTTGAATGGGAAGGCAAAATGAGCCGGGATCTCTCAATTTGGGTGGCATCTTCTCCTTCATGATTTGAATAAGCTCCGAGGATTTAGATGTTATCCTTACTTCACCAAAGTATTCCAACTTCCTCTTCCTTGATAGAATCTCTTTTAAGAACTTTCCATATGCGGGCATCCCTAGAATAGCATCAAGGAAAGGGATATTAATATGTAGTTTATTCATCAAGTCAAGGAACTTACCAAAATGCTTGTCTAGATGTGCCCTGACCCTTGACTGGGGGAATGGAAGTGGTGATTTATATGCAGGAGGTGGAACATAAACTTCAGTTTTGTCCGACGCTCTCTGTGGCTCAACCTCGGTTGGCACCTTTGCCGAAGTGTTCTTCGACTGTGCCTGGACCGAGGTGGTCTTCGTCTGTACTGGCATCGACCGAGGCACTGGATCTGTAGTCTTTAGTCCACTCCTTGTCGTTATTGCCATGATCTGTCCCTTGGGGTTGCTTTCCGCCCTTGCTAGAAGCTTCCCTGGATCTCTTGGCGCTTCATTCGCCTTGTTAAAGAATTGTTGTTCTAAGGCTTTTTGTGCCTTCGAAAATGAAGTCATGGATGTCTCCATAGAGTTGAGCTTGATCAAGATGGCCTCCAGCACCGCATCTTTCTTTTCCGGCTGGGACGAACTTGATCCTTGCTCCTGGCTCTTCAATTGAGTAGAAGAAGAAGAAGAGAGGAAAGGATTAGAGGAGTTATTCGAATTGGAGTTAGAGTAAGGGTTACCCGAATTTTGATTGTTTGTCCTCCAATTGTTGCTGTTGGATCCTCTATTGTTGTTGTAGTTGTTGTTCCGGGAACCGTTGTTGTTGTTCCGGTAACTATTGTTGTTCCTTGAGCCTTGATATCCTTCATCTTCTTTTTTGGTTTGAGCAACCAAAAGTTCCTTTAATTGTTTCACATCATTCTTCAAAGAAGTGAGTTGATCATTGTTTGGTGGAGCTTCTTGAAAGTTAACTCTTTTAACTCCACCTTCAGCTCCTTGGTGGGAGTATTTCTCCATGTGTAAAGCTTGTTTCTCTATGAACTCCCAAGCTTCGTCAATCGGCATGTCCATGAATGTGCCGGCGGATAGTAGTTGAAGGTTGAACTGGGTGTTTCCGTCCAGGCCCTTGAAGTATATCTCCAACAACTCTATCTTTGGAATCCCATGATGTGGGCAATCCGAAAGAATGTCTTTAAATCTCTCCCATGACTTGGACAAGCTCTCCTTGTCCTTCATGATGAATGTATTGATTTTCCCTCTCATTTCAGCGGTCTTTGAGGGGGGAAATAATTTAGTTAAGAACTCCGTCGTCATCTCCTCCCAAGTGCTGATCTTTCCGGGAGGTAGAGATTGATACCAAGTAAGCGCCCTATCTTTCAAGGAGAAGTAGAAAGGCCTTAGCTTGTAAATGTTGTTTTCCAGCCTTAAAGGTCTCAAGGTCTCCATCAAGATCTCATAGTTTTGCAGATGTTGATGCGGAAACTCCCTCTCTAGCCCTCCAAACTGGCATTGGCGGATCATGGAAAGAACTTGTGGTTGAAGTTCATAATCATGCTCCGTTGGATCACCTAGGTTGACTCCTGGATGCCTCAGTTGCTGGTTGGGGTCCATCCTCTGCCCTAGGGTCTGTGGAATACCTGCAAAAAGAGCATCTCGGACTGGCATCCGAGGTGGAAGTATCTCGGCCGAGGCAGCTGGAGCTGGGTCCTGCCTCGGTCTAGGAGCTAGATCTGGTCGAGGTAGATATTGGTCCCATAAAATCGCCATATCTGCTTCGATCGCTTCCGTCCTTGCGCGAGTTTCCTCCTTTTCCAGTCGCAATTCTTCTTTGCTGAGGTGTAGTTGTTCCAATGCCTCCTTCGATTTGGCCTCAAGATCGCGATTTTCTTGATTGGCCATCTTAGCTTCTTTCAAGCGTCTTTTGTACGTCTTTTCTGGTTCGGGATCGTAAGGAACGATTTCCTCCCCAACGCGGGTTCTTCGCATAAACCTACAAGAAATAACCTGCGAAAGTCACTCAAGTAGAGTGGTTAGTAGAAACAGGGGCAAATGCCCCGAAAGACTACCGCAACCGGCTCGGTCTAGACCAAGTCCCCGACAACGGCGCCAAAAACTTGTTCGCTCCAAATGGTGTGTGCAAGCTTTAAATTTATAACCCTAGATGTATGCCTAAAACAAGGATGCGAACCCGCAGTGTACGAGTCAATCGTAGTAAAAGCAAGAATTCCGGGGTGTCGATCTCAGGAACTTGGTGAAACAAAACCAATATAGGTATTCAGTATTGCAACTAACCACAAAAGCAATTAAAGCAATCAAAGATGATAAAAAGTCTATTAAAGGAAATATGCAATTCTAGGGATTAAAGCATCTAGTTGTGGTTCCAACTCAAGATCTAAAGATAAGTGGACAAAGCTAAGATTTTGCAAAGAGAAGGTGTTTCTAAAGTGGAATAGATCACCGGGTAAGTCTCACTACTCACAATCCCAAACTGTAACTCCTATTACCGGGTAAGTCTCAAGGAATTAAGGAAAAGAACTATAACCTCAAACCAACACACCACCTAAGGGAATAGAATCAACCTTTACCGGGTAAGTCTCAGGCTAACTCACAAAGATGGAATGAAGGCACACTCAAATCCCAATAAAGGATAAACCTTTATTACCTACACTTATGATCTTAAGTAAACAAACAAAGGAATCACCGGGTAAGTCTCATCCTAGGCTTGCATTGAACCAGGAAAGGTGTAATAAGAATAGGATTTGGCAAACTCTAACACTTAACTCTCAGTTATGGATCAAATAAGTCATCTCGGTCATACGAATTCCACCCCGGCCGAGATGTTCATCGACTGAACGAGATGTTCTAGGGTTAAGGATAAAGACTCATGCTTTCAGGGTCCTACTGGAATTTAAGATTATTCTATCATTGTTTTTCCCACAACCTTCAACCAATCACCCTAGAATCGCACAAGGAAATTAGCCACTCATCATCATGAAAGCAATATTCAAATATAAGGGAAGAAAGTGAATAATTGAACATAAAAACCTTAAAAACAAGGCTTCAATAACTAAATCAAATATCACAAATAAGCATTCTTTGGATCACAATCCAACAAGACAATCAACAAGAAGGGAATCTAAGAAAATCTTACAAAACCCTTCACAAAAGCTATAAAAGCTATCAACTTCCTTCCTTCAATCTTCCTTCAACCTTCCAAAAATTCCTCCTAGCTGCAGCTTCTTTAGTTCCCCAACTGTTATGATGGTAGCGGGTTGCTGAATTTGTGGGAAATCCAGCCCTTTATATAGGAAAATTACCCTCCAAAGATAAAATATCTTGAAAATATATTTTCCTAATAAAATATATTTATCTCTCATAAATAAATCCCTAAAATATATGATCTTCCTTCAAGAAATCCAACCCAAAAATATAAGATCTCTCCTTCCAAAAATAAAAGATCTCAACCAAGAATAAAATATATCTCGCCGCGTCCAAGGTGTTCGCCTCGGTCGAGATGGTACTGTAGCTGACCGAGGTGGCTCTAAACTGAAAGTGAAATCTCTCAAATATGGTCCAAAGTAAATCTCTTTGTTAATTCCTGTTACGCTAAGATCGTGTGATGCACAATTGGGTTTTAAATTTATACTCGTTATATTTCTCCTAACTCCTAGCGAACTCGCAGTGTACGGGACGTTCGTAGTAGGGATAGTATTCCGAGGTCGAACACAAAGACTAAGGTGAAATTGACTCGATTAATGATTGAGTTTAGTAAAGACCTAGGTTGGAAGAGAAGAAAGAAATAAAGAAATGAAAATCTCAAATGTTTTTGGTTGGTTTTGGTGATCAATCAAAGATCACAATACATGCAAGTAATCGATCAATTAAACTATAAATCAACACCAATAAACAACTAAACAAGATATAGATCAAAGAAAGAAAACAAACGGATTCTAGGGATTGGAAGTTCCGGTTATGGCATAGGACTCAAGCTATCTATTCATTCTTGGATTGACTATGTTGGGGTTAAGTGTTTTCTAGATTGGGATTAATACCCGGGTAGGTCTCATGATCCACTAGTCCATTCCTAAGTCTCATTACCGGGTAAGTCTCTAAGAACTTAAGAGATGGAATTCTACTCGAACCGGATTGCTAACTTAAGATCCAACCTATCCTCACCGGGTAAGTCTCGGAAGGGCTAGTTTTAAGCTACCATCCAGCACACTAAATCCAATGGCGGCTTATTAGGCTCACCACTACCTAAGGTTAGTTATCTTTGGAACCTAAGAGTAAGGATTACCAGGTAAGTCTCTCCTAACACTTAGTTGCTAACACTAGGTCACCCTAGGATAGTTTTAACTCAACAAACACTTAGGATTTCAACATTCTAACAGTCTAAGATTAGATCCTTCGAACCAGGAAAATCACGATTTGTTCTACCTAAACCACGGCCGTGGTCTGGCAAGAACTGGCCGTGATTCCTAACAGAGGATACGTTCATACAAACAAGTCATCCAAAGATAAATCTAAGTCCGTCCTATCATAACCCTAGCCATAACCATCCTTTCTTTACCCTAGAACCACATCAATTTAGCCTACAACGTTCATAATAGAAATCAAAACAAACAAACATAAAATCATAACATCCATTGCAAGATAATGAGGGAAAAGAGATGCACAAGTGAACCTTGAAACAAACCAAACTGAAAATAGGATTAGAACAACTTACAACCCTTCCAAAGAAGGTTCAAAGGTTCACAAAACTCTAGAAATAGAATCCAGAAATCTTCACTACAAAAACTAGCAAGAATGACAATGGTGTGTGTGCTCTTCTTCTTCTCCTTCAATGGAACTCTTCTTCTTCTCCTTGACACCTTCCTTCCTAGAAAAACTTCTTCTTGAGAGAATATATTTATTAGAGAGAAATGGATAATGGATGAGCTGCTCCAAACTACTCCCAGCTGCCCCTCACAACCCATGAAGGACCACTTTTATAACAAACTTGCATGAGCTGGCCATGAGAGTCGTGGCACAGCTGTCACAAGAATCTGGCAAAAACCACGGTTGATTCCACAGCCGTGATCTGTCAGAGAACCGTGATTCTGTGAAGAAACTTTGCCTTGGATCATTAAGCTGTGATTTGGTGCATGGATAGTGTTGGCAAGGTTCCATGAGTCCTCCTTAGCCTATAGCTTGTGTCCTAATGAGTCCGAGGGTGTGTCGTCTAGATGAACGATCCTCAAATGCATCGTTTTCGCTCCTAAATTTCCCGAATTACCTACAAAACACGCACAAGTCCGTGTAGACATCTATCTCGACAAAATACATGATTTGAGTGCAAAATGTCTTGAACCAATACTAAACATGCGTGAATGAGCGAGAATTCTATTTAAATGATTACCTAAAACTAACCCATAAATCGTGTTATCAAAATACCCCATACTTAAGGTTTGCTCGCCCCCGAGCAAATTCCCAACTATAGATTAAGAAATGACATGATTTATGTATGCAGAAAAATGGCAAAAATCTTTTGGGTTTGTGCTTCTACTATTGGATCACCTTCAAAGTCATGTTTCATGGCTAAGGACAAGCAATCATGCATCAAACAAATGAAAGCATGGAAAGACAATTGTACTTAACTCAAAAGTATGCATGAAATGTAAAGATGAAGAAGTCAAGAAGATCAAGAGTACATCCAATCTAAACTACTAAGTCTTACAAACATGCAAATAGGTCATAAGGTCTTGTGAGATAAAAAGGCCAAGAAATGTAGTGATTAGGTGGGGATTTCTAGGTTATGTGATGCTAATCCGGGAACGGAACTAACTTCACATCCTTGTCCTCGATCAACTTCCCCCAAGTGTATATTTTCCTCTATCTTTTCTTTCTTTTCTTTTTCTTTGACTTATTTTTGAGACAATGGCATTGGTGTACAAGAGCCGAAATCTTGGTGATTAGCGGTCCTCGGGTTTTTTCTTAGTTTTCGAGGTGCATCCACACCGGGCACACATACCAAAGCTCGTTAGGACTATTGGTTCATTTGACTTTGGCAAGGCACCAACACCCGATTATGTGAAGTGTACCGAGTTACTTGTCATTTAAACCAATGTCCCCAAACTTATATTTTGGCTACACTTTCACAACAGATTCAGCATTTTATGCATGATATTCTTTTCATCAACAACTTCACCCCACACTTGCTTTTTGCACACATCAACATACTAGCATGCTCCTATTCCCGGATGGGTTAAAAGAGGTCAAATTTATCTCAATTGAGGTGCTCAAGCAATCATGATTAAGATGAGAAGTAGAGAAAGATTGAATTGCCTCATTCATTCCTAGATGGTATGCAAGAACTATCATGTAATTTCGATTTTCACTACTCAATCCTTTCTAGGCAAACATCATGGTCACAAATCATTCATAGAATTCAAGAGAAGTAGTTCAAGTCCACATATGCGTTCATTAATTCAACACATAAGGCCATTCATAGCCAATTCTCAAGACAAGATTTCATCATTTGGATCATATCCAAGCCTAGAAAGCACAAAAATTTTTAAAATTTTCTGATTTTTATGGGATTTTCGTTTTAAGTATGTACAATGCAAGACATGTGAAGATTTTAAACTATCCTAGATGCTCATCATGCAAAGGATCATGCGAACCCCACCCCATACTTAAAAACACATTGTCCCCAATGTGTAAATGAAGTAAAGAGAGTGAAAGAAGGTTCTCACAATGTAAAAGTGGTTTGCTATGGTAATTGGGATTTCTCAAATGAATTGATGTTGGATGATCCTATCAACCATGGTAGAGAGCTCTAAGCATCCCTCAAAGCTTCGGAACCTGCGCTAGGCACCGCTAGCCGTCCAAGTCCCGCGTCCGCTCCACCCATAATTGGTGAGGGGTTCATCATCATCATTCATATGCCAAGTAAGGCTTCCAATGCTACTCTAGCACACATACAAAGTAGACAAAACACACACAAAGATAGAACAATCCTAAAAACGAAAACAAAGCAAAGAAGGAAAATGTTACCAATGGGTTGCCTCCCACCAAGCGCTTCTTTAAGGTCATTAGCTTGACCAAACTCGGGGGAGTCTATTCAAGGTGAAGTGGGGCAATCATGTCCACCGGAGCTCCCGGAATATATTTCTTCAAGCGGTGCCTATTCACCTTGAAATTCCCACAATGCTCCCCTCCTATCTCAATAGCTCCATGGGAAAAGATCTTCTTTACCACATATGGCCCGGTCCATCTTGATTTGAGCTTTCCGAGAAAAAGCCTTAGCCTTGAGTTGAAGAGAAGGACAAGATCTCCTTCATTCAACTCCTTGGGGATGATCTTCTTGTCATGCCATCTTTTGGTTCGTTCCTTGTAAATCCGGGCATTCTCATAAGCATCCAACCGGATTTCCTCAAGGGCGTTTAGATCAAGCAACCTCTTTTCTCCCGCCTCCTTGAGGTCAAAATTTAGCCACTTAATGGCCCAATAAGCTCTATGCTCCATTTCCACCGGAAGATGGCAAGACTTGCCATAGACTAACTTATAAGGAGTGGTGCCAATCGGTGTCTTGAAGGCGGTTCTATATGCCCACAATGCGTCATTGAGCTTCATAGCCCAATCCTTTCTAGTTCTAGACACCGTCTTCTCAAGGATGGCCTTTATCTCCCGGTTGGAGATCTCCACTTGGCCACTAGTTTGGGGATGGTAAGGTGTTGCCACCTTATGAGTCACCCCATACTTAGCCAAAAGTGCTCCAAAGTTCCTATTTGTGAAGTGCTTTCCTCCATCACTAATGATCACCCTTGGTGTTCCAAACCTAGGGAAGATCACCCGGTTGAAGAACCGCACCACCACCTTGGCATCATTTGTAGGAGAGGCGATTGCCTCCACCCATCTTGACACATAATCCACCGTCAATAGGATATGTAGATTGCCACATGAGGAAGGGAATGGTCCCATGAAGTCCACACCCCACACATCAAAAATCTCCACTTCTTGGATGTTGTTCAAGGGCATTTCATTCCTCCTTGAGATGTTGCCCGTCCTTTGGCAAGCATCACATCCAGCTACAAAACCTTGCACATCTCTAAACAAGTTAGGCCAATAGAAACCGGATTGCAATACCTTTGCACATGTCTTGTGTGAGCTAGCATGGCCTCCACATGGTAAGGAGTGACAATGCCGGATCACACTCTCCACTTCATCTTCCGGTATGCATATTCTAAACATCCCATCCGGTCCTCTCTTGAACAAGAGTGGCTCACTCCAATAGTAATGCCTCACATCGTTGAAGAACTTCTTTCTTTGTGCATATGTCAATCCGGGAGGCACTTCCTCGCATACTAAGTAATTCACAATGTCGGCATACCATGGCTCATTTCCCCTAGAAACTTGGAACAAGCATTCCTCCACCATTTGCAATTGCTCATCTCGGAATGAGTCATCAATTGGAATGTCGTCTCTTCCAAGCTCCAATGGAGGCAATCTACTAAGGTGATCCGCCACGGAGTTCTCGGATCCCTTCTTATCTCGTATCTCTAAATCAAACTCTTGGAGAAGAAGGATCCACCGAATCAACCTTGGTTTGGCATCCTTCTTTGTGAGTAGATAACGGATCGCCGCATGATCCGTATAAACTATGACCATCGCTCCAACAAGGTATGAGCGGAACTTCTCAAATGCATACACCACCGCCAATAGCTCCTTCTCGGTGGTAGCATAATTGAGTTGGGCATCATCTAGCGTCTTGCTAGCATAATAAATAGCATGAGTACGCCCTTCTTTCCTTTGCCCTAAAACGGCCCCAACAGCCACATCGCTTGCATCGCACATGATCTCAAATGGTAGACTCCAATCCGGAGGTTGCATTATAGGTGCGGAGATCAAGGCGTTCTTCAACCTACAAAAAGCTTCAAGACAATCCTTGGAAAAGACAAAATCAACATCCTTCATTAGTAGGTTAGTGAGAGGCTTAGAAATTTTAGAGAAGTCTTGAATAAACCTCCGGTAGAAACCGGCATGCCCTAAGAAACTCCTTACCCCCTTCACCGAGGTAGGTGGCGGCAACTTCTCTATCGTTTCAATTTTGGCCCTATCAACCTCAATGCCACGGTTGGACACCAAGTGTCCTAACACAATGCCTTCACTTACCATGAAGTGGCATTTTTCCCAATTCAAGACAAGATTTGTCTCCTCACATCTTTGCAATACTAATGACAGGTTAGCCAAGCAATTATCAAAGGAAGAGCCATAAACAGAGAAATCATCCATAAACACTTCCATGATATTTTCTATGTATTCTGAAAAGATAGCCATCATACACCTTTGGAAGGTGGCGGGTGCATTACACAACCCAAATGGCATTCTCCTATATGCAAAAGTACCCCATGGACATGTAAAGGTTGTTTTCTCTTGGTCATCGGGGTGGATAGGGATTTGGAAGAATCCACTATAGCCATCTAGATAGCAAAAATGAGAGTGTTGAGCTAATCTTTCTAGCATTTGGTCAATGAAGGGGAGAGGGAAGTGATCTTTCCTAGAGGCCATATTCAATTTCCTATAATCAATGCACATCCTCCACCCCGTAACCGTCCTAGTCGGGATTAGTTCATTGTTCTCATTGGTCACTACGGTCATCCCACCCTTCTTAGGTACTACATGAACGAGACTAACCCACTAACTATCCGAGATAGGGTAGATGATTCCCGCATCTAGCAATTTGATGATTTCCTTTTTGACTACCTCTTTCATTATAGGATTCAATCTCCTTTGATGTTCAATAGAGGGTTTGTGGTTATCTTCCATCATTATCTTATGCATGCACAAAGAGGGCTTAATGCCAACCAAATCATCAATAGTATAGCCAATGGCTTTCCTATGCAATCTCAGTTCATGCAACAACTTAGCAAGTTCATCATCACTCAAGTATGCATTAACAATCACCGGATATGAAGAATTTTTACCAAGAAATGCATACTTTAAATGAGAGGGAAGGGGTTTAAGTTCAAGTTGAGGAGGACCTTTATTGGTTGAAGATGATCCAAATAAGGTTGGTTTAGATGAGTCCAAAGCAAATGAAGCTCCTCCAAGGCTCCTAGAAGCGTGATCATCATCAAGGACTGGCCTAGGGAAATCCACGGTTGAAATCACGGCTTGCCCAACTTCCACGGCCGTGGTTCTTGCCAAGCTTGCTTCTCGGAGTTGTCCAGAAAGTTTGACGGCCGTGGAACATAAATCTCGACCGTGGAATTTGCAGCTGTTCAACACCTCCTCGTGGCTTTCAAATCCAACTCTTGGCTCCTCTCCCAAGGCTTCCAAGGCCTTGATCTCTTCATTGCAAGCCTCTTCAACCCCTTCTTCCATCATACTCAAGGTAAGAACCTTCTCCAAGGAATCCTTGATTAAGATCGAGCTCACAACTTCTCTAGATTCTTCTTCCTCAACTATGTTGAAGACATCCTCATCAAGGGTTGGCCCTTTCATCATGGTGGACAGCTTGAACTTGATGTTCTCTTCTCCAATGTTGAAGGAGAGAGTCCCGTTCTTGCAATCCACTAGGCATCCGGAAGTGGCTAGGAAAGGTCTTCCTAAGATGATGGGAACCGGATAATCCGCCGGAATGTCCAAGACGACAAAGTCAATTGGCACATGAAATCCTCCTAGTTGCACCGGAATGTCTTCTAGAATCCCAACCGGATGAGTGATAGAACGGTCCGCCATATATAGGGTCATCTTGACCGGCTTTGGCTCCCCTAGCCCGACCTTTTTGCAAAGTGCAAGCGGTATGATGCTTACACTTGCTCCGAGATTACAAAGGGCCTCGTACTTCACATCTCCCACTCCTATTGGGACGCAAAAAGAGCCCAGATCCCTTAGCTTGGGAGGCATTTCTTCCTTCATGGTTTGGATCAATTCCGAGGATCTCTTGGTCATTCTTATCTCCCCATACTCCTCCAACTTCCTTTTGTTGGAGAGTATTTCCTTCAAAAACTTGCCATATGCCGGCATTCCTAAAATGGCATCCATGAACGGAATGTTAATATGTAATTTGGACATTAGTTCAAGGAACTTACCAAAGTGATTGTCCAAACGAGCTCTTGCTCTTGATTGTGGAAACGGTAGTGGTGGCTTGTATGGAGGCGGTGCCACATAGGTTGGGTCTACATTCTTGCTCTTGCCTCCATCTTCTTGCATTCTTCCCTCTTCTACCACTACCTGCTTTCCCTTAGCTTCGTCCTTGGGCAAAGGATCCTTCATACTCAACCCACTCCTTGTTGTGATAGCCAAAACTTGGCCTCTTGGGTTGTCTTCGGTTCTTCCGGGAAGTTTTCCCGGATCTCTATGTGCCTCACCCGCCTTTTGAAAGAATTGTGCTTCCAAGACCTTTTGAGCCTTAGAAATTGAAGTGACGGTGCTCTCAAGTCCACTCAACCTTCCTAGCAATTGTTCAAACATGACTTCGGTTCTATCCTTGGGAGGTTGAGTGAAGCCGGGTGGAGGTTCTTGTGAAGCTCTTGGTGGTGGAGTTGAGCTTGTGGAAGCGGGAGGGTTCAAGGCTCCATCCGGGTTAGAGTAAGAAAACCCGGGATGGTTGTGGTTGGGCCGGTAATTGTTAAATTGCCGGTTGTTGTTGAAACTCCTTGGGCCTTGGTAATTGTTGAAGTTGCCTCTTCCCATGTAATTCACATCCTCCTCCTTGGAAGACAAATTGGCTTGTGGAAGCACTTGAGGGGTTGCTTGGTTCTTCAAAGTAGTAGCACACAACTCTCTCAAGGACTTCAACTCATTGTTGATGGCGTCAAGCTTGAAATTGCTCATGGTGACTTCACTCACCTCATATGCTCCCGCCTTCCTTCCTTCACTCTTCCTATGGGAGTATTTCTCAATCACTAGAGCTTGCTTCTCCACAAACTCCCAAGCATCATCTACATGTTTCTCCATGAATGTCCCACCGGAAAGAGATTGGAGCTTGAATTGGCTATCTTCGTCAAGTCCCTTGAAGTAGATCTCCAATAGCTCAATTTTCGGGATGCCATGGTGTGGACAATCAAGGAGAAGATCTTTGAACCTCTCCCAAGACTTGAATAAACTTTCTCTATCCTTCATCACGAAGGCATTGATCTTCCCTCTTAATTCGGTAGTCTTGGAAGGTGGGAAGAACTTGGTCAAAAACTCGGTTGTCATCTCCTCCCAAGTACCAACTCGCCCTTGTGGAATAGATTGATACCAAGCCAAGGCTTTGTCCTTAAGAGAGAAGGAAAAAGCCCTAAGCTTATGGTTGTTGCTCTCCAATCTTGGCGGTCTAAGAGTCTCCATCAAGATCTCATAATTCATCAAGTGTTGATGGGGAGACTCTCCTTCCATCCCTCCAAATTGATTATGCCGGATCATTTGTAGAACTTGAGGGCGGAGTTCATAATTGTGGGTAGCGGGATCTCCTAGGTTCACACCCGGTCGGTGTGCTCTTTGTGCCGGATCCATACGTCTCCCTAGGGTTTGTGGCTCCTCAATAGCAATGGGGACAACCCTAACATTAGCCGCCGGTTGCGGTTGTGGTGGAGGAGGTGGAGGTTGTCGGCGATTAAGCTCTCCTTGAACAAGGGCTTGCCTAATCTCTTCAATCTCCCTCCTAGTTTCCTCTTGCCTCTCATTGGCAAGTCTCCTTTCTTCCTCCAAGAGCTCATCTCTTAGCCTTATTTGCTCTAAGGCTTCATCTAATTCAGCTTGGAGGTTTCTTCCGGCCATCTCTTTCTCTTTTCGGATGTTCTTGGATCTAGATCGAAGAGTTTTCTCCGGTTCGGGATCGAATGGAGCTAAATCCTTGCCACGAGATCTTCGCATACACCTAAAGAGTAATAGATTTCCTGAAAAGCAAAGACACAAACCAAAAACAGATCAAAAGCAACAAGATAGATCTACACTAGAAACAATCACAAAATAGACTCAATCTAGACCTAGTCCCCGGCAACGGCGCCAAAAACTTGTTACGCTAAGATCGTGTGATGCGCAATTAGATTTTAAATTTATACTCGTTATATTTCTCCTAACTCCTAGCGAACCCGCAGTGTACGGGACGTTCGTAGTAGGGATAGTATTCCGAGGTCGAACACAAAGACTAAGGTGAAATTGACTCGATTAATGATTGAGTTTAGTAAAGACCTAGGTTGGAAGAGAAGAAAGAAATAAAGAAATGAAAATCTCAAATGTTTTTGGTTGGTTTTGGTGATCAATCAAAGATCACAATACATGCAAGTAATCGATCAATTAAACTATAAATCAACACCAATAAACAACTAAACAAGATATAGATCAAAGAAAGAAAACAAACGGATTCTAGGGATTGGAAGTTCCGGTTATGGCATAGGACTCAAGCTATCTATTCATTCTTGGATTGACTATGTTGGGGTTAAGTGTTTTCTAGATTGGGATTAATTACCGGGTAGGTCTCATGATCCACTAGTCCATTCCTAAGTCTCATTACCGGGTAAGTCTCTAAGAACTTAAGGGATGGAATTCTACTCGAACCGGATTGCTAACTTAAGATCCAACCTATCCTCACCGGGTAAGTCTCGGAAGGGCTAGTTTTAAGCTACCATCCAACACACTAAATCCAATGGCGGCTTATTAGGCTCACCACTACCTAAGGTTAGTTATCTTTGGAACCTAAGAGTAAGGATTACCGGGTAAGTCTCTCCTAACACTTAGTTGCTAACACTAGGTCACCCTAGGATAGTTTTAACTCAACAAACACTTAGGATTTCAACATTCTAACAGTCTAAGATTAGATCCTTCGAACCAGGAAAATCACGGTTTGTTCTACCTAAACAACGGCCGTGGTCTGGCAAGAACTGGCCGTGATTCCTAACAGAGGATACGTTCATACAAACAAGTCATCCAAAGATAAATCTAAGTCCGTCCTATCATAACCCTAGCCATAACCATCCTTTCCTTACCCTAGAACCACATCAATTTAGCCTACAACGTTCATAATAGAAATCAAAACAAACAAACATAAAATCATAACATCTATTGCAAGATAATGAGGGAAAAGAGATGCACAAGTGAACCTTGAAACAAACCAAACTGAAAATAGGATTAGAACAACTTACAACCCTTCCAAAGAAGGTTCAAAGGTTCACAAAACTCTAGAAATAGAATCCGGAAATCTTCACTACAAAAACTAGCAAGAATGGCAATGGTGTGTGTGCTCTTGTTCTTCTCCTTCAATGGAACTCTTCTTCTTCTCCTTGACACTTTCCTTCCTAGAAAAACTTCTTCTTGAGAGAATATATTTATTAGAGAGAAATGGATAATGGATGAGCTGCTCCAAACTACTCCTAGCTGCCCCTCACAACCCATGAAGGACCACTTTTATAACAAACTTGCATGAGCTGGCCATGAGAGTCGTGGCACAGCTGTCACAAGAATCTAGCAAAAACCACGGTTGATTCCACGGCCGTGATCTGTCAGAGAACCGTGATTCTGTGCAGAAACTTTGCCTTGGATCATTAAGCTGTGATTTGGTGCATGGATAGTGTTGGCAAGGTTCCATGAGTCCTCCTTAGCCTATAGCTTGTGTCCTAATGAGTCCGAGGGTGTGTCGTCTAGATGAACGATCCTCAAACACACCGTTTTCGCTCCTAAATTTCCCGAATTACCTACAAAACACGCACAAGTCCGTGTAGACATCTATCTCGACAAAATACATGATTTGAGTGCAAAATGTCTCGAACCAATGCTAAACATGCGTGAATGAGCGAGAATTCTATCTAAATGATTACCTAAAACTAACCCATAAATCGTGTTATCAATTCCTTGCTTCCTGAATCCTCTTTAAACTCCTGAATGTAGCTCCAATGACTCCTTAGCTCCTTTAGCTCCATTTTGATGCAAAACGTGCCATTTTACCTACGATTACAACGAAACTTGGTATAGACATCGATTCTCGCAAAGGTAGATGAAATGACAATATAATCACATAATATACATCCAAACATGCAAATTATTGAAGATAAAACGTCTAAACAGGTCCCAAAATATAGACTATAATTCATGCTATTAGTGCAAACTCCTCAGCTTGGAGTTCCGGTGTACACTACTTAAGTCATTGACCGTTCACCTTGAAACTTCCACTCTTTTCACCCCATACTTCAAATGCGCCATGGGAAAAAACATGTTTGATTAAATAAGGTCCAGTCCAACGAGATTTAAGCTTACCTGGAAAGAGCCGAAGTCTTGAATTGAAGAGGAGAACTTGATCTCCTTCTTTGAGGTCCTTTGGAATGATATGCTTATCATGCCAACGCTTTGCTCTCTCCTTATAGATCTTGGCGTTCTCATAAGCGTTTAAGCGGAGTTCTGCAAGCTCGTTAAGGTCCAAGAGGCGCTTCTCACCCGCTTCTTTCATGCTGAAGTTCAACCACTTAACCGCCCAATACGCTTTATGTTCCAGCTCCACCGGTAAGTAACAAGACTTCTCATACACAAGGTTGTATGGTGTTGTTCCTATGGGAGTCTTGTATGCAGTCCTATACGCCCACAATGCATCATCTAGTTTTAAAGACCAATCCTTCCTTGTCTTCAAAACTGTTTTCTCTAGGATTCTCTTGATCTCCCTATTCGAAATCTCCACTTGTCCACTTGTTTGTGGATGGTAAGGGGTGGCGATCTTGTGAGTCACCCCATACTTAGCTAGTAGAGTTTCGAATCGTCGGGCAATGAAGTGAGAGCCTCCATCACTAATGATGGTCCATGGTGTCCCAAACCTTGGGAATATAGTTCTATTAAAGAACTTAATTACAACCATGACATCATTAGTTGGAGAGGTAATTGCTTCAACCCATCTCGAAACATAATCTACAACTAGAAGTATGTATTGGTTTCCACAAGATGATGGGAAAGGTCCCATGAAGTCTACTCCCCAAACGTCGAAGATCTCTACCTCTTGAATGTTGTTAAGAGGCATCTCGTTTCTCCTAGATATGTTCCCTGTTCTTTGACAAGCATTGCAGCAGGAAACAAAGGTTTGCACATCTTTAAATAAAGTAGGCCAAAAGAATCCAGATTATAATACCTTAGCGCTAGTCTTGTTTGAGCTAGCGTGTCCTCCACAAGGTAGTGAATGACAATGACAGATGACGCTTTGCATCTCGTCTTCCGGCACACATCTCCTAATGATGCCGTCAGGACCTCTCTTGAAGAGTAGAGGTTCATTCCAAAAGTATTCCCGGACATCCTTAAAGAACTTCTTCCTTTGTGCTTAGGATAGTCCGGGAGGTATTTTCTGACAAACCAAATAGTTAACAAAATCAGCAAACCATGGTTCGTTACCTTTAGTTATTTTGTCGATGCACTCCTCTATGATGTGTAAATGCTCGTCCGGAAAGGAGTCATCTATAGGTAAGCTGTCGTCTTCTAGATGTGGTAGACGACTCAAATGATCCGCAACAGAATTTTCCGAGCCTTTCTTGTCACATATCTCTAGATCGAATTCTTGTAGGAGAAGAATCCATCTAATCAGTCTTGGTTTCACATCCTTCTTTGCAAGTAAATACCGGATCGCAGCATGATCCGTGTATACAATCACCTTTGCACCTACAAGATAAGAGCGAAACTTTTCAAAGGCATAAACAATAGCTAGAAATTCTTTTTCAGTTGTGGCGTAGTTAAGCTGCGCTTCATCTAGCGTCTTGCTAGCGTAATATAAAGCATGGGTTCGGCCCTCCTTCTTTTGCCCTAGCACAGCTCCTATAGCTACGTCACTTGCATCACACATAACCTCGAATGGAACATTCCAGTCCGGAGGTTGGATGATCGGGGCTGAGATTAGAGCTTCCCGGATCTTATGAAAGGTGTCTAAATAATCCTGCGAGAAATCAAAACTGCATCTTTCATCAATAGATTAGTAAGCGGTTTTGATATCTTAGAAAAGTCCTTTATAAAACGTCTATAAAATCCAGCATGTCCTAGAAAGCTTCTTATCCCCTTCACCGAAGATGGAGGAGGGAGCTTTTCTATGGTCTCTATCTTAGCCTTATCTACCTCAATCCCTCTATTGGAGATCAAGTGTCCGAGTACAATGCCTTCCTTCACCATAAATTGACACTTCTCCCAATTAAGAACTAGGTTAGTGTCTTCACACCTTTGTAGCACAAGAGAAAGGTTAGAGAGACAATTATCAAAAGAGGAACCATAAACAGAAAAGTCATCCATGAAACCCTCCATGATTTCCTCTATGTACTCTGAGAAAATTTGAATTCTGTCGGTCCGAGAAAATTTGCATGAACTTAGATTTCCCATTGCATAAACAGAAAAGTCATCCATGAAAACCTCCATGATTTCCTCTATGTACTCTGAGAACAGCTACGCCTCAGTAAGGAAGAATTGCAGCGAGAAAAGGAAGAAACTCGCGCAAGAACGGAGGCGATCGAAGCAAATATGGCAGCTCTAAGAGACCAATATCTACCTCGACCGAATCCAGATCCTCGACCGAGGCAGGACCCAGTTCTAGATCCTCAACCGAGGCAAGACCCAGCTCCAGACGCACCGGCCGAGGTACATCCACCTCGGATGCCTGTCCGAGATGTTTTGTTGGCTGGAATTCCACAAACCCTAGGACAGAGGATGGACCCTAATCAGCAAGTGAGGCATCCAAGAGTCAACCTAGGTGATCTAGCTGAGAATAATTATGAACTTCGACCGCAAGTTCTTACCATGATCCGTCAATGCCAATTTGGAGGTTCGGAGAGGGAGTCTCCGCATCAACACTTGCAAAATTATGAGATTTTGATGGAGACCTTGGGGCCATCAAGGTATGATAACAACAATTACAAGCTACGTGTTTTCTATTTCTCTTTGAAGGACAAGGCGCTTGCATGGTATCAATCTCTTCCCGATAGAAAGATCAACACTTGAGAAGAGATGATGACGGAATTCCTAGCTAAATTCTTTCCCCCATCTAAAACCGCTGAGTTGAGGGGAAGAATTAATGCTTTCATTATGAAGAACAAGGAAAGTTTATCCAAATCATGGGAGAGATTCAAGGATCTTTTGTTGGATTGCACACATCATGGGATTCCGAAGATCGAGTTGCTTGAGATCTACTTCAAAGGACTTAGTGGAGATGCTCAATTCAATCTCCATCTACTTTCCGCCGGCACATTCATGGACATGCCGATAGACGAAGCTTGGGAGTTCATTCAAAAACAAGCTTTGCACATGGAGAAATACTCCCACCAAGGAACCGATAATGGAGCAAAGAGAGTAAGCTTCCAAGAAACTTCATCACGTGGAGCTCAACTCACTTCGCTTAGCAACGAAGTCAAGCAATTGAAGGAGCTTTTAGTAGCTCAAACGAAGGAGCAAGATGGAGGATACCAAGGAAGGAACAACTGTCAAGGACCGCAGAACAACAACAACAATAGAAACTCCAACAATAGAAACAACAACAACAACAACAATAGAAGCAACAACAATTGGAGGTCTAATCAACAAGTTCCCGGTAACTCTCAATCTCATAACACTTATAACCCCTCCTCTTCTTCTTCCACTCCATTGAAAAGCCAGGAGCCTGGACCAAGTTCGTCCCATCCAGCTAAGAACGATGCAGTGCTGGATGAAATTTTGGTCAAACTCATAGCTATGGAGACATCCATGAGTTCATTTTCGAAGGCACAAAAAGCCTTAGAGCAACAATTCTACAACAAGGCGAATGAAGCGCCAAGAGATCGAAGGAAGCTCCCAGCAAGAACAGAGAGCAACCCTAAAGGACAGATCATGGAAATAATGACGAGAAGTGGACTGAAGACTGCAGATCCAGCGCCTCGGTCGATGCCAAATCAGACGAAGAACACCTCGGTCCAGGTACGGTCGAAGAACACTTCGACCGAGGTACCAACCGAGGTGGAGCCTCAGAAAGCGGAGGGGAAATCTAAAGTTTATGTTCCACCTCCTGCTTACAAACCACCACTTCCATTCCTCCAGTCAAGGGCCATAGCACATCTAGACAAGCATTTCGGTAAGTTCCTGGACTTAATGAATAAGCTTTACATTAACATCCCTTTCCTTGATGCTATTCTAGGGATGCCCGCCTATGGGAAGTTCTTGAAAGAGATTCTTTCTAAGAAGAGGAAACTGGAAGACTATGGAGAAGTAAGGATGACATCCGAATCCTCGGAGCTCATTCAAAGCGTGAAGGAGAAGATGCCACCCAAACTAAGAGATCCCGGTTCATTTTGCATTCCCATTCAAGTTGGAGATGTAACTTACGAAGCCTTGTGTGATCTAGGAGCCAGCGTGAGCATCATCCAGCTGGAGCTATGTGAAAAGATCGGTCTTGGAGATCCCAAACCGGTCAAGATAAAGTTGTACATGGCGGACCGTTCCATTACCCACCCCGTGGGCATCTTGGAAGACGTTTCGGTTAAGTTAGGTAACTTCTACTTACCTATAGACTTTGTAGTACTTGATATACCTGCAGATTATCCCGTTCCTATCATTCTCGGGAGACCATTTCTAGCAACTTCGGGTTGCAATGTGGATTGCAAGAACGCCAAGTTGAAATTCAACATTGGTGAAGATCAAGTCGAATTTTCATTGCTTGTTGCCATGAAGGGAGAGCCACTGGAGGATGATATCTTCAACATCTACGATGAAGAAGAATCAAGGGAATTGGTGAGCTCTATCCTTACTAAAGATCATCTCGAAAGAGTTATTAGTTTTAGCTTAATAGAGGAAGGTATAGATGTTTCTTATGATGTAGATATATGGAGCTTAAAGGCACTGGAAGAAGATCTAGGAGCTAAGATTTAAAAACTAATCCAGGAGAGAAGAATCTCCAGTTTCGGTCCCTGTTGTAGTACCTCGACCAAGACACTTTCTAAACCAAGCAAGGTGTACATATTTGAAGAACACCTCGGTCAACCACCATGGACCTTGACCAAGGTCGCAAGCAAGATGATGTCAATTGAGACTTCTGAAGGTCTAGTTCTTTGTTCTAAGTCTACTCCACTGGAAGGAGGAAGCAAGGATCCCCCTCAGAAAGCACCTCCAGTTGTGGAGCTTAAACCGATTCCAAGCCGCTTGCGGTATGCTTTCCTTGGACCGGATTCCACATATCCCGTTATTGTGAGCACTTTCCTTTTTGAAACTGAATTATCTAAATTATTGCATGTGCTGAGAAAACATCAAAAGGCTATAGGGTATACTATTGATGATCTTATTTGTATTAAGCCTTCTTTTTGCATGCGTCGAATTCTAATGGAAGATGATCATAAGACTTCACGGGAACCTCAAAGACGGTTGAATCCGATCATGAAAGAGGTTGTGAAGAAAAGAGATTCTTAAATTGTTGGATGCAAGTATCATATTCCCTATCTCGGACAGCAAGTGGGTTAGCCCAGTGCATGTAGTTCCAATGAAAGGAGGGATGACCGTTGTGACAAACAAGAACAACGACCTGATACCAACAAGGATCGTCACGGGCTAGAGGGTTTGCATCGATTATAGGAAGCTGAATACGGCCACTCAGAAGGACCATTTCCCGCTCCCTTTCATCGATCAAATGCTGGAACAGTTAGCACATCATTCACATTTTTGCTATTTAGACGGTTATAGTGGTTTCTTTCAGATCCCTATCCATTCGGATGATCAAGAGAAGACCACTTTCACTTGTCCATGGGGGACATTCGCTTATAGGAGGATGCCATTTGGATTATGTAATGCACCCGCTACCTTCCAACGATGCATGATGGCTATCTTTTCCGAGTATATAGAGGAGATCATGGAGGTATTTATGGATGATTTTTCAGTATATGGTTCCTCTTTTGATGATTGCTTACATAACCTTTCCCTAGTACTTCAACGTTGTGAAGACACAAACCTTGTGCTGAATTGGGAGAAGTGTCACTTTATGGTCAATAAAGGGATTGTGTTAGGGCACCTCGTTTCTAATCGAGGTATCGAGGTCGATCGAGCTAAGATCGAGACTATTGAGAAACTTCCTCCCCCTTGTTCTGTTAAGGGTGTGCGGAGTTTTCTCGAGCATGCAAGTTTCTACATGATGTTCATCAAGGATTTCTCAAAAATCTCTAAACCTCTCACTAATCTTTTGAATAAGGATGCAGTTTTTGAGTTTTCGCAGGAATGCCTTGATGCTTTTTATAGGATAAGGAGGCAATGATTTCCGCCCCCATCATTCAACCCTCTGATTGGACCTTGCCCTTTGAAGTGATGTGTGACGCAAGTGATGTGGCCGTAGGAGCGGTGCCAGGACAAAAGAAGGATGGCCGGACCAATGCCATTTACTATGCTAGCAAAACGCTAGATACCGCTCAACGAAACTATGCCACCACC
Organism: Fagopyrum esculentum; assembly: GCA_033239045.1. NCBI lineage: Eukaryota > Viridiplantae > Streptophyta > Magnoliopsida > Caryophyllales > Polygonaceae > Fagopyrum > Fagopyrum esculentum. Next base: position 49,867,959 of record BSUD01000001.1, on the reverse strand, counting down.
GAAAAGGAGCTTTTGGCGGTTATATATGCTTTTGAGAAATTTCGCTCTTGCTTAGTAGGAGCGAAAGTTATTGTCTACACTAACCATGCATCTATTCGTTACTTGCTTGCAAAGAAGGATGCAAAGCCGCGTCTTATTCGCTGGATTCTCTTGCTTCAAGAGTTTGACCTGGAGATACGCGATAAGAAGGGATCTGAAAATTCTGTTGTGGATCACCTCAGCCGGCTACCTCCATCCTCACGCGAAAAGGACGAACCACCCATAGATGATTCATTCCCCGATAAGCACTTGCATTTGTTGGAACGATTGATAGACTTCCTTATCTCACCCCATGATGGAGGTGAAGTATGGGGTTAGGATATTTTCCAACATGTTTATGGACACCGTACAGTCCAGCTAGCGACCTTAAATCAAGCGCTTCTTGGGAGGCAACCCAAGGTATTGCTTTCTTTTCCCTTTCTAGTCTAGTTTTAGATAGTTGCTTTGTTTTGTTTTTGTTTTCTTCTGGAACAACAACCAGTTATTCCAAGAGGAAGGATCACAGCTGAGGAGCTACATTGGGAGGACAGAAGTTCGAGAAATTGAGAAGACGGAGTTTGACTGAGATACAAAAGACTAGGGCTTACAAAAGACTCACCTCGGTCCGGTCGAGACCACCTCGACCAAGGTGACAGCAGAATCAGTGAAGGGTATAAAAGGAGAAACGGTTTCTCTCTCTTCCCTCCCATTCCACCTTCTCGACTGCGGCACCTCCGACCTCATTTTCTTTGTTTCTTGATCATTTTCTACCATTATTGCTCCAGTCTTGGGAGGAAAGGCTAGAGGAACAATTTGCAAGCGAGAATCTGCAATAAAAATGCCTCAAATCGACCGAATCTGGGGTAAATTGAAAAAACCCTAACTTTCTCTTCTCCTTACTGTTTTCAGTCAAAATTGGCTTTGGTTGCCATAGATCTGTGTTGAAAAAGGCTTAAGTACCCCATAGGAACAATCTGTAGTGAAATTGGGGGAAAAGAACTGGAAATCAAAGAGGTAGATTCGAACAGCTTCTCGCCTCGGTCCAGTCGACCTGCGCCTCGGCCGAGGTGTTCTTGAGATATGTCAGAGAAACCGAGGTGATCTTGTCAGAAAGAGAAAATGAGTTCCAGTTCTGATCGCCAGATAGTTCTGAGGGATAGATCCTCACCTTCTTCTTCTTCTTCCCGACCTTCCATTCCGGAGATCCACGAGTGACACCAGGCTGACTATGACCGCATCTGCACGTGCCCACTTTAAAGTTTGAGGAGGATGGTATCAATGGTGGGTCTGGAGCAGTTCATGGAGATTAGAGCTCCAGCCTACCTCGAGCCCACTTTAGAGTTTGTGAGTTCTGTGACTCACCTGCCCGAGGAGAGAGTCATCAAGTACCGGTTGCTGAACCGGAACTACTTAGTTCCCATGGACCAGTGGAGAGACATCTTTGGCTTCCCGATCCCCACAGTTCCCGTCTTCCCCTCTCGAGCCGTAGCTCGACAGTTTTGGGGTCAAATTTCTCATGTTATTGAGCATGCGGACAGGTAAAGACCTGGAGATTCTAGGGAGAGGATTATCTTCCACCTTGCTTTCAGATTAGCCCACTAGATCTTCAGCGAGACCCTTCTGGCGCGTACTGAGACGCCCCAGAAGATTAGACAGGGGGAGCTTCAGAGCCTATTCTGTATGGTGACCGGAGGAGTGCCTGATTTTGGGGCAATGCTAGCTGAGGATCTGCACCGGATCAAGGCTAAGGGCAAGGGAGATATTTACTTTGGCGGCTTAGTGACTCATATAGCGACAGTGATGGAGTTGGATCTGAGCGCTTGTACATTGGTGGCGGCTACCAAGCCGCTAGGTCTGCAGGAGATGATCACCAGGAGGATTCTAGTTCCTCGTGGACTTACTACACCGTATGTGGCGATGCCTTGGGAGCAGACTGTCCCTCAGGGTATCAAGTGATCATCTTAGTTCTCAGTCTACGACCCTCAGTATTGGTCCACTGCATGGATACCTTACATTGAGGATGCTAGAGATGTAGCAGCTCAGGTACAGGAGGAGGATGAGGACGACGATAGCGGTGCTGCCATGGAGACAAGAACAGATACAGCCGGTCCTAGTGTGCCAGTCGTCGATCTAGACGACGAGGAGACAGAGGAGGAGGCACCACCACCACCACCACCACCACCACCACCACCCAGCGCAGATCCCGCTGCCGCAGATTCAGAGATCCAGCAGCACATTAGAGGATTGATGACCTCACCGATCAGATGATCCACTCCTACGCAGCCCTGACAGTTGATATCCATGAGCGTTTTGATGACCAGCGCCGAGAGATCGAGGGTTGGACACATCAGATGCTAGAGAGCCAACATTACCAGCGTCGGATGACGGAGATGCAGTTCCAACACACCATGGGTTATCCGTTTGACCCATCTCAACATCCGTATGCGCCATATCCACCACCACCACCACCACCACCACCAACAGATCAGGACTAGAGCTTGCAGGGATTGCTTTTATTTATTTATTATGCAGCTCAGCTTATGTCCGGTGAGTACTCTATTTTCAGACTTATTTTGACCCATTGGGACAATGTGTCCCAAGTATGGGGTATTGATGTATTTTATGTGACCTTATGTGTATGACTCTTGGATATTTATGATCTTGTTATGCTTTACTTGGCTCTATATGCTTATCTGAGATTACATGGATGCATACAGGTTTTTGTTTGAGAAAAACGTCAAAAACTGGTTTAAATAAAAAAAAATTTTGACCTCGACCGGGATGGCTCTGGCCAAACGAGGTTGACCACCTCGGTTGACTTATAACACCTCGACCGAGGTAGGGTTTCTAACTGAGAATTTTCGAAATCGATTTTGTGTTTCTTCTCTGGATATGATCTCAGTGAAGATAAAGATTGCAGATTGACTTTAAAATCCTTACATGCTTAAAAGGTTTTATGATATGTTTAAGTTGCTATTTGCTTTGTTTTAAAATGTTAGCATGTTTGATTCTTTGTCTTTATCAAAACTATGTTGAATTTGAAGGTTGACACCATATTATGAGTTCTCTCACTCTCTTTCTGGAAAGACCAAGACAATTCATTCTCCTCTCTTCTTCTTCTTGATCATGCTTATCCCCTCATATACATTTTTTCCTCCCTTTACCTCTCCGGGAATTTGGAAGCAAGTGGTGAAAGCAAGTAAAGTAAAAGTTGAGAAGTTGGCTAGAAGTGAAAGTGTTAGAAAGTAATAATAGGTTTGGGGAAGTCAATCATGATGATGAGTAACTCGGCACCATTCACATAGTCGGGTGTCTGTGCAAAGTCGGATTGAGCGATATTCCTAACGGGTCATGATATGTGTATCAAGGGTTTGATGCATCTCAAGAAATTGATGATTGCTAATCTCCCAGGCTTCCGTTATTGTGCACCTTTGTCCATACATGTCAAAAAGTAAAGTAAAAAAAGGAAAAGTGTGAAATAAGCAAAGCTTATTGGTGGAGGGTGTTGAAATTCAAGTGAAAGTGAAGTAAGATCCTTTTCCCAGATTCTAGCACCACATTCCTTATATACATTCCTACCCTACACGTTTCTTGACCTTTCTCTTTGGAAAGACCTTGAGACCTCGAGCTTGTTGATTGACTTAGTGGTTTAAATTGAATTATACATGATTAATTTCGATAAACATGAATTATTATGCATTCTATGATTCTATGCAAAGATGAACAACTTTCTTATATTCATGAAATGTTTTAACCATGTTTGATTTTATTTGCCATGAAGCATTTTCTTAGGGTGATCTAAGGGGGAAGCACACCATCAAAAGGTTTTTGAATGATTTTCCATTGATCTTTTTGACTTATAATTCATCCTATCCTCTATCTAATATTCGAAACTTGCTTTGGGAAAAGCAAGGGACAAGTATGGGGTATTTTGATAGCATGTATTATAGTCTATGTTTTGAGACCGGTTTAGACGTTTTATCTTCATAAATCTGCATGTATGAGCATACTTTCTGTGATTATATTGCCATTTCATCTACCTTTGCGGGAATCGAGGTCTTCACCTAGTTTCGTTGTAATCGTAGGTAAAATGACACGTTTTGGACCGAAATCGAGCTAAAGGAGCTAAGGAGTCATTGGAGCTACATTCTGGAGCTTAAGGAGGAATTCCGGAGACATGGAAATGGATTAAAGATTCAATTTTGACCAGACTTAAGAGATTTCACATTCAGCTGAGATTCACCTCGGTCAGCTACAATATCACCTCGACCGAGGTGATTTTGAGGAGCGCCCCGACCGAGGCGAATACCTTGACGTGGCGAGATATATTTTATTTGGCTGAGATCTTTTAATTATGGAAAGAAGATCTCATATTTTTGGGCTGGATTTCTAGAAGGCAGATATTATTTTTGGGAGAAATATTTTAGGAGATATCGATATATTTTATAGGAAATTATCTTTTTAAGATATTTTATCTTTGGAAGATAATTTTTCTATATAAAGGATTGGATTTTCCACAAATTCAATTCATGCTTAGACGTGCTGAGACAGCCGCTGCATCAAGGTCCTGCAATTGCAGAAGATTTCCCTTCCGATTGAAGGAAGAAGGAAGATTTCCTTGTTGAAGATAGCCTTTGAAGGAGTTTTGTGAGATTTCTCTAGGCTACGTTTGGTTACTTTTGGTTGGTTGTTCATGTTGATTTGTTACTTGGAAACACTGATTTGTCGCATACTTGATTCAGTTATTGACGTTCTTTTCTTAAAGTCTTCTTGTTTGATAATTGATTCTTTCTTTATAAAGTTTATTATTGTTATCATGATGATTGTTGGCTAAATTTCTTTTGCGATTATAGGGTGATTGACTGAAGGTTGTGGGAAAGACGATGATAGAATGATCTTAATCCCAGTCGGACCCTGAAAGCTCGAGTCTTTATCTTAACCGACGAACATCTCACTCAGTCGATGAACACTTCGGCCGGGGTGGATTCTGTCTGACCGAGGTGAACGTTTTCCTGATCCTAATCCAAGTTAAGATCCAATTTGCCAAACCCTATCCTTGTTACACCTTTCCTGGTTTAATGCAAGCCTAGGATGAGACTTACCCGGTGATTCCTTTGTTTGTTTACCTAAGATCATAAGCGATAGGTAATAAAGGTTTATCCTTTATTGGGGTCCGAGTGTGCTTCCATTCCAATCTTGAGAGTTAGCCTGAGACTTACCCGGTAAAGGTTGATTCTATCAACTTGGTTGGTGTGTTAGTTTGAGGTTTTAGTTCTTTACCTTAGTTCCTTGCGACTTACCCGGTAATAGGAATTACGGTTGGGATAGTGAGTAGAGAGACTTACCCGGAAATCTATTCCCATCTTAGAAACACCTTCCCTTTGCAAAATCTCAGCTTTGTCCGCTATATCCTTAGATCTTGAGTTTGAACCACAACTGGATGTCTTGATCTCTAGAATCCGCATTTCTCTTTATTTGACTTACATCATCTTTGATTGCTTTAATTGCTTTTGTTATTTGCATTATTTGACAATCGATTCTGTGCTTGGTTTCGCCTAAGTCCCTGTGTTCGACCCCTGGAATTTCTTGCTTTCACTACAATTGACCCGTACACTACGGGTTCGCATCCTTGTTTAAGCATATTTCCTCGGTTATAAATTAAGCTTGCACACACCTTTTGGAGCGAACAAAGGTCATAACCTCGAAAAACCTCTACTTAGTCGATCTCAGTAGAAACTATAATAGTCCTCCTACTGCTATCTAAACCAACATGATATCTATTCGTCCACCACACACATAAAGACCTTCTCATGCACCTAAGGCATGACAAAGAAGTCTTCAATCCATACACAAGTCCCTGAACAAAGGGAACAACCACAAATCTCGCGGGTACCTAAGACTCGTAACTCGTAATCCTATAAAGGAAGATCTATCTTCTACTGTATCCACGGTTAACTATTAACACATGCATCAAAAGACAAGAGGTGCATAGCGCTCACAACAAACAAAACTCCACTAGGTAAACCATTAACAATAATGGTACCTGTAACAGCTAATGCCCAAAGCTCTACTGCATATCATTACTCAATCTCATACCTATGCTCCTAACGTATCACTGAGGTCATCGTCAGAGCCTCCACTTCCACTCTTTCTGCATCGGAAAGAGGAAGGTCTTGGTGAGAAGAAACACTTCCTTACTAACAAGAAGGGGCCAGATGGCCTAGTTTACCATAGGTGAAGCCAGCTATCGGTGCCATGGGGCACTCAGAGCGTACATGATCTGGATAACCACAGTTGAGACATATACGTCTCATCCCTGTAACAGCTAATGCCCGAAGCTCTACTGCATATCATTACTCAATCTCATACCTATGCTCCTAACGTATCACTGAGGTCATCGTCATAGCCTCCACTTCCACTCTTCTGCATCGGAAAGAGGAAGGTCTTGGTGAGAAGAAACACTTCCTTACTAACAAGAAGGGGCCAGATGACCTAGTTTACCACAGGTGAAGCCAGCTATCGGTGCCATGGGGCACTCAGAGCGCACATGATCTGGATAACCACAGTTGAGACATATACGTCTCATCCCTGCCACTAGTACGGGTTGCTCCTAATAGCATGAATTATAGTCTATATTTTGGGACCTGTTTAGACGTTTTATCTTCAATAATCTGCATGTTTGGATGTATATTATGTGATTATATTGTCATTTCATCTACTTTTGCGGGAATCGAGGTCTACACCTAGTTTTGTTGTAATCGTAGGTAAAATAGGCATGTTTTGCATAAAAAATGGAGCTAAAGGAGTGAAGGAGTCATTGGAGCTACATTCAGGAGCTTAAGGAAGAATCCAGGAAGCATGGAAATAGATTAAAGATTCACTTTGGACAAGATTTGAGAGATTTCACATTCAGTTTAGAGTCACCTCGGTCAGCTACAGTACCATCTCGACCGAGGTGATCTCGAGGAGCGTCTCGACTGAGGCGAATACTCTGACGCGGCGAGATCGTTTATGCTTGGCTGAGATCTTTTATTTTTGGAAGGAGATATCTTATATTTTTGGGCTAGATTTCTGGAAGGAAGATTATATATTTTGGAGATCAATTTTAGAGACAAAGATATATTTTATTAGGACAATATCTTTTCAAGATATTTTATCTTTGGAAGATAGTTTTCCTATATAAAGGGTTGGATTTTCCACAAGTTCAACCATGCTTATACAGGCTTAGCGGGCTGATAGCATCCAACAATTAAGGGATTTTCTCCAGGGTTTTGAAGGAAGGAAGATTGAAGGAAGGATTCATAGCTTTTTATAGCTTTTGTGAAGGGTTTTGTAAGACTTCCTTTGATTCCCTTCTGGTTGATTTGTCTTGTTGGATTGTGATCCAAAGAACGCTTATTTGTTTGATATTTGATTCAGTTATTGAAGCCTTATTTTTAAGGTTTTTGTGTTCAAATATTCATTCTCTTCCTGTATATTTGATTATTGCTTTCATGATGATGAGTGGCTAATTTCCTTGTGCGATTCTAGGGTGATTGGCTGAAGGTTGTGGGAAAGACGATGATAGAATAATCTTAAATTCCAGTAGGACCCTGAAAGCTCGAGTCTTTATCCTTAACCCTAGAACATCTCGTTCAGTCGATGAACATCTCGGCCGGGGTGGAATTCGTCTGACCGAGGTGACTTATCTGATCCGAAATTGAGAATTAAGTGTTAGAGTTTGCCAAATCCTATTCTTATTACACCTTTCCTGGTTCAATGCAAGCCTAGGATGAGACTTACCCGGTGATTCCTTTGTTTGTTTACCTAAGATCATAAGTGTAGGTAATTAAGGTTTATCCTTTATTGGGGTTTGAGTGTGCCTTCATTCCATCTTTGTGAGTTAGCCTGAGACTTACCCGGTAAAGGTTGATTCTATTCCATTAGTTGGTTTGTTGGTTTGAGATTATAGTTCCTTTCCTTAGTACCTTGAGACTTACCCGGTGATAGGTTCTTTAGGTTTGGAGTTAGTGAGTAGTGAGACTTACCCGGTGATCTATTCCACTTTAGAAACACCTTCCCTTTGCAAAATCTCAGCTTTGTCCGCTTATCTTTAGATCTTGAGTTGGAACCACAACTAGATGCTTTAATCCCTAGAATTGCATATCTCCTGAATTGACTTTTTATCATCTTTGATTGCTTTAATTGCTTTTGTGGTTAGTTGCAATATTGACTACTTGTATTGGTTTTGTTTCACCTAAGTCCCTGAGATCGATACCCCGGAATTCTTGCTTTTACTACGATTGACCCGTACACAGTGGGTTCGCATCCTTGTTTTAAGCATACATCTTGGGTTATAAATTTAAAGCTTGCACACACCATTTAGAGCGAACAAGTTTTTGGCGCCGTTGCCGGGGACTTGGTCTAGACCGAGCCAGTTGCGGTAGTCTTTCGGGGCATTTGCCCCTGTTTCTACTAACCACTCTACTTGAGTGACTTTCGCAGGTTCTTTCTTGTAGGTTTATGCGAAGAACCCGCGCTGGGAAGGAAATCGTTCCTTACGATCCCGAACCAGAAAAGACATACAAAAGACGCTTGAAAGAAGCTAAGATGGTCAATCAAGAGAATCGCGATCTTGAGGCCGAATTAAAGGAGGCGTTGGAACAACTACGCCTCAGGAAAGAAGAACTACGACTCAAAAAGGAAGAAACTCGCGCAAGGACGGAAGCGATCGAAGCAGGTATGGCAACTTTACGGGACCAATATCTACCTCGACCAGTTCCAAATCCTTGACCGAGGCAGGACCCAGCTCAAGTTGCCCCAGCCGAGATACTTCCACCTCGGATGCCAGTCCGAGATGCTCTTTTTGCAGGTATTCCACATACCCAAGGGCAGAGGATGGACCCTAACCAGCAACTGAGGCGTCCAGGAGTCAACCTTGGTGATCCAACGGATCATGACTATGAGTTCGACCGCAAGTTCTTTCCATGATTCGCCAATGCTAGTTTGGAGGGCTAGAGAGGGAGTCTCCGCATCAACATCTGCAAAACTATGAGATCTTGATGGAGACCTTGAGACCTTCAAGGCTGGAAAACAACAATTACAAGCTAAGGCCTTTCGACTTCTCTTTGAAAGATAGGGCGCTTACTTGGTATCAATCTCTCCCTCTAGGAAAAATCAATACATGGGAGGAGATGACGACGGAGTTCTTAAATAAATTCTTTCCCCCCCTCCAAGACCGTAGAAATGAGAGGGAAGATCAATGCATTCATCATGAAGGACAAGGAGAGTTTTTCCAAGTCATGGGAGAGATTTAAAGACATCCTTTTGGATTGCCCACATCATGGGATTCCAAAGATAGAGTTGTTTGAGATATACTTCAAGGGACTGGACGGAAACACTCAGTTCAACCTTCAACTACTATCCGCCGGCACGTTCATCGATATGCCGATTGACGAAGCTTGGGAGTTCATAGAGAAGCAAGCTTTGCACATGGAGAAATACTCCCACCAAGGTGCTGAAAGTGGAGTTAAAAGAGTCAACTTCCAAGAAGCTCGATCAAACAATGATCAACTCACCTCTTTGAAGAATGATGTGAAGCAATTGAAAGACCTTTTGGTTGCTCAAACCCAAAAGGAAGAGGGAGGATATCAAGGGTCAAGGAACAACAACAATGGTTCCCGAAACAACAACTACAATAACAATAGAGGATCCAACATCAACAATTGGAGATCCAACAATCAAAAATCAAGTAACTCTTACTCTAACTCAAATTCAAACAATTCTTCTAATCCTTTCCTCTCTTCTTCTTCTTCTTCTACTCCATTTAAGAGTTAGGAACAAGGCTCAAGTTCGTCCCAACCAGAAAAGAAAGATGCAGTGTTGGAGGCCATCTTGATCAAACTAAAATCGATCGAGACGTCCATGACTTCATTTTCGAAGGCGCAAAAAGCCTTAGAACAACAATTCTTTAACAAGGCGAATGAAGCGCCAAGAGATCTAGGGAGGCTTCCAGCAGCGATGGAAAGCAACCCTAAAGGACAAATCATGGCAATAACAACGAGAAGTGAACTGAAAACTGCAGATCCAGTGCCTCGGTCGATGCCAGTACAGATGAAGAACACCTCGGTCCAGGCACAGTCGAAGAACACTTCGGCCGAGGTACCAACCGAGGTGGAGCCTCAGAGAGCGTCGGACAAAACTGAAGTTTATGTTCCACCTCCTGCATATAAACCACTACTTCCATTCCCCCAGTCAAGGGCTAGAGCACATATAGACAAGCACTTTGGTAAGTTCCTTGACTTGATGAATAAACTACATATTAATATCCCCTTCCTTGATTCTATTCTAGGGATGCCCGCCTATGGGAAGTTCTTAAAAGAAATTCTATCAACGAAGATGAAGTTGGAAGACATTGGTGAAGTAAGGATGACATCTAAATCCTCGGAGCTTATTCAAATCATGAAGGAGAAGATGCCACCCAAGTTGAGAGATCCCGGCTCATTTTGCATTCTCATTCAAGTTGGGGATGTCATTTGTGAGGCATTGTGTGATCTAGGAGCAAGCGTGAGCATCATCCCGCTGGAGCTATGTGTGAGGATCGAACTTGGAGAGCCCAAGCCGGTGAAGATACGGTTGTACATGGCGGACAGCTCCATTACCCATCCCGTGGGCATTTTGGAAGACATTCCGGTTAAGTTAGGTAATTTCTATATACCTTTAGACTTTGTTGTGCTTGATATTCCCGCAGATTATCCCGTTCCTATCATTCTCGGGAGACCATTTCTAGCAACTTCAGGTTGCAATGTGGATTGTAAGAACGCCAAGTTGCAATTCAACATTGACGGTGATCAAGTTGAGTTTGGCTTGCTTGCGATAATGAAAGGAGAGCCGCTGAGAGATGATATCTTCAACATCTATGATGAAGAAGAATCAAGAGAATTGGTGAGCTCTATCCTTATTAACGATCCACTTGAGAGAGTCATTAGTTTTAGCTTAATGGAGGAAGGTGTAGATGTTTCTTGTGATGCAGATATACGGAGCTTAAAGGCGCTGGAAGAAGATCCAAGAGATAAATTTGAAAGACTAATCCAGGAGAAGAAGATCTTTAGTTTTGGTCGCAGTTGCAGTACCTCGACCGAGGCACTTTCTGGACCAAGCGAGGTGTTCTTAGCTGAAGAACATCTCGGTCACCCACTCTGGACCTCGACCGAGGTCGAAAGCGAGATGATGTCAACTGAGAATAACAAACCTATAACTCCCTTTTTTGAAATTCACCCTCAGTTGGTGGACAACTTTCTCCACCAAACTTCTGATAATAAAGGGCCTTGGTATGCTGACATTGCTAATTATCTTGTTTGCCAAGAAATACCACCCGGATTAACGTACGCTCAAAGGAAGAAATTCTTTAAAGATGTACGCCATTACTATTGGGATGAACCTCTATTATTTAAGAGAGGTCCGGATGGGATGCTTCGAAGATGCATTCCGGAAGATGAAGTTACTAGTGTCATACGGCATTGTCACTTACTTCCTTATAGAGGGTATGCTAGCACTCACAAAACGGGCGCCAAGGTATTACGTTCCGGTTTCTTTTGGCCTATATTATTTAAGGATGTGCAAACGTTTGTTGTCTCTTGTGATGCATGCCAAAGAACAGGAAACTTATCTAGGAGGAACGAGATGCCACTCAACAACATACAGGAGGTTGAGATATTTGATGTATGGGGAGTAGATTTCATGGGACCTTTCCCATCATCCGGAGGAAACCTCTACATTCTCCTAGCTGTCGCCTACGTCTCTAGATGGGTTGAAGCCATTGCCTCTCCCACTAATGACGCCATGGTGGTAGTAAAGTTCTTTAACAGGACTATCTTTCCACGTTTTGGGACTCCACGCATCATCATCAGCGATGGAGGGACACATTTCATCAACCGGAAGTTTAAGGCACTTCTATCGAAGTATGGGGTAACCCACAAGGTAGCAACCCCTTATCACCCTCAAACTAGTGGACAGGTCGAGATCTCTAATAGAGAAATTAAAGCAATCTTTGAGAAGACCGTCTCTAGGACGAGGAAGGATTGGTCCATGAAGTTGGACGACGCTCTTTGGGCCTACAGGACCGCATTCAAGACCCCCATTGGTACCACCCCTTATAATTTGGTATATGGGAAGTCTTGTCATTTTCCCATTGAGCTGAAACACAAAGCATATTGGGCGATCAAATGGTTGAACTTCGACATCAAAGACGCCGGCGAGAAGCGGCTATTCGACATCAACGAGCTGGAGGAGCTGCGTTTGAACGCTTATGAGAATGCCAAGATCTACAAGGAAAGGACAAAGAAATGGCACGACAAGCGTATCATTCCTAAGGAGTTTAAAGAATGGGACTTAGTTCTACTCTTCAACTCCCGCCTTCGCCTATTTCCAGGTAAGTTGAAATCTAGATGGACCGGACCTTATGTTGTGAAACATGCTTTCCCTTATGGTGCAGTTGATATTTGGGGATAAATAAGTGGAAGCTTCAAGGTCAATGGTCATAGACTTAAGAAATACAAACCGGAAGTTCAAGTCGAAGAGATTGCACCACTATACCTTGTTTAGGGACACCGTACGGTCCAGCTAGCGACCTTAAATCAAGCGCTTCTTGCGAGGCAACCCAAGGTATTGCTTTCTTTCCCTTTTCTAGCTTAGCCTTAGATAGTTTGCTTTTGCTTTGCTTGCTTTGTTTTCGGTGTCCTAGACAGACAACAGGTAATCTCTAAGGAAGGAATACAAACCAGGAGCAACACCGGAAGGACAGAAGTTTGAGAATTTGAGAAGATGGAGTTTGACTGAGACACATCTCGCATGCTGTCACAGCACCTCGACCGAGACGATTCTTGAGCAACCGAGGCGACTAGGGTTACTGAAGATCCACCTCGGTCCGTATCACCTCGGTCCAGTCGAGACCATCTCGACCGAGGTGACAGCAGTTCCAAAAAAGGGTATAAAAAGGGGTTCGACTTCTCTCTCTTCCCTCTCTCACCTTCTCGACCGTGGCGCAAGGATTCATCTCGTTTCCCATTTCTCGATCGTTTTCGACGATTCTTGCTTCCAAACTGCAAGGAAAGAGTAGAGGATCGGTTTGCAAGCGACAATCTGCAACAAAAACGCTCTAAATCAACCGAATCTGGGGTAAATCAAACAAAAACCCTAACTCGCTTTTCTTCACTGTTTCGGTCAAATTGGGCTTTGGTTGCCCTTGCATTGTGTTGGAAAAGGATTAAGTACCCCACAAGAACAATTGGTAGTGATATTGGGGGAAAATAACTGGATTTCTGAGAGTTACGATCGAACAACCCTCTACCTCGGTTCAGTCGACCTGCGTCGCGACCGAGGTGTTCTTGAGATCTGACATCCGACCGAGGTGGTCTGACAGTGAGTGGAAAATGAGTTCTGACAGGCAGATTGTTTTGAGGGATATGTCCTCTTCTTCTCCTTCTTCTTCTTCTCGCCGCTCCATACCGGTGATCCATGAGCGTCACCAGGTAGATTATGACCGCATTGCTGCGCGTCCAGTGGTTGCACGGCGATTCCTTGATATCGGTGCTTTTGATTGCCTCTACGTAGATGATGATTTGAGGCGGATGATTTCTATGGTAGGACTGGAGCAGTATACTGAGATTAGAGCTCCAGCCTACCTTGAGCCGACTTTGGAGTTTGTGAGCTCCGTGACTTACCTACCTACAAAGCGTGCCATCAAGTACCGGTTGCTGAACCGGAACTACTTAGTTCCGATGGACCATTGGAGGGATATCTTCGGCTTCCCGACCCCCACAATTTCTGATTTTCCTTCTCGAGCCGTGGCTCGAGAGTTTTGGGGCCAGATAGCTCATGTAGTTGAGCATGCTGATAGGTGGAGACCTGGAGACTCCAGGGAGCGTATTATCTTCCACCTCGCCTTCAGATTAGCCCACCGGATCTTTAGCGAGACACTTCTGGCGCGTACTGAGACACCCCAGAAGATTAGACAGGGGGAGTTACTGAGTCTATATTGTATGGTTACCGGAGGAGTTCCTAACTTCGGAGTGATGCTGGCAGATGATTTGCACAAGATAAAGGCGAAGGCGAAGGAGATATTTGTTGCGGCGGTCTAGTGACTCACATCGCGAGTTACATGGACTTAGATTTGAGTGCTTGTACTATAGTGGCGGCTGCCAAGCCGCTTGGGCTGCAGGAGATGATTATGAGGAGGATCTTGGTTCCTCGCGGAGTTACTACGCCGTATGTGGTGATGCTCTGGGAGCAGATTACCCCTCAGTGTATTAGATGGTCATCTCAATTCTCAGTATTTGACCCACAATACTAGTACACCGCGTGGATTCCTCTTATTGAGGACGCTAGGGACGCACCAGCAGCAGCCCAGGAGCAGGATGAGAAGGAGGCTACTGAGGATAATGATGGCGGTGCTACCATGGATACTGGGACCGATACAGTTGGGACCAGTATACAAGTCATCAATCTGGACGACGAGGAGACAGAGGATGAGCCAACTACAGCACCAACACGACATGCCATGCGTAGAGTTCGGAGGCAGAGGGATCCCATAGCTCACCGCCGGATCGATGATTTGACAGATCAGATGATTGACTCCTACACAGCCATGAACGTCGATCTAGGGGGACGTTTAGATGACCTTCGCCGAGAGTTGGATAGGCGGACCCATCACATACTGGAGAGCCAGCACTATCAGCGCCGGATGATGGAGATCCAGTTCCAGCATATGATGGGACATCCATTCGACCCGTCTCAGCATCCGTACATACCATACCCTCCACCGCCAGCAGATCAGGATTAGAGCTTGCAGGATTTCTTTTCTTTATTATGCAGCTCAGCTTTGTCCGGTGATTATTCTGTTCTTATGACTTATTTGACCCATTGGGATAATGTGTCCCAAGTATGGGGTATTCGGATATGTATTATTTGACTTATGTGGATGATTATATGACTCTTGATGGATATTTATGATTTTATCCCGCTCTATATGCTTATCTGAGACTACATGCATGCATACAGGTTATTTGATTGAGAAAAACGCCAAAAACTGGTTTAAGAAAATTTTTTTGACCTCGACCGATGTGACTCTGACCAATCGAGGTACAATACCTCGGTTGATTAGAACATCTCGACCGAGGTGATTTAACTGAGAAAGTTTTCGAAACGATTTTTCTGCTTCTTATCTGGATATGACCTCAGTGATGATTCTGTTTGCTGATTGGTTTTGAAATCTTTATATGTTTGAAAGGGTTTATAATATGTTTAAGTTGCTAAATGCTTTGTTTGAAATTTTGGCATGTTTAATACTTTGGTTTTATCCAAATTATGTTGAATTTGAAGGTTGACACCATATGATGAGTTCTCTCACTTTCTTCCTGGGATGATTAAGGCAATTCATTCTTTTCTCTTCTTCTTCTTGATCATGCTTAGCCCCTGTTCGCCACTTAGCGTGCGTGCAAATAAGCTTTAAATTTATAAAACTAGAATCAAGCAAGTGAACCCACAGTGTACGGATCGATATAGTTAAGCAAGAATTCCAGAGTATCGAACACAGGGATTTGGGGAGAACAAATTCAATTGCAGATTATCAAGCAAGTAGATGTAAGAGCTTTGCAAATTATTGGGAAAACAACAATCCTAAAGATCCAAGTATCCAGCTGTGGCTATCGATTCAAGATATACTAATGATATAAGGACAGAGTTAAGATATGCAAAGGTATGCTAATGTAAGGTAATCGTACGGTGAAGTTCCAAAAACCTTATATGACTCACCTACAAGATACTCTCTATAAAGGTTGTTGAGGCTTCAATATAGAAAGGATCTAAAGGTAAGAATTAATGTCAAATACCCAAACTTGTAATCCAAGGATCAAGACTAACTAAATCGATTAAGGTTGTGACACTCACAATCGAGGTAGAGGTTGTTGAGGCTTCACTACCACCTCGAAAAGGCAAGCCTAAACTAAGTTAAAGCAAATCTTTAACTTTGGATTAAAGTAAAAGCAAGTTCGTAGACTTAAGGGAAATCACGGTTAGTTCTTGAGGTTCCACGGCCGTGGACTCAAGAACAGGCCGTAATTTAGGGTTCGTCAGCGATTCTCTCTAACTCTCAGGGTCCAATCTGTTTACGATCGATCTATCATCACCTAAGCCACAACTATCAACCCTTCACCTTAGAATTGTTAAGGGTTTTTAGCCAACAATAGTCATATTGATATCAAATTCAAGATTTAAAAGATTGAAAGATGAAGACTTCCGAAAACCTTCAATAAACTTCAAACCAATCTCAATGTCACAATCAAGAACAAATATCGTCACTAAATTCGGAATAGAACAAACAAACACAATCTTAGATAAGAAGGAAGAACGGGATGTCAATCCGTCTTCTAAATCAAACCTAAGCAAGAAGAGGAATCTTCTTGCGAACAATCTTCTGAATCTTCGATCTTCCGTAAATCTAGAAATCTCAATCACAATCTCCACCAAAAGTACGAAATTAGGGCAATTCCAAGCGCGAACGTAGGATGCGTCTATGCGTAAGCCAAGGTGTAAAAACACGTGTAAAGCGAGGTGACGGAATCTCTCTTCGTCCGTCCTTTTATAGGGTATGATGAAGTAGCGGCCCGGCCCAATCCTTTTAAAAGATCGTGGCTTAAAGTGTGGCGAAAAAGATCGCCAAGATCACGGTCGTGGAAGGTTCCACGACCGTAATTTAGAGAGTGGAAATCAACACAGTTTGAACACATGATTCCACGACCGTAGAAGCTACTGGAATGAATCACGCTTCATTTGCTAGGGTTCCACGGCCGTGGAACTGATCGTGGAAAGTAATACGGCCGTATTTTAGAGCGTGGTTTAGGGAAAGAACGTGATTCTTCCCTAGCCTCGTGCATTCTCCAAGTTGAACTCCTTTTTGCTCCTAAGAATGCCCTCAATCCATGGACATGTCAAACAACTTCATCCTTGCTCAATTCCGTTCGGAAATGGCTCTCAATCACCTATAATCAACATAAAGCTTGTGTAGACATCCATATCGACAATATAGGCAAACTAGCTCACAAATGCAACAATGTTCATTCAATGACTATCAATATGAATCAAATACGTTTATAAAACGTGCCTAAAATATCACAATATTTCATGCTAACAGCCCCTCATATACATATTTGCCTCCCTTTACCTATCCGGGAATTTGGAAGCAAGGAAGTGAAAAGCAAATGAAAGAAAAGTTGAGATGTTGGCTGAAAGTTAGAAAGAAACAAATAGGTTTGGGGAAGTAAATCATGATGATGAGTAACTCGGCACCATTCACATAGCCGGGTGTTTGTGTCTTGCCAAAGTCGGATTGAGCGATATTCCTAACGGGTCATGGTATGTGCATCAAGGGTTTGAGGCATCTCGAAAAATTGATGATTGCTGATCTCCTAGGCTTCGGTTATTGTGCACCTCTATCCATGCATCCGAAAAAGTAAAGTAAAAAAGTAAAAATAAGAAAAGCTTATTGGTGGAAGATGTTGAAATTCAAAGAAAGTAAAGTGAAGATCCTTTTCCCGGATTCTAGCACCACATTCCCTATATACATCCCACCCTCACACGTTTCTTTGACCTTTTTCTTGAAAAGCCCTTGAGACCTCGAACTTGTTGATTGACTTGGTGGTTCAAACTGGATTATACATGATTAATTTCGATAATTATGATTTATTATGCATTCTATGATTTTATGCAAAGATGAACGACTTTCTTATATTTATAAAATGTTTTGAGCATGTTTTGATTTTCAATTCCATGAAGCATTCTCTTAGATTGATCTATGAGTGGAGCACACTACCAAAAATGTTTTGAAATACTTTTCATTGATCTTTATGACTTATAATCCATTCTATCTTGTACTTAAGATTTGGAACTTGCTTGGGGAAAAGCAAAGAACAAGTATGGGGTATTTTGATAGCATGAATTATAGTCTATATTTTGGGACCTGTTTAGATGTTTTATCTTCAATAATTTGCATGTTTGGATGTATATTATGTGATTATATTGTCATTTCATCTACTTTTGCGGGAATCGAGGTCTACACCTAGTTTCGTTGTAATCGTAGGTAAAATAGGCACGTTTTGCATCAAAATGGAGCCTTTGTCAAGAAACCGCCCCTGCCGCTCTGTGTACCCGCCCCTGCGGTGACACTCATGCCTAGTGCCTCCCCCGGTGCTGGGCCTGCGCCTGCGACATGCTTGTCACCGCGGGGGCGGTGACATTCCTACGCTCCTGCGGCGGCCATCCTTGACACGCATCCTCGGTGCCGCCCCGGCGCTGAGCCTGCGTGACCCCTCTCCCTTGTCACCGCCCCGCGGCGTCAATCTCCTGCCCCTGCGGGTTTACCCAAAAAAGAAAAAAAAAGTGGATCTCAAAAATGCCTACACCTACCACACACCACCCACCACCCACCAACCTTCTTCACCAAACACACGAACCCTCCAAACCCTACTCCCTCACACCACACTCACGCTCCTGCGCCCTCTTGCTCACCAACCACCTCGTCGACACCCCTGCGCCGCCTCCGACAACCAGCCACCAAACGCAACGCCCCTGCACCACCCTCTCCCACTACCCCCTTACTCTTTCACATTCCTACAACCTTCATCCTCACCCACTTCAAACATTCCACTCCTGCTACACGGTCGGCGACGACTAAACCACCAAGATAGTCACCGGAGCGGCCTCAGCAACACCACTTTCATCGCAACCAAGAAATCGCCTCTGCACTTCTCCCGCCCCCGCACCTGAAAGCACCCGCACCAGCGCCTTACCGCCCCTGCGCCTGCTACAGCCGCCCCTGCGGAAATCACACCTGAAAGGTCGATTTCTTTTCCCTGTTTCGACATTTACTAATCTTTTTCGTCAATCATCTTCATGAATGGAAGCACCAAGGAAATACAAGATGACCGAAGAAGAAAAGGAGCGTTATAGGTTTGTGCAGGATCGAGTTGTGTATGCAACTCGATTTTTGCATATTCCTACTTTGGAGAAACTAGGCATGCTGGAGAGCATGCAATCTTTTTTGGCGAATGCTTGGCTCGGAGACTTCCTACAGAGGGGTGCTCCAACATATCCCGAGCTCAGCAGACAGTTCATCTCCACTTTCACAATGGAAAAGGAAGATCATGTGCGTATCGGCCTCACCTTCAAGTTCAACAAGGTGAAATACACACTTGATTACAACGATCTACAGGAGGCCTTTGGGGTAACTCTCAACCCCTCTACAAACTGGTGGGATCCAGTCCCGACCCCGGACCTGTGTGAGTTCTGGCAAGCAGCTACCGGGTCAGAATTCCATGCTGGGGGTGAGTACTCCAACAAACTCACTCACCCTAGCTTGAGGCTCATCTCCAAGATCCACATGAGTGTCTTCTGTGGACACAAAGAGGAAAACAAGGTCGCCCTCAAGGACCTCCCACTACTCTACTCCTGCCTTCCGCAGAGCAAGAAGGTGGTGGATTGACCGTCCCTCTTCCTTGCCGCTTTGAAGCGGATTAGGAGGGACGAGCCGAGGGACATTGTTGGCGGTGGGGTGATCTCCTTGATCGCCTCACAGGTGATGGACCTGTCCGAGTTAGAGGACGGGCTGGAGGCTCCTCTCTACATTGAGGGGATGCTTAGGAGGTGCAAGCTCCTCCGGCGGGACGGGGAGAACCTATTTTGGATCTCCCTTACAGATGGGAGCCACCTCACCTATCTCCCTCGGCCTCTACCATTAGGAGATGAGCTCTCCGAGCTCTACATTCCGACAGACCCCTTCGTGCCGAGGAGGCCACTAGTGGCCATTGTGGAGAGGCATGCCGCTAGCTCCAGCCGGGCTCATCAAGAGGAGCACCTGCCCATCCCAGATGACGAGGAGATGCCCACTGCGGCACTAGAGGAGGACCCGGCCCTTGCAAGCCTTCAGGCTCAGATGGCGGCTATGACCACACAACACCGGAGTTGGCAGTCCGACTACCAGAAGACTATGCTAGGGCAGCAGCAAAGTTGGCAGACGAGCTTTGCCGCCTCCAGGACCTCCCATTTCGATCAGAGGCAGGAGGCCTGGCAGACGGCCTAACAGCAACAGCTGGAGGCTCAGTAGCTGGCTTGGCAAGCCAGCTTTGAGACCTCTTTTGGCCGCAGGATAACGGCTCAGCAGGACCGCATAGATGACATCTACCGCCGGTAGCAGCACTTCTTCCGCCATTTTCCTTACCCACTGGAGGAGGGTCTTGGTGGTCCTTCCGGACCATTCCACTGAGGGGTACATTTCTCTTCCCTTTCTCCCACATTTATCTTTGACTTATTTCCACTTTGAGGGCAAAGTGATCTTCAAGTATGGGGGAGGGACATATCATAGCTTGTACAATATCATTGCTACTTGTTTGTGAGTTATGTTGTTTTGAGTTTTTGAGTTGTTTTATTTTTGCATTTTGAATTCAGTTTCATATTCAAAAAAAAAAGAGAGAAAAAGCCAAAGAAAATGAAAAAAAAAAGACATGAAAATCCTTGGATAAACCGTAAACCCGAAAGGGCAGTTTTGGCAAAAATAAGGTAGTCCGACCAACCTTAGGTTGGTGCAAATTTGGACTTGAGGGATGTGAGTTAAAGTGAGATCATCAAAAGAAGAAGAGTGGCAAGGTGAAAACCCGAAAGGGCACCTTGGCAAAATGAGCGACATCGAGTGTAGGTTTCCCTTCCGGCGTTTGGCGACATAAGAAGGGGAGTCATAAGGAGGTTATCCGGGTAGGCCACTCTTGGAGCAATAAGGATGGTAGTTTCTCCCTTTTTCTCACATTTCCTCTCTTTTCCTTCTTTCTTTCTTGGCTTTTCTCTTGTTTTCATTGTATTTCTTGCTTACCCATGCTTCTTGAGGCCTTTGAGTCTGATTGCTGTCATTTGTTTTACTCGGGACGAGTAAAAGGTCTAAGTATGGGGGAGTTTGATAGGTGATGGAATCACTATCATTTAGGATAGTTTTTAGAGTCTTTTTATTGCATTTGTGTCGGTTTATGCTACTAACTCCTTGGTCTAGAAGAAGAAGACTAAAAGAAGCTAAGGAAGGAGTTATAAGCACTTAGGAGTGAAGATCGTTCACGAAGAAAAGCTTCTGTTGCCTCACCGCCCCAGCGGAGCCTTTTCCCCGCCCCTGTGGGTGACGCCTTACACCGGAGCGCTCCCTGCGCCTTCGCCAGCGCCGGCCGGCCATGAAGTGTGTCACCGCCCCTGCGCCACTCCTTGGCGCCCCTGCGGTGACTTGCCCTGAAGAAACGAAGACCATCTCCCCTGTGCCTCCCACTGCGCCCCTACCTGCGCCTCAACCTGAGAGTTGGAAGATGAAGAGGCTGTGTCACCGCTCCTGCATTGACATAGGGACGCCCCGGCGGCTTGGCATCAGAAACGTCAGGAAGTCGAAAGGTCAGACGTTTGAAGAACATTGAAGATCCGCCCCTGCGGAATTGCCTAGCCGCCCCTGCGGCCATGAAGAAGATCCAGTGGTTTTGCCTTCACCGCCCCCGCAGAACTGAAGGTCGCCCCTGCGGTTTAACGCCAGAAGCTTTACTCCGGCTGTTTACACCACCTTTATGGAATTAAAGGTGGCTGTTTTAGGCCGGCCATTTACTCCCATTTAGTGTCTTTTGTAGTATAAATAGTCCTTGGTTGATTGCTAGAATTAGCCATCTTGTTATCCAATAAATTATCCACTTAGATTATCTTGCTACCTTTGTAATGAGTTGCTAACTCCCTTGCTACATTGGGTTAGTTTGAAGTGATAACATGAATTATAGTCTATATTTTGGGACTTGTTTAGACGTTTTATCTTCAATAATCTGCATGTTTGAATGTATATTATGTGATTATATTGTCGTTTCATCTACCTTTGCGGGAATCGAGGTCTACACCAAGTTTCGCTGTAATTGTAGGTGAAATAGCACGTTTTGCATCAAAATGGAGCTAAAGGAGCTAAGGAGTCATTGGAGCTACATTCAGGAGTTTAAGGAAGAATCCAGGAAGCATGGAAATGGATTAGAGATTTACTTTGGACCAGATTTAAGAGATTTCACATTCAGTTTAAAGCCACCTCGGTTGACCAAAGAATCACCTCGACCGAGGTGATCTAGAGGAGCACCCTGACCGACGCGAACACCTTTGACGCGGCGAGATATATCTTATTCTTGGCTGAGATCTTTTATTTTTGGAAGGAGAAATCTTATATTTTTGGGCTGGATTTCTGGATGGAAGATCGTATATTTTAGAGATCTATTTATGAGAGATAGATATATTTTATTAGGAAAATATCTTTTCAAGATATTTTATCTTTGGAGGGTAATTTTCCTATATAAAGGGTTGGATTTTTCACAAGTTCAACGATGCTTATACATGCTTAGAGGGCTGATAGCATCCAGCAATTGAAGGACTTTCGGAAGGTTGAAGGAAGATTGAAGGAAGGAAGTTAATAGCTTTTATAGCTTTTGTGAAGGGTTTTTGTATGACTTTCTTAGATTCCCTTCTTGTTGATCTGTCTTGTTGGATTTGTGATCCAAGGAACGTTATTTGATAGGTATTTGATTCAGTTATTGAAGCCTTGTTATTAAGGTTTTTGTGTTCAAATATTCATTCTCTTCCCATATATTTGATTATTGCTTTCATAATGATGAGTGGCTAATTTCTTTGTGCGATTCTAGGGTGATTGGCTGAAAGTTGTGAGAAAGACGATGATAGAATGATCTTAATCATAGTAGGACCCTGAAAGCTCGAGTCTTTATCCTTAACCCTAGAACATCTCGCTCAGTCGATGAACATCTCGGCTGGGGTGGAACTTGGCTGACCGAGGTGACCCTATCTGATCCGTAACTGAGAATTAAGTGTTAGAGTTTGCCAAATCCTATTCTTATTACACCTTTCCTGGTTCAATGCAAGCTTAGGATGAGACTTACCCGGTAATTCCTTTGTTTGTTTACCCAAGATCATAAGTATAGGTAATAATGGTTTATCCTTTATTGGGGTTTGAGTGTGCCTTCATTCCATCTTTGTGAGTTAGCCTGAGACTTACCCGGTAAAGGTTGATTCTATTCCCTTAGTGGGAGTGTTGGTCTGAGATTATAATTCCTTTCATTAGTACTTTGAGACTTACCCGGTGATAGGTTCTTTGACTTGGAGTTAGTGAGTAGTGAGACTTACCCGGTGATCTATTCCACTTTAGTAACACCTTCCCTTTGCAAAATCTCAGCTTTGTCCACTTATCTTTAGATCTTGAGTTGGAACCACAACTAGATGCTTTAATCCCTAGAATTGCATATCTCCTTAATTGACTTTTTATCATCTTTGAATTCTTTAATCGCTTTTGTGGTTATTAGTTGGATTGACTACCTATATTGGTTTTGTTTCACCTAAGTCCCTGAGATCGACACCCTGGAATTCTTGCTTTTACTACGATTGACCCGTACACTGCGGGTTCACATCCTTGTTTTAAGCATACATCTTGGGTTATAAATTTAAAGCTTGCACACACCATTTAGAGCGAACAAGTTTTTGGCGCCGTTGCCGGGGACTTGGTCTAGACCGAGCCGGTTGCGGTAGTCTTTCGGGGCCCTTGCCCCTGTTTTTACTAACCACTCTACTTGAGTGACATTCACAGGTTCTTTCTTGTAGGTTTATGGGAAAAAACCGCGCTGGGAAGGAAATCGTTCCTTACGATCCCGAACCAGAAAAGACATACAAAAGACGCTTGAAAGAAGCTAAGATGGCCAATCAAGAGAATCACGATCTTGAGGCCGAATTGAAGGAGGCATTGGAACAACTACGCCTCAGCAAAGAAGAATTGCGACTGGAAAAGGAGGAAACTCGCGCAAGAACGGAAGCGATCGAATCAGATATGGCGAATTTACGGGACCAATATCTACCTCGGCCAGCTCCAGCTCCTCGACCGAGGCAGGACCCAGCTCCAGCTGCCCCGGCCGAGATACTTCTACCTCGGATGCCAGTCCGAGATGCTCTTTTTGCAGGTATTCCACAGACCCTAGGGCAGAGGATGGACCCTAATCAACAACTGAGGCGTCCAAGAGTCAACCTAGGTGATCCAACGGACCATGATTATGAGCTTCGACCGCAAGTTCTTTCCATGATTCGCCAATGCCAGTTTGGAGGGCTAGAGAGGGAGTATCCGCATCAACATCTACAAAACTATGAGATCTTGATGGAGACCTTGAGACCTTCAAGGCTGGAAAACAACATTACAATTGGCCTTTCTACTTATCTTTGAAAGATAGGGCGCTTACTTGGTATCAATCTCTCCCTCCAGGAAAAATCAACACATGGGAGGAGATGACGACGGAGTTCTTGACTAAATTCTTTCCCCCCTCAAAAACCGATGAAATGAGAGGGAAGATCAATGCGTTCATCATGAAGAACAAGGAGAGTTTGTCCAAATCATGGGAGAGATTTAAAGACATCCTTTTGGATTGCCCACATCATGAGATTCCAAAGATAGAGTTGTTGGAGATATACTTCAAGGGACTGGACGGAAACACCTAGTTCAACCTCCAACTACTATCCGCCGGCACGTTCATGGACATGCCGATTGACGAAGCTTGGGAGTTCATAGAGAAACAAGCTTTGCACATGGAGAAATACTCCCACCAAGGAGCTGAAGGTGGAGTTAAAAGAGTTAACTTTATAGAAGCTCCACCAAATAATGATCAACTCACCTCTTTGAAGAATGATGTGAAACAATTGAAGGAACTTTTGGTTGCTCAAACCAAGAAAGAAGATGAAAGATATCAAGGCTCAAGGAACAACAATGGTTATTGGAACAATAACAACGGTTCCCGGAACAACAACTACAATAATAATAGAGGATCCAACAACAACAATTGGAGGACAAACAATCAAAATTCGGGTAACCCTTACTCTAACTCCAATTCGAATAACTCCTCTAATCCTTTCCTCTCTTCTTCTTCTTCTTCTACTCCATTGAAGAGCCAGGAGCAAGGATCAACTTCGTCCCAGCCAGAAAGGAAAGATGCGGTATTGGAGGCCATCTTGATCAAGCTCAACTCTATGGAGACATCCATAACTTCATTTTCGAAGGCACAAAAATTCTTAGAGCAACAATTCTTTAACAAGGCGAATGAAGCACCAGGAGATCCAAGGAAGCTTCCAGCAAGGACGGAACGCAACCCCAAAGGACAGATCATGGCAATAATGATGAGAAGTGGACTGAAGACTGCAGATTCAGTACCTCGGTCGATGCCAGTACAGACGAAGAACACCTCGGTCTAGGCACAATCGAAGAACACTGATAACACGATTTATGACTAGGTTTTAGCGGAACATTTAGATAAATTTCTCACTCATTCATGCATGGTCTAGCACTATTTTACGTTTTGCACTCAATTCGTGTATTTTGCCGAGATAGACGTCTACACGGACTTGTGCGTGTTTTATAGGTATTTCGGGAGATTTAGGAGCTAAAACGATGCGCTTGAGGATCGTTCATCTAGATGACACACCCTCGGACTCATTAGGACACAAGCTAAAGGCTAAGGAGGACTCATGGAGCCTTGCCAACACAAGCCATGCACCAAATCACAGCTTAATGATCCAAGGCGAAGTTTCTTGTGACAGCTGTGCCACGACTCTCATGGCCAGCTCATGCAAGTTTGTTATAAAAGTGGTCCTTCATGGGCTGTGAGAAGTAGATGGGAGCATCTTGGAGCAGCTCATCCATTATCCATTTCCTCTAACAAAAATATCCTCTTAAGAAGAAGATTTTCTAGGAAGGAAAGTGTAAAAAAGGGAAGAAGAAGAGCTCCATTGAAGAGGAGAATTCCGGATTCTATTTCTAGAGTTGTATGAAACATTTGAACCTTCTTTTGGAAGGATTGTGAGTCACTCTCATTCTATTTTCAACTTGGTTGTTTTAAGTTCACTTGTTCATCTCTTTTCATTCATTATCTTGAAATGGATGTTATGATTTTATGTTTGTTTGTTTCGATTTCCATTATGAACGTTGTAGGCTAAATTGATGTGGTTCTAGGGTAAGGAAGGGATGGTTATGGCTAGGGCTATGATAGGACGGACTTAGATTTACCTTTGGATGACTTGTGTGTATGAACATAGCTGCTGTTAGAAATCACGGGTAGTTCTTGTCTAACCACGGCCGTGGTTTAGGTAGAACAAACCGTGATTTTCCCTGGTTCGATGGATCTTGTCTTAGATCTATAGGATGTTGAAATCCTAAGTGTTTGTTGAGTTTAATCTACCCTAGGGTGACCTAGTGTTAGTAACTAAGTGTTAGGAGAGACTTAACCGGTAATCCTTACTCTTAGATTCCAAAGATAACAACCCTTAGGTAGTGGTGAGCCTAATAAGCCGCCATTGGATTAAGTGTGCTAGGATAGTTGTTTAGGACTTCCCTTTCCAAGACTTACCCGGTAAGGATAGGTTAGATCCCTAGCTAACAATCCGGTTTGTTTAAAATTCCTATCCCTAGGTTCTTAGAGACTTAACCGGTGATGAGACCTTAGGAGCGGACTAGTTGGACCATGAGACCTACCCGGTAATTGATCCCAATCTAGAAACGCTTAATCCCAACATATCGTAGTTAATCCAAGAAATGAATAGATAACTTGAATCCTATGCCATAACCGGAATTTCCAACCCCTAGAATCCGTGTTTTCTTTCCTTGATCATTATCTTGTTTAGCTTGTTTATTTGTGTTAATTCTTAGTTTAGTTTGATTGTTTACTTTGCATGAATTGTGATCTTTGATTGATCACCAAAAACCAACTAAAAACATTTAAGATTTTCATTTCTTTATTTCTTCTTTTCTTTCAACCTAGATCCTTGCTAAACTCAATCACAAATCGAATCAATTTCACCTTAGTCTTTGTGTTCGACCTCGGAATACTAACCCTTCTACAAACGTCCCGTACACTGCGGGTTTCGCTAGGTAGTTAGGATTTAGTTCGAGTTATAAATTTAAAACCCATTTGCGCATCACGATCTTAGCGTAACAAACACTTCCGCCGAGATGCCAACCGAGGTCAATCCTCAGAGAGCGTCGGACAAAACTGAAGTTTATGTTCCACCTCCTGTATATAAACCACCACTTCCATTCCCCCAGTCAAGGGCCAGAGTACATCTAGACAAGCACTTTGGTAAGTTCCTTGACTTGATGAATAAACTACAAATTAATATCCCTTTCCTTGATGCTATTCTAGGGATGCCCGCCTATGGGAAGTTCATAAAAGAAATCCTATCAAGGAAGAGGAAGTTGGAAGATTTTGGTGAAGTAAGGATGACAACTAAATCCTCGGAGCTTATTAAAATCATGAAGGAGAAGATGCCACCCAAATTGAGAGATCCCGACTCATTTTGCATTCCCATTCAAGTTGGGGATGTCACTTGTGAGGCATTGTGTGATCTAGGAGCCAGCGTGAGCATAATCCCGCTGGAGCTATGTATTAGGATCGGACTTGGAGAGCCCAAGCCGGTGAAGATACGGTTGTACATGGCGGACCGCTCCATTACCCATCCTGTGGGCATTTTGGAAGACGTTCCGGTTAAGTTAGGTATCTTCTATTTACCATAGACTTTGTTGTGCTTGATATTCCCGCAGATTACACCGTTCTTATCATTCTCGGGACACCATTTCTAGCAACTTTGGGTTGCAATGTGGATTGTAAGAACGCCAAGTTGCAATTCAACATTGGCGGTAATCAAGTTGAGTTTGAATTGCTTGCGGCAATGAAGGGAGAGCAGCTAGGAGATGATATCTTCAACATCTATGATGAAGAAGAATCAAGAGAATTGGTGAGCTCTATCCTTATTAAAGATCCACTTGAAAAAGTTATTAGCTTTAGCTTAATGGAGGAAGGTATAGATGCTTCTTGTGATGCAGATATACGGAGCTTAAAGGCGCTGGAAGAAGATCCAGGAGCTAAATTTGAAAAATTAATCCAGGAGAAGAAAATCTCCAGTTTCGGTCCCAGTTGCAGTACCTCGACCGAGACACCTTCTGGACCAAGCGAGGTGTTCTTGACTGAAGAATATCTCGGTCACCCTCTCTGGATCTCGACCGAGGTCGAAAGCGAGATGATGTCAACTGAGAATTATAAACTTCTTACCCCCTTTTCTGACAATCATTTGGTGGAACACTTTCTCCACCAAACTTCTGATAATAAAGGGCCTTGGTATGCTGACATTGTTAATTATCTTGTTTGCGAGGAAATACCACCCGGATTGACGTACGCTCAATGGAAGAAATTATTTAAAAACGTACGCCATTACTATTGGGATGAACCTCTACTATTTAAGGGAGGTCCGGATGGGATGCTTCGAAGATGCATTCCGGAAGATGAAGTTACTAGTGTCATACGGCATTGTCACTCACTTCCTTGTGGAAGGCATGCTAGCGCTCACAAAACGTGCGCCAAGGTATTACGTTCTAGTTTCGTTTGGCCTACATTATTTAAGGATGTATAAACGTTTGTTGTCTCTTGTGATGCATGCCAAAGAATAAGGAACCTATCTAGAAGGAACGAGATGCCACTCAATAACATACAGGAGGGTGAAATCTTTGATGTACGGGGAGTTGATTTCATGGGACCTTTCCCATCATCCGGAGGAAACCTCTACATCCTTCAAGCTGTCGACTACGTCTCTAGATGGGTTGAAGCAATTGCCTCTCCCACTAACGACGCCATGGTTGTTGTGAAGTTCTTTAATAGGACTATCTTCCCACGTTTTAGGACTCCACGCATCATCATCAGCGATGGAGGGACACATTTCATCAACCGGAAGTTTAAAGCACTTCTATCGAAGTATGGGGTAACCCACAAGGTAGCACCCCTTATCACCCTCAAACTAGTGGACTCCACGTTTTGGTGTATGAAGTTGGACGACGCTCTTTGGGCCTACAAAACCACATTCAAGACTCCCATTGGTACCACCTCTTATAATTTGGTGAATGGGAAGTGTTGTCATTTACCCGTTGAGCTGGAACATAAAGCATATTTGGCGATCAAATGGTTGAACTTCGACATAAAAAATGCCGGTGAAAAGCGGCTATTAGACATCAACGAGCTGGAGGAGCTGCGTTTGAACGCTTATGAGAATGCCAAGATCTATAAAGAAAGGACGAAGAAATGGCATGACAAGCGTATCATTCCTAAGGAGCTTAAAGAAGGAGACTTAGTTCTACTCTTAAACTCCCGCCTCCGCCTCTTTCCAGGTAAGTTGAAATCTAGATGGACCGGACCTTATGTTGTGAAACATGTTTTCCCTTATGGTGCAGTTGAGATTTTGGGAGAAACGAGTGGAAGCTTCAAGGTCAATGTTCATAGACTTAAGAAATACAAACCGGAAGTCCCGGTTGAGGAAGTTGCACCACTATACCTTGTTTGAGGACACCGTACGGTCCAGCTAGCGACCTTAAATCAAGCGCCTCGGTCCAGTCGACCTGTGCCTCGGCCGAGGTGTTCTTGAGAGTTGTCAAGGCAACCGAGGTGGTCTGACAGTGAGAGAGAAAGATGAGTTCTGACAAACAGCTGGTTCTGAGAGATAGATCCTCTCCTTCTCCTTCTTCTTCTTCTCGTCGATCCATACCAGTGATCCACGATCGTCACCAGGTCGATTATGACCGTATTGCTGCACGTCCAGTGGTTGCACCACGATTTTTAGATATTTCTGCATTCGACTGCCTCTACATGGATTATGATCTGAGGCGGATGATAGCTATGGTGGGGTTGGAGCAGTTTACTGAGATTAGAGCTCCAACCTACCTCGAGCCGACTTTGGAGTTTGTTAGTCCGTGACTTACTTGCCTACTGAACGTGCCATCAAGTACCGGTTGATGAACCTGAACTACTTAGTTCCGATGGATCATTGGAGGGATATTTTCAGCTTCCCGACCTCCATAGTTGCTGATTTTTGGCTCGAGAGTTTTGGGGACAGATAGCTCACATAGTTGAGCATGTTGATAGATGGAGACCTGGAGATTCCAAGGAGCGGATTATCTTCCACCTAGCCTTTAGACTTGCTCAGCGGATCTTCAGCGAGACTCTTCTGGCATGTACTGAGACGCCCCAAAAGATTAGACAGGGGGAGCTGCTGAGTCTGTGTTGCATGGTGACCCGAGGAGTTCCGGATTTTGGAGTGATGTTGGCTAAGGATCTCCACAGGATCAAGGCAAAGGCGAAGGGAGATATCAGCTACGGAGGTCTAGTGACTCACATCGCGAGTTACATGGACCTTGATTTGAGTGCTTGTACTATGGTGGCGGCTGCCAAGCCGCTCAAGCTACAGAAGATGATCACTAGGAGGATCTTGGTTCCTCGCGGACTTACTACGCTGTATGTGGTGATTCCCTGGGAGCAGACTGCACCTCAGGGTATTAGATGGTCATCTCAGTTTTCCGTTTATGACCCGCAGTATTGGTACACAACGTGGATTCCTCTTATTGAGGATGCTAGGGACGCAGCAGCAGCAGTAGCTGAGGGGCAGGATGAGGAGGAGGGTGATGAGAAGGATGATGAGGATGATGATGGCGGTGTTGCCATGGATACAAGGACCGATACAGCTGGGACCAGTATACTAGTCATCGATCTGGACGAGGAGGAGACAGAGGGCGAGCCAGCTGCAACACCAGCACGACCTGCCAGACGTAGAGTATGCAGGTAGAGGGATCCCTTAGCTCACCACCGGATCGACGATCTGGCAGAGCAGATGATTGATTCCTACGCAGCCATGGCCGTCGATTTAGGAAGACGTTTTGGATGGCCTTCACAAAGAGTTGGATAGCCGGACTCATCAGATTTTGGAGAGCCACCACTATCAGCGCCGGATGATGGAGATCCAGTTGCAGCATATCATGGGACATCCATTCGACCCGTCTCAGCATCCGTACATACCTTATCCTCCACCACCGCCGGCAGATCAGGATTAGAGCTTACAGGATTTCTTTTCTTTATTTATCATGCAACTCAGCTTTATCCGGTGAGTATTCTGTTCTTACACTTATTTGACCCATTGGGACAATGTGTCCCAAGTATGGGGTATGCGGATATGTATTTGACTTATGTGTATGCTTGTATGACTCTTTATGACTTATTTATGATTTTATCCTGCTCTATATGCTTATTTGAGATTACATGCATGCATACAGGTTAATTGATTGAGAAAAACGTCAAAAACTGGTTTAAGAAAAAAAAAATTTTGTCCTCGACCGAAGTGACTCTGACCAATCGAGGTGCAGTACCTCGGTTGACTTAGAACATCTCGACCGAGGTGGTTTAACTGAGAAAGTTTTCGAAACAATTTTTGTGCTTCTTATCTAGATATGACCTTAATGATGATTTTGTTTGCTAACTGGTTTTGAAATCTTTATATGTTTGAAAGGTTTTATGATATGTTTAAGTTGCTAAGTGCTTTGTTTGAAATTTGTGGCATGTTTAATACTTTGTTTTTATCAAAATAATGTTGAATTTGAAGGTTGACACCACATGATGAGTTCTCTCACTTTCTTCCTTGAAAGATCAAGGCAATTCATTCTCTTCTCTTCTTCTTCTTGATCATGCTTAGCCCGTCATATACATATTTGCCTTCCTTTACCTATCCGGGAATTTGGAAGCAAGCAAGTGAAAAGCAAGTGAAAGAAAAGTTGAGATGTTGGCTAAAAGTTAGAAAGAAACAAATAGGTTTGGGGAAGTTAATCATGATGATGAGTAACTCGGCACCATTCACATAGCCGGGTGTTTGTGTCTTGCCAAAGTCGGATTGAGCGATATTCCTAACGGGTCATGGTATGTGCATCAAGGGTTTGATGCATCTCAAGAAATTGATGATTGCTGATCTCCTAGGCTTCGGTTATTGTGCACCTATGTCCATGCATTCCAAAAAGTAAAGTAAAAAAGGCAAAAATAAGCAAAGCTTATTGGTGGAAGATGTTGAAGTTCAAAGGAAGTGAAGTAAAGATTCTTTTCCCGGATTCTAGCACCACATTCCCTATATAAATCCCACCCTCACACGTTTCTTGACCTTCTCTTGAAAAGACCTTGAGACCTCGAGCTTGTTGATTGACTTGGTGGTTTAAACCGGATTATACATGATTAATTTCGATAATTATGATTTATTATGCATTCTATGATTTTATGCAAAGATGAACAACTTTATTATATTTATAAAATGTTTTGAGCATGTTTTGATTATAAATTCCATGAAGCATTCTCTTAGAGTGATCTATGATTGGAGTACACCACCAAAATGTTTTTTAATTACTTTTCATTGATCTTTACGACTTATAATCCATTCTATCTTGTACTTAAGATTTGGAACTTGCTTGGGGACAAGTAAGGGATAAGTATGGGGTATTTTGATAGCATGAATTATAGTCTATATTTTGGGACTTGTTTAGACGTTTTATCTTCAATAATCTGCATGTTTGAATGTATATTATATGATTATATTGTCGTTTCATCTACCTTTGCGGGAATCGAGGTCTACACCAAGTTTCGCTGTAATCGTAGGTGAAATAGCACGTTTTGCATCAAAATGGAGCTAAAGGAGCTAAGGAGTCATTGGAGCTACATTCAGGAGTTTAAGGAAGAATCCAGGAAGCATGGAAATGGATTAGAGATTTACTTTGGACCAGATTTAAGAGATTTCACATTCAGTTTAGATCCACCTCGGTTGACCACAGAATCACCTCGACCGAGGTGATCTGGAGGAGCACCCCGACCGAGGCGAACACCTTGGACGCGGTGATATATATTTTATCCTTGGTTGAGATCTTTTATTTTTGGAAGGAGAGATCTTATATTTTTGGGCTGGATTTCTAGATGGAAAATCATTTATTTTAGAGATCTGTTTATGAGAGATAGATATATTTTATTAGGAAAATATCTTTTCAAGATATTTTATCTTTGGAGGGTAATTTTCCTATATAAAGGGTTGGATTTTTCACAAGTTCAATGATGCTTATACATGCTTAGAGGGCTGATAGCATCCAGCAATTGAAGGAATTTTGGTAGGTTGAAGGAAGATTGAAGGAAGGAAGTTAATAGCTTTTATAGCTTTTGTGAAGGGTTTTGTAAGACTTTCTTATATTCCCTTTCCTCTCTTCTTCTTCTTCTTCTACTCCATTGAAGAGCCAGGAGCAAGGATCAAGTTCGTCCCAGCCGGAACAGAAAGATGCGGTGCCGGAGGCCATCTTGAACAAGCTCAACTCTATGGAGACATCACTGACTTCATTTTCGAAGGCACAAAATGTCTTAGAGCAACAATTCTTTAACAAGGCGAATGAAGCACCAAGAGATCCAGGGAAGCTTCGAGCAAGGACGGAAAGCAACCCCAAAGGACAGATCATGGCAATAACGACGAGAAGTGGATTGAAGACTGCAGATCCAGTACGTCGGTCGATGCCAGTACAGACGAAGAACACCTCGGTCCAGGCACAGTAGAAGAACACTTCGGCCGAGATGCCAACTGAGGTCGAACCTCAGAGAGCGTCGGACAAAACTAAAGTTTATGTTCCACCTCCTGATATAAACCACCACTTCAATTCCCCCAGTCAAGGGCCAGAGCACATCTAGACAAGCACTTTGGTAAGTTCCTTGACTTGATGAATAAACTACATATTAATATCCCTTTCCTTGATTCTATTCTAGGGATGCCCGCCTATGGGAAGTTCATAAAAGAAATCCTATAAAGGAAGAGGAAGTTGGAAGATTTTGGTGAAGTAAGGATGACAACTAAATCCTCGGAGCTTATTCAAATCATGAAGGAGAAGATGCCACCCAAATTGAGAGATCCCGGCTCATTTTGCATTCCCATTCAAGTTGGGGATGTCACTTGTGAGGCATTGTGTGATCTAGGAGCCAGCGTGAGCATAATCCCGCTGGAGCTATGTATTAGGATTGGACTTGGAGAGCCCAAGCCGGTGAAGATACGGTTGTACATGGCGGACCACTCCATTACCCATCCCGTGGGCATTTTGGAAGACGTTCCGGTTAAGTTAGGTAACTTCTATTTACCTATAGACTTTGTTGTGCTTGATATTCCCGCAGATTACCGCGTTCCTATCATTCTCGGGAGACCATTTCTAGCAACTTCGGGTTGCAATGTGGATTGTAAGAACGCCAAGTTGCAATTCAACATTGGCGGTGATCAAGTTGAGTTCGCATTGCTTGCGGCAATGAAGGGAGAGCAGCTAGGAGATGATATCTTGAACATCTATGATGAAGAAGAATCAAGACAATTGTTGAGCTCTATCCTTATTAAAGATCCACTTGAAAAAGTTATTAGCTTTAGCTTAATGGAGGAAGGTATAGATGCTTCTTGTGATGCAGATATACGGAGCTTAAAGGCGTTGGAAGAAGATCTAGGAGCTAAATTTGAAAAATTAATCCAGGAGAAGAAAATCTCCAGTTTCGGTCCCAGTTGCAGTACCTCGACCGAGGCACCTTCTAGACCAAGCGAGGTGTTCTTGACTGAAGTACATCTCGGTCACCCTCTCTGGATCTCGACCGAGGTCGAAAGCGAGATGATGTCAATTGAGAATTACAAACTTCTTACCCCCTTTTTTGATAATCATTTGTTTGCCAGGAAATACCACCCGGATTGACGTACGCTCAATGGAAGAAATTCTTTAAAAACGTATGCCATTACTATTGGGATGAACCTCTACTATTTAAGGGAGGTCCGGATGGGATACTTCGAAGATGCATTCCGGAAGATGAAGTTACTAGTGTCATACGGCATTGTCACTCACTTCCTTGTGAAAGGCATGCTAGCGCTCACAAAACGTGCGCCAAGGTATTACGTTCCAGTTTCGTTTGGCCTACATTATTTAAGGATGTGCAAACGTTTGTTGTCTCTTGTGATGCATGCCAAAGAATAGGGAACCTATCTAGAAGGAACGAGATGCCACTCAATAACATACAGGAGGTTGAAATCTTTGATGTACGGGGAGTTGATTTCATGGGACCTTTCCCATCATCCGGAGGAAACCTCTACATCCTTCAAGCTGTCGACTACGTCTCTAGATGGGTTGAAGCAATTGCCTCTCCCACTAACGACGCCATGGTTGTTGTGAAGTTCTTTAATAGGACTATCTTCCCACGTTTTGGGACTCCACACATCATCATCAGCGATGGAGGGACACATTTCATCAACCGGAAGTTTAAAGCACTTCTATCGAAGTATGGGGTAACCCACAAGGTAACACCCCTTATCATTCTCAAACTAGTGGACATGTCGAGATCTCAAATAGAGAAATCAAGGCAATATTGGAGAAGAACGTCTCTCGGACAAGGAAGGATTGGTCCATGAAGTTGGACGACGCTCTTTGGGCCTACAGAACCCCATTCAAGACTCCCATTGGTACCACCCCTTATAATTTGGTGTATGAGAAGTTTTGTCATTTACCCGTTGAGCTGGAACATAAAGCATATTGGGCGATCAAATGGTTGAACTTCGACAACAAAAACGCCGGTGAAAAGAGGCTATTAGACATCAACGAGTTGGAGGAGCTGCGTTTGAACGCTTATGAGAATGCCAAGATCTATAAAGAAAGGACGAAGAAATGGCATGACAAGCGTATCATTCCTAAGGAGCTTAAAGAAGGAGACTTAGTTCTACTCTTAAACTCCCGCCTCCGCCTCTTTCCAAGTAAGTTGAAATCTAGATGGACCGGACCTTATGTTGTGAAACATGTTTTCCCTTATGGTGCAGTTGAGATTTGGGAAGAAACGAGTGGAAGCTTCAAGGTCAATGGTCATAGACTTAAGAAATACAAACCGGTAGTCCCGGTTGAGGAAGTTGTACCACTATACCTTGTTTGAGGACACCGTACGGTCCAGCTAGCGACCTTAAATCAAGCGCTTCTTGGGAGGCAACCCAAGGTATTGCTTTCTTTCCCCTTTTTCTAGCCTAGCTTTAGATAGTTTGCTTTTGCTTTGCTTTGTTTTTGGCGTCCTGGACAGACAACAGGTGACATCTAAGGAAGGAATACAATCCAGGAGCAACAATGGAAGGATAGAAGTTTGGGAATTTGAAAAGACGGAGTTTGACTGAGACACATCTCGGTTGCTGTCACAGCACCTCGACCGAGATGATTCTTGAGCAACCGAGGCGACTAGGGTTACTGAAGATCCACCTCGGTCAGTATCACCTCGGTCCAGTCGAGACCATCTCGACCGAGGTGACAGCAGTTCTAGAAAAGGGTATAAAAGGGGGCTGAGATTTCTCTCTCTTCCCTCTCTCACCTTCTCGACCGCGGCACCCCAAATAACCTCATTCTCCAATCTTCGATCGTTTTCAACGATTCTTGCTTCCAAAATGCAAGGAAAGGGTAGAGGATCGGTTTGCAAGCGACAATCTGCAACAAAAACGCTCCAAATCGGCCAAATCAGGGGTAATTCGAAAACAAAAAACCCTAACTCCCTCTTCTTCCACTGTTTTCGATCAATTTGGGCTTTGGTTGCCATTGCATTGTACTGGAAAAGGATTAAGTACCCCATAAGAACCATTGGTAGTGAAATCGGGGGAAAAGAACTGGATTTCTGAGAGTTTCGATCGAACAACACATCGCCTCGGTCCAATCGACCTGTGCCTCGGCCAAGGTGTTCTTGAGAGTTTTCAGGGAAACCGAGGTGGTCTGACAGTGAGAGAGAAAGATGAGTTCTGACAGACAACTGGTTCTGAGAGATAGATCCTCTCTTTCTCCTTCTTCTTCTTCTCGTCGATCCATACCGGTGATCCACGAGCGTCACCAGGTCGATTATGACCGTATTGCTGCACGTCCAGTGGTTGCACCACGATTTTTAGATATTTTTGCATTCGACAGCCTCTACGTGGATGATGATCTGAGGCGGATGATAGCTATGGTGGGGTTGGAGCAGTTTAATGAGATTTGAGCTCCAGCCTACCTCGAGCCGACTTTGGAGTTTGTTAGCTCCGTGACTTACTTGCCTACTGAGAGTGCCATCAAGTACCGGTTGATGAACCTGAACTACTTAGTTCCGATGGATCATTGAAGGGATATTTTCGGCTTCCCGACCCCCACAGTTGCTGATTTTCCTTCTCGAGCCGTGGCTCTAGAGTTTTGGGGACATATAACTCACGTAGTTGAGCATGCTGATAGGTGGAGACCTAGAGATTCCAGGGAGCGGATTATCTTCCTCCTAGCCTTTAGACTTGCTCACCGGATCTTCAGCGAGACTCTTCTAGCGCGTACTGAGACGCCCCAGAAGATTAGAAAAGGGGAGCTGCTGAGTCTGTACTACATGGTGACCTGAGGAGTTTCGGATTTTGGAGTGATGTTGGCTGAGGATCTCCACAGGATCAAGGCGAAGGGGAAGGGAGATATCTGCTGCGGAGGTCTAGTGACTCATATCGCGAGTTACATGGACCTTGATTTGAGTGCCTGTACTATGGTAGCGGATGCCAAGCCGCTCAGGCTGCAGGATATGATCACTTGGAGGATCTTGGTTCCTCGCAGACTTACTACGCCGTATATGGTGATGCCCTGGGAGCAGACTGCATCTCAGGGTATTAGATGGTCATCTCAGTTTTCCATTTATGACCCGCAGTACTGGTACACACCGTGGATTCCTCTTATTGATGACGCTAGGGACGCAGCAGCAGCAGCTCAGGGGCAGGATGAGGAGGAGGCTGATGAGAAGGATGATGATGGCGGTGCTGCCATGGATACAGGGACCGATACAGCTGGGACCTGTATACTAGTCGTCGATCTGGACGACGAGGAGACAAAGGGCGAGCCAGCTGCAACACCAGCATGACCTGCCATACGTAGAGTACGCAGGCAGAGGGATCCCTTAGCTCACCGCCGGATCGACGATCTGACAGAGCAGATGATTGATTCCTACGCGCCATGACCGTCGATTTAGGAGGACGTTTGGATGGCCTTCACAAAGAGTTGGATAGCCGGACTCATAAGATTCTGGAGAGCCAACACTATCTGCGTCGGATGACGGAGATCCAGTTCCAGCATATCATGGGACATCTATTCGACCCGTCTCAGCATCCGTACATACCTTATCCTCCACCACCGCCGGCAGATCAGGATTAGAGCTTGCAGGATTTCTTTTCTTTATTTATCATGCAGCTCAGCTTTATCCGGTGAGTATTCTATTCTTAGACTTATTTGACCCATTGGGACAATGTGTCCCAAGTATGGGGTATGCGGATATGTATTTGACTTATGTCTATGCTTGTATGACTCTTTATGACTTATTTATGATTTTATCCTGCTGTATATGCTTATCTGAGATTACATGCATGCATACAGGTTTTTTGATTGAGACAAACGTCAAAAACTGGTTTAAGAAAAAAAATTTTTGACCTCGACCGAAGTGACTCTGCCCAATCGAGGTGTAGTACCTCGGTTGACTTAGAACATCTCGACCGAGGTGGTTTAACTGAGAAAGTTTTGGAAACAATTTTTGTGCTTCTTATTTGGATATGACCTCAATGATGATTCTGTTTGCTAACTGGTTTTGAAATCTTTATATGTTTGAAAGCTTTTCTGATATATTTAAGTTGCTAAGTGCTTTGTTTGAAATTTGTGGCATGTTTAATACTTTGTTTTTATCAAAGTTATGTTGAATTTCAAGGTTGACACTAGATGATGAGTTCTCTCACTTTCTTCTTGGAAAGATCAAGGCAATTCATTCTCTTCTCTTCTTCTTCTTGATCATGCTTAGCCCCTCATATACATATTTGCCTTCCTTCACCTATCCGGGAATTTGGAAGCAAGCAAGTGAAAAGCAAGTGAAAGAAAAGTTGAGATGTTGGCTGAAAGTTAGAAATAAACAAATAGGTTTGGGGAAGTCAATCATGATGATGAGTAACTCGGCACCATTCACATAGCCGGTTGTTTGTGTCTTGCCAAAGTCGGATTGAGCGATATTCCTAACGGGTCATGGTATGTGCATCAAGGGTTTGATGCATCTCAAGAAATTGATGATTGCTGATCTCCTAGGCTTCGGTTATTGTGCACCTATGTCCATGCATTCCAAAAAGTAAAGTAAAAAAGGAAAAAATAAGCAAAGCTTATTGGTGGAAGATGTTGAAGTTCAAAGGAAGTGAAGTAAAGATTCTTTTCCCGGATTCTAGCACCACATTCCCTATATACATCCCACCCTCACACGTTTCTTGACCTTCTCTTGAAAAGACCTTGAGACCTCGAGCTTGTTGATTGACTTGGTGGTTTAAACCGGATTATACATGATTAATTTCGATAATTATGATTTATTATGCATTCTATGATTTTATGCAAAGATGAACAACTTTCTTATATTTATAAAATGTTTTGAGCATGTTTTCATTTTAAAGTCCATGGAGCATTCTCTTAGGGTGATCTATGATTGGAGTACACCACCAAAATGTTTTTTTAATTACTTTTCATTGATCTTTACGACTTATAATCCATTCTATCTTGTACTTAAGATTTGGAACTTGCTTGGGGACAAGTAAGGGACAAGTATGGGGTATTTTGATAGCATGAATTATAGTCTATATTTTGGGACTTATTTAGACGTTTTATCTTCAATAATCTGCATGTTTGAATGTATATTATGTGATTATACTGTCGTTTCATCTACCTTTGCGGGAATCGAGGTCTACACCAAGTTTCGCTATAATCGTAGGTGAAATAGCACGTTTTGCATCAAAATGGAGCTAAAGGAGCTAAGGAGTCATTGGAGCTACATTCAGGAGTTTAAGGAAGAATCCAAGAAGCATGGAAATGGATTAGAGATTTACTTTGGACCAGATTTAAGAGATTTCACATTTAGTTTAGAGCCACCTCGGTTGACCACAGAATCACCTCGACCGAGGTGATCTAGAGGAGCACCCCGACCGAGGCGAAGACCTTGGTTGTAAGTTTGGTTGTAAGTTTTCTTTAATATAAGATTTAATTTGGACCCGTTTAAGGAAGAATCCATGAAGCTGCGTTGTTACTTTGGCTGTAAGTTTTCTTTAATATAAGTTTTCACTCAGTAATGTTTTGTGTTTCCTTGATCTTCATTGCCTAATTGCATGTTTTACTATTACTTGAGATTGATCACCTTAGGTTCTAAAGTGCATGCAAATAACTAGGATTAATAGGTTCCGGGTTTGGGTCTTTAATCTAGTAGTAACTTTAAGTAATAACGGGTTGTAATTACTTAAAGAAAAGGAACACAAATATAAAGATAAGTTTAACGGTTTTAATCTTCTCTTTATATCCCTTAGTCTTTGTTTGAAAACTAACTTGTTATTTGTTCTTGTAGGTTTACGGAACACTAACCTGTTAAGTTTGAAGCCGGTTGGCTCAACACATATATATGATCGAGACGGGAGATTACTTGAAAACTTGTAAAAGTAACTCACCAAAGTAGCAATTGCATGCTTAGAATCAACCTAGTGTAGATTCACCCATCATTGTCTTACTAGTCGCATTAGAAAAGGTCACCTCGTTCACCGAAGTTCCACCCCGGCCGAGATGTTCATCGACTGAGCGAGGTGTTCTAGGGTTAAGGTTTAAAGACTCGAGCTTTTAGGGTCCTGCTGGGATTAAGATCATTCTATCATCGTCTTTCCCACAACTCTCTGCCATTCACCCTAGAATCGCATAAAAAGCTTAGCCAAACATCATCATGATAACAATAATCAAATATATGGGAAAGG
Source organism: Fagopyrum esculentum (assembly GCA_033239045.1). Classification (NCBI taxonomy): domain Eukaryota; kingdom Viridiplantae; phylum Streptophyta; class Magnoliopsida; order Caryophyllales; family Polygonaceae; genus Fagopyrum; species Fagopyrum esculentum. The sequence continues at coordinate 49,827,216 of BSUD01000001.1, read as the reverse complement.
AATGAATATTCGAACAAGTAAACCTTAAGAAAAAGGTCTCAATAACTGAATCAATTAATAACAAATCAGCGTTCATTAAATCACAAATCAAACAAGACAATAAACCAAAGGGAATCTAAGAAAATCTTACAAACTCCCTCAAAAGCTATCTCAAAACTAGGAATCTTCCTTCCTTCAATCTTCAAAGCTTCCTTCAAACTTCCAGAAAATTTTCTAACTGTTGTGTGGAGAATATTGCTGCTCAAAAGATGATTGAATTGTGGAAAATCCAACCCTTTATATAGGAGAATTATCTTTCAAAGATAATAATATCTTCAAAAGATAATTTTCTATAAAATATATCCATATCTCTAAAATAGATATCCCAAAAATAAGATCTTCCTTCCAGAAATCCAGCCCAAAAATATAAGATATCTTCCTTCAAAAAGTAAAAGATCTCAGCCAAAAGATATGATCTCGCGGGCGCCAGGGTGTTCGCCTCGGTCGGGACGCTCCTGAAGATCACCTCGGTCGAGGTGATACCTTGGTCGAATTGATACCTCGGTCGAGGTGATACCTCGGTCTAGGTGACACTGTAGCCGACCTAGGTGAATCTCAACTACGTGTAAATCTCTCTAATCTGGTCCAAAGTTAATCTTTTTCCATCTCATTTTCATTGATGACCTTAGAGAGTGTTGATGACTAGAAGCATGCTAGGATTGGACCTAGGATAGTTGGAATGCCATGTAGTGGCTTGTGGACCTTAAGCGAGTTTGTGAGGTTTTCGGAATGATCTATGACTTAGTGGCTGCATGTTTCTGAGTTGGTTCATTAGATGAGGGTAGGGGTGCATTGTGATACTTTGTGAGGGTTTAGATGGTTAGTACATGGATGTGAGTTTGTGAGCTAGGATGTGCATATAGTTGTGTTCGCTCTAAACGGTGTGTGCAAGCTTTAAATTTATATCCCAAGAAATATGCTTTAAACAAGGATGCGAACCCGCAGTGTACGGATGTAATAAAAAGAAAGAATTCTAGGGGTCGATCTCAGGGACTTAGGTGAAACTAAGCAAGAATAGGTTGTTAAATATTGCAAATAACCACAAAAGCAATTAAAGTAATCAAAGATGATAATAAGGTCAAATAAGGGGAAATGCGGATTCTAGGGATTAAAACATCTAGTTGTGGTTCCGACTCAAGGTCTCTAAGGATAATGCGGGCAAAGCTGAGATTTTGCTAAGGGAAGGTGTTTCTAAGGTGAGAATAGATCACCAGGTAAGTCTCACTACTCACTATCCCAAACCAAAGATTCCTATTACCGGGTAAGTCTCAAGGTACTAAGGAAAGGAACTATAATCTCAAACCAACACATCGCCCAAGGGAATAGAATCAACCTTTACCGGGTAAGTCTCAGGCTAACTCACAAAGATGGGATAAAGGCACACTAAAACCCCAATAAAGGATAAACCTTTATTACCTACAGTTATGATCTTAGGTAAACAAATTAAGGAATCACCGGGTAAGTCTCATCCTAGGCTTGCATTGAATCAGGAAAGGTATAATAAGAATAGGATTTGGCAAACTTAAAAACTTAACTCTCAGTTTCGGATCAGAAAAGGTCACCTCGTTCAGTCAAGTTCCACCCTGGCCGAAATGTTCATCGACTGAGCGAGGTGTTCTAGGGTTAAGGTTTAAAGACTCGAGCTTTCAGGGTCCTGCTGGGATTAAGATCATTCTATCACCGTCTTTCCCACAACTTTCAGCCAATCACCCTAGAATCGCATAAAAAGCTTAGCCAATCATCATCATGATAACAATAATTAAATATATAGGAAAGGAATGAATATTCAAACAAGTAAACCTTAAGAAAAAGGTCTCAATAACTAAATTAATTAATAACAAAGTAGCGTTCCTTAAATCACAAATCGAACAAGACAATAAACCAAAGGGAATCTAAGAAAATCTTACAGACTCCCTCAAAAGCTATCTCAAAACTAGGAATCTTCCTTCCTTCAATCTTCAAAGCTTCCTTCAAACTTTCAGAAAATCTTCTAACTGTTGTGTGGAGAATATTGCTGCTCAAAAGATGATTGAATTGTGGAAAATCCAACCCTTTATATAGGAGAATTATCTTCCGATAATAATATCTTAAAAAGATAATTTCCTATAAAATATATCCATATCTCTAAAATAGATCTCCTAAAAATAAGATCTTCCTTCCAGAAATCCAGGCCAAAAATATCAAATATCTTCCTTCCAAAAATAAAATATCTCAGCCAAAAGATATGATCTCGCCGGCGCCAGGGTGTTCGCCTCGGTCGGGACGCTCCTCAAGATCACCTCGGTCGAGGTGATACCTCGGTCTAGGTGACATTGTAGCCGACCTAGGTGAATCTCAACTACGTGTAAATCTCTCTAATCTGGTCCAAATTCAATCTTCCATCTCATGTTCATGGTTCCTGAGATCTTTCTTAAGCTCCAGAATGTAGCTCCAATGACTCCTTAGCTCCATTTCAGTCCAAAACGTGACATTTTACCTACGATTACAACGAAACTTGGTGCAGACCTTGATTCTCGTAAAGGTAGATGAAACAACAATATAATCACATAATATACATCCATACATGCAGTTTATTGAAGATAAAATGTCTAAACGAGTCGCAAAATATAGACTATAATACAAGCTATCAAGTTGTTACCGTTGCCTTTGCTGAAACTAGGATAGTTCGTCATAGTATGGGTTATGGTTTATAATCTTGCGAGATCATCGGGTCTAGAAGTCTAAGGACTTCTAGCTTATGAGAGTAGTATTGATTTGTTCCTTGTTATGATAAGGCGATGAGTATTCCCACGGGAAGTGAGATCGGTTTTTAGCTAGCTTTGAGACAAGGTAAGTCTACGGACTTACTTAGCTCGCTTTTACGCATTATTTGGATATGTGATGGTGGTGTGTGCTTTATCTTTGTTTATAATCATGGAACCGGATTAGGGCAACTCGGTTATATATATTTTGCCCATTGTATGTTATTATGGGGCGGTGACATCTCTGCCCAGTTTCCTGAGGGAGACTGTGGGGATCTCTACCACAAGGCCATACACGTACGGGCGGGCTTCTTCATCACTCCCTCAGGGTATACGGGTTGGGTGCCGCCACACTCCTGTTGGTTACACGGGGACAAAGGTGAGAGTTATAAGACTCTCGTGTCACACTTGAACGAATGGATTAGATATGGAACAACCTAAAAAGATAATAAGTAACGGATGTGTATGTATACAAGTATGATGCGTGTTATGGGTGTTTCCGTGTGTGTTTGTCTTTGCTATCTTTATAATTCCTAGAATGTGAGCTAACGGTTTTATACCGCTTGTTGTAGTTGACGTGCAGGTTAGGTGTTGCCGAGGGATCCAGAGAAGTGGGCAGCCAGGGTTCGTATATCTTAGGTCGAGTTTGGGTTTTTGAGTCCATGTATTATCATTGTATATTATATTGTGTATTCTTGGCGTTGTTGTATAGGTGGTTGATGTCTTTCCTTTCTTGTTTTATTCAGGAATCATACCATTGCATTAAACTTGTTTTCGGTTTGGCCTTTATTTGTTCCTTGTTGGAAAGGTCCGGTGATATTGTTGTTAGGTTAAGGGTTGGGACCCATTGTGAGGTCTCGCCCGTAGCATCCCGATATCCCGCGGATTCGGGGTGTTACAAAGTGGTATCAGAGCCCTAGGTTGACAACAATTGCACTCGCAACCTTCTAAAGGTCGAATGAGGAATAAACAGAACCCCCATGGGTTCTGACTTTTCGTTTTCAAAGTTCATGTGCATGAGTCGTTTGGGGTAGTATGTACGGGACCACCACTTCCTCCGCGGACCTCGGTGACATAGTACTTGACTATTATATTATATATATATATATATATATATATATATATATATATATATATATATATATATATATATATGGACTTGTGGACTTAGGATGTTTTGAACTATGGATTCATGTTGGATTGTAAGTTGTTTTGGACTTGTTATGTTATATGAGTTTATACTTGTGGCATGATATGTTAGTAGTATTATGGACATAAGGCTTATATAGTCTTTTATATATATATATATGATTATTATACACAGTAGTGTAAGTAGATATGCGACAACGCCGTTGAACTTAGAATAGTATACATGTGAGGACGAGTTAACTCATGTATCGAGTGGAGCATCACGTGTTGGCGAACGCCTTGACGTATCATCGGATTCCTTTCGAGGATGCAAAGCAACCATGAAAAGGCTATGAAGTTATCGCCGCAAGGACGAACAAGTAGAAGAGAGACTTGAAATAACTTAAGAGAAGTCGAGATCGAGATCAATACCAGCAAGAAAGTAACATGGAGATGTGGAGCGGTTTTGAAGAAACAATGATTGAACGGGAACGAGGGAAACTACAGACAACCAACTTATTGAGAAGTTCAAGTGACGTGACGATAAACGGAAAAAGTGAACTAAGTGCAAAGGATTGCAAGTGGCGATCCCATTTAAGACATGTTTTCCCTTGACACTCCTAAGCACGGGAGTCGGGATGAGACGTATGATCAAGAGACGACGAGAGGATTAGGGGGCCGTAAGTTAAGCTTATGAAGCTACCAAAAGATAAAGTGTAAAGTTCCTAGATTACCGGCGGGATGACTTCTTCGGACTTACGAGAATTGTGAGAAGAATGGCGAGGTGAGGATTCACATATTATAATTCCTTGGTGGGGTGGACCGTTTTTCCGAAATTGTTATAATGCCAAGAAACGTCAAAAAAGAAGAAAGACGAATTGATGTTGACCCTGAGAGGATGAGAAGATGAGCTTTGTGTTATGAAAGGAGTTGAGTACCAACCTAAGAGACACATGAGAGGACACCATCTAACTATAGAGATGTTTGCAAGGTTCGGCCGAAGGACATCTCGAGAGAGTGGTTAAGCCCATGAAAGGGAAGAGTCTAAGAGTGTAGACTGAATTAACGGAATTAAAGTAAGATTACCCCGAGGAGGGTAGCCTTCGGGCTAAAGGTGATATGAAGAGCATAGAAGATAGTTAAGTCGACGACCTCAAGGAGGCCATCTTTAATCTGACCGGCGGAAATCGAGAACGTACGCGTGTAGGATTGCGTAGTGATGAGCCCGGAAGGGAAGAGTAAACAAGATTGTAAAATATAGTGGATCGGTTTTGGGAGTTGATGTTTGCCGGCGGTTCGATGCCAATGGTAAGAAGGTGCTTGTCTCTTGGACATATAATGTGAAGTGGTTAAAGGAAGTAATTATGATTAGACCTCTCAAAGAGGGATTGTAACAACCTGAAGTTTTCCTTTGAGCATGATTAAGAAGTTGCATGATATTCTCTCATTATGAACTAGTTGATGCATTGTCGCGAACAAGAGATGAGTCAACGTTTTTGGACTCACCCGAAGGAGCCATGTGGCTATAGTGTAGAATTGAGGGCCGAGAATATAGTAATATTGCAAGTTGCAAGCTCAAGATGGTAGTACTCGAGAATTTACGAGCTGGGAGTTGCGGTGGTTTAAATGGGGAAATTCTTCGGGTTTTTCCAACCTAGAATTTTGGTACGGGTTTTGAGAAAGTTATGAGGCGGAAAGGTTGTACTTAGACTATCAAGAGAGGTTTATGGTTAATGAAAGATTGAAGTATCTTCTCCGTAGTGAGAGGCTCGTTAGGACTTGTTGCATATGATGACTAAGTTTTAAAAGATCGACTTGAAGTCGAGATGCCATCAGATTTGGGTAGAGTAAAGAAAGGACCATCGAAAGACGGCGTTTGGAGCCGGTTTGGTGACTACAGGTTGTGTGAGGCCTTTTGGACTCACGAGTGCGATTGGTGAAATTTGAGTTGTTAACAATATGCATTTATCGAGTTTCTGAAGCGGATTGCAGTAGCGACATTCGTTTTGTGGTTTCGAGTGGTCCTTCGAGTTATCATTTGTTGAGAACGGCTTGTTATGCTCTTGGAGTTTAGAGGAACAAGCATGACACGAGAAGACGGTGATACGGGTTGTGTAGGGTAAAAGGATAGGCAGAGTTGTCTAAGCAAGATAGGACGTCCGAGGTGACCTCCTAAAGGATGCAACGATTTTGATAAGTATCAAGTTGACCCAAAAGATAAAGTGTAAAGTTCAGCTTATGAAGGTACCAAAAGATAAAGTGTAAAGTTCTTAGATTACCGGCGGGATGACTTCTTCGGACTTACGAGAATTGTGAGAAGAATGGCGAGGTTAGGATTCACATAGTATAATTCCTTGGTGGGGTGGACCGTTTTTCTAAAATCGTTATAATGCCAAGAAACATCAAGAAAGAAGAAAGACGAATTGATGTTGACCCTGAGAGGATGAGAAGATGAGCTTTCTGTTATGAAAGGAGTTGAGTACCAACCTAAGAGACACATGAGAGGAAACCATCTAACTATAGAGATGTTTGCAAGGTTTGCCCGAAGGACATCTCGAGAGAGTGGTTAAGCCCATGAAAGGGAAGAGACTAAGAGCGTAGACTGAATTAACGGAGTTAAAGTAAGATTACCCCGAGGAGGGTAGCCTTCGGGCTAAAGGTGACATGAAGTGCATAGAAGATAGGTAAGTCGACGACCTCTAGGAGGCCATCTATAATCTGACCGGTGGAAATCGAGAACGTACGCGTGTAGGATTGCTTAGTGATGAGCCCGGAAGGGAAGAGTAAACAAGATTGTAAAATATAGTGGATCGGTTTTAGGAAATGATGTATGCCGGCGGTTCAATGCCAATGGTAAGAAGGTGCTCGTGTCTTGGACATATAATGTGAAGTGGTTAAAGGAAGCAATTATGATTAGACCTCCCAGAGAGGGGTTATAACAACCTTACAAGACCTTTTGCGGTCATGAGTTTGACATGTGAAGTTTTCCTTTGAGCATGATTAAGAAGTTGCATGATATTCTCTCATTATGAACTAGTTGATGCATTGTCGCGAACAAGAGATGAGTCAACGTTTTTCGACTCACCCGAAGGGGTCATGTGGCTATAGTGTAGAATTGAGGGCCGAGATTATAGTAATATTCCAAGTTGCAAGCTCAAGATGTTAGTACTCGAGAATTTACGAGCTGGGAGTTGCGGTGGTTTAAATGGGGAAATTCTTCGGGTTTTTCCCACCTAGAATTTTGGTACGGGTTTTGAGAAAGGTATGAGGCGGAAAGGTTGTACTTAGACTATGAAGAGAGGTGTATGGTTAATGAAAGCTTGAGGTATCTTCTCCGTAGTGAGAGGCTCGTTAAGACTTGTTGCATATGATGACTAAGTTTTAAAAGATCGACTTGAAGTCGAGATGCCATCAGATTTGGGTGGAGTAAAGAAAGGACCATCGAAAGACGGAGTTTGGGGCCGGTTTGGTGACTACAGGTTGAGTGAGGCCTTTTGGACTCACGAGTGCGATTGGTGAAGTTTGAGTTGTTAAAAATGTGAATTTATCGAGTTTCTGAAGCTTATTGCAGCAGCGACATTCGTTTTGTGGCTTCGGTGGTCCTTCGAGTTATCATTTGTTGAGAACGGCTTGTTATGCTCTTGGAGTTTAGAGGAACAAGCATGACACGAGAAGACGGTGATACGGGTTATGCAGGGTAAGAGGATAGGCAGAGTTGTCGAAGCAAGATAGGACGTCCGAGGTGACCTCCTAAGGGATGCAACGATTTTGATAAGTATCAAGTTGACCCAATGAGGGTGAGGTGATAGTTTGAGGCATATCTCCAAGGTACGTAAGAGAGCTATGCAACCTATGAGTTGGTGGACCATAACCTCCGAGTTGCGGGATGGTTTGGACACACCCTCTTTCTAAGGAAATCGATTAGATCGTGGGCGTATAAGGAGAATGATCAAGGAAGGGTCAAGAGTTAGGCGCTTTAATGCGTGCACTTAATATGATGGCGGTAATGGTGTAATGAGCGACATGTTAGTTGTGTACGGACGGTAAGAGTATGATCTGTGTATATATTGCTCTGCATGAGTTGAATACCCACCAAAGGTGATGGTTAAAGATGGTTCAGGACGGCGGCCTTATGAGTTTGATATCATTCGGTTTAGGTGAATGCGATCACCAAAGACGAGGAAGAAGACAACCTTAAGGCCGAGGTGGCTAAGTACATAGCCATTATGTGACTCGTCGTAGGTCAAGTTGAGAACCCAAAGACGAGGAAGAAGACTTCATCCACTACAAGTTATGCAGTGGGGTGGGAGGATATCTCCATAGAGGTTATTACCAGTTTGAGACCACATAACGGTGGTGAAGTAATTGGCTCAGTATGTACCGACCGACGGAGATAACGCAGTTTACACCATCTTGGGAAAAAGGACCGATGAGTCGGCTATATGTGGAATGCACTAAGTAATAGTGAGATTACCTGGGGTATCGAGTACCATCGTTTTGGTTTGAGGTGGACAATGCATCTCGAGATTTGTAGGGCAGCGGGATAGTACCGCTTTAGGGCCCAATTATCTTTTAGGACGGCTTTCGTCCTCGGACATATGGTCAGTTATAAAGGGCTCTTTAAGCCTTAAATGACGTGTTAAGAATCTCTATGCTAAAATGAGAACAAGTGGCATCCGGACGCTTCCGGGGAATGAGTGAACATTTCATGATAGTCAAAATATGTTGGTGATGACCGTTGTGAGGAATTTTATGAACAGAATTCTAGTACACCGTGGAGTTTGAATTTTGATGGTAGATGTGACAATAGTTGGATTGGGTCATGTGATGGCGTATTAGAGAGAGGCGCAGACCTCTAGAGTCTGATATGTAATAGATGTAACCTAGAATACCATGGACACAAAGCGTCATACATGGTGGACACGAAGAAGGAAAAGTTAAGTTTCTGATTTATTGGACCCTTGAGATATTGATTGGAGTGGGAAGTGGTTTGCAAATTTGTGTTACCACCAAGAGTGGAGAGTATCTTCTGAGGTTTCTTTTATAAAAGTCATGGAAGTATATACGTTACTCAAGTTATATTGTTAGTCGTGATGATTTAGTGGCAGACAAGGAGCCGATGAGGCTACAAGAAGGAGACGGGAAAGTATCTTTGATTGAGAGGTTACGTTGAGCTAGTTGCCTTATTTTGGCCGATGGGTTAGTTGTTAGGACATGAGTGAGGTTATCTGTTTTGTGCCCCGAGAGGGAATGAGTTGTACGATTGGCTATATCTTGACCTAGTTATGCGTTATACGATTCATGTGTTGTGTGTTCAGTTAGGTTGTGACTTGGTATGTGTTTGTGGTTCGCGTGAGTATGTATGTCGGCCTTTAGAGGTCTTGACGTTGTTATATGAGTGTGTGATGGTTATCGAGGAGAGAGTTGGCACGATTTCGGCTTTGAGTGGTTACCGAGTTCTTGTACCAAGAGTTTTATGTTTTGCAAGTTTCGGGACGAAACTTGTTTTTAGGGGGGTTAGTTATAAGATCCAGAATTTTTATTCCGGGTGTTGAGCGGTTTATCGACCTTCCCGTAGCCGCGGCTCAGTTTTCCCGCAGGCACGAAGTGCTGAGCGTCGGGTTTTATTCCAAAAAACCTCGTTCCGACCTCTCGTTTTCAACCCTCGCTTTTGGACCCCTCGGTTCCTAGCATATTTGGAAGAATGGGTCAGCTGACCCATGACCTTCCCCTCTTGGTGGCAGGCTTCCTTCCTCCCCTCTCTCTATTCTCACTTTTCTCTTTCACGTGAGTTGCTCTCCTTCCTCTCTTTTTGCTCCACCTTTTCCTTTGGATCTTCCATGGCCTTCCACCTTAGGTTTTATGAGCTGCTCCTCTTGGATATGAGATGGAGACAGAAGATCCGAGCTATATTATTGTAGGTAATCTTCTTCTTCCTCCTTCATCTTTTTCCTTGAACTTCAATGGTGGAAGCCATTGATTTCATTCAAGATCTTCCTTCTTTCACTTGCATGTGCTTGGATCAAGCTTGGATAGAGTTGTATGATGATGTTTATGTGTGTGGATGTTCTGGAGCCAAGCAAGGAAGCTAGGAGGCCAAGGCACAACAAGAAATCGTCGAAGAAGCCATCGCTGAGCACCCTCTATTGTTCGACCGCGGGGGCAGATCTTCAGAGCCGCAGGGGCGGCAAATACCCTATGCCGCAAGGGCGTCCAGCAGGAGCCGCAGGGGCGGCCACCAGGACCCGCAGGGGCGAACCTCTGGGCCGCAGGGGCGGCCACTGGCTCAGCCAACATGCCCTTGCGGTCTTCTTCTCCCTTTTGCGGCTGTTCTTCCTCCTTCCGAGCCCGTGCCTTTGCTTGGTGAGTTCCCTACCTTGAGTATAGATTCATTGATGACCTTAGAGAGTGTTGATGACTAGAAGCATGCTAGGATTGGACCTAGGATAGATGGAATGCCATGTAATGGCTTGTGGACCTTAAGCGATTTTAGAGGTTTCTGGAATGATCTATGATTTGATGGATGCATGCTTCTGAGTTGGTTCATTAGATGAGGGTAGGGCTGCATTGTGAGACTTTGTAAGGGTTTAGATGGTTAGTACATGGATGTGAGTTTGTGAGCTAGGATGTGCATATAGTTGTTACCGTTGCCTTTGTGGAGACTAGGATAGTTCGTCCTAGTATGGGTTATGGTTTATGATCTTGCGAGATCATCGAGTGTGGAAGTCGAAGGACTTCTAGCTTATGAGAGTGGTATTGATTTGTTCCTTGTTATGATCAGGCGATAAGTATTCCCACGGGAAGTGAGATTGGTTTTTAGCTAGCTTTGAGACAAGGTAAGTCTACGGACTTACTTAACTCACTTTTATGCATTATTTGGATATGTGCTGGTGGTGTGTGCTTTATCTTTGTTTATAATCATGAAACCGGATTAGGGCAACTCGGTTATATATATTTGGCCCATTGTATCTTATTATCGGGCGGTGACATCACTGCCTAGTTTTCCCAAGGGAGACTGGGGGATCTCTGCGACCAGGCCATACACGGTATACGGGTGGGCTTCTTCATCACTCCCTGAGGGTATACGGGTTGGGCGTCGCCACACTCCTAATGGTTACACAGGGACAGAGGCGAGAGTTATAAGACTCTCGTGTCACACTTGAACAATTGGATTAGATATGAAACAACCTAAAAAGATAGTAAGTAACGGATTTGTATGTATACAAGTATGATGCGTGTTATGGGTGTTTCCGTGTGTGTTTGTGCCTTTGCTATCTTTATAATGCCTAGAATGTGAGCTAACGGTAATGTACCGCTTGTTGTAGTTGACATGTATGTTAGGTGTTACCGAGTGATCCGGAGGAGTGGGCAGCCGGGGTTCCGCACATCTTAGGTCGAGTTTGGGTTTTTGAGTCCATGTATTATCGTTGTATACTATATTGTGTATTCTTGGCGTTGTTGTATAGACGGTTGATGTCTTTCCTTTCTTGTTGTATTCGGGAATCATACCATTGCATTAAACTTATTTTCGGTTTGAGGTCTCGCCCGTGAAATTGTTGTCAGGCTAAGGGTCGGGACCCATTGTGAGGTCTCGCCCATAGCATCCTGATATCCCGCAGATTCGGGGTGTTACAATGTTCTCGTTCTTTGAGTTTTCACAAATCACGGCCTTACCATTAAGAATCTCGCTTGAGACTTGCACTGAGATTTTCTTCCGTCGTTGATTTCGTAGACTTCAATCTAGATCGGAAAATTGTGGCCTCAACCCCGCATCATCATTGCTTGAAGGTTTGCCAGGGTGTTACTCGTTAGCTTGCTTGCTCTCTTTTTGCGTCTTCTTAATTCCTAGAGAGAGAATGTAGAGATAGATGCTCTCTTTTTGTTTGAGCTAACTTGCTCGTTAGATTGCTTGAAGTTTGGCTACATTTCTCTTGCAAATTTGGATTGAGGATTGAGGTGTTACTGTTCGTTGATGTTGTTCATTACTGGTGGATTATCACTTTTCTAGTGATAATTCGGTTTTCTACTGAGTATTACTTTTTGATTGGATTTTACTGTTTCATTGCTTATCTTTGTTGCGATTTCTTCCGACAAAGAGCTTTATCTTCGGTGTGTCTGATTTAGGCAACATCTAGAGTTCTTATTCTGAGAGCCTTGGATTATAAATTGTTCTAATCGACTACCGGTGTGGGATCTAGCTAACGAAGAAGTTGCAGGAGATTTTGATAACCTTCTGGTTGTCATCTTAAGGATTTTACAAGTAAATTTGACTGACTTACTCATTTAGCTCAAGGTTGACCTGAGATTTTCTTCATGTTTACGTGGAAGAGGAACCAGGCTTGTTTAATTTGAAAGTATATGGATATGTCTGGTATTATTGTTACTATGGATGGTGAGGTGATGATGGAAAATGGAGAAGGGAAGATTGAGGATCGAGACATTGTCGCTAAATCAACCCCTGCAAAAGGAGAGGAAGATGCTCTGGTTCATATGGTTACTGGTGATGCTGCCGAAGTGAATGTTGAGTATGTTGCCCATTTACCTGAGTCAGATTCAAAAGAAATGGAGTATGTTGAGGAGTTTCCTAAGTTACAAACTAAGGCTAGTAGCTCGAGAGCTAGACCGTTTCTGCTTCCTAAGAAGAAGCAGTCACCATGGGAGGGGGACAATAAGAGGATTTTTATGAATGCTGGTATGGGGTCGAAGCTTAGGTTTATACCTAATAAGCCAGTAATTCTTAAGAGATCAGATGCATTGCCTGTGGAGAAAGTTTTGTGGATATTGTGTGATTGGTAGGTATGTTGGGAGGTTCCCTGGGCATAAGGCTGTGAATGATATTAGAAGAACTTGGGGTGTGAAATCATATTATAAATATGAGGCTGGCTTGGTGTTTTTTTCTTTTGATTCTCCTCAAGATCGAGATAAGGTACTGTTGGAAGGGCCTTACTTCATGTTTAATAGGCCTTTGTTGGTTAAGTTGATGCCTGAAAGGTTTGCGTTCAGCAAGGAGAGTATGGCTATAATGCCAATATGGATGAGATTGCATGATGTAGCAAAGGACTATTGGACTATTGAGGTGTTGAGTTTAATTGCATCACAACTAGGGAATCCATTATATATGGATCCCATTACTGAATAGAGGAAAAGGAGAACTTATGCTTGGGTTCTGGTGGAGGTCAATTTTGCTAAAGAAGTGTTGATGACAGTTAATGTGAAGTATGAGGATGGAGAGAGTTTTGATAGTGCTATGTTGTATGAAAATGAAGCTCAATTTTGCAAACATTGTTATGGCTTTGGACATAGAATAGAGGTATGTCCTAGGATGGTGAGAAAGAATGTGGGTGAGAAAAAGCAGGAAAAAATAGATAATGGTGGGACAACTACTGGTATGAATGTTGAGTCAAGTCCAGTTTCTGGTGAAGCAAGTAAGGAGGATTTGAGTGATGTACACAAGGCAGATGATTCGAGTGATGAACAAGTTAAGGGATCTACTGCGTCTGTACATGAAGGTAAAGATGAGGCCAAGCAACCTGTGCAAGTAGATAAAGATGAGGTCAATCAATCTGAGCAGATAACAGGGGATAAGGAACCTGAGATTGTAAGTGGGGATAAGTCAATTGAACATGTCCAGGTGACAGAGTATGTGGTTGTACATGAAGTTAAGGGGGTTAAACCATCTACAAAGCCTTCTGATTTCTCTGAAGTAAATGATAAAATAGAGAAGGGTGGTATACATAGAGAAGCGATACCAATGGTCACATTTATTGCAGCAGCAAATGATAGTGTAAATATAGATGAATTCTCTGGAATGGTGGAGAGAGTGGAGCATGCGAATATGTCGAAGACTGAATACTTTGAGATTGATTTACCAGTACTTGATTCGGCAAATGATGTAGGCTTACAATATCAGAGAAAGTTAGAGGTGTGTACCAAGACTGATAAGCAGAGTTTGGTGCAGTCCAAGCAAGAGAAAGTAGCTCAGGTACAGTCCAAGCAATTAAGGGAAAGTCAGAATAGAGAGGTGAGTACGGGCAAAGAATTAGTTGTGGTCAAATAGAAAGTATTTATTTCAGCTAATGAAGTATCGGCAAGAAGAATGCAAACAAGAACCAGTGTAGCATCTACTTACATAGCACTGGGTAAATGAGTGTATTTGCTTGGAATGTAAGGGGTTTTGCATCACCCCTGAAACAAAAAGGCATAGCACAGCTTGTGAAAAGATATAGGGATGGTTTTGTTAGTATTTTTGAAACAAGAATACAAAGTGATATATTGGATATTCAGGAGATGGTAAAGGGCATATTCCCAAGATGGGAGGTCGTTTTAAACTTTCATTTGCATTATTTTGGGAGAATGGTTAGTTTTTGGAACCCTCAACTCTTTGAGGTAGAAGTTGTGATGGTTACTATACAATGTATTATTTGTTTGGTGACTTGCAAGACAACTAAATTTTGTTTTGGAATTGCTTTTGTTTATGGATTACATCAAGTTTCACACAGAAAGGAAATATGGGATGATTTGTGTAGGCTATTACCTAATAGTAATAGGTCTTGGATGGTTGTAGGGGATTTTAACAATGTGTTGAATGCTGATGAAAGAATTCGTGGAGAGCCTGTGACAATGTATGAGTGTCAAGGACTATTTGAATGTTGTCAGAAGCTGAGTTTACAGAATGTACAGGCATCTGGATCAAGCATATTTACAAAAAGTGATAGGAATACCTGGAGCAGAATTGACAAGATTATGGTGAATGCTGAGTGGACTTCTTTAGAGTTTGTCTACACTGCTCAATTTTTGGATAAGATGGAATTTTCTGATCATAAACCAGTTGTGGTTAATTTTGATATGAGACAATTTTTAGGCAAGGAAAAGATGCTTTAAATTCTTTAATATGTGGACTGAACACCCTCAGTTTAAAGAAGTTGTGTCTGGAGCATGGAGATGTACTAGTCAGGGTACAAAACAATTTACACTGGTTAAGATGTTAAAGGGATTGAAAGGTAATCCGAGGCCGTTAAATAGATTGCACTTTTTACACATTTCCACCAAAGCTCGAGAAGGTGTTGCTTTGTATAATGCTTTGCATATAGAGCTGCTCAATAATCCTTATTCAGTTTCTATTAGAGAGGAGTTCAGTAAGGCAAGAATGAATGCAATATTATATAGGAAATGGGAGTTTCAGTTTCTGGAGCAGCAAGCTAAGGCTAAGTATAATCTGCAGGGAGATAGAACAACAACCTATTTTCATTGGTTGATGAAAAGTAATTTGAAAAGGGATTACATTGCTTTTGTTGTTGATGATAGTAATGTTCGTACTACTGATGGGCGGCAGGTGGTTGATAAGTTTCTTAGATACTATATGGATCTTCTTGGAACTGCAAAGGAGGTGAGTGAGCCTCATAGCTTGTTTCCTGAACTTGGGGAAGGATTATCAGCTCATGCATGTGCTATGTTGATTGCTTATGTATCAAATGAAGAGATTAAGAGCTCCTTGTGAAGTATAGGAGATAATATGGCTCTTGGGCCGGATGGATACACTGCCAAGTTCTTTAAGAATACATGGGAATACACAGGGGAATATGTATGTTTAGCAGTTAAGAAGTTTTTTCATTCTGGTAAATTATTGAAGCAATGGAATCACACTGTTATTTCTCTAATTACAAAGTCAGAGAATGCTTAAAAGGTGAAGCAGTTTAGGCCTATTTCATGATGTAATGTCATTTATAAGATCATATCTAGAATCATGGTGGCTCGTATGAAGGGATTGTTGCCATCAATTATTGGCATTGCTCAGGCAGGTTTTATTGAGGGCAGGCATATGGTTGATCAAGTTATGCTAGTTCAGGAGATTCTAAGAACATATGATGTTAAGCGTGGACCAAAGAGGTGTATGTTGAATATAGATTTGCAAAGGCATATGACATTGTGGCATGAAAGTTCATCAGATTTGCCTTAGCATATTTAGGATTTCTTGAACAGTTTGTGCAATGGATTATGGAATGTGTGGAGACTGCAACTTATTCCCTAAGAATTAATGGAGGTCTTCATGGCTTTTTCAAAGGAAAAAGGGGATTAAGGCAAGGAGATCCTTTGTCTCCATTATTATCTATTATTTGTATGGAATTATTATCTAGACTCCTTAAGGCAGCTACAACATATACGAATTTCAACTTTCATCACAGGTGTGGAAAAATGAAGATTACACACTTGGCTTATGCAGATAATGTGATTTTGTTTAGTAGAGGAGATATAATGTCTGTGGAGATATTACTGAAGTGTTTAAAGGTATTTCAGGATATATCAGGCTTGTGTGTGAGTACACGGAAATCTAGATTGTTTGTTACCTCAATGGAGCAATATGAGATTATGTAAATGCAATAGATGACGGGTTATGCAATTAGGCAGTTTCCTTTTAGATATCTTGGAATTGCAATCTCTCTAGTACAATTGAGAGATATTCATTATATACCCTTGATAAAGAAGATATTAGATAAGATTAATAGTTGGAAGAAAGCCAGTTTGTCATATGCAGGTAGAATTGAACTTATAAAGGCAGTGTTGCAAGGTATTGAAGCTTTTTGGATATCAATCCTTCCTGTCCCAGTTATAGTTTTGGAGCAATTGATTATTCTATGTAGGAACTTCTCATGGAAGTGGCCCAAGGTAGCATGGTCTACGTTATGCTTACCTAAGGATGAGGGAGGAGTAGGGCTTATTCAATTGCAATAGTGGAATCTGGCTTTTATGTTCAGATGCTTTTGGAGTATTAAAACAATACAGAACAATTTATGGGTACTGTAACACCCCAAATTCTAAGAACTCGGGGAGCTACTAGTTAGGACCTCATAATGGGTCCCGACCTTAGTTTGACAACAATTTTACTAGGATCTTACAACAAGGCACAAAAGTATTAAAAACATTAGAAAACTTTAAACAATATATACATGAAAAATTTGTATCAGCCTTACAAATCAAAGGTACTAAAACGACGCATATGAAGTATATAAGACAACCTCGTCCCCAACTAAATGAGTACGTGGACCCGGCTGACCATTCCCTCCGGATCTCTCTACAACTGTCTTAACCTGAATGCATCTACAAGCGGTATAAAACCGTTAGCTAACATTCTATGCATAAGTATAAAGGTAAAAGCACAATCACACATCATACACAATCAACATGCAACACTCAATCCTTTTATTATCTTTAATTAGGTGATAGGTCATTACTAATGATACTTATTTTGTGACACGAGGGATTCCCAAACCTCGCCCCTGTCCCCGTTTACCAACGCGGAATGGTACTAATGCATCTGACCGTCTACCGGACTGGGCTGGTCGCAGGGAACCTCCTAGACTCTCGCAAGAGCTAGGCAGATGATGTCATGACCCGTTATCATACACTTGGGTCAATTACGTAAATAATAAAGTCGGTCTAATCCGGTTTTTCGTTGTTTATCATAACTAACAAACACCACTCATACACATTACACTCATACAAGAAGACAGCTAAGTAAGTCCGTGGACTTACTAGAATCAAATCTCGACTCTCTTAATCACAACTCAATCTGTAACTGTATAACTCGGTTGCTTGTCAAAGGAGAAAAGTGTGTCAGCACACTTTCTAGGTAATTAGAAGTCTAAGACTTCTAAGATAGTTGATCCTATTAGAACAGAATTTAATACAGTACCAATTTATGGTTTTACCCTTGGTCCCAAAACTTCCAAAAATTCCATATATCATGCCTAAACTCTTATTTGAGACTAAAAAGTCCTATTCTAACTCCTAAAGATGAGTTTGGTTACAAACTGGCAATTTACCTATTTTCCTATTTTCCGAAAGATCGTTAAGGTCCAACTTCAGCTTCAAATATGAAATTCGAATAAACTTATAAAAATTCCGAAATAATTATCTAGATCATCTATGATA
The DNA here is from genome assembly GCA_033239045.1 of Fagopyrum esculentum. Taxonomy (NCBI): domain Eukaryota; kingdom Viridiplantae; phylum Streptophyta; class Magnoliopsida; order Caryophyllales; family Polygonaceae; genus Fagopyrum; species Fagopyrum esculentum. The sequence continues at coordinate 49,809,379 of BSUD01000001.1, read as the reverse complement.
TCCAATCTACTCATAGGAGAAAGAATTTCTTAAAACTGTTAAAGCATCACTTCTAAAAAATTTCTAAAGTTGGTTACAACACTTAACAAACAACACACTGTCTTAATTTTGAAAAATCATAACTCCTAAAATACTCGCTGGATTTATCCTAAATTTTGATATGTTCTACTATAAAATCTTATCTATAATATATCCAAAATACAGCCGCAAAGGAGATCAAAATCCTATCTAAAACAATCTCACAAAACCGAATTTCAGCACAACAAAAAAACTGCTTACGACTCCATCTTGGAAAAATCATAAATCCCTAACCACTCGCTGGATTCCTCTGAAATTTTAATACGTTCTACATCAATAGATCAATCATATCATATCCAAAATTCAAGCCCAACGGAGATCAAGAGCTTATTCAAAACCATCTCACAAAACAGCATCACTTGCTGTTTTCCCCAACACTCAGCACATATATAAAAACTGCATGAGGCGTCAACTTTGGAACACAATAACTCTCAAACCGTAACTCCGATTCTTCCCAAATTTTAGTAGGTTTAAAAACGGAACTAGTACACGTTAGGCAAGGGAAAGGTGGACTGAAATGTAGTGTAGCAAGGGGTACAAGTCTTACCCGATTCCGAGACTCGAATGCACGGAAAAGAAGAGTGCGGAAGGCTGTTGTGGCCAAGCGTGCGACTGCAGCAGGGAAGGCATGCCCACGGATCCAGGAGGCATACCTGCGGCAGTACAGGCCAAGCGTAGACGCGACGAGGGCTAGTCCGCTGCTGCTGCATGTGAGGGTAGAGTTCCGGGTCGAGGGTGTTGACAATGAGGGAGGAATGACAGAGGTGCGAGGCTGGGCATCTGTCTGCTTGAAGTCCACTACACCGCAAGGCTGGAGGGCTCGACACTAATGCAGAGGCTGGAAGTCCGCTATCCCGCGTCTGTCCGCTAGCGAGGTATTTGTGTGCAAGAAGGCGGTTGCTAATGAAGGATGCGGCTTGGCCTGGAGGCAAGAGAGCTCCGACGCTGGAGTCTACAGGAGAGGGGGGTCGGGGCTGCAGATCCGGTGCGCTCTCAGGAAGATGACGAAGGACGGGAGCCCCGCTGGATGTTGCCAGCTTGCGTGGAGGAGAAGATGGTGCCGGCGTACGTAAGTTTTAGGAGACGTGAATAGAATCTAGGGCAAGGAAGAAGCTGAAGCAGCGGGTGTGTTTTGGGCTGGCCGGCCATACTCGAGATCAGCCCTTGTCTGGGTCTCGTCAGGGCTTGTCTGGGCCTTGTCAGCTGCTTGTCTGGCCTTGTCAACTGCTTGTCTGGCCTTGTCAACTGCTTATTTGGGCCTTGTCAACTGCTTGTTTGGGCCTCGTCACAGCTTGTCATGGTCTCGTTACAGCTTTGTCACAATCTCGTCTCAACCTTGTCATGATCTCGTCTAAAGTCATTGTTAAGAATTAATTATAATAATTAGGGTTTGATATAATTCTATTCATTTATGTGAATTAAATTCAACTTAAAATAATAAATAGTTATAAGAATTAGGGTTTGATATAATTTTATCATTTTATATGAATTAAATTCTACATAAAATGATAAAATTTGTGAAGAAAGAAATACTAGATAGAATGGGAAACCGTCAACGGCTCGAAGTTCGAATTGATTCTGAATTAAACGGAATAAAAATTCCGAATATTACATCAGTACCCCCTTAAAATAAGTTTCCTCACGAAACTTAGAACAAGGTACTTAATTAAACAACTTCCATAAATAAACTTGTATATCCTAGTCTCACTAAATTTTAATTTTGTTTTCTAAACTCATGTAACCCTATCAAAACGTAACGAAAAATTCGGTTGTTACATCAGATCCCCCTCAAAATAAGTTTCGTCCCGAAAGTTAGGGTAAGACAATCCTGATCGGCCTTGAAGGCACCGAATGGGTGTGTTTGATCGCTATACAAAAGTCTCGTCATTTCCACATCTAAGTATCCCACACATCAAGGTTACCAAAAGAACACATCACTGACTAAATACTCAATCATGAAATAAACAAGCAGTCAAACAATATCACACATACAGGCTCAAGCCCTAACTCGTCACTCCCGAGGTTACAACCATCGCTACATAGGTCTTTGAAATGTTACGTCTCTTACTATCCCCAATATCTAGGTAGCCCTATCGGCTTTTTCATAAAACCACTAAATCTTAAATCTTTTCAGGTACTTAGATCATAAGCTTCTGCTACCCCGTTCTAGAATGGTTACCGGATATCTCACCGGTATCATCCTTTTCAACTGTCTGATCCTCTAATCTGATGACCTAACTCGTGTCTGATAGGTATCTCTCCAACTGAAATTCTCAAACTCAGTTCCCAAACTTAGTCTCCGTGGAAAACTGAAGCTACACTCTCCAATAGGGTGAGGAATACTAGTCCATCAGTCACTTCTAAACCGCTTTAAAACTTCAAATGGTTGCATTACACAACTTATTTCCAGATCCTTTGATGACCCTACGGAATCTAATATATTCAACTTTCTTCCCTTTCGTTATGACCACTTGCTTCCGGCCTTCTGAAAAGGTATTGACTACACACTCAGGTCAAAGGTCTTGGACATCCACCAACACTTACCCAGTACTCAATGCTCTTCGTATCACGACCCACTTGGTCTTGTCTTTTAATATTACTCAGTCATCTTATTCCTCAGATAAGGAATCATCACCTTTACCCTTTTCAAGTCTAACATTGAGACAACTAAAAATCAAATCTAGTGGTCATCCTCTTTGTTCACTTGGCATTATTATATTAATTATAGATCTCTAATATATCGTTAACTCGAACTTAGGCTTCTCACGCATTTTCCAAGATCTTAAGTGACATAGAATATGTCCGGAATGACGGTATTAGACACAAAGTGATCTCATATCACCGTTATTTGATCATAACTACTCTAGTAATGCTAGCACACTATCAACATAGCACTCTTATATCCTCCCCTTTTATCGGACCATTATAGCCCTCTAACTCAAAACGCAACTAGGCTTTGTTTCGATATAACATTACACAAAAAATCTACTCCGAGATTATGCTTCTCTTAAGCACGGTTACTAGGTTGCAAGTATGCTCCTGTCGCTTCTCTTTCTTATGTATCTTCGACTCAGGATGGTAGTTACTCACTTTGAGCTTTCTAGTGCAAACCATGCACAATACTTTTATTACATCGTTAATTCTTCTCTCAATCCATCAAGAAAACTCGCTCTAATGTACTCCATTACGTATTGGATTCCGAACTAGTTATTTGACGACATGTGACAATCAGTCATTATTCACTTGAATCCATAATAGGGTACTAATCTCCTTCTATAACCTCTTACATGCACATACTTTTCCGTCTAACTTCAGGGTGATACAGCTCCCGTACAATATTTTCAATCACTCTGCGTAACCTATCTCACGTTCCTTCCAAGCGAAATGCGTTTCACCAACTATCATCATCTTAAACTTCAGCTCTGTGGGTTAGGACCCACCACACTTCCGTTGTGCTACTCTGATAATTTTGTTGTCACTCATAAATCATAAGGACATTTTCTGTGAGTCCCAAGTGATTAACCTCAAACTCTTTCTTCCAATTATACCATAAGTCTTAACCAGATGAAGTACCAAGTACCTTCCTTAGTTGCCTTAATGAAACAAAATAACGATTGGAGAACAACTTCTTCCGTTTACTTTCTTAATTCTCTTAGTACGGATCCAAACTACCAAACTCGACCGGAGCTTGATCTTAACCAACCAAGAAGTAACCTCTAACACGATCCTCTATAACTTTAGTTGTCTAAGAAGATTGTTGTTGCATATTTGAGGAAATCTTCCCAGGGGTAGGTAAAACTACCCTATAAATCCACAGTCGCTATTATCTTTTCTTAACGGTACATAACTCGTCAATACCAAACAAAACTTGCACATCCTCAACTGACGTCGGTCAGTCTATAATTGACATATCTCCATTTCATACCTCTATTGGTATTAAACTTTTGGTGCACATCACCTACTAGATTAATCCTTTTATCCTTCTTTAGTTCGTCTTATCTTTCACTCTTCTGCTTCCTTTGGGACAACTCTCTTTCTCAAGTCTCACAGTGCCATCAGCCTGACGTCAAAAGTCGTCCTAACACTCCACAATAGATGGTAAGCGTCTTGTAGTTCCGATGACTTTTAATTACCTCCCAATTGTAGTCCCTTTACAGGGACCGCTTGTGTTGATCACCTATGTTCTGTTATAGTTGGGGGTTACCCTGGACTCTTGAGTCCACCACACAATTCTCACAAGCACAGATTCCTTAATCGGCGTTGTTTGTAATATTTCCTTCCAGATCTCTGTTGACTATGTTACCGGGCTTCAATCCTTTCGATATTGGCGTTGTGATTCCTCTTAAAATTCTTATCTTTGAAGAAGACAAAACGTCTCCAGGCTTGTGAAGTCTACCTTTTAGCTCTTACATTAAGTTGTAAGTCTCCATTCCATGTTAATTGTGATATGTCAAAATTTTCTTCGCTAGTAGGTAAACAGCTGCTCACAACAATCCTTTTATACTTCTTTAATTCGTTCTAACTTTCATCCTTCCGCTTCTTATGGGCTAGCTCCATTTCTCTAGTCCGATTGTGTCGTCCATCTGACATCAATGGTCCTTTCTAGGATTTCCACTATAGCTTGTAAGCAAGTCTACACAACTCTCATGACCTTAACTTTCATCCACTTGCGGTTTATCTTGCATGGACCATCTGTGTTGATGTCTTAGGTCCCGTGATAATTCGGGTTACCTTGGATTCTCGAGTCCAACAAGGACGTTCTCCCATACCTCTTTCTTCACGGGTGTTGGTGGTAATATCAACTTCTTATATCTTCGAGGAGGTCAAAACCTCTCCATATTTGCGGGGTTTGCCTTTTCGCTTTTACAATCAATTGTAGGTCTTCATTCCATGCACCTTAGATTATCACACCCAGATTGACACTCTGTCTCTTCTGGTTTCTAATGCCCATAATGGTCTATGGGGCATCCGCCTCGATGGTAATTTCCTTGATTCCGCAATCTTGGTTGTACTTAATTCTACATGTCTCGTTCCAATATTGTTATCTCTACTCCGCACTCTTGTAGTCTCTTGCATGGTTCTTATAATTCATCTCTCGACTTCATACAACCAAGTCCCTTGTATGACCTTCTATTTCTTTAATCTGAGTTGACTCGGAAATTCTTCTTCATTTGATTGTACTTATGGTCAAAATTATCTCCACATCTTTACTTCTTCGCCTATTAGTTCTTTGGATGGTTAACAAGGGTTACTAGGACCCCCACCCGAGTATAATACTTGATTCAAGGTCCGAGTCCTTTGTCTCGTGTTGAAAACTCTTCAAGTATGCTACCGATTTATCATGAGGCGATAATCGCTTCAATATATCACAACTAAAGGATATAATATATCCTTTAGGATACTAACATACTACACATATACATATATATAACATACATTAATACTCATCATAATAAGTCTATATGCTAACTCATATCGATCCAAGTTGTAGAGATCCACGGAGAGCGATGATGGTCCAACGTACTACTAACCCAACAACCCGACTATGCGCTCGTGTGAAAAAAATAAATCCGTTTTGAAAATTTTAGACCCCTTTCGGGTTCTAGTTATTTTATACATTTGGTCTTTCAGAAGATTTCAAGTGCCATTGTTGCCAACCCAGAGCTCTGATACCATATTGTAACACCCCAAATTCTAAGAACTCGGGGAGCTACTGGTTAGGACCTCACAATGGGTCCCAACCTTAATTTGACAACAATTTTACTAGGATCTTACAATAAGGCACAAAAGTATTAAAAACATTAGAAAACTGTAAACAATATATACATGAAAAATATGTATCAGCCTTACGAATCAAAGGTACTAAAACGACGCATATAAAGTATATAAGACAACCTCGTCCCCAACTACATGAGTACGTGGACCCGGCTGACCATTCCCTCCGGATCTCTCTACAACTGTCTTAACCTGCAAGGCTTCTACAAGCGGTATAAAACTGTTAGCTAACATTCTATGCATAAGTATAAAGGTAAAAGCACAATCACACATCATACACAATCAACATGCAACACTCAATCCTTTTATTATCTTTAATTAGGTGATAGGTCATTACTAATGATACTTATTTTGTGACACGAGGGATTCCCAAACCTCGCCCCTGTCGCCGTTTACCAACGCGGAATGGTACTAATGCATCTGACCGTCTACCAGACTGGGCTGGTCGCAGGGAACCTCCTAGACTCTCGCAAGAGCTAGGCAGATGATGTCACGACCCGTTATCATACACTTGGGTCAATTACGTAAATAATAAAGTCGGCCTAATCCGGTTTTTCGTTGTTTATCATAACTAACAAACACCACTCATACACATTACACTCATACAAGAAGCCAGCTAAGTAAGTCCGTGGACTTACCAGAATCAAATCTCGACTCTCTTAATCACAACTCAATCTGTATAACTCGGTTGCCTGTCAAAGGAGACAAGTGTGTCAGCACACTTTCTAGGTAATTAGAAGTCTAAGACTTCTAAGATAGTAGATCCTATTAGAACAGAATTTAATACATTACCAATTTATGGTAAAACGACTATTTTACCCTTGGTCCCGAAACTTCCAAAAATTCCATATATCATGCCTAAACTCTTATTTGAGACTAAAAAGTCCTATTCTAACTCCTAAAGATGAGTTTGGTTACAAACTGGCAATTTACCTATTTTCCTATTTTTCGAAAGATCGTTAAGGTCCAACTTCAGCTTCAAATATGAAATTCGAATAAACTTATAAAAATTCCGAAATAATTATCTAGATCATCTATGATATCCAATCTACTCATAGGAGAAAGAATTTCTTAAAACTGTTAAAGCATCACTTCTACAAAAATTTCTAAAGTTGGTTACAACACTTAACAAACAACACACTGTCTTAACTTTGAAAAATCATAACTCCTAAACTACTCGCTGGATTTATCCCAAATTTTGATATGTTCTACTATAAAATCTTATCTATAATATTTCCAAAATTAAGCGGCAAAGTAGATCAAAATCCTATTTAAAACTATCTCACAAAACCGAATTTCAGCACAACAGAAAAACTTCTTACGACTCCATCTTTGAAAAATCATAAATCCCTAACCACTCGCTGGATTCCTCTCAAATTTTAATATGTTCTACAAAAATATGTCAATCATATCATATCCAAAATTCAAGCCCAACGGAGATCAAGAGCTTATTCAAAATCATCTCACAAAACAGCATCACTTGCTGTTTTCCCCAACACTCACCACATATATAAAAACTGCATGAGGTGTCAACTTTGGAACAGAATAACTCTCAAACCGTAACTCTGATTCTTCCCAAATTTTAGTATGTTATACTACGTACTACTGTCTATGATATATCCAAAAACCAGCCAAATAGAAGAAGTATAACTTACCCAAATTTGGACCCGAAGTTGACTGTTTGTCACTTCCGAAAACTCAGGAAAACGCTTGAATCTGTACAGCTCACTTATGCTTGTTCTGAGTAGGTTTAAAAACGGAACTAGTACACGTTAGGCAAGGGAAAGGTGGACTGAAATGTAGTGTAGCAAGGGTACAAGTCTTACCCGATTCCGAGACACGAATGCACGGAAAAGAAGAGGGCGGAAGGTTGTTGTGGCCAAGCGTGCGACTGCAGCAGGGAAGGCATGCCCACGGATCTAGGAGGCGTACCTGCGGCAGTACAGGCCAAGCGTAGACGCGACTAGGGCTAGTCCGTTGCTGCTGCGTGTGAGGGTAGAGTTCCGGGTCGAGGGTGTTGACAATGAGGGAGGAATGACAGAGGTGCGAGGCTGGGCATCTGTATGCTTGAAGTCCGCTACACCGCAAGGCTAGAGGGCTCGACACTACTGCATAGGCTGGAAGGAGAGCCGATCCCGCGTCTGTCCGCTAGCGAGGTGTTTGCGTGCAAGAAGGCGGTTGCTAATGAAGGATGCGGCTTGGCCTGGAGGCAAGAGAGCTCCGACGCTGGAGTCTACAGGAGAGGAGGGTCGGGGCTGCAGATCCGGCGCGCTCTCAGGAAGATGACGAAGGACGGGAGCGCCGCTGGATGTTGCCAGCTTGCGTGGAGGAGAAGATGGTGCTGGCGTACGTGAGTTTTAGGAGACGTGAACAGAATCTAGGGCAAGGAAGAAGCTGAAGCAGCGGGTGTGTTTTGGGCTGGCCGGCCATACTCGAGATCAGGCCTTGTCTGGGTCTCGTCAGGGCTTGTCTAGGCCTTGTCAGCTGCTGGTCTGGGCCTTGTCAACTGCTTGTCTGGCCTTGTCAACTGCTTGCCTGGCCTTGTCAACTGCTTGTCTGGGCCTTGTCAACTGCTTGTTTGGGCCTCGTCACAGCTTGTCATGGTCTCGTTACAGCTTTGTCACAGTCTCGTCTCAGCCTTGTCATGATCTCGTCTAAAGTCGTCGTTAAGAATTAATTATAAGAATTAGGGTTTGATATAATTCTATTCATTTATGTGAATTAAATTCAACATAAAATAATAAATAGTTATAAGAATTAGGGTTTGATATAATTTTATCATTTTATATGAATTAAATTCTACACAAAATGATAAAATTTGTGAAGAAAGAAATACTAGATAGAATGGCAAACCGTCAACGGCTCGAAGTCCGAATTGATTCGGAATTAAACGGAATAAAAATTCCGGATATTATATCAGTACCCACTTAAAATAAGTTTCCTCCCAAAACTTAGAACAAGGTACTTAATTAAACAACTTCCATAAATAAACTTTTATATCCTAGTCTCACTAAATTTTAATTTTGTTTTCTAAACTCCTGTAACCCTATCAAAACGTAATGAAAAATTCGGTCGTTACAGGTACAGTGGGTTCATTCTAGAATTCCTGGGCAATCAGTCTGCTATGGAATGGGTGCCAAAGTACAGAGATTCAAGGCTTATCAAGAGACTGATTTTGGCCAGAGACATAGTGTTAGGAATGTATAGTGATACTCCTACTACTCTTGCTGCTATTGAATCATGGAGGCAGGGTAATAAAATGAATTTGTATTCGGTGTATGAGCTAATCAGGACAAAGGATGAGAAGGTAAGCTGGATTAGAGTTGTTTGGAATCATGTGCAAGCTCCGAAACATTGCTTCATTTTGGCTGACTATCAAATATAGGCTTAGTACACAGGATAAACTTTACTTTTGGAACATAGATCCTATCTGTCGATGGTGCCAAATGATGTATGAGAGCCATGATCATATTCTGTTTTCATGTAATTATCCTAGAAGAGTATGTGATGCAATTCAAAGATGGATAGGGATGAAAGTTAAGTTTCGAAGCATGATGCAAGCTATTACTTGGGTAAAGAGGTATGTCAAAGGGAAAAGTTGGCAGAGTCAGATGCAAAGAGTGGCAGTAACAAGTACTGTTTACTTCCTGTGGAAAGCTTGGAATCTTCTTATTTTTGAGAATAATTTTATGGAGATTGATAGAGTTGTTCGAAAGATCCAGATGCATGTGTACATGATTCTCTTTTATGCTTTTCCCAGTTCACAATAGAGTTTGGGCTTGATGTGTCTATCTTTGTAATGATAGAGACACATGCATTGTGGTGGATTGAAGACATTGAGCATGTCTATCCTTGCACAAATCTTTGTGATGAGCATGGAATAAAGTTGAGTGGTGGATTGAATGTATAATATATGTGCCTATACCTGCATAGTGGCATACCTCTGCAGTGAAGAGCATGAAGTGAAGACATCAAGTGGTGGATTGAAGGCTTGTTATATGCCTATCCCTACAACAAAGATGTGTGGAATAAGACCAAGCGGTGGATTGAAGGCATTGCATATGTCTATCCCTGCATGTTTTTCTTTGGTTATTCCTTCCTTTATATGGTTGCCTCATTGTTGAGGTTTGTTTTGTTTGGGAGTGTTTATGGTATGACCCTCACTATGTTTGGTGAGTGATGTATGGTGTTGGGATGTATGTTTCAAAATGGCTTTTCGTTTGTGGTTTGGACTAAACTTTCTTTGGGGTTAGTTTCATTTCGTAATATATTTACCGATTAGCCGTTGAAGGTTTGCCAGGAAGAACAAGCACTGACTTGTGTACATGTGTAAATATGACAGCTTGGTTTTAATACGGTTTGTTGTTGTATCTAAAACCAACGTCAAAACAATATGTGCCACAACATGTTGACAACAAATTTCAGTTGTCCTATCGAGCAACAAAGTAAAAATAACACGTACCAAAACACGTTTAGAAAAAAGTTAAGCGAAACCCAGTTTCCCTAAATTTATACGTTGCCACTGAAACGCCTTATTCCACATAGTCAAAATCGCAACTTGTATGAAGTGATAATCGATATGTTATCTTTGACATAAAACATTCTGAAGCAATTGCTACGAAGACCAAAGCTGCAAAATCATATTACATTTATCCACCTCATTGTCACACGTCCCACATGAAGATAGTGCATAACAACAACAACAACAATTTATTATTACATATTTCACATTAGTTTACTTCAGTGCAAAAAATAAACAAACTGTTACACTATTTGGCAAACATAGTTTGCATGTCAATGGACCATATACATTTAGTTATCATAGTTCACTATGTGTGCATGTCTACACAATTAAACTAAACGTGGAAAGACAAGAAATCAGAAAACCAGCTACTGATTACATTTTCTATGTGTGCTTGCATGTTGTTACTTTATACCATATTGTTTGTTGCACTTGTTTAAATAAGAACTGACTTCTTGAATAATACATCCTTACAACGTCACTTTTTTAGAGACAACTATTTACCAACCTTTCATTTACACATTCTCAACCTCTAGTGTAACACCCCAAATCCGCGGGACTCGGAATGCTACGGTTAGGGCCTCACAATGGGCCCCGACCCTTAACCTAACAACAATTTCACCAGATCTTACAACAAGATACAAATAAAAGGCAAAACTGAAATAGCTTTAATGCACATGTTATGATCCCGAATACAAACGAAAGAATGACTCCAGCCGAGTTCTAACAAAACAACAACAACAAAGTTCAAAAGATAACGATAATACGAAAATCCCAATCCCATCCTATAATGTACAGGATCCTAGGTTGTCCACTACCACCAAATCACTCGGCAGCGTCCCTAACTTGCAAGGCATCTACAAAGACAGTATAAAACCGTTAGCTAACATTCTACGCAATAGAAAAGCAGTAAAGGCACACAAACAGAAGAAAAGTAAACACGTAGCATGCTTGTACACAAGTCCGATTTATTATCTTTTCTTCACGTTATTCACTTTACTAATTCATTTCTGTTGTGGCACAAGACTCGCCTTTCTCCCCTTTCCCCAAACAAGGTTGTACATGATGCGAAATCAGCATCACATGTTGGACTGGTCGTAGAGCACCTCCCATTTTGGACTGGACAAGTCCTCACACACCTGTTTATAATGCACTTGGGCCAATAATACATATAAAGGTCGTCCTAGTCCGGTTCGTTGTTATAACGATAAATAAACACACACCATCATCACAGACCAAACTAATACAACGAAGCTAGCTAAGTAAGTCCGGGGACTTACATATCTCAAAGATAATCCTGTTATAGCCGTTCTTCGCTTCCCGCAGAAAGATACTCTAAGCCTGGCCAAACAAGGCACACGATCAACGACTATCCCAAATGCTATAAGTCCTCAGACTTCTAGTCTCAACAATCTCTACAAGATCATAAACTCATATGTTAGGATACTCTCGTCCTAGTCTCAAAGGCCTCAAAGGTCACATAACCACAAGCGTACTAGAAGCCCATTACTTCTAGTCTCGATGATCTATGAAAGATCATATACACCTAATGCTAGAAGTGTATTACTTCTAGTCTCAAAGGTCTTTCCCAAGGTCACATAAATAAGCCATAGGTCCTCTCACAAAGACATAACACAAGCCATCTTCAACAACAAGATCCTCACAAGATACCAACAACACCTCAAGCCTTAGAACGATCATAAATCCTCAAAACTCACCTAAGGTTCATGGCCACTACTTGGCATTCACTCTAAGTTATGCTAGATTTACCTAGCGTGATATACAATCACTAACATAACTAAACGAGGGAGAAGGTACTCACACAAGGTCCAAGGCGGAAGACGATCTACGGATGTCAAACATGGATTCGTTGGCCTTATTGGGGTGCTTCCGGACCTAAAACCGATGCTAAACAAATTTAGCGTTACACTAAATTTGGGCATAGTAATATATATATATATATATATATGTGTGTGTGTGTGTGTGTGTGTGTGTGTGTGTGTGTGTGTGTGTGTGAGAACAAATTCCGTACTAAAAATCCAAGTTAAAATCTTAAAACTCTTTCTGGGCAATTTATACAATTTTATAAACATGGGTCAAAATCCGCAATCAACTTTTCCAAGCAAGATATGAAACTCAAGAAACTTGGGCCATTTTCAGAAAATAAAACTTTGGGCCAAATCTGTAATTTACTCATAAGTGCAATTCTGCACATTTCCAAAACATAGGGTCAAAACTACAAATAAGAAGTTTGGGCAAATTTTATAATTAATTCAAAATTCTGAAATTGGGGCCATTAACGTAATTATATAACAATGGATACATTCTATAATGAAACATAAATTAAGGGGACCATATTTAATATTACAAGGGTTTTCAAACCCGATTTGCACGCAAAAAACAAAGTACAATAAGAAGTGAATTATATCAAGATGTAGTTGATAGTGTAAATCACGACTACAAAAGAGAGGCAGACATTGGACGTCATGTTTTATTATCAACATCATTATTGGTGGCCCGAGAGATATGAAATGTTGCTATTTAAATGCAATGACGCTTGTCCAAAATTATGGTAAATTAGATCTATTTATAACAATTACTTGTAATCCTAATTGGCCAGAAATCAAAGTTCAACTATTTTCGGGAGAAAAAATAGAAAACCGTTCTTTTCTTATAACAAGAATATTCCGTGCAAAATTATTATCGCTAAAATAATTTCGGCAATGTTGCTGCAAGAATAAACGTTATTGAAATCCAAAAGCGCAGTTTACCGCATGCGCATCTATTACTAATATTTTCTAAAGAACATAAAATTTTTAACCTCAAAGAGTTCGACTAATCTGTTTTTTAAAAGATATCATCAACCCAACACCCCCGTTTACGAAAATTTGTAGACCAACATACCCAACGAAAAATTCAAAGTACACGACGAGTTTTGAAGACTCATATCTCATATATTGATGCAGAAACAACGGAGATAAAATATTAATACGAGGTGCATCACTAGATAATAGATGGGTTATTTCACATAAACCTTATCTTGTAACTACATTTGATTGCCACATAAATGTCGAAGTGTGTTTAATGGTTAGTGCAGTCAAAAATCATTTTTGACAAATATGTTTACAAAGGGTACGACAAAATAAATTTTACAGTTACACAAAATACATCAGTAGCACATGATAAAATAATAGATTATCAATACGGAAGATGGATATCCCAACCATAAGAAACCTGAAGAATATTCGCCTTTAATTTACATGACATAAACCCGCATGTTATTCCATTTTAAATACATTTACTTGATATGCATCCTATAACCTTATCCTAACATGAGCCATTACAACACATTATCTCAAATGAAGGATGCCAAAAAAACTATGTTACTAGCTTTTTTTTTAAGCGAACAAACATTCAAGCTGCACCGAGAAATACTTGTACGATCATTTCCCTCAACATTACGTTTGAAATCCAACAAACAAAACCTGGACAAAAAAGACAACAACGACATCAATAGGCCGACTAACATACGTCAATCCTTGTGAAGTAGAGCGATATTATTTACGTCTATTACTCAAACATAAAAGGCCCAACATCATTTAACGATTTATTATCGGTAAATGGACACAAGTGCGTCAATTTTGAAGAAGCAATCCTAAAAATGAATTGATAGAAGAAAATGGGTACACACACTTGTGCATGCAAGAAGTAGTGACAATACAAATGCCACGAACATTACACAAACTCTTTGCAACTGTACTCGTCTTTTGCATAAATCATTTATATAGGAAACATTATCCTTAACACAAATCATTTATATAGATTAGCATGGACAAAGATAGATAAATAACTAGAAGGAATTAACAAATCTTTAACATGTTATCGGATAAAAAACACAATGTTCTCTGAAGACACCAAGCTATCAGCAACAAGAGACATAAAAGTTACACATTGAATTCCCCTACACCAGAACAATACATTGGCGCATCCAAAAATTAAACACAAAACAAAAAGTAGCATACAAAACCATCATGTATCATGGCAAACAAAATAAAGAAGAGCAATTTTTTTTGATGGCCCTGGTGGAACAGGAAAGATGTTTCTATATTGCGCTCCATATGCAAAACTTAGATCCATGAATAAAATTTCACTTCCAACCGATACGTCTGGAATAGCAGCATCGAACCTACCAACTAGCCGAATGGCACATTCTAGATTCAAAATTCCAATAGACTATTATAATTCTCAAGTATGTAACATATCAAAACAAAGCAATTTGGTAGAATTGTTACGAAAAACAACATTAATTATATGGGATGAAGCATTGATGGTAAAAAAAAATATTGAGGCACTTGATTTCCTACCATAGGACATATGCGAGTCGGATCAACTATTTGGCGGTTGTATCTAGAGGTGATTTTAGGTAGGCTTTATATGTAATGCCACACCAAGGCCAACGAGAAGCAATCAACGCAAGCTTAGTAAGCTCGAGTCTATGGCCACGTTTACAAAATTTGAGCATACTACAAACATTCGTGTCAAATAATATATTGAATTAATGAAAATTCTACCGATCTACCTGCTTACAAGAACTACGAACTATAGGAATAAATAACGATATATTCGCCAGTCATGCCATATTAACACCCAAAATAAATAAGTTGACTTTGCAAAGGATACTTTACTCACAAAGTTTCCACGTACGTTAAGAACCTATACAAGTTTCGATTACGTCATCGATAATAGTTTCAATATTTATCCAATGAAGTTCCTAAACACATTAAACCCATCTGGAATAAGCCCTCACAAATTTCACCTAAAACCAAATTGCCCAATAATCTTATTGTGAAATTTAGACCCACCAAATAAACTATGTAACGGAACAAGATTACTTTGCAAATTAAAATTTTCACAAGAGCCTCGTTCACTACGAAATTACAACATGTTATTACAAAAGAGAAGAAGCATTTATTCCGAGAATCACATTACGTCCTTCAAATAGAAAATACCTCTTCTCATTCCAACGCAAACATTTCTCAATTAAACTATGCTTTGCAATGACAATAAATAAAGCACAAGGACAAACATAGAGAATATCACATTATATTTACGAAAATGATGTTTAGCACATAGACAAACATACGTTGTTCTTTCACGCGCCAAAAACAGATCTAATCAACATGTATTTATCAATGATGACACCAACCAAAATTTAGACCATCAATTAATAAAGAACACGGTCTCATTTGAGATATAACAGAAATCCGGTATAAGTACCGACCATGATTGACTAAGTTAAACTATTTCTTTTTCGAGGTATAAATAACATCATCACATAACAAACACAAATATTTTGCTATGCATGAGCACAACACGGCTGACATTACAGGCTTTGAATGTATGAACAATCAACAAGAAAGATATTCATTGTACAACCTTGCACAACAAAAATTATAAAGTGTAGATTACCAATTGTATATGGAACAAGCCCAATCTAAGACCAACACCGTCCCTACAACAGGCAATATTGGCGCATACGACCGAAACATCATATTATATATTTAGACTAAAATTTCATTGTAGCACCTGCCTTTTACCATTTACAGAATTTATTTTCCAACATATCGTAATAAACGATTGACTCCGGATTACAACAAACTTGACCGATTAAGCCATCTGCACGTGTGTGCAAAACGCGCAGCCGTACTAGTATTAACCAAAAGCACGTGGATGTGGGTTTGTATTGTTTGTCAAATATTTACATGGTTATTGTTCGTCAAATATGTACATGGAATTGAAATGCCCAGGGATGGGGGGTTTTGAAAATGCTGAACGCTATTTGACTTTTGCTTGGGCTTTTTTCTTGTTCCTTTCAATATAACTTTTTAAGTTTAATCACTATAATCATGGTTTTAAACAACACATATATTATTTATTTTTATTTTTATTTTAGACGATAACTGGTTTTAAACCATAATTATAGTAATTAAAAATAATATAAACAAATCGTTGTTTGAAACACATATTTATATACCAAACCTAAAAAAACTCCCTATTCTCGAAAATATGTTTGTTTCGTATCTTGTTTGAGAATTAGTTTCTTTTTTTTAATTATTTAGGAAAAAATCCTATATATCATGTTATGAAGGGAACAATCATGCACAACACTTGTAACTTGCAGAATATTAAAAAGTATCAATCATGCAATCATCGCATCTTGTAATTAGCACTTTGAAACACAAATTGGTTTTAAGTAAATCTACACACATCTTTCGCATCTTGCAATTAAAAACCCTAAAATATCATAACATGTGAATTAAGATATATATTTGCAAGGATAAAGATCATTATCAACATCATAGATTATCCAATAAAAGTCGGACACTTTAGACCCTAGAACGAGAGAAGTTAGCAAGGCATGAACTTACAAAATTTTAGTTTTATTGCTAGATGAAAATAGGACCAATCGGCCAAATGGCTAAGACAAGGTCGGCTAACTTGTACAAATACGTGTATAAAATTCTGGAATAAAAATTGGATAAATAAACTAATGGATAAAAAGCCTTACTTATAGGGAGAATTTATAGCATCGTCCTCCAAGTGTTTGAGTTTAATCCAATTGAACGTTGTATGTAAGAGATATAATAATAAAAAACTAAATATGATCTTCAAATAAATAATATCTTATGAGGAAAGATATGACTCACATAAAGAAAGAAAAAATCGTCCAACATCGAATGTAAGTGGGACCGGTCAGCAGACTTCGTATAGAATTGTTGTCCTTGTCGGAAAATGCATTGTTTACTTTCAAGGCGATTGGTATGTCATTAAAGAGGCTACAACCTATGGTCGTTGTCTTTTAGCTTTAGTCAAAGTAGAATTTCTAACGTTACACTTAACCGATTTGTATAGTGTAAGCAAGGGTCGAACCCAAGAGAGTTTTGGTCAAAGTTTTGTTTAGATTCAATTAACGAATTGTAACCAAAAAGTGTGGGGGGGGGGGTTGGATGATAGAACAAACAATACAAAATGATTAAAAAGTAAGCAAAGATCGTGATAATATGTATAATTAAAGAGTTACACTAGGTTGGATCTTAGCATGCATACTACTTGGTTGGTTCTTTTTAGAAGCAATTCACCAATGTTCTCATCTTGATCTTAGATATGTGTTAAGCCAGCCGGCATTAACACAACTTAACTAGTTTATTGATCCGTAAACCTACAAGATCAAAGCACAAGTTAGCATTCTAGTAAAGATAAAGACATATTAAGAAGAATAAACAACCCGTTAATCTTTCTTTATAGTTATTTTCCTTTCCCTTAGATAATCACAACCAGCTTTTACGTTTACTACTAGATTAAGGACTCAAACCCATAATTGATTAATCCTAGCACTTTTCATGCAAATGTACACTTAAGGTGATCAATCTAAGTGATAAAAGACATGCAAATATGAGTGAGAGAACAAGGAAACATAACACAAAGGATATTGAATTAAACTTATATTAAAAGATCTTACAACCAAATAGTAATGCAGCTTCAATCAACCCAATGTAGCAAAGGAAGATTAGAAACTCATTACAAAATGGCACTTAGAAGTATAGAGCTTTTGGGGAAAATGTGGATGATACTAGCAATTAGCCGAGGGATCTATTTATACTACAAAATGCATTAAAAGGGAGTAAATGAGTTGCTAAACAACCACCTTAAATGTCATAAAGGAGGTGCAAACAGCCGGAGTTAAGTCCTCTGGCGCTAAACCGCGGGGACGGGCTTTAGGGCCGCAGGGGCGTTTAGGCTAGATCGTTCCAACTTCTTCTTAGCCGTTGGGACGGCCTGGAAATCCCACAGGGGTGGGTTCTTTAATGCTCTTGAACGTATGACTCTTCATCTTCGTGTTGTTTTTGATGATGATCCACAGGGGCGGCCTAGTGTCACCGCAAGGGCGTAGGCAGGGGCACCGACTTCACTTCTTCAGGCTGAGTCACCGTAGGGGCGGCTAGAGAGGGCCGCAGGGGCGATGACAAGCTTCTTCTAGGCACTAGCAAAGGCGTTGACTGTGGCACTGGGCATGGATCTTCAAGGGTGTCACCGCAGGGGCGTCTAGGTAGGGTCGTAGGGGCAGTGACACCCTACTCTCAGGACGTTGGCGAGGCGCATGCTACATTGCTGGAGTGTAGTGTCACCACAGGGGCGGTGACATTACTCCGCGGGGGTGGTGTTCCACCAGAAACTTATCTTTGTTGATGTTCTTCAACCCCCAAGTGTTGTTAAGCCCTTCTTTACTTCATTTTGATCTTCTTCATCTAGATCAAGGGATTAGTAACATAATATGACTCAAAGACACTAAAAAGACTCTAAAAACTACCTAAATTGATAGTGATTCCATCACCTATCAAACTCCCCCATACTTAGACTCTTTACTCGTCCCGAGTAAACAACACATCAAACAAATCAACACACAAAGCCTCAGAAAGTATGGTGTAGTAGACAAGATGAGGAAAACAAAGAGAAAAGCTACCAAAGAAAATAAGAAAAGAGAGAAAAGAGAAAAGGTGAGAGACTACCATCCTTATTGCTCCAAGAGTGACCTACACGAACATCCTCCTTATGACTCCCCTTCTTGTGTCGCCAATGCCGAAAAGAGAACCTACACTCGGTATCGCTCATTTTGCCAAGGAGCCCTTTTGGGTTTTCACCTTGCCAGTCTTCTTCTTTTCATGATGATCTCACAAATTCCTCACATCCCTCCAGTCCAATTTTGCACCAACCTAGAGTTGGTCGGACTACCTTCTTTTAGCCTAAACCGCCCTTTTGGGTTTTCGGTTTATCTAAGGTTTTTTCTTGCCTTTTTCTTTATTCTTTGGCTTTTTCTCTTCTTTTTTTTTTGAATGAATAAAGATATGACTTACAAACTAGAACTCTCAAAGCAAACTCAAACAACTATGCATGCATGATAAGTTCCCTCTCCCATACTTGAAGAACGCTTTTCCCTCAAAGTGTGAAAATGAAAGCAAAGATAATGATATGGAGAAGGGAAAGAGGAGTAGCTCACTAGTGGGATTGTCCAGCTGAACCATCCGGACCGTGCTCCGGTGGGTAGGGGAAGTGGCTGAAGAAGTGCTCCTGCCTCTAATAGATCTCATTAAGGTGGCCTTGTTGTGTGTCCAGCCTAGCTCAAAAGGAAGTCTCAAAGTTGGCTTGCCAAACCAACTGTTGCGCCTCCATCCTCTGCTGTTGAGCCGCCTACCAATCATCTTGTCACCGGACAAAATGCTCGGTCATCCTCCTCTCAAAACCCGTCTGTCAGGTCTGCTGTTGCTCAAGCATACTCCGTTGGTAGTCGGTTTACCACTGTTGGTGCTGAGTGGTCAGGGCAGCCATTTGAGCTCGCAAACTTATATGTGCGAGATCGTCCTCCTCCGCCGCGGTGGGCATATCCTCATCATCAAGAATGGGTATGTGGTCCTCATATGAGACTTTGTTGGAGCTCGCCGCATGCCGCTCAACAATGGCAACTTGAGGTTGCCTCGGGACGTATGGATCGGCGGTAATGTAAAGGTCGGAGAGCTCATCTCCGGAAGGTAGCGTCCGGGGTAGTTAGGTGATGTGACTCCCATCTATAAAGGACAACCAAAAGAGGTTCTCACTATCCCTTCTCAAGAGCTTGCAACGCCGGAGAAGACCTTCGTTATAGAACGAGATCACCATCCCATCCTCCAACTCGGTCAATTCCATGACCTACTCCGCAATCAAGGAGATGACGCCACCTCCAACAATATCCCGAGGCTTGTTCTTCCTAATCTACTTCAAAGCGGTGAGGAAGAAGAAGATTCAATCTGGCATATTGTAACATGCCGGAATTCAAGCATACCACAATGGAAGGTCCTTGAAAGCGACCTTGTTCTCCTCCTTTCAACATAAGACACACATTATGATCTTGGAGAGGAGCCTCAAGCAGGGGTGAGTGAGCTTGTTATTGTACTCACCCCCCCATGAAAATCAGAACCGATCGCATCTCGCTAAAACTCCACCAAGTCCGTGGTAGGGGTTGTCTCCCACCATTTGTCATAAGGGTTCTTAGTAACCCCAAAGGCCTCCTGCCGCTGAGAGAAGTTCACTCTAAGAAAGTCTCCAGCATGCCCAAGTCCTCCAATGTAGGCACATGCAAAAATCGAGTTGCAAAGATCGCTCGGTCTTGCACAATCTCATACCTTGCCTTCTTCCTTTTATTCATCTTATATTTTCTTGTAGAATCCATTCTAGCAACAATTGCAATTAGAAGAATTAGAAATCACCAAAAATTTCCAAGAAATAGATCTTTCTATTGTGATTTCTGTAGGGGCGGGTGGGTACAGGCGCAGAGGCTGGAGAAGTCCTGATGGCGATCTTCGACAGATCGTTCGAAGGCGTCGGTGCTGGAGTTTCTTCCGGCGTCAGATAGTGGTCGAAGGTAGGTGATGGTGGTGGCGTAAGAGGGTAGTAGATGGTGGTGAGTAGTGGGGGAAGGGGGTTAGGGTTTGTGAGAAAGGGGTTAAGGAAGAATGCAAAAAGGGGGAGGAGTGGCGCATGCAAGGAGTGGGTGGCACAAGGGTGTCGGCGAGGCGTGGTGGTGGTGGTGTTGGGGCATTGGCATGGGGCGTGAGTGAGAGAGAGAGAGAAAGAGAGACAGAGAGAGAGAGAGATGGGTCGAGGGCGTGAGTGATGGATGAAGAGGAGAGAGAAGGAGGTGGGTGTGGTAGGTGTAGGATTTTTCTTTTCGATTTCTATTTTTTTCGTTTCTAGGTAAACCCGCAGGGGCGGGGGATTGTCACCGCAGGGTGATAACACGATTTATAGCATAGTTTTAGGTGTACAATTAGATAGGATTCTCGCTCAATCATGCATGATCTAGCACTAATCCAATACGTTTTGCACTCAAAACATGTATTTTGTCGAGATAGACGTCTACACGGACTTGTGTGCGTTTTGTAGGTATTTCGGGAAGTTTAGAGCTAAAACGATGCGTTAAAGGATCGTTCATTTAGATGACACGTCCTCGGACTCATTACAACACAAGCAAAGAGCTAAGGAGGACTCATGGAACCTTGCCAACACTAGCCATGCACCAAACCACAGCTCAATGATCCAAAGCGAAGTTTCTGCATAGAATCACGGTTTCTTGAAGAACCACGGCCGTGGAAATGACCGTGGATTTTGACAGATTCTCGTGACAGTTGTGCCACGACTCCCATGGCCAGCTCATGAAGAATTTGTTATAAAAGTGGTCCTTGATGGGTTGTTTGAGGCAGCTAGAGTAGTTTGGGAGCAGCTCATCCATTATCCATTTCTCTAACAAATATATTCTCAAAGAAGAAGATTTTTTCTAGGAAGGAAAGTGCCAAAGAGAAGAAGAAAGGTTCCATTGAAGAGGAGAGAAGAACACACCATAGCTTTCTTGTATTTCGGATTTTATTTCTGGAGTTTGTAAACCCTTGAAACCTTCTTTTGGAAGGGTTGTAAGTAGCTCTAATTCCATTCTCGGATTTGTTTGTTCTTGAAGTTCATTGTTCATCTCTTTTCTTTCATTATCTTGCAATGGAGGTTATGATTTTATGTTTGCTTGCTTTGATTTCCATCATGAATGTTGTAGGCTAAACTGATGTGATTCTAGGGTAAGGAAAAGATGGTTTTGGCTAGAACTATGATAGGACGGACTTAGATTTACCTTTGGACGATTTTGTTTATGAACGTAGTTTCTGTTAGAAATCACGGGTAGTTCTTGAAGAACCACGGTCGTGGTTTCTATAGAACAAACCGTGATTTTCTCTGGTTCGAAGGATCTTACCTTAGATCTATATAAATGTTGAAACCCAAAGTTTTTGCTAAGTTTAACCTACCCTAGAGTATCTTAGGGTAGAGACTAAGTGTTAGGAAAGACTTACCCGGTAATCCTTGCCCTTAGAATTTAAAATAGCAAAACCTTAGGTAGTGGTGAGCCTAATAAGCCGCCATTGGATTAGATGTGCTAGGAATGTTGATTAGGACTTCCCATTCCGAGACTTACCCGGTAAGGATAGGTTAGATTCCTAATTAACAATTCCGGTTTGTGTAGAATTCCTAACCTTAGGTTCTTAGAGACTTACCCGGTAATGAGACCTTAGGTGTGGACTAGTTGGACCATGAGACCTACCCGGTAATTGATCCCAATTTAGAAACACTTAATTCCAACATATCAAAATCAATCCAAAGAATGAATAGATAACTTGAGTTCTATGCCATAACCGGAATTTCCAACCCCTAGAATCCGTCTTTCCTTTTTCTTGATCAATATCTTGTTTGATTTGTTTATTTGTGCTGATTTTTGGTTTAGTTTGATTGATTGCTTTGCATGAATTATGATCTTTGATGTGATCACTTAAAACTAACAAAAACAATTGAGATTTTCTTCCTTTATTTCCTCCCTTTCTTTAGACTTAGATCTTGCTAAATTTGATCACAAAACCGAGTCAATTTCACCTTAGTCCTTGTGTTCGACCTCGGAGTACTATCCATACTACAAACGTCCCGTACACTGCGGGTGCGCTAGAGGTTAAGATAATTATAACGAGTATAAATTTAAGGCTTATTGCGTGCACACTCTTTAGGAGGTGGGTATGGTAGGTGTAGGATTTTTCTTTTCGATTTCTATTTTTTTCGTTTCTAGGTAAACCCGCAGGGGCGGAGGATTGTCACCGCAGGGGCTGTGACAAGGAGGGAGGAAGACGCAGGCCCAGCGCCGGGGGCGGCGCTGGGAACGTCCGTCAAGGACACAACTGCGGGGCGGGGGTCGGTCACCGTGTGGGCGGGGATAGTATTGTGTTGGTGCAAGCGCTAGCCCAACGCCGGGGCGGGCTGGGAGTGTCATTATGGGGGCGGTGACATTAGGCCATAGGGGCGGTTTTCTTGAGAGAGCGTCCTCTTCTTATTTTCTCGGGTTGCCTCCCGAGCAACGACTTTGTTTTGTGTCATTGGCTCGATGTCAAACCTTCACTTCTCTGCTTGGGCTTCCTCCAAGACCATCTCATCGATCGGATCATTCTTCACTCCCTTATTATATAGCTTGAGCCTTTGTCCATTGACTTTGAAGATCTTGTGTGTTTGTGGGCTGTAAAGATCCACAACACCATGTGGATGGACTTCGGCTATGACATAAGGACATGTCCATCTCGAGCAGAGCTTTCAAGCAAAAAGTTTCAAACGTGATTGAAAAAGGACTTCATTACCTGCTTTGAAGTACTTTTGGAGGATATTCAGGTCATGCCATGCCTTGGTTTTTCCATGTATATTGTGGCATGGTCATATGCATCGAGCCTCAGCTCTTCAAGCTCTTGCAATTGTAGTTTCTGGAATTCACCAACTTCATTCACATTCATGTTGCACTTTTTCACCGCCCACCAAGCCTTGTGTTCTACGTAATACCCCAAATCCACGGGACTTGGAGTGTGATAGCATGAATTATAGTCTGTATTTTGGGACTTGTTTAGACGTTTTATCTTCAAAAATCTGCATGTTTGAATGTATATTATGTGATTATATTGTCGTTTCATCTACTTTTGCGGGAATCGAGGTCTACACCAAGTTTCGTTGTAATCGTAGGTAAAATGGCACGTTTTACATCAAAATGGAGCTAAAGGAGCTAAGGAGTCATTGGAGCTACATTCAGGAGTTTAAGGAAGAATCCAAGAAGTTTGGAATTGAATTAGATTTTTACTTTGGACCAGATTTGAGAGATTTCATATTTAGTTTAGAGTCACCTCGGTTGACCACAGAGTCACCTCGACCGAGGTGATCTAAGGGAGCGTCTCGACCGAGGCGAATATCCTGACGCGGCGAGATATATTTTATTTGGCTAAGATCTTTTATTTTTGGAAGGAAAGATCTTATATTTTTGGGTTGGATTTCTGGAAGGAAGATCATATATTTTTGAAATTTATTTTAGGAGATAAGATATATTTTTATTAGGAAATTATCTTTTTAAGATATTTTATCTTTGCAAGATAATTCTCCTATATAAAGGGTTGGATTTTCCACAAGTTCAACCATGCATATACATGCTTAGAGGGCTGATAGCATCCAGCAATTAAGGGATTTTCTCCAGGGTTTTGAAGGAAGGAAGATTGAAGATCAATCTAGGAAGGATTGATAGCTTGTTATAGCTTTTGTGAAGGGTTTTGTAAGACTTTCTTAGATTCCCTTCTTGTTGATTGTCTTATTGGATTTGTTATCCAAGGAACGTTTATTTGTTTGATATTTGATTCAGTTATTGAAGCCTCATTCTTAAGGTTTTTGTGTTCAAATATTCATTCTCTTCATATATATTTGATTATCACTTTCATGATGATGAGTGGCTAATTTCTTTGTGCGATTATAGGGTGATTGGTTGAAGGTTGTGGGAAAAACAATGATAGAATAATCTTAAATCCTAGTAGGACCCTGAAAGCTCGAGTCTTTATCCTTAACCTTAGAACATCTCGTTCAGTCGATGAAAATCTCGGTCGGGGTGGAATTTGGCTGACCGAGGTCACTTTTCTGAATCCGAAACTGAGAGTTAAGTGTTAGAGTTTGCCAAATCCTATTCTTATTACACCTTTCCTAGTTCAATGCAAGCCTAGGATGAGACTTACCCGGTAATTCCTTCGTTTGTTTACCAAAGATCATAAGTGTAGGTAATAAAGGTTTATCCTTTATTGGGGTTTGAGTGTGCCTTCATCCCATCTTTGTGAGTTAGCCTGAGACTTACCCGGTAAAGGTTGATTCTATTCCCTTAGTTGGAGTGTTGGTTTGAGATTATTATTCATTTTCTTAGTACCTCGAGACTTACCCGGTGATAGGTTCTTTGGGTTGGGATTGTGAGTAGTGAGACTTACCCGGTGATCTATTCCACTTTAGTAACACCTTCCCTTCGCAAAACCTTAGCTTTGTCCGCTTATCTTGAGATCTTGAGTTGGAACCACAACTAGATGCTTTAATCCCTAGAATTTGCATATTTCCTTAATTGACTATATTATCATCTTTTGATTGCTTTAATTGCTTTTGTGGTTAGTTGTAATATTGACTACCTATATTGGTTTTGTTTCACCTAAGTCCCTGAGATCGACACCCCGAAATTCTTGCTTTTACTACGATTGACCCGTACACTGCGGGTTCGCATCCTTGTTTTAAGCATATTTCCTCGGTTATAAATTTAAAGCTAGCACACACCGTTTGGAGCGAACAAGTTTTTGGCGCCGTTGTTGGGGACTTGGTCTAGACCGAGCCGGTTGCGGTAGTCTTTCGGGGCACTTGCCCCTATTGCTACTAACCACTCTACTTGAGTGACTTTCGCAGATTCTTTCTTGTAGATTTATGCGAAGAACCCGCGCTGGGAAGGAAATCGTTCCTTACGATCCTGAACCAAAAAAGACATACAACAGACGCTTGAAAGAAGCTAAGATGGCCAATCAAGAGAATCTCGATCTTGAGGCCGAATTGAACGAGGCATTGGAACAACTACGCCTCGGTAAAGAAGAACTGCGACTGGAAAAGAAAGAAACTCGCGCAAGGACGGAAGCGATCGAAGTAGATATGGCGACTTTGCGGGACCAATATCTACCTCGACCAGATCTAGCTCCTCGACCGAGGCATGACCCAGTTCTAGACCCTCGACCGAGGCAGGACCCAGCTTCAGCTGCCCCGGCT
The DNA here is from genome assembly GCA_033239045.1 of Fagopyrum esculentum. NCBI lineage: Eukaryota > Viridiplantae > Streptophyta > Magnoliopsida > Caryophyllales > Polygonaceae > Fagopyrum > Fagopyrum esculentum. The sequence continues at coordinate 49,783,305 of BSUD01000001.1, read as the reverse complement.
GAGATACTCCCACCTCGGATGCCAGTCCGAGATGCTCTTTTTGTAGGTATTCCACAGACCCTAGGGCAGAGGATGGACCCTAACCAGCAACTGAGGCGTCCAAGAGTCAACCTAGGTTATCCAGCAGAGCATGATTATGAGCTTCGACCGTAAGTTCTTTCCATGATTCGCCAATGCCAATTTGGAGGGCTAGAGAGGGAATCTCCGCATCAACATCTGCAAAACTATGAGATCTTGATGGAGACCTTGAGACCTTCAAGACTGAAAAACAACAATTACAAGCTAAAGCCTTTCTATTTCTCTTTGAAAGATAGGGCGCTTACTTGGTATCAATCTCTCCCTCCCGGAAAAATCAACACATGGGAGGAGACGACGACGGAGTTCTTGACTAAATTCTTTCCCCCCTCTAAGACCGCTGAAATGAGAGGGAAAATCAATGCATTCATCATGAAGGACAAGGAGAGTTTGTCCAAGTCATGGGAGAGATTTAAAGACATCCTTTTGGATTGCCCACATCATGGGATTCCAAAGATAGAGTTGTTGGAGATATACTTCAAGGGACTGGACGAAAACACCCAGTTCAACCTTCAACTACTATCCGCCGGCACGTTTATGGACATGCCAATTGACGAAGCTTGGGAATTCATAGAGAAACAAGCTTTGCACATGGAGAAATACTTCCATCAAGGAGCTGAAGGTGGAGTTAAAAGAGTCAAATTCCAAGAAGCTCCATCAAACAATGATCAACTCACCTCTTTAAAGAATTATGTGAAGCAATTGAAAGACCTTTTGGTTGCTCAAACAAAGAAAGAAGAGGAATGATATCAAAACTCAAGGAACAACAACGGGTACCGGAACAACAAAACAACGGTTCCCGGAACAACAACTACAACAATAATTGAGGATCCAACAACAATAATTGGAGGCCAAACAATCAAAATTCGGGTAACTCTTACTCTAACTCCAATTCGAACAACTCTTCTAATCCTTTCCTCTCTTCTTCTTCTTCTACTCCATTGAAGAGCCAGGAGCCTGGATCAAGCTCGTCCCAGCCAGAAAAGAAAGATGCAGTGTTGGAGGCTATCTTGAACAAGCTCAACGCTATGGAGACGTCCATGACTTTATTTTCGAAGGCACAAAAAGCCTTAGAACAACAATTCCTTAATAAGAAGAATGAAGCACCAAGAGATGCAGGGAAGCTTCCAGCAAGGACAGAAAGCAACCCTAAAGGACAAATCATGGCAATAACGACGAGAAGTGGACTGAAAACTGCAGATCCAGTGCCTCGGTCGATGCCAGTACAGACGAAGAACACCTCGGTCCAGGTATAGACGAAGAACACTTCGGCCGAGGTGCCAACCGAGGTTGAGCCTCAGAGAGCATCGGACAAAACTGAAGTTTATGTCCCACCTCCTTCATATAAACCACCACTTCCATTCCCCCAGTCAAGGGCCAGAGCACATCTAGACAAGCATTTTGGTAAGTTCCTTGACTCGATGAATAAACTACATATTAACATCCCATTCCTTGATGCTATTCTAAGGATGCCCGCCTATGGGAAGTTCTTGAAAGAAATTTTATCAAGGAAGAGGAAGTTGGAAGACTTTGGTGAAGTAAGGATGACATCTAAATCCTCGGAGCTTATTCAAATCATGAGAGAGAAGATGCCACCAAAATTAAGAGATCCCGGCTCATTTTGCATTCCCATTCAAGTTGGGGATGTCACTTGTGAGGCATTGTGTGATCTAGAAGCCAGCGTGAGCATCATTCCGCTGGAGCTATGTGTGAAGATCGGACTTGGAGAGCCCAAGCCGGTGAAGATACGGTTGTACATAGCGGACCGCTTCATTACCCATCCCGTGGGCATTTTGGAAGATATTCCGGTCAAGTTAGGTAACTTCTATTTACCTATAGACTTTGTTGTACTTGACATTCCCACAGATTATCTCATTCCCATTATTCTCGGGAGGCCATTTCTAGCAACTTCGGGTTGCAATGTGGATTGTAAAAATGCCAAGTTGTAATTCAACATTGGCGGTGATCAAGTTGAGTTTGCATTGCTTGCGGCAATGAAGGGAGAGCAGCTAGGAGATGATATCTTCAACATCTATGATGAAGAAGAATCAAGAGAACTGGTGAGCTCTATCCTTATTAATCATCCACTTGAGAGAGTTATTAGTTTTAGCTTAATGGAGGAAGGTATAGATGTTTCTTGTGATGCATATATACGGAGTCTGAAGGCACTGAAAGAAGATCCACCAGCTAAGATTGAAAAATTAATCCAGGAGAAGAAGATCTCCAGTTTCGGTCCCAGTTGTAGTACCTCGACCGAGGCACTTTCTGGACCAAGCGAGGTGTTCTTGACTGAAGAACATCTCGGTCACCCTCCCTGGACCTCGACCGAGGTCAAAAGCGAGATGATGTCCACTGAGAATAACAAACTTCTTACTCCTTTTTCTGAAATTCATCCTCAGTTGGTGGAACACTTTCTCCACCAAACTTCTGATAATAAAGGGCCTTGGTTTGCTGACATTGTTAATTATCTTGTTTGCCAGGAAATACCACCAGGATTGACGTACGCACAAAGGAAGAAATTCTTTAAGGATTACGCCTTTACTATTAGGATGAACCTCTACTATTAAAAAGAGGTCCAGACGGGATGCTTCGAAGATGCATTCCGGAAGATGAAGTTACTAGTGTCATACGGCATTGTCACTAACTTCCTTGTGGAGGGCATGCTAGCGCTCACAAAACGTGCGCCAAGGTATTACGTTCCAGTTTCTTTTGGCCTACATTATTTAAGGATGTGCAAACGTTTGTTGTCTCTTGCGATGCATGCCAAAGAACAGGGAACGTATCTAGGAGGAACAAGATGCCACTCAATAACATACAGGAGGTTGAGATCTTTGATGTATGGGGAGTAGATTTCATGGGACCTTTCCCATCATCCGGAGGAAACCTCTACATTCTCCTAGTTGTCGACTACGTCTCTAGATGGGTTGATGCCATTGCCTCTCCCACTAATGACGCCATGGTGGTTGTGAAGTTCTTTAATAGGACTATCTTTTCACGTTTTAGGACTCCACGCATCATCATCAGCGATGGAGGGACACATTTCATCAATCGGAAGTTTAAGGCACTTCTATCGAAGTATGGGGTAACCCACAAGGTAGCAACCCCTTATCACCCTCAAACTAGTGGACAGGTCGAGATCTCTAATAGAGAAATTAAAGCAATCTTGGAGAAGACCGTCTCTAGGACGAGGAAGGATTGGGCCATGAAGTTGGACGACGCTCTTTGAGCCTACAGAACCGCATTCAAGACTCCCATTGGTACCACCCCTTATAACTTGGTATATGGGAAGTCTTGCCATTTGCCCATTGAGTTAGAACACAAGGCGTATTGGGCAATCAAATGGTTGAACTATGACATCAAGGAAGCCGGTGAGAAGCGGCTATTGGATATCAATGAGCTGGAGGAGTTGCGTTTGAACGCTTATGAGAATGCCAAGATCTACAAGGAAAGGACAAAGAAATGGCACGACAAGCGTATCATCCCTAAGGAGTTCAAAGAAGGAGATTTAGTTCTACTCTTCAACTCCCGCCTTCGCCTCTTTCCAGGTAAGTTAAAGTCTAGATGGACAGGACCTTATGTTGTGAAACATGTTTTCCCTTATGGTGCAGTCGAGATCTGGGGAGAAACAAGTGGAAGATTCAAGGTCAATGGTCATAGACTTAAGAAATACAAACCAGAAGTCCCGGTTGAGGAGATTGCACCACTATACCTGTTTAGAGACACCGTACGGTCCAGCTAGCGACCTTAAATCAAGCGTTTCTTGGGAGGCAACCCAATGTATTGCTTTCCTTCCTTTTTTCTAGCCTAGCTTTAGATAGTTTACTTTGCTTTGCTTTGTTTTTGGCGTCCTAGACCAACAACAGGTAATCTCTAAGGAAGGAATACAACCCAGGAGCAACACTGGAAGGACAAAAGTTCGAGAAATCAAGAAGACGGAGTTTGATTGAGACACATCTCGGTTGCTGTCACAGCACCTCGACCGAGATGATTGCTCGCTCCAAACGGTGTGTGCAAGCTTTAAATTTATAACCCTAGACTTAAGCTTAAAACAAGGATGCGAACCCGCAGTGTACGGGTCAATGGTAGTAAAAGCAAGAAAATTTCAGGGGTCGATCACAGGGACTCGATGAAACAAAGTCAATACGGTATGCTATGTCAAAACTAACCACAAGAGCGATTAACACAATCAAAGATGAATAAGAAGTCAATAAAGCAAACATGCAATTCTAGGGATTAAAGCATCTAGTTGTGGTTCCAACTCAAGATCTATAGATAAGCGGACAAAGCTGAGATTTTTGCGTGGGGAAGGTGTTTCTAAAGTGGATTAGATTACCGGGTAAGTCTCACTACACACTAATCCTAAACCGTAACTCCTATTACCGGGTAAGTCTCAAGGAATCAGGATAAAGAACTATAACCTCAAACTAACATACTATCTAAGGGAATAGAATCAACCTTTACCGGGTAATTCTCAGGCTAACTCACAAAGATGGGATGGAAGCACACTCAAACCTCAATAAAGGATAAACCTTTATTACCTATACTTATGATCGTTGGTACACAAACTAAGGAATTACCGGGTAAGTCTCATCCTAAACTTGCTTTGAACCAGGAAAGGTGTAATAAGAATAGGATTTGGCAAACTCTAACGCTTAACTCTCAGTTATGGATCAGATAAGTCACCTCGGTCAGCCAGTTTCCACCTCGGCCGAAATGTTCATCGACTGAACGAGATGCTTAGGGTTAAGGTTAAAGACTCGAACTTTCAGGATCCTACTGGAATCTAAGATTATTCTATCATTGTTTTTCCCACAACCGTCAGCCAATCACCCTAGAATCACACAAGGAAATTAGCCACTCATCATCATAATGAAAGTATTAAATATATGGGAAGAAGGTGAATATTTGAACAAAGAAGAATTTAATGAAAAGACTTCAATAACTGAATCAAATATCACAACAAAGCGTTCCTTGGATAACAATCCAAAAAGACAAGACAACAATTGAGGGAATTGAAGACAATCTTACAAAACCCTTCAATAAAGCTATGAAAGCTATGGACTTCAATCTTCCTTCAACCTTCAAAAAGGTTCTTCAATTCTCCCAACTTGGAGTAGGCTGCTGCTGCGTAAACAACTCTCTTGCGCTGATAGCGGATCCCCGGAATTGTGGAAATCCAACCCTTTTTATAAGAAAATAACCCTCCAAAGATAATAAATCTTAGAAAGATATTCTCCCATAAATATAGGTAAAATATATGATTCTGCATATCTACTTCCTTCCAGGAGCCAAGCCCAAAAATATAAGATCACTTTCCAATTTTAAAAGATCTCAGCCAAGAATAAAATATTCTCGCCGCGTCCTAGGTGTTCGCCTCGGTCGAGTCGGCATCTCTGGATCACCTCGGTCGAGATGAATCTCTAGTCAACCGAGGTGAGTCGTAATTGAATGTGAAATATCTCAAAACTGGTCCAAAGTAAATCTTTAATCTATGGCTATGCTCCCTGGATGTAGCTCCAAATGACTCATGACTCCTTTTGCTCCTTTTTGATGCAAAACGTACCATTTTACCTGCAATTACAACGAAACTAGGTGTAGACCTCGATTCTCGCAAAGGTAGATGAAATGGTAGTAAAATCACATAATGTACATACAAACATGCAGATTATGAAAGATAAAACGTCCAAACAAACCCCAAAATATAGAATATAATTCATGCTATCAAAATACCCCATACTTAGCCCTTGCTTGTCCCCAAGCAAGTTTTTCATATAGAAGACAAGATAGAATGGATTATAAGTCAAGAAAATCAATGAAAAAGTCTTCCAAAAACATTTTATGGTGTGCAACTATCATAGATCACTCTAAGAGAGTACTTCCTGGAATTTAAAAACTCAACATGATCAAAACATTTTATAAATATAGGAAAGTTGTTCATCTTTGCATAAAATCATAGAATGCATAATAAATCATAATTATCAAAATTAATCATGTATAATCCAGTTTAAACCGCTAAGTCAATCAACGAGCTCAAGGTCTCAAGGGCTTCCCAAAAGAAAAGGTCAAGAAATGTGTAGGGTAGGGATGTATGTAAGGTAATGTGGTGCTAGAATCCGGGAAAAGGATGAACTTCACTTCCACTTTGACTTGCAACATCTTCCACCAATAAGCTTTGCTTATCTCACACTTTTTCTTTTTTACTTTACTTTTTGGGATGCATGGATAGAGGTGCACAATAACCGAAGCCTAGGAAATCTGCAATCATCAATTTCTCGAGATGCATCAAACCCTTGATGCACATACCATGACCCGTTAGGAATATCGCTCAATCCGACTTTGGCAAGACACAAACACCCGGCTATGTGAATGGTGCCGAGTTACTCATCTTCATGATTGACTTCCCCAAACCTATTATTGCTTTCTAACACTTTCACTTCCAGCCACTTCTCAACTTTTAACTCCACTTGCTTTCACCACTTCGCTCGCTTCCAAATTCCCGGATAGGTAAAGGGAGGCAAAATGTATGAGGGGCTAAGCATGATCAAGAAGAAGAAGAAAAAGAGAATGAATTGCCTTGGTCTTTCCAAGAAGAAAGTGAGAGAACTTAACCTGCGGTGTCAACCTTCAAATTCAACATAATTTGGATAAAAACAAAGTATTAAACATGCCAATAGTTTCAAACAAAGCATTTAGCAACTTAAACATATTATAAAACCTTTCAAACACATAAAGAATTTAAAACCAGTCAGTAAACAAGATCTGCACTGAGATCATATCCAGATTAGTAGCACAAAATCGTTTTCGAAAACTCTCAGTTAACATACCTCGGTCGAGGTGTTCTTGGTTCAACCGAGGTGTAACACCTCGTTCGGCCAGAATCTCCCCGGTCGAGGTCAAAAATTTTTTTTTTTTTTTTTTAAAACCATTTTTTTTCAGTTTCGACGTTTTTCTCAATCAAATAACCTGTAAGTATGCATGTAATATCAGATAATCATATAAATGCAGAAGGGAAGCATAAATAAAATATCCGATAAATAAAATACATCAAAGGTGGTCAAATAACATACATCACGTAGTCAAATAATACAAACACCCCATACTTGAGACACACTGTCCCAGTGGGTATAATAAAAAGTCTGAACATGAGAGTACTCACCGGATAAAAGCCGAACTGCATAAAAAATATAATAATAAAATCCTGCAGCTCCTCAGTAGTCTCGATCCGGTGGTGGTGGTGGTGGCATGTAGGGATACTGAGTCGGATTGTAAGGATGGCCCATGATGCGCTCGAACTGCAGCTGAGCCATGATGTGCTGATGGTGCTGCCGCTCCTACATCTCGCGGATATCCAGCGATAATGCAGCATATGAGTCGATAACCTGATCCGTCAGGTCATCGATCCGTCGGTGAGCAGCTCTATCCCTCACTCCACGCCTCCTGCGTCTAGCAGGCCTAACTGGAGAAGTCTCAGCTGGTGCCGGCTAAGTGTCCTCCTCGTCATCCAAATCTATGATAGGTGGGGCGCTCGTCCCAGCTGTATCCGTCCCTGTGTCCATCGGGACGCCACCTCCTCTCTCATCTACTGTATCCTCATCGTCGTCGTCGTCCTCAGCCTCCTCCTCCTCTACAGCAGGGGCAGCTGCTGCCTCTCTGTAATCCTCCATCAGTGGAGCCCATGCTGTCTGCCAGTAATGTGGATCAAAGACTGTGAACTGTGCAGACCACCTGATGCCCTGAGGTGCGGTCAACTCCCATGGCATAGCAACGAAGGGTGTAGTCAAACCACGGGGAACTAGAATCCTCCGTGTGATCATCTCCTGTAGTCTGAGCGGCTTCGCAGCCGCCACCATAGTACACCTACTCAGATCCATATCCTGATAAGTAGCGATATGGGTCACTATCCCACCACAGCATATATCTCCCTTCCCTTTGGCCTTGATCCTGTGCAGATCCTCTGCCAGCATCAATCCAAAGTCGGGGAATCCACCTGTAACCATGCAGTACAAAGCAAAGAGCTCCCCCTGTCGGACCTTCTGGGGCGTCTCAGTACGCGCCAGAAGCGTCTCGCTGAAGATCCTGTGGGCTAATCGAAAAGCAAGATGGAAGATAAGCTTCTCCCTGGAATCACCAGGGCGCCACCTATCTGCATGCTCCACAACATGAGCAATCTGACCCCAGAACTCTCTAGCTACGGCTCGGGTCGGGAAGTCTACAACAGTGGGGGTAGGGAAGCCAAAGATGTCTCTCCAGTGGTCTAGGGGTACTAAGTAGTTCCGGTTCATCAACCGGTACTTCACAGCCCTCTCTGTGGGGAGGTAAGTGAAGGAGTTGACAAACTCAAGGGTCGGCTCTAAGTAGGCTGGGGCTCGGATCTCAGTAAACTGATCCAGCCCGACGGTGGTGATCATCCTCCTAAGCTCTCCATCAACGTGGAGACAGTCAAAAGCAGAAATGTCCAGAAATCTAGGTGCGATCACTGGACGGCTAGCAATACGCTCACAATCTACCTGGTGTCTCTCGTGGATCACCGGGATAGAAGCTCGGGATGAGGAAGAAGAAGGGGGAAGGAGAGGATCTATCTCTAAGGGCTAACAACCTGTCAGAACTCATCTTCAATCAATACTGTCAGACCACCTCGGTCGACTGACAAAACTCAAGAACACCTCGGTCGAGGTGCAGGTCGACTGGACCGAGGCGAAGACAGTCGCGATTCCAACTCTCAGAAATTCAGTTCTTTTCCCCCTAAAATCACTACAAATGCTTCCTAAGGGGTACTTAAGCTTTTCCTCAACAGATTCAAGGGCAACCAAAGCCCAAATTGAAGTAAACGAGCGAGTTAGGGTTTCGGTCGTTTTTACCTCGTTCCGGCCGATTCACCCAAATTTTTTGCAGATCTGTAGTTGCAATCGATTCCTCTACCCTTCAATTGCAGTGTGGAAGTAGAAATCTTCGAAAACGAGCGAGAAACGAAGGAAGCAAGGTATAGCTGTCGCCGCGGTCGAGGAGGGTAAAAAAAATGTGAAAAGTAATTTTTCCCCCTTTTATACTGTTACTGGATCTGCTGTCACCTCGGTCGAGATGGTCTCGACTGGACCGAGGTGGTACGGACCGAGGTGGTTCTGCAGGACCCTAGTCGCCTCGGTTGCTCAAGAATCAACTCGGTCGAGGTGCTCTGACAGTAACCGAGGTGCTTCTGTCTTCTCAGAATCTCGAGCTTCTGTCCTTCCAGTTGTGCTCCTTCCTTAGATATTCCCTGTTGTCTGTCCAGAACGCCAAAAACAAAGCAAAGCAAAGCAAAAACAAAAACTATCTAAGCTAGACTAGAAAACGGGAAAAGAAAGCAATACCTTGGGTTGCCTCCCAAGAAGCGCTTGATTTAAGGTCGCTAGCTGGACCATGATGCGTCTCAAACGAGGTATATCGGTGTAACCTCCTCAACCGGCGTTTCCGGCAGGTACTTCTTAAGTCTATGACCGTTGACCTTGAAGTTTCCGCTAGTTTCGCCCCATATCTCAACTGCACCATGAGGGAAAACATGTTTCACAACGTAAGGTCCGGTCCATCTAGATTTCAACTTACCTGGAAAAAGACGGAGGCGGGAGTTGAAGAGTAGAACTAAATCTCCCTCGTTAAGCTCCTTTGGAACGATACGCTTGTCATGCCATCTCTTCGTCCTTTCCTTGTAGATTTTGGCATTCTCATAAGCGTTCAAACGCAGCTCCTCCAGCTCGTTAAGTTCCAATAGTCGCTTCTCACCAGCCTCCTTGATGTCAAAGTTCAACCATTTGATAGCCCAATACGCCTTGTGCTCCAATTCAACGGGCAAATGGCAAGACTTCCCATATACCAAATTATAAGGGGTGGTACCTATGGGAGTCTTGAATGCGGTCCTGTACGCCCAAAGAGCATCGTCTAACTTCATGGACCAATCCTTCCTTGTTCTAGAGACGGTCTTTTCCAAAATTGCCTTGATTTCTCTATTTGAGATCTCGACCTGTCCACTAGTTTGAGGGTGATAAGCGGTTGACACCTTGTGGGTTACCCCATACTTCGATAGAAGTGCTTTAAACTTCCGGTTGATGAAATGCGTTCCTCCATCGCTAATGATGATGCGTGGAGTTCCAAATCGTGGAAAGATGGTTCTATTCAAGAACTTCACAACCACCTTGGCGTCATTAGTGGGAGAGGCAATGGCTTCAACCCATCTAGAGACGTAATCAACTGCAAGGAGAATGTAGAGGTTTCCTCCGGAGGATGGGAAAGGTCCCATGAAGTCAATCCCCCATACATCGAAGATCTCCACTTCTTGGATGTTATTAAGTGGCATCTCGTTCCTTCTTGATAAGTTCCCTGTTCTTTGGCATGCATCACAAGAGACAACAAATGATTGCACATCCTTAAATAATGTAGGCCAAAAGAAATCGGAACGCAATATCTTAGCACATGTTTTATCGGTGCTAGCATGCCCCCCACAAGGGAGTGAATGACAATGCCTTATGACGCTATTAACTTCATCCTCCGGAATGCATCTTCGAAGCATCCCATCCGGTCCGCGCTTGAATAGCAGCGGCTCATCCCAGTAATAATGTCCTACTTCCTTGAAGAATCTTTTCTTTTGAGAGTACGTCAATCCGGGTGGTGTTTCCTGGCAAACAAGATAATTCACAATATCAGCATACCAAGGACCTTTATTATCAGAAAGTTGGTGGATGGAATGATCCACCAACAGTGGATGAGTATCAGAGGAGGGAGTAAGAAATTTGTTATTCTTAGCAATCTCAGTTGACGTCATCTCGCCATCGATCTCGGTCGAGGCGCAGAGGCGTTGACCGAGATGTTCTTCGGTCGCCTCGCTCAGTCCAAAAAGTGCCTCGGTCGAGGTACTGCTACTGGATCCGAGACTGGAGATCTTCGTCTCCTGGATTAGCTTCTCAGTTTTAGCTCATGGATCCTCTTCCAGTGCCTTCAAGCTCCGTATATCTGCATCACAAGAAGCATCTGTACCTTCCTCCATCAAACTGAAGCTAATAACTCTTTCGAGTGGATCGTTAATAAGGATAGAGCTCACCAATTCTCTTGATTCTTCTTCATCGTAGATGTTGAAGATATCATCAGTTAGTTGCTCCCCTTTCATGGCTGCAAGTAGTGCGAACTCCACCTCATCGCCACCAACGTTGAATTTCAACTTGGCGTTCTTGCAATCAACGTTGCAACCCGAAGTTGCTAGAAATGGCCTCCCGAGAATAATAGGAACAGGATAATCTGCGGGAATGTCAAGTACGGCAAAATCTATGGGTAGATAGAAGTTACCTAACTTGACCGGAACGTCCTCCAAGATACCCACTGGATGGGTAATGGAGCGATCCGCCATGTAAAGTCGAATCTTGACCGGCTTGGGCTCTCCAAGGCCGATCTTCGTGCATAGCTCCAGCGGGATGATGCTCACGCTGGCTCCTAGATCACAAAGGGCTTCACAAGTTACATCCCCAACTTGAATGGGAATGCAAAATGAGCCGGGATCTCTCAACTTAGGTGGCATCTTTTCCTTCATGATCTTGATAAGCTCCGAAGATTTAGATGTCATCCTAACTTCACCAACATCCTCCAGCTTCCTCTTCCTTGATAAGATTTCTTTTAAGAACTTCCCATAGGCGGGCATACCTAGAATAGCATCAAGGAAAGGAATATTAATATGTAGCTTATTCATCAAGTCAAGAAACTTACCACAGTGCTTGTCAAGATGTGCTCTGGCTCTGGACTGAGGGAATGGAAGTGGTGGCTTATATGCAAGAGGTGGAACATAAGTTTCTGTCATTCCTCCTGCTTTCTGTTGCTCCGCCTCGGTTGGCATCTCGGTCGAGGTGTTCTTCGACTGGATCTGGACCGAGGTGGTCTGCGTCGAGCGAGATACTGGATCTGCAGTTTTAAGTCCACTCCTCGTCGTTATGGCCATGCACTGGCCCTTAGGGTTAGTTTCCGTCTTTGCTGGAAGCTTCCCTGGATCTCTTGGCGCTTCATTCGCCCTATTAGCAAGTTGTTGTTCGAAGGACTTTTGGGCCCTCGAAAATGAAGTCATATAATTCTCCATAGCGCTAAGCTTGATCAAGATTGCCTCTAGAACTGCGTCTTTCTTTTCTGGCTGAGACGAACTTGATCCTTGCCCTTGGCTTTTCAATGGAGTAGAAGAAGAAGAAGGGGGAGAGAGGAAAGGGTTAGAGGAATCATTAGAATTGGAGTTTGAATGATTGTTACCGTGATTTTGGTTATTCGCCCTCCAGTTGTTGCTATTGGATCCTCTATTGTTGTTGTTGTAGTTGTTGTTTCGGGGACCGTTGTTGTTGTTACGGTACCCGTTATTGTTGTTGTTCCTTTGCCCTTGCTCTTCCTTCTTAGTTTGAGCCATCAAGAGCTCCTTCAATTGCTTCACGTCGTTCTTCAATGACGTGAGTTGATTGTTGTTGGGTTGAGTCTCTTGAAAGTTGACTCTTTTAATTCCACCTTCAGCTCCTTGGTGGGTATACTTCTCCATGTGCAAGGCTTGCTTCTCAATGAAGTCCCAAGCCTCATCAATCGCCATGTCCATGAAGGTACCGGCGGAGAGTAGTTGGAGATTGAACTGGGTGCTTCCGTCCAACCCTTTGAAGTAGATCTCCAACAACTCGATCTTTGGAATCCCATGATGTGGGCAATCCAAAAGGATATCCTTGAACCGCTCCCAAGATTTGGACAAGCTCTCCTTGTCCTTCATGATGAAAGCATTGATCTTCCCCCTCATTTCAGCGGTCTTTGAGGGTGGAAAGAATTTGGTCAAGAATTCCGTAGTCATCTCCTCCCATGTGCTAATTTTTCCTGGAGGAAGAGATTGATATCAAGTAAGAGCTCTATCTTTTAAAGAAAAGTAAAAAGGTCTTAGCTTGTAGTTGTTATTCTCAATTCTAGGAGGTCGCAAGGTTTCCATCAAGATCTCATAATTTTGAAGATGTTGGCCCTCCGAATTGGCATTGGCGGATCATGGCTAGAACTTGCGGTCGAAGTTCGTAGTCATGATCTGCTGGGTCTCCTAGGTTCACTCCTGGACGCCTCAGTTGTTGATTAGGGTCCATCCTTTGACCTAGGGTTTGTGGAATTCCTGCAAGAAGAACATCTCGGATTGGCATCCGAGGTGGAGGTACATCGGCCGGGGCGTCAGGTACTGGAACCTGCCTCGGTCGAGGGTCAGCTACTGGATCCTGCATCGGTCGAGGATCAACAGGAGGATCTTCCCTCGGTCGAAGTAGAATCTGGTCTCGTATGACTGCAATCTCAGCTTCGATTGCTGCAGTCTTGGTGCGATTCTCTTCTTTCTTTTGCCTGAGTTCTTCCTTGCTGAGGCGTAGCAGCTCTAGCGCCTCTTTCAATTGGGCCGCAAGATCGCGATCGTCTTGTTGGGCCATCTTCGCTTCTCTTAAGCGTCGCTTGTAAGTCTTTTCTGGTTCGGGATCGTAAGGAACGATTTCCTTCCCAGCGCGGGTTCTTCGCATATACCTAAGAAAGAACCTGCAAAAGTCGTCACTCAAGTAGAGTGGTTAGATGAAACGGGGCAAGCGCCCCAAGAGCAAACCGTACCGGCTCGGTCTAGACCAAGTCCCCGGCAACGGCGCCAAAAACTTGTTCGCTCCAAACGGTGTGTGCAAGCTTTAAATTTATAACCCTAGACTTAAGCTTAAAACAAGGATGCGAACCCGCAGTGTACGGGTCAATCGTAGTAAAAGCAAGAAAATTCCAGGGGTCGATCACAGGGACTCGATGAAACAAAGTCAATACGGTATGCTATGTCAAAACTAACCACAAGAGCGATTAACACAATCAAAGATGAATAAGAAGTCAATAAAGCAAACATGCAATTCTAGGGATTAAAGCATCTAGTTGTGGTTCCAACTCAAGATCTATAGATAAGCGGACAAAGCTGAGATTTTTGCGTGGGGAAGGTGTTTCTAAAGTGGAGTAGATCACTGGGTAAGTCTCACTACACACTAATCCTAAACCGTAACTCCTATTACCGGGTAAGTCTCAAGGAATCAGGATAAAGAACTATAACCTCAAACTAACATACTATCTAAGGGAATAGAATCAACCTTTACCGGGTAAGTCTCAGGCTAACTCACAAAGATGGGATGGAAGCACACTCAAACCTCAATAAAGGATAAACCTTTATTACCTATACTTATGATCGTTGGTACACAAACTAAGGAATTACCGGGTAAGTCTCATCCTAAGCTTGCTTTGAACCAGGAAAGGTGTAATAAGAATAGGATTTGGCAAACTCTAACGCTTAACTCTCAGTTATGGATCAGATAAGTCACCTCGGTCAGCCAGTTTCCACCTCGGCCGAAATGTTCATCGACTGAACGAGATGCTTAGGGTTAAGGTTAAAGACTCGAACTTTCAGGATCCTACTGGAATCTAAGATTATTCTATCATTGTTTTTCCCACAACCGTCAGCCAATCACCCTAGAATCACACAAGGAAATTAGCCACTCATCATCATAATGAAAGTATTAAATATATGGGAAGAAGGTGAATATTTGAACAAAGAAGAATTTAATGAAAAGACTTCAATAACTGAATCAAATATCACAACAAAGTGTTCCTTGGATAACAATCCAAAAAGACAAGACAACAATTGAGGGAATTGAAGACAATCTTACAAAACCCTTCAATAAAGCTATGAAAGCTATGGACTTCAATCTTCCTTCAATCTTCAAAAAGGTTCTTCAATTCTCCCAACTTGGAGTAGGTTGCTGCTGCGTAAACAACTCTCTTGTGCTGATAGCGGATCCCCGGAATTGTGGAAATCCAACCCTTTTTATAGGAAAATAACCCTCCAAAGATAATAAATCTTAGAAAGATATTCTCCCATAAATATAGGTAAAATATATGATTCTGCATATCTACTTCCTTCCAGGAGCCAAGCCCAAAAATATAAGATCACTTTCCAATTTTAAAAGATCTCAGCCAAGAATAAAATATTCTCGCCGCGTCCTAGGTGTTCGCCTCGGTCGAGTCGGCATCTCTGGATCACCTCGGTCGAGATGAATCTCTAGTCAACCGAGGTGAGTCGTAACTGAATGTGAAATCTCTCAAAACTGGTCCAAAGTAAATCTTTAATCCATGGCTATGCTCCTTGGATGTAGCTCCAAATGACTCATGACTCCTTTTGCTCCTTTTTGATGCAAAACGTACCATTTTACCTGCAATTACAACGAAACTAGGTGTAGACCTCGATTCTCGCAAAGGTAGATGATATGGTAGTAAAATCACATGATGTACATACAAACATGCAGATTATGAAAGATAAAACATCCAAACAAACCCCAAAATATAGACTATAATTCATGCTATCAATGATTCTTGAGCAACCGAGACGACTAGGGTTTATGACAATCCACCTCGGTCCGTATCACCTCGGTCCAGTCGGGACCACCTCGACCGAGGTGACAGTAGTTTCAGAAAAGGGTATAAAAGGGGGGTCGATTTCTCTCTCTTCCCTCTCTCACCTTCTCAACCGCGGCGTACACAATCATCTCGCTCCCCGATTCTCGATTGTTTTCGATGATTCTTGCTCCCAATCTGCAAGGAAAGAGTACAGGATCAGTTTGCAAGCGACATTCAGCAACAAAAACGCTCCAAATCGGCCGAATTTGGGGTAACAAAACCAAAAACCCTAACTTCTCGTCTTTTACTGATTTTGGAAGAAATTGGCTTTGGTTGCCAATCATTCTTGTCGAAAAAGGCTTAATTACCCCATAGGAACGATTGGTAGTGATATTGGGGGAAAATAACTAGATTTTTGAGAGTTGGAATCAAACAGCGCATCACCTCGGTCCAGTCGACCTACATCTCGACTGAGGTGTTCTTGAGGGTTGTCAGGGCAACCGAGGTGTTCTGACAGAGAGAGAAAATAAGTTCCAGATCTGATAGAAGCTTGTTCTGAGGGATGGATCCTCACCTTCTTCTTCTTCCCGACGTTCCATACCGGTGATCCATGAGCCTCACCGGGTAGATTATGACCGCATTGTTGCGCACCTAGTGATTGCGCCGCGGTTCCTAGATGTTGCTGCCTTTGATTGCCTCTATGTGGATGATGACTTGAGACGGATGATTTCTATGGTACGGGTGGAGCAGTTTATGGAGATTAGAGCTCGAGCCTACCTCGAGCCCACATTGGAGTTTGTGATCTCCGTGACCTACTTGCCCGAGGAGAGGGCCATCAAGTACCGGTTGCTGAACCGGAACTACTTAGTCCCGATGGATCAGTGGAGAGAGATCTTCAGCTTCCCGACCCCGATAGTTACTGATTTCCCCTCTCGAGCTGTAGCTCGCGAGTTCTGGGGACAGATAGCTCACGTAGTTGAGCATGCTAACAGGTGGAGACCTAGAGATTCCAGGGAGCGGATCATCTTCCACCTTGCCTTCAGACTCGCTCACCGTATTTTTAGCGAGACACTTCTGGCGCGTACTGAGACGCCCTAGAAGATTAGACAGGGTGAGCTTCTGAGTCTATATTGTATGGTTACCGGAGGAGTTCCCGACTTCGGAGTGATGTTGGCTGAGGATCTTTACAGGATCAAGGCGAAGGGGAAGGGAGATATCTGTTGTGGCGGCTTAGTGACTCATCTTGCTACAGTGATGGACCTTGATCTGAGCGCATGTACTATGGTAGCGGCTGACAAGCCGCTTGGTCTACAGGAGATGATCACAAGGAGGATTCTGGTTCCTCGTGGACTTACTACGCCATATGTGGCGATGCCCTGGGAGCAGACTACGCCTCAGGGTATTAGGTGGTCGTCTCAGTTTTCAGTTTACGACCCTCAGTACTGGTCCACTGCGTTGATTCCACTTATTGAGGACGCTAGAGACGCAACAGCAGCCCGGGAGCAGGATGAGGAGGAGGCTGATGTCGAGGATGATGGCGGTGCCGCTATGGAGACTGAGATAGATACAGCTGGTCCCAGTATACCAGTCATCGATCTAGACGACGAGGAGACAGAGGATGAGCCAGCTGCAGCACCAGTACGTCCTGCCAGGCGTAGAGTTCACAGGCAGAGGGATCCCGTAGCTCATCGACGGATTGACGATCTGACAGATCAGATGATTGACTCCTATGCAGCCCTGACCGTCGATCTAGGCGGACGTTTGGATGACCATCGCCGAGAGATGGATAGCCGGACTCATCAGATGCTGGAGAGTCAGCACTACCAGCGCCGGATGATGGAGATTCAGTTCCAACATATGATGGGATATCCATTCGACCCGTCCCAGCATCCGTACATACCATATCCACCACCACCGCCAGCAGATCAGGACTAGAGCTCGCAGTGATTTCTTTTCTTTATTTCTTATGCAGCTTAGCTTATGTCCGGTGAGTTCTTCCTGTTTCCTTAGACTTATCTTGTCACATTGACCCATTGGGACAATGTGTCCCAAGTATGGGGTATTTATGTGTATTATTCGACATTATGTATGCTTGTATGACTTGATTCGGATATTTATGATTTTCTTATGCTCTATGTGCTTATCTGAGACTACATGCATGCATACAGGTTATTTGATTGAGAAAAACGTCAAAAACAAGTTAAAATAAAAAATTTTATGACCTCGGCCGAAGTGAATCTGACCAATCGAGGTATAGTACCTCGGTTGACTTAGAACATCTCGACCGAGGTGGTTTGACCGAGACAGTTTTCGAAACGATTTTTGTGCTTCTTATCTGGATATGACCTCAGTGAAGATTCTGTTTGCCGACTGGTTTTGAAATCTTTATATGTTTGAAAGGTTTTGTAATATGTTTAAGTTGCTAAATGCTTTGTTTGAAATTTGTGGCATGTTTAATACTTTGTTTTTATCCAAATTATATTGAATTTGAAGGTTGACACCACATGATGAGTTCAATCACTTTCTTCCTGGGATGATTAAGGCAATTCATTCTCTTCTCTTCTTCTTCTTGATCATGCTTTAGCCCCTCATATACATATTTGCCTCCCTTTACCTATCCGGGAATTTGGAAGCAAGCAAGTGAAAAGCAAGTGAAAGAAAAAGTTGAGATGTTGGCTGAAAGTTAGAAAGAAACAAATAGGTTTGGGGAAGTAAATCATGATGATGAGTAACTCGGCACCATTCACATAGCCGGGTGTTTGTGTCTTGCCAAAGTCGGATTGAGCAATATTCTTAACGGGTCATGGTATGTGCATCAAGGGTTTGAGGCATCTCGAGAAATTGATGATTGCTGATCTCCTAGGCTTCGGTTATTGTGCACCTCTATTCATGCATCCCAAAAAGTAAAAAAGTAAAAATAAGCAAAGCTTATTGGTGGAAGATGTTTAAATTCGAAAAGAAGTGAAGTGAAGATCCTTTTCCCGGATTCTAGCACCACATTCCCTATATATATCCCACCCTCACACATTTTTTGACCTTCTTTTGAAAAGCCCATGAGACCTCGAGCTTGTTGATTGACTTGGTGGTTTAAACTGGATTATGCATGATTAATTTCGATAATTATGATTTATTATGCATTCTATGATTTTATGCAAAGATGAACAACTTTCTCATATTTATAAAATGTTTTGAGCATGTTTTGATTTTAAATTCCATGAAGCATTCTCTTAGAGTGATCTATGAGTGGTGCACACCATTAAAATGTTTTGAAATACTTATCATTGATCTTTATGACTTATAATCCATTCTATCCTGTATCTAAGATTTGGAACTTGCTTGGGGAAAAGAAAGGGACAAGTATGGGATATTTTGATAGCATGAATTATAGTCTATATTTTGGGACATGTTTAGACGTTTTATCTTCAAAAATTTGCATGTTTGAATGTATATTATGTGATTATATTGTCGTTTCATCTACCTTTGCGGGAATCGAGGTCTACACCAAGTTTCGTTGTAATCGTAGGTAAAATGGCACGTTTTACATCAAAATGGAGCTAAAGGAGCTAAGGAGTCATTGGAGCTACATTCAGGAGTTTAAGGAAGAATCCAGGAAGCATGGAATTGAATTAGAGATTTACTTTGGACCAGATTTGAGAGATTTCACATTCAGTTTAGAGTCACCTCGGTTGACCACAGAGTCACCTCAACCGAGGTGATCTAAGGGAGCGTCTCGACCGAGGCGAATATCCTGACGCGGCGAGATATATTTCATTTGGCTAAGATCTTTTATTTTTGCAAGGAGAGATCTTATATTTTTGGGCTGGATTTCTGGAAGGAAGATCATATATTTTAGAGATTTATTTTAGGAGATAAGTTATATTTTTAGTAGGAAATTATCTTTGTAAGCCTAGGATGAGACTT
Organism: Fagopyrum esculentum; assembly: GCA_033239045.1. Lineage (NCBI taxonomy): Eukaryota > Viridiplantae > Streptophyta > Magnoliopsida > Caryophyllales > Polygonaceae > Fagopyrum > Fagopyrum esculentum. The sequence goes on along the minus strand of BSUD01000001.1, from coordinate 49,763,895 downwards.
ACCCGGTAATTCCTTTGTTTGTTTACCAAAGATCATAAGTGTAGGTAATAAAGGTTTATCCTTTATTGGGGTTTGAGTGTGCCTTCATCCCATCTTTGTGAGTTAGCCTGAGACTTACCCGGTAAAGGTTGATTCTATTCTCTTAGTTGGAGTGTTGGTTTGAGATTAGTATTCCTTTCTTTAGTACCTTGAGACTTACCCGGTGATAGGTTCTTTGGGTTGGGATTGTGAGTAGTGAGACTTACCCGGTGATCTATTCCACTTTAGTAACACCTTCCCTTTGCAAAACCTTAGCTTTGTCCGCTTATCTTGAGATCTTGAGTTGGAACCACAACTGGATGCTTTAATCCCTAGAATTTGCATATTTCCTTAATTTACTATATTATCATCTTTTGATTACTTTAATTGCTTCTGTGGTTAGTTGTAATATTGACTACCTATATTGGTTTTGTTTCACCTAAGTCCCTGAGATCGACACCCCGGAATTCTTGCTTTTACTACGATTGACCCGTACACTACCGGGTTTGCATCCTTGTTTTAAGCATATTTCCTCGGTTATAAATTTAAAGCTTGCACACACCGTTTGGAGCGAACATAGTGCTACATTGGGCTAGGATCTCACAATGGATCCTGACCCTAGCCTGAAAACAAGTTCACTGGATCTTACAACAAGGCACATGTAGATTAAAACCAAATACATAAAAGTTGTATATGATACATCAAAAGAGTTTACAAACTCAGAGCCGAGTACAAAACATCAAACCACAGCATCTGATACAAAAGATCCCATATCCCACGCCTACAATAGCAAGGCACACACAATCACATACTGCAAAGGTTAGGAGACTCGTCTCACTAACCTCAACTAACATATATCTCAAATCTAAACCTCAGATCCTCAACACATTCATAAATGCCTAAGGCATATCCTTAACATAACATCTCATCATACTCGTACACATACTAAACCTAAAAGTCATAACCGATATCCATAACATCATCATGATCCTCAACTCATTCTGACACCTAGCATGCATCTAATCAGTATTCCTCAATCTCAAATTTAATCCTAATTTAATTAATTAACCTTTAATTAATTAATTAAATTTCACAAGAATAACGTTTTGCCCGCGAGCCATTTCTAAACCCATCTGTCATCAGATTTCATCAAACAAACAACCCATAAACACCAGAATAATATAATGATCATAAAGGAATTTCTAATTATCCATTTTGAAAAGCCTAAGGTCAATTTAGGTCAAATCGTAGTACGGAAAAAGAATATTTTCATAACTTATTCGTTACTAACCCGATTGACGATCTGAAAGAAGATTCGGAATCACAACGACGCAGGCTACGCATGTACAACATCAAATTCACCAGAATCTGAGCGACGGAACTGTCCTGGTGACATATATGCTCGACCAGGTCTTCATTTGCTCGGAAATGCAGAAACTTGGTACCGATATGAAGAGAATGAAGAGAGGAATTCAGAAACTCAAAAGGAATTGAAATCGGATTAGAAACGAAGAGTAGATCTGAGTTTGAAGTTTGAGAGAAATCAGAGCTTTTACGAGGAAACGTGAAAGAAAATGAATTAATAAACGATTTTCCGCTATTTATAGTGAAGTCGATAATTATCCTTTAGCAGATCCAATGGCTGGTTGAACCCCCTTCTCCAAACTTCTCGAAATTGGAACAATAAATCTTGAATATTGTAGGGATAATTATTCCACAATTGCCTCGAAAAACGTGTATTCCTAAGCCGTCTTTCTTAGTCGTTAAGAAACGAAATAGCGACTCTTTTGGCCGTTTTGCCTTTCCATGTTATTTCATATCTAGGACATGTCCGATGTCCTGATCATTTCTCTCAACTGCATTTTATTAATTGGAGCTCCCAAATGCTCCAAATAATACCGGAGGGTAAAAATAATTACCCGGGGGAAAAAGTGAAAATTTCACCATAAGCCCAAAATTACGCCAGGAACATAACGGTGGGACTTATACTCAACACTTACGCAATCTTCGCGAGTTATATGTCAATTACTATCACTGATTAAGTTAATCAACATTAATTAGAATCCGGAAATCCTAGCTATTACATCACACACCCCTTAAAAAAAAGTTTCGTCCCGAAACTTGAACAATCCCCTAATCCTCTCGGACCCATACGCCGAGGTATAGATCCTCTCTCTATCGGAGGTATCACATCTCCGTTCAAACGTATCAACCTATAACACTCTATAACCTCAAAACACAGCATAGAGGAATCACCAACTCCAACAACAAGATCATAACGCTATCTAAAGGCATAGAGGAAAAATCATCTCTGGCCAACTACTAACCACGTCACAAGGCATGGAGGAAAGCTGTCTCCATCCAAACGTACTCGTAACACAACTATGTGGAGGAAAACCGTCTCCACTCACACTATGTCCATCAATAATAGCATGGAGGAAAGAACCATCTCCAGCTAATCCTAAACATATTACAATAGCATGGACGAAAGAACCATCTCCAGCTATACCTATATCGTGCTAGTAAACAAGATCTAACAAATCAGATGCACATATCAAAGCTAGCACGAAAACACATCATATCACATAAGCACATAGCATACAAGCACTCACCAAAAAGGCACTAAGATCTACTCGTGGATCCTACGGGTGCCTCTAACTCCGCATAGAACTCTGGATAGTTCCTCTGGATACTATCCTCTGTCTCATAGGTAGCCTCATCCGGTCCTCGTCTCGACCACTGTATCCTCATCATAGGAATACCCTTCGAATGCAGGCTTCTCACACCTCTCTTTCTAGAACTGCAAAAGGTTGTTCTACAAAAGTGTGGTCCCGCTCAACAACTAGATCATCATAACTCACAATGTGCCTCAGGTCTGGTATGTACTCCCTCAGTTGAGACACATGAAACATAGGTTGAAAACCCTCTAACTTCGGTGGCAAATCCAATCTGTGCACTGCTCTCCCAACTCTATCTAGTATCTCGAAAGGACTGACATATCGGAGACTCAGCTTCCCCTTTATGCCATAACGTATGACGCCTCGCGTCAGAGTTACTCTCAACCAGACATGAGCTCCTACCCTGAACTCTAGAGGTTGACGCCTCCTATCTGCATACAACTTCTGGCAACTCTGTGCAGCCAGCATCCTCTCTTTGATCAGTGTTACTCGAGCCATATCATCCTGAATTTGTTCTGGAGCTATCCCACTGGTATTGCTAGGCTCCTCCCAGCATAAAGGTGTATGACACCTATGTCTACACAACGCCTCATAGGGGCCATCCCTATAGATACATACCAACGGTCGTGGCATAAGAACTCAACGAGTGAGAGATAAACAGATCGTCCCTGTTCCCAATCCATCCCACAAGCTCACAACATGTCCTCTACGGTCTGGAGGGTTCTCTCAGACTGACCGTCTGTCTGAGGTAAAACTCAGTCATGATATGTGGACGCGTTCCCCAAGCAGTCTGAATCTGCTATTAAAACCTCAAAGTAAACCATCTACTACAATCATAGTCGATCGTCCTCGGTACACTTATGGAGTCCCACCTTCTATCTAGTGTACTCCTTTGTTACTTCATTCACTGGCCACGTCTCCTTGTAGAGATGGAACGTGTCGACTTCGTAAATCTTTTACTAATAATCTGGATAACACCAAAACTCTTACTGGGTCTCAATCCCATCACAAGTACACAGAAAAGTCCTCTCACTTCCACTACATCACTAGTAGTGAATGAGCTCATCTCCAGGTCAGTAACACTTTAACCTAATTTACTACTTCGTGGTACCTCTTCTTCGTACATGGATGTACTAAAGAAGGTGTACTATGAGTGTACTGTAATCTTCTCCACTCAACTCCGCATACACGGTTATACTGACGCAGTTGCGGCGCCTCATACTCCTTCTGTTCCATTAAAGAACTGTGGTGCCTCGCCATGAGGCATCCTTCCATCAAGTTCCCTTAGGGTCAGGCAAGTCCCTTGTTTTTGTTGGACCTCATCCAACAAACCAGGTAAAATCCCTAAACATGAAACTAACGTCCTTATCAGCATTTGTAGGTCCAACTCTAACCAAGCTAGATCATTTTGAAACCGAGACTGTACAGCAATTCCAACAATCGCCTTCTCTCGAGGCGTCTTCTTATTCAAGGCATCAGTGACCACATTTTCCTTGCCATAATGGTACAAATCTCAAGGCCAGCGTCCTTGATCAACTCAAACCATCGACGCTGGTAGTTATTCAACCTTTATTGCATAAAAATATATTTCAACCTCCTATGATCTGTGAAACTCTGACAAGAAATGTCACACAGGTATTGTCTTTAAATCTTGGAACTTAAACTACCACCACTAACTCAAAATCATGAGTCGGGCAGTTCTCCTCATACGTTCTCAGCACCGTAGTCACGTGATTTCCAGAATCTTCTGATTATCATCGAATAGAAGCAGAGGTCAAATGCTCCCTCTACTCTTCAGAGCTTCGACATACTACTTTAACCACACAATTATGGTGGTCTTCCTCAGAAGACTCGTAAATGGATGCACAATCACATAGAATCCTTCCTCAAAGCGTGGGTAGCAATCGGTTGGGCCGAGAATTACGCATTCCCTTAACGTTCATCAATATCATCCATAAGTCTTTATACTTACTCCTCGTCACATCAATCATGATCCTACTGGCGGAACAACATGAGCTTGAAGGTTACTTCTGGCATCTCAATTCACATTGAGGGAGCATAGCACACTGGCTTCTATCCCTCGGATTCTGCAAAACCGTCCTCAAATAACCGGTACGTTCCCTTCTGTTGTGAGAGTACACCAAATGTCATCAATATGGTCTACCACCAACCGATCAAGAAAGTATATGAAGACACTGTTCATCAACTCCTATAACGAATACTAGGATGTTCCTCAACTCAAATGACAACACTACAACTCGTAGTGTCCATAACGGGTATGGAATGTTGTCCTATGCCCACGCTGCTCTCTCATCCTTAGCTGATGATATCCTAAGTATACGGAAATCTTAAAAACACAATTGCTTCTCTTAGTTGATCCAACAAGTCGTCCATACGTAGCAATGAACGTGCTAGGGCGAACGGAGCCCGTCTCAAACCACTCTTCAAATTGCTTCTTCAATTTCTAACAACTCAACAAGCCATATAACTCAAAGGCCTTCTCCCAACCAGTCTCGTACCATACCTCAACGCAATATCAAAGTCCTCATTCCGCTGAGGCGATAGATTAGACGGTTTAATAACACGTCTATAAGATCATATACCACTGGAATACTCTTCAGCGTGGAACTATCTCTTTCCTTCATGGCACAACATTTAAAAAAACATCACCCTTTGGTGTTATCAACCTCGCTGCTCATACGACACTAAAGACAACTCACCTCCTCAAAGGTCATAACCTCGGAAAAACCTCTACTTAGTCGATCTCACTAGAGACTATAATAGTCCTCCTATTGCTATCTAAACCAACATGATATCTATTCGTCCACCACACACATAAAGACCTTCTCATGCACCTAAGGCATGACAAAGAAGTCTTCAAGCCATACACAAGTCTCTGAACAAAGGGAACAACCACATATCTCGCGGGTACCTAAGACCCGTAACTCGTAATCCTATAAAGGAATATCTATCTTCTACTGTATCCGCAGTTAACTATTAACACATGCATCGAAAGACAAGAGGTGCATAGCACTCACAACAAACAAAACTCTACCAGGTAAACCATTAACAAGAATGGTACCTGTAATAGCTAACGCCCGAAGCTCTACTGCATATCATTACTCAATCTCAGACCTATGCTCCTCAGGTATCACTGAGGTCATCACCATAGCCTCCACTTCCACTCTTTCTGCATCGGAGAGGAATGTCATGATGAGAAGAAACACTACCTTGCTGACAAAAAGGGGCAAGATGGCCTAGTTCACCACAGGTGAAGCAAGCTATCGGTGCCATGGGACACTCAGAGCGCACATGATTTGGATAACCACAGTTGAGACATATACGTCTCATCCCTGCCACTAGTACGGGTGGCTCCTCTGCATTGCCTAGCTCAAAGGCTTTACCTTGAGCTCTTCTAGTATCCGTGGTACTCCTACCACGACCCTTACCTCTACTCAGCCTGGGAACGGATTCCTGAGTAGGCGAATGATCTGGGACTCTCTGCTTCCTCCGCGTCTGTTGCTGAGGTGTCTTCTGACCACCTCCCGTCACACTAGTAGAAATAAAACCCTGTCGTGATGCCACTCCATTTTGCTTACAAAAAACAGCTCTATGACCCTATCTACCACAGGTAAAGCAAGTCACTGGCGATCTTGGACACTGTGGTCGTACATGTCCAGGCTTCCCACAATTGTAACAAGTCCTCGTTTCACTAGAAGTCCGTGTGAACGAGAAGTACTCAAACGTCCACAAGTCGGGCTCGGTTTGCAACCCGGATATCCAACCTCATCTTTCGCTGATTAAACCCGTTGTTTCTTCTCTAATACAGAAGCTTCAATCGATCTCACAGATGTTGGTAAATCCGGTGTAGATCTACCCGCTATCACCACCTCATATACTTGCTGCATATACTCTTGAAACTCGAATCTACTCATGAAGACACTGTCGAGATCCTCAAATGGGTAACGACTTCTGTACATACTATCCCAAAACATTTGTACTCGCTTTAAAACCAAAATCCTTTAAAAAGTCAGACCCCATGTGAGTTCTGTTTATTTATCCACTCTCCCTTTATTGCAGATAGCAAGTGCCATTGTTGTCAACCTAAGGCTCTGATACCAACTCTGTAACACCCCAAATCCACTGGACTTGGAGTGCTACATTGGACTAGGATCTCACAATGGATCCTGACCCTAGCCTAACAACAAGTTCACTGGATCTTACAACAATGCACAGGTAGATTAAAACCAAATACATAAAAGTTGTATATGATACATCAAAAGAGTTTACAAACTCAGAGCTGAGTACAAAACATCAAACTACAACATCTGATACAAAAGATCCCATATCCCGCGCATCCTAATGTACAGAAGTCCTCGGTTGGCCACACCATCTGTCTCACCCTGCAGTCTTCCTAACCTGCAGATCATCTACAACACGGTATGAAACCGTTAGCTACATCAATGAAAAGCATGAAGGTAATAGCACAACCACACAGCAACATCTCAAACATGCAATGCCACACACATTCAATTATTATCTTTCATTACGTTATTCCATTACTTATTCAACTTCTTTTGTAACACGAGGAACATAAAGAGCCTCATCGCTTTCCCCGTTAACACAGGGGTTTGCATTGGGGGTGATCGTCACTTGTCCCCCCTATGTTACTGGCTTCCAGGAACCTCCTCCTAACCAGCAGGCGGAGACCGGTGGTTACCGCTTGTTATAATACACTTGGGCCAAATAAATGTAATAAATGGCATCCTAGTCCGGTTCAGGATATAGATGCACAATCATATGAACACACACAACCATCACAATCATACAATCCACAACTGCATGCTAAGTAAGTCCTATGGACTTACCTGATATACTCGTAACCTGTACCACGTCACAGCTACCCCTTGGGGAAGTAATCAACACCTGCAATAGCAAGACACACACAATCACATACTACAAAGGTTAGGAGACTCTTCTTACCAACCACAACTAACCTATATCTCAAATCTAAACCTCAGATCCTCCACACATTCATAAATGCCTAAGGCATATCCTCAACATAACATCTCATCATACTCGTACACATACTAAACCTTAAAGCCATAACCGATATCCATAACATCATCATGATCCTCAACTCATTCTAACACCTAGCATGCTTCTAATCAGTATTCCTCAATCTCACATTTAATCCTAATTTAATTAATTAACCTTTAATTAAATAATTAAATTTCACCAGAATAACGTTTTGCCCACAGGCCGTTTCTAAACCCACCTATAATCAGATTTCATCAAACAAACAACCCATAAACACCAGAATAATATAATGATCATATGGGAATTTCTAATTATCCATTTTGAAAAGCCTAAGGTCAATTTAGGCCAAATCGCACTACGGAAAAAGAATAAATTCATAAGTTATTCGTTACTAACCCGATTGACGATCTGAAAGAAGATTCGGAATCACAACGACGCAGGCTACGCATGTACAACATCAAATTCACCGGAATCTGAGCGACGGAACTATCCTGGTGACATATATGCTCGACCAGGTCTTCATTTGCTCGGAAATGCAGAAACTTGGTACCAATATGAAGAGAATGAAGAGAGGAATCCAGAAACTCAAACGGAATTGAAATCGGATTAGAAACGAAGAGTAGATCTGAGTTTGAAGTTTGAGAGAAATCAGAGCTTTTACGAGGAAACGTGAAAGGAAATGAATTAATAAACGATTTTCCGCTATTTATAGTGAAGTCGATAATTATCCTTTATCCGATCCAATGGCGGGTTGAACCCCCTTCTCCAAACTTCTCGAAATTGGATCAATAAATCTTGAATATTGTAGGGATAATTATTCCACAATTGCCTCGGAAAACGTGTATTCCTAAGCCGTCTTTCTTAGCCGTTAAGAAACGAAATAGCGACTATTTTGGCCGTTTTGCCTTTCCATGTTATTTCATATCTAGGACATGTCCGATGTCCTGATCATTTCTCTCAACTGCATTTTTATTAATTGGAGCTCCCAAATGCTCCAAATAATACCGGAGGGTAAAAGTACTTACCCGGGGGAAAAAGTAAATATTTCACCATAAGCCCAAAATTACGCCAAGAACATAACGGTGGGACTTATACTCAACACTTACGCAATCTTCACGAGTTATATGTCAATTACTATCACTGATTAAGTTAATCAACATTATTTAGAATTCGGAAATCCTAGCTATTACATTCTATCTCCACCGGTAGGTGGCACGCAGTCCGAACACAAGTCAGAACGGTGACATTCCAATGGGAGTCTTGTACGCCGTACGGTGTGCCCACAAAGCATCGTTAAGCCTTAAGCTCCAATCCTTCCTTCCAGGGGTAACCGTCTTTTCGAGGATCGTCTTGATCTCTCGATTTGACACTTCCGCTTGCCCAATGGTTTGTGGGTGGTACACCGTGAAAAATCGTTGATGGATATTGTTCGCTCCAAACGGTGTGTGCAAGCTTTAAATTTATAACCCTAGACTTAAGCTTAAAACAAGGATGCGAACCCGCAGTGTACGGGTCAATCGTAGTAAAAAGCAAGAAATTCCAGGGGTTGATCACAGGGACTCGGTGAAACAAAGTCAATAACGGTAAGCTTCGTGAATACTAACCACAAGAGCAATTAACACAATCAAAGATGAATATGAAGTTAATAAGCAAACATGCAATTCTAGGGATTAAAGCTTCTAGTTGTGGTTCCAACTCAAGATCTAAAGATGAGCGGAGAAAGCTGAGATTTTTGCAAGGGGAAGGTGTTACTAAAGTGGAGTAGATCACCGGGTAAGTCTCACTACTCACTAATCCAAAACCGTAACTCCTATTACCGGGTAAGTCTCAAGGAATCAAGATAAAGAACTATAACCTCAAACTAACACACCATCTAAGGGAATAGAATCAACCTTTACCGGGTAAGTCTCAGGCTAACTCACAAAGATGGGATGGAAGCACACTCAAACCCCAATAAAGGATAAACCTTTATTACCTACACTTATGATCGTTGGTACACAAACTAAGGAATTACCGGGTAAGTCTCATCCTAAGCTTGCTTTGAACCAGGAAAGGTGTAATAAGAATAGGATTTGGCAAACTCTAACACTTAACTCTCAGTTTAGGATCAAATAAGTCACCTCGGTCAGCCAAATTCCACCCCGGCCGAGATGTTCATCGACTGAGCGAGATACTCTAGGGTTAAGGATAAAGACTCGAGCTTTCACGGTCCTACTGGAATCTAAGACAATTCTATCATTGTTTTTCCCACAACTTTCAGCCAATCACCCTAGAATCACACAAGGAAATTAGCCACTCATCATCATTATGAAAGTATTAAATATATGGGAAGAAGGTGAATATTTGAACAAGAAGAATTTAATGAAAAAGACTTCAATAACTGAATCAAATATCACAACAAAAGCGTTCCTTGGATAGCAATCCAACAAGACAAGACAACAAGGAAGGGAATTAAAGACAATCTTACAAAACCCTCCAAAAAGCTATAAAAGCTATGATCTTCAATCTTCCTTCAACCTTCAAAAAGGTTCTTCAAAACTCCCAACTGGAGTATGGCTGCTGTGTGCTATAAACCCTGATCGGTGTAAGCGGGATGTATGCGATATGATAGCGGATCCCCGATTTGTGGGAAATCCAACCCTTTTTATAGGAAAATAACCCTCCAAAGATAAAATATCTTTGAAAGATCTTTTCCCATAAAAATAGGTAAAATATAAGATCTTCTTCCTACCAGGAGCCAAGCCCAAAAATATAAGATCACCTTCCAAAGATAAAAGATCTCAGCCAAGAATAAAATATTCTCGCCGCATCCTAGGTTTTCGCCTCGGTCGAGTCGGCGTCTCTCGATCACCTCGGTCGAGATGAATCTCTGGTCAACCGAGGTGTGTCATAACTGAATGTGAAATCTCTCAAAACTGGTCCAAAGTGAATCTTAATCCATGGCTATGCTTCCTGGATGGTTCCTTATGCTCCTCAATGTAGCTCCAATGACTCCATAGCTCCTTTTGTTCCTTTTTGATGCAAAACGTGCCATTTTACCTACAATTACAGCAAAACTAGGTGTAGACCTCGATTCCCGCAAAGGTAGATGAAATGGTAATATAATCACATAATATACATGCTAACATGCAGATTATTGAAGATAAAACGTCCAAACAAACCCCAAAATATAGACTATAATTCATGCTATCAAATACCCCATACTTAGCCCTTGCTTGTCCCCAAGCAAGTTCCGCATATAGAAGACAAGATAGAATGGATTAATAGTCATAAAGATCAATGAAAAGTCTTTCAAAAACATTTTTATGGTGTGTTACAATCATAGATCACTCTAAGAGAATACTTCATGGAATTTAAAATCCAAATATGATCAAAACATTTTATAAATATAGGAAAGTTGTTCATCTTTGCATAAAATCGTAGAATGCATAATAAGTCATAATTATCAAAATTAATCATGTATAATCCAGTTTAAACCACTAAGTCAATCAACTAGCTCAAGGTCTCAAGGGCTTCCCAAAAGAAAAGGTCAAGAAACGTGTAGGGTAGGGATGTATGTAAGGTAATGTGGTGCTAGAATCCGGGAAAATGATGAACTTCACTTTCACTTTGACTTGCAACATCTTCCACCAATAAGCTTTGCTTATTTCACACTTTTTCTTTTTACTTTACTTTTTGGGATGCATGGACAGAGGTGCACAATAACCGAAGCCTAGGAGATCCGCAATCATCAATTTCTTGAGATGCATCAAACCCTTGATGCACATACCATGACCCGTTAGGAATATCGCTCAATCCGACTTTGGCAAGACACAAACACCCGGCTATGTGAATGGTGCCGAGTTACTCATCTTCATGATTGACTTCCCCAAACCTAAAATTACTTTCTAGCACTTTCACTTCCAGCCAACTTCTCAACTTTACTTCACTTGCTTTCACCACTTCGCTTGCTTCCAAATTCCCGGATAGGTAAAGGGAGGCAAAATGTATATGAGGGGCTAAGCATGATCAAGAAGAAGAAGAGAGAAGAATGAATTGCCTTGGTCTTTCCAGGAAGAAAGTGAGAGAACTCATAACGTGGTGTCAACCTTCAAATTCAACATAATTTAGACAAAAACGAAGTATTAAACATGTCAATAATTTCAAACAAAGCATTTAGCAACTTAAACATATTATAAAACCTTTCAAACACATAAAGAATTTAAAACCAGTCAGTAAACAAGATCTTCACTGAGATCATATCCAGATAAGTAACACAAAAATCGTTTTCGAAAACTCTCAGTTAACCCACCTCGGTCGAGGTGTTCTTGGTTCAACCGAGGTGAAACGCCTCGTTTGGCCAAGACTGACTCGGTCGAGGTCAAAAAAAATTTTTAAAACCATTTTTTTTCAGTTTCGACGTTTTTCTCAATCAAATAACCTGTAAATATGCATGCAATCTCAGATAAACATATAAATGCAGAAGTGAAGCATAAACATGAAATATCCGATAAAGTAATCATCGAAGTCATCGAATAAATACATCAAATAGTCATCAAATAAGTACATCGAATACCCCATACTTGGGACACACTGTCCCAGTTGGTCAATATAAGTCTAGAAATAAGAGTACTCACCGGATAAATAGCTGAACTACATAAAAATATAATAAAGAAAATCCTGCAGCTCATCAATAGTCGCGATCCGGTGGTGGTGGTGGTGGCACGTATGGATATTGAGTCGGGTCGAACGGGTAACCCATGACACGCTCGAACTGAAGCTGGGCCATGATATGCTGATAATGTTGCCGCTCCTGCATCTCGCGGATATCCAGCGACAATGCAGCATATGAATCAATAACCTGATCCGTCAGGTCATCGATCCGTCTGTGGGTAGCTGGATCTCTCACTTCGCGCCTCCTGCGTCTAGCAGGCCTAACTGGAGAAGTCTCAGCGGGTGCAGGCTCAGTCTCATCATCATCATCCAGATCTATGATCGGCGGCGCGCTCGTCCCTGCAGTATCTGTCCTTGTATCCATCGGGACTCCACCATCTCTCTCATCTACTGTATCCTCGTCATCATCAGCCTCCTCCTCCTCATCCTCAGGTGGGGCAGCTGCTGCCTCCCTATGATCCTCCATCAGTGGAGCCCAGGCAGTCTGCCAATAGTGTGGATCGTAAACGGTGAACTAGGCAGACCATCGGATCCCCTGTGGTGCAGTCAGCTCCCACGGCATAACCACATATGGAGTGGTCACACCTCGGGGAACTAGAATCCTCCGAGTGATCATCTCCTGCAATCCAAGCGGCTTCGGAGCCGCCACCATCGTACAAGCACTGAGGTTCATGCCATGATAAGCAGCTATGTGGGTGACAAGACCTCCGCAGTAGATGTCTCCCTTCGCTTTGGCCTTGATCTTGTGCAGGTCCTCTGCCAAGATCAAGCCAAAGTCCGGGAAACCCCCCGTAACCATACAGTACAAACTGAAAAGCTCGCCTTGTCGGATCTTCTGGGGCGTCTCAATACGCGCCAGAAGTGTCTTGCTGAATATCCTATGGGCTAACCTAAAGGCTAGGTGGAAGATGACCTTCTCCGTGGAATCTCCAGGGCGCCATCTATCTGCATGCTCAGTAATATGGGCAATCTGCCCCCAGAACTCCCTAGCTACAGATCGGGAAGGGAAGTCAGTGGCGGTGGGCTCAGAAAAGCCGAAAATCTCTCTCCAAATCTCGAGCGGCACTAAGAAGTTCCGGTTCATCAACCGGTACTTCACGTACTGCTCTGTGGGATGGTAGAAAAAGGAGCTAACGAACTCTAGGGTCGGCTCCAAGTAGGCTGGGGCTCGGATCTCAGTAAACTGATTCAGCCCAACTGTAGTGATCATCCTCCTAAGGTCTCCATCTACCCCTAGGCAATCAAAAGCTGACACATCCAGGAAACGTTGTGCAATCACTGAACGGCTAGCTATACGCTCATAATCTACCCGGCATCTCTCGTGGATCACCGGGCGGTAAGGTCGGGAAGGAGGGGAAGGTGAGGATCTATTTCTGAGGGCAAGACGACGTTTGGAACTCATTTTCTCAGCTACTGTCAGATCACCTCGGTCACTGACAATCCTCAAGAATCACCTCGGTCGAGGTGCAGTTCGACTGGACCGAGGCGTAACAGTTTGCGATTCAAATCTCAGAAATCCAGTTCTTTTCCCCCAAAAATCACTACAATTGCTTCCTATGGGATACTTAAGCCTTTTCTCAACAGATTCAGGGGCAACCAAAGCCCAAATCGAAACGAATGAACGAGTTAGGGTTTCGACTGTTTTTACCTCGTTTCGGTCTATTCGTTCGATTTCTTCGCAGATCTGTACTTGCAAATGGATCCTCTATCCTTCAATCGCAGTTTGGAAGCGGAAATCTTCGAAAACGAGCAAGATTTGAGGAAGCGAGGTGAGAAGGCGCCGCGGTCGAGTCGAAGAGGGTAAAATAAAAGTGAAAAATAAATTTTTCCCCTTTTTATACTGTTCCTGGAACTGCTGTCACCTCGGTCGAGATGGTCTCGACTGGACCGAGGTGGTTCTGTAGAAACCCTAGTCGCCTCGGTTGCTCAAGAATCAACTCGGTCGAGGTGGCCTTGACTGGACCGAGGTGTCTCAATCAAACTTCGTCTTCTCGAATTCTCGAACTTCTGTACTTCCAGTTATGCTCCTTCCTTAGATGTCTCCTGTTATCTGTCTAGGACGCCAAAAACAAACAAAACAAAGAAAAAGCAAACTATCTAAGCTAGACTAGAAAACGGGAAAAGAAAGCAATATCTTGGGTTGCCTCCCAAGAAGCGCTTGGTTTAAGGTCGCTAGCTGGACCATAGTGCGTCTCTATATGTGATGGGAGGTGCCCTCACCCCATACTTCACCTCCATCGTGGGGTGAAGTAAGTACATCTATCAAACGCTCCAACAAGTGTAAGTGCTCATCGGGGAATGAATCGTCTATGGGCGGGTCGTCCTTCTCACGTGAAGATGTAGGTAGCCGGCTGAGGTGATCCGCAACAGAATTCTCGGATCCCTTCTTATCGCGGATCTCTAGGTCAAACTCTTGAAGCAAGAGAATCCATCGAATAAGGCGTGGCTTGGCATCTTTCTTAGCCAACAAGTAACGGATGGCTGCATGGTCGGTGTAGACAATGACTTTCGCTCCTACTAAATAGGCACGAAACTTCTCAAAAGCATATACAACCGCCAACAACTCCTTCTCAGTGGTAGCGTAGTTGCGCTGGGCTACATCTAGCGTCTTGCTAGCATAGTAAATGGCGGTGGTCCGGCCATCCTTCTTCTGTCCAAGCACCGCTCCTACGGCTACATCACTAGCGTCACACATGACCTCAAAGGGCAAGGTCCAATCAGGAGGCTGGATAATGAGAGCGGAGATCAACGCTTCCTTAATCCTGTAAAAAGCATCAAGACACTCCTGCGAAAACTCAAAAACAACATCTTTATTCAAGAGGTTAGTTAGAGGTTTAGAAATCTTAGAGAAGTCCTTGATGAATCTCCTGTAGAAACCTGCATGCCCGAGAAAACTCCTCACACCTTTAACAAAACAAGGAGGAGGGAGTTTCTCAATAGTCTCAATCTTGGCTCGATCGACCTCAATACCTTGATTAGAAACGTGGTGTCCTAGTACAATGCCTTCATTAACCATAAAATGACACTTTTCCCAATTCAGAACAAGGTTAGTGTCTTCACATCTTTTAAGCACCAGAGAAAGGTTAGATAGGCAATCATCAAAAGAGGAACCATATACATAAAAAATCATCCATGAATACCTCCATGATCTCCTCTATGTACTCGGAAAAGATAGCCATCATGCATCGCTAGAAGGTGGCGGGTGCATTGCACAATCCAAATGGCATCCTCCGATAGGCAAATGTTCCCCATGGACAAGTGAAAGTGGTCTTCTCCTGATCATCCGGATGGATAGGAATCTGGAAGAATCCACTATAGCCGTCCAAGTAGCAAAAGTGTGAATGCTGGGCTAACTGTTCGAGCATTTGATCGATGAAGGGAAGCGGAAAATGATCCTTCCGAGTCGCCGTGTTCAGCTTCCTATAATCAATGCAAACCCTCTAGCCCGTAACGGTCCTAGTTGGGATCAACTCGTTGTTCTTATTCGTCACAACGGTCATCCCTCTTTTCTTCGGAACTACATGCACCGGGCTAACCCACTTGCTGTCCGAGATAGGATAAATAATACCTGCATCCAACAACTTAAGAACATCCTTCTTCACAACCTCTTTCATGATTGGATTTAACCGTCTTTGAGGTTCCCTTGAAGTCTTATGATTATCTTCCATTAGAATTCTATGCATGCAGAAAGAAGGCTTAATGCCAATAAGATCTTCTGTGGTATAACCTATAGCCTTTCGATGCTTTCTCAGGACATGCATTAACTTAGACAATTCAGATTCGGAAAGGGTAGCGCTAACAATTACGGGATAAGTAGAATCCGGTCCAAGAAAGACATACCTCAAGTGACTAGGGAGTTGTTTAAGCTCCACGACTGGGGGTGCTTTCTGAGGGGGATCCTTGCTTCCTCCTTCCTGTGGAGTGGATTCAGAAACTGGACTTTCGGAAGTCTCAGTTGAATCAGCCTCACCATCGACCTCGGTCGAGGCGCAGAGGCGTTGACCGAGATGTTATTCAGTCGCCTCGCTCAGTCCAGAAAGTGCCTCGGTCGAGGTACTGCAACTGGAACCGAAACTGGAGATCTTCGTCTCCTGAAATAGTGTCTCAGTTTTAGCTCCTGGATCTTCTTCCAGTGCCTTCAAGCTCCGTATATCTGCATCACAAGAAGCATCTATACCTTCCTCTATTAAACTAAAACTTATAACTCTTTCGAGTGGATCGTTAATAAGGATAGAGCTCACCAATTCTCTTGATTCTTCTTCATCGTAGATGTTGAAGATATCATCAGTTAGCTGCTCCCCTTTCATGGCTGCAAGTAGTGCGAACTCCACCTCATCGCCACCAATGTTGAATTTCAACTTGGCGTTCTTGCAATCCACATTGCAACCCGAAGTTGCTAGAAATGGCCTCCCGAGAATAATAGGAACAGGATAATCTGCGGGAATGTCAAGTACAACAAAATCTATAGGTAGATAGAAGTTACCTAACTTGACCGGAACGTCCTCCAAGATGCCCACGGGATGGGTGATGGAGCGATCCGCCATATAAAGTCGAATCTTGACCGGCTTGGGCTCTCCAAGTCCGATCTTCATACATAGCTCCAGCGGGATGATGCTCACGCTGGCTCCTAGATCACAAAGGGCTTCGCAAGTGACATCCCCAACTTGAATGGGAATGCTAAATGAGCCGGGATCTCTTAATTTAGGTGGCATCTTCTCCTTCATGATCTTAATAAGCTCCGAGGATTTAGATGTTATCCTAACTTCACCAAAGTCTTCCAATTTCCTTTTCCTTGATAGGATCTCCTTTAAGAACTTCTCATAGGCGGGAATTCCTAGAATAGCATCAAGGAAAGAAATGTTAATATGCAGCTTATTCATCAAGTCAAGGAACTTACCAAAGTGCTTGTCTAGATGTGCTCTGGCCCTTGACTGGGGGAATGGAAGCGGTGGTTTGTATGCAGGAGGTGGAATATAAGTTTCAGTTTTCCCCTCCGCTTTTTGTTGCTCCGCCTCGGGTGGTATCTCGGTCGAGGTGTTCTTCGACTGGATCTGGACCGAGGTGGTCTGCGTCGAACGAGGTACTGGATCTGCAGTTTTGAGTCCACTCCTCGTCGTTATGGCCATGCATTGGCCCTTAGGGTTGCTTTCCGTCTTTGCTGGAAGCTTCCTTGGATCTCTTGGCGTTTCATTCGCCCTACTTGCAAGTTGTTGTTCGAAGGACTTTTGGGCCCTCGAAAATGAAGTCATAGAAGTCTCCATAGCACTAAGCTTGATCAAGATAGCCTCCAGAACTGCGTCTTTCTTTTCCGGCTGAGACGAACTTGATCCTTGCCCCTGGCTCTTTAATGGAGTAGAAGAAGAAGAAGGGGAAGAGAGGAAAGGGTTAGAGGAATTATTAGAGTTGGAGTTAGAATAATTGTTACCAGGATTCTGGTTGTTTTGATTGTTCGTCCTCCAATTGTTGCTATTGGACCCTCTATTGTTGTTGTTGTAGCTGTTGTTCCAGGAACCGTTGTTGTTGTTACGGTATCCATTGTTGTTGTTCCTTTGTCCTTGCTCTTCCTTCTTAGTTTGAGCAACCAAGAGTTCCTTCAATTGCTTCACGTCATTCTTCAAAGACGTGAGTTGATTATTGTTGGATTGAGTCTCTTGAAAGTTGACTCTTTTAACTCCACCTTCAGCTCCTTGGTGGGTGTACTTCTCCATGTGCAAGGCTTGCTTCTCAATGAAGTCCCAAGCCTCGTCGATCGCCATGTCCATGAAGGTACCGGCGGAGAGTAGTTGGAGATTGAACTGGGTGCTTCCGTCCAGTCCTTTGAAGTAGATCTCCAACAACTCGATTTTTAGAATCCCGTGATGTGGGCAATCCAAAAGGATGTCCTTGAACCGCTCCCATGATTTGGACAAGCTCTCCTTGTCCTTCATAATGAAAGCATTGATCTTCCCTCTCATTTCAGCTGTCTTTGAGGGGGGAAAGAATTTGGTCAAGAATTCCGTCGTCATCTCCTCCCATGTGCTGATTTTTCCTGGAGGAAGAGATTGATACCAAGTAAGAGCTCTATCTTTTAAAGAAAAGTAAAAAGGTCTTAGCTTGTAGTTGTTATTTTCAATTCTGGAAGGTCGCAAGGTTTCCATCAAGATCTCGTAGTTCTAAAAATGTTGATGTGGTGATTCCTTCTCCATCCCTCCGAATTGGCATTGGCAAATCATGGATAGAACTTGCGGTCGAAGTTCGTAGTCATGGTCCGCTGGATCTCCTAGGTTGACTCTTGGACGCCTCAGTTGTTGATTAGGGTCCATCCTTTGACCTAGGGTTTGTGGGATTCCTGCAAGAAGAACATCTCGGACTGGCATCCGAGGTGGATGTATCTCGGCCGGGGCGTCTGGTACTGGGATCTGCCTCGGTCGAGGGTCAGCAACGGGAACCTGCCTCGGTCCAGCATCGGGAACTGGATTGTCCCTCGGTCGAAGTAGAATCTGGTCTCGTATGACGGCCATTTCTGCTTCGATTGCTTCGGTTTTGGTGCGAGTTTCTTCCTTCTCTCGCCTTAGTTCTTCCTTGCTGAGGCGTAGCAGCTCTAACGCCTCTTTCAATTCGGCCTCAAGATCGCGGTTGTCTAGTTGGGCCATCTTCGCTTCTCTTAAGCGTCGCTTGTATGTCTTTTCTGGTTCGGGATCGTATGGAACGATTTCCTTCCCAGTGCGGGTTCATCGCATATACCTAAGAAAGAACCTGCAAAAGCCATCACTCAAGTAGAGTGGTTAGATGACACGGGGGCAAGTGCCCCAAGAGCAAACCGTACCGGCTCGGTCTAGACCAAGTCCCCGGCAACGGCGCCAAAAACTTGTTCGCTCCAAACGGTGTGTGCAAGCTTTAAATTTATAACCCTAGACTTAAGCTTAAAACAAGGATGCGAACCCGCAGTGTACGGGTCAATCGTAGTAAAAAGCAAGAAATTCCAGGGGTCGATCACAGGGACTCGGTGAAACAAAGTCAATAACGGTAAGCTTCGTGAATACTAACCACAAGAGCAATTAACACAATCAAAGATGAATAAGAAGTCAATAAGCAAACATGCAATTCTAGGGATTAAAGCTTCTAGTTGTGGTTCCAACTCAAGATCTAAAGATGAGCGGAGAAAGCTGAGATTTTTGCAAGGGGAAGGTGTTACTAAAGTGGAGTAGATCACCGGGTAAGTCTCACTACTCACTAATCCAAAACCGTAACTCCTATTACCGGGTAAGTCTCAAGGAATCAAGATAAAGAACTATAACCTCAAACTAACACACCATCTAAGGGAATAGAATCAACCTTTACCGGGTAAGTCTCAGGCTAACTCACAAAGATGGGATGGAAGCACACTCAAACCCCAATAAAGGATAAACCTTTATTACCTACACTTATGATCGTTGGTACACAAACTAAGGAATTACCGGGTAAGTCTCATCCTAAGCTTGCTTTGAACCAGGAAAGGTGTAATAAGAATAGGATTTGGCAAACTCTAACACTTAACTCTCAGTTTAGGATCAGATAAGTCACCTCGGTCAGCCAAATTCCACCCCGGCCGAGATGTTCATCGACTGAGCGAGATACTCTAGGGTTAAGGATAAAGACTCGAGCTTTCAGGGTCCTACTGGAATCTAAGACTATTCTATCATTGTTTTTCCCACAACCTTCAACCAATCACCCTAGAATCACACAAGGAAATTAGCCACTCATCATCATTATGAAAGTATTAAATATATGGGAAGAAGGTGAATATTTGAACAAGAAGAATTTAATGAAAAAGACTTCAATAACTGAATCAAATATCACAACAAAAGCGTTCCTTGGATAGCAATCCAACAAGACAAGACAACAAGGAAGGGAATTAAAGACAATCTTACAAAACCCTCCAAAAAGCTATAAAAGCTATGATCTTCAATCTTCCTTCAACCTTCAAAAAGGTTCTTCAAAACTCCCAACTGGAATATGGCTGCTACGTGCTATAAATCCTGATCGGTGTAAGCGGGATGTATGCGATATGATAGCGGATCCCCGATTTGTGGGAAATCCAACCCTTTTTATAGGAAAATAACCCTCCAAAGATAAAATATCTTAGAAAGATCTTTTCCCATAAAAATAGGTAAAATATAAGATCTTCTTCCTTCCAGGAGCCAAGCCCAAAAATATAAGATCACCTTCCAAAGATAAAAGATCTCAGCCAAGAATAAAATATTCTCGCCGCATCCTAGGTGTTCGCCTCGGTCGAGTCGGCGTCTCTGGATCACCTCGGTCGAGATGAATCTCTGGTCAACCGAGGTGAGTCATAACTGAATGTGAAATCTCTCAAAACTGGTCCAAAGTGAATCTTAATCCATGGCTATGCTTCCTGGATGGTTCCTTATGCTCCTCAATGTAGCTCCAATGACTTCATAGCTCCTTTTGTTCTTTTTTGATGCAAAATGTCCCATTTTACCTACAATTACAGCAAAACTAGGTGTAGACCTCGATTCCCGCAAAGGTAGATGAAATGGTAATATAATCACATAATAAACATGCTAACATGCAGATTATTGAAGATAAAACGTCCAAACAAACCCCAAAATATAGACTATAATTCATGCTATCAGACATGATACTTCTTGAGAAAATCGGTGATTGTCTCGTTGCAAAAGTGCGTTCCTCTATCGCTTATCAAAGCTTTAGGGATGCCAAACCTCGCAAAGATGTTATCCTTGAGAAAAGCTGCCACAACTTTAGAATCATCAGTTTTGGTGGCTTTTGCTTCCACCCACTTGGAAACATAGTTCACCGCAAGCAAAATATAGATATTCCTAAAGGAGATAGGAAAAGCACCCATAAAATCTATCCCCCAAACATCAAAAATCTCATAGAAAATAAGCGATGATTGTGGCATTTCATTCCTCCTAGAGATATTACCTATTCTTTGACATCTATCACACACTTTACAAAACACAAAAGCATCTCGAAAGATGTGTGGTCAAAAGAAACCCGCATCCAAGACTTTCTAGCAATTTTATGAGCACCAAAATGTCCTCCACATGCTTCCAAATGACAGAAAAAGAGAACAGATTGTACCTCATTATCCGGGATGCAACAGCGTATTACCTTGTCACTACAATGTTTCCAAAGGTACGGATCGTCCCAAACGTAATGCCTAGCCTTGGCTTTCACCTTCTCTCTCTGCTTTGGTGAAGTTTGGAGGGTACTCACCTCTAACAAGAAAGTTAACGATGTCATCAAACCAAGGTTTAAACGAATGCAACTTATACAATACATATGTAGTGTTATCCACGGGGGCGGCCAGAGCAAGCCGCAGGGGCGGGGACAAGGGAGGCACAGGGGTGCCGGCTTCTAGCTGCAGGGGCGGGTTTGCGCAAGGGTGGTCCCCAATGGTTGCAGGGGTGGTTACAGAACAGAGGTTTGTGTAAAAGGTGTCGTCTGGAAAACTTCCTAGGATGGCCTTTTCCTTTCTTGTATATTCTTCCTCTTCCACCAACCGACTCAGGTGATCAGCCACAAGGTTCTTCGCTCCCTTTTTATCCCGGATTTCTATGTTGAACTCACTTAGAAGTAGAACCCAATGGATCAAACTTGGCTTGGCTTTCTTCTTGGTCATGACGTAACGAAGCGTTTTGTGGTCAGTAAAAACGATTACCTTTACACCAAGATATTGCCAGAATTTCTCTAAGGAAAACCCCACCGCTAATATCTCATTTTCGGTGGTGGAGTGATAACACGATTTATAACATAGTTTTAGGTGTATATTTAGATATAATTCTCGCTCATTCATGCATGATCTAGCATTAGTTCAAGACGTTTTGCACCCAATTCACGTATTTTGTCGAGATAGACGTCTACACGGACTTGTGCGCGTTTTGTAGGTATTTCGGGAAGTTTAGGAGCTTAAACGATGCGTTTGAGGATCGTTCATTTAGATGACACATCCTCGGACTCATTAGGACACTAGCCAAGGGCTAAGGAGGACTCATTGAACCTTGCCAACACAAACCATGCACCAAACCACAGCTTAATGATCCAAGGCGAAGTTTCTGCAAAGAACCACGGCCGTGGAAATGACCGTGGAAATGACCGTGGATTTTGCCAGATTCTCGTGACAGCTGTGCCACGACTCTCATGGCCAGCTCATGAAAGATTTGTTATAAAAGTGGTCCTTCACGGGTTGTTTGAGGCAGCTGGGGTAGTTTGGGAGCAGCTCATCCATTATCCATTTCTCTAACAAATATATTCTCAAAAACAAGAAGTTTTTCTAGGAAGGAAAGTGTCAAAGAGAAGAAGAAGAGCTCCATTGAAGAGGAGGAGAAGAACACACACCATAGCTTTCTTGTATTTCGGATTTCGTTTTCTAGAGATTGTATGAACCTTTGAACCTTCTTTTGGAAGGGTTGTAAGTGGCTCTATTCTAATCTTCAGCTTAGTTTTGAATTAAGTTCCCTTGTTCGTCTCTTTTCTTTCGTTATCTTGCAATGGATGTTTTGATTTCATGTTTGTTTGTTTCGATTTCCATTATGAATGTTGTAGGCTAAATTGATGTGGTTCTAGGGTAAGGAAAGGATGGTTATGGCTAGAACCATGATAGGACAGACTTAAATTTACCTTTGGATGACTTTTGCTTACGAACGTAATTGCTGTTAGAAATCACGGGTAGTTCTTGAAGAACCACGGCCGTGGTTTCGGAAGAACAAACCGTGATTTTCCCTGGTTCGAAGGATTTTTGCCTTAGACCTATAAAATGTTGAAACCCTAAGTGTTTGTTGAGTTTAACCTACCCTAGGGTGACTTAGTGTAGTGGCTAAGTGTTAGGAAAGACTTACCCGGTAATCCTTGCCCTTAGAATCTAAAATAGCAAACCTTAGGTAATGGTGAGCCTAACAAGCCGCCATTGGATTAGATGTGCTAGGATAGTTGCTTAGGACTTCCCTTCCAAGACTTACCCGGTAAGGATAGGTTAGATCCCTAATTAACAATCCAGTTTGTGTAGAATTCCTATCCTTAGGTTCTTAGAGACTTACCCGGTAATGAGACCTTAGGTGTGGACTAGTTGGACCATGAGACCTACCCGGTAATTGATCCCAAATAAGATACACTTAATCCCAACATATCATAGTTAATCCAAGGAATGAATAGATAACTTGAGTTCTATGCCATAACCGGAACTTCCGACCCCTAGAATCCGTCTTTTCTTTCTTTGATCATAATCTTGTTTAGTTTGCTTATTTGTGCTGATTTTTAGTTTTGTTTGATTGTTGACTTTGCATGAATTGTGATCTTTGATTGATCACCAAAAAACGACCAAAAACAATTGAGATTCTCATTTCTTTGTTTCCTCCTTTTCTAACCTTAGACCTTCACTAAACTTAATCACAAAACCGAATCAATTTCACCTTAGTCTTTGTGTTCGACCTCGGAATACTATCCATACTATAAACGTCCCGTACACTGCGGGTGCGCTAGAAGTTAGGATAAATATAACGAGTATAAATTTAAGGCTTATTGCGTACACACTTTTTAGCGTAACATGGAGTATTTCCTTTGAGCGCCATTCAATGTCATTGAGGCATAGTGGATTACGTGTGATGCTCGTCCGTCCTTCTGTCCTAAGACGGCTCCTACAGCATAGTCGTTGGCGTCGCACATGATCTCAAAGGGCTTCTCCCAATTAGGAGATCGGATGATAGGGGCACTTGTGAGGCAAGCCTTCAAAGTGTCAAAGGCCTTCTTGCAATTCTCATCAACTATGAATGTTACGTCTTTCTTCAGGATCTCACACAACGGTGCTGAAATCTTGGAGAAATCCTTGATAAAGAGCCGATAGAATCCTGCATGACCTAAGATAGAGCGAATTTCACGCACATTAGTAGGATAAGGTAAACTTTGAATTACGTCAATTTTAGCCTTACCCACTTCTATTCCTTTTGATGAGATAGCATGACCTAGCACAATACCTTGCTCTACCATGAAGTGACACTTTTCAAAATTGAGAACTAGATTGGTTTCTACGCATTTTTTAAGAACAAGTTTTAAATGTCCTAAACATGCATCAAAACTATCACAATGGGCGGTAAAATCGTCCATAAAAATCTCAATAAAGTTTTCAATGTACTCAGAAAAGATACTTAGCATGCACCGTTGGAAGGTGTCGGAGCATTACAAAGTCCAAATGACATTCTATGGTATGCAAAAGTGCCAAAAGGACAAGTGAAGGTAGTCTTCTGTTGATCTTCTGGGGCGATAGCTATTTGAAAATAGCCCGAGTATCCATCCAAGAAGCAATAGTATGGGTGACCTGCAAGACGCTTAAGCATTTGGTCAATAAAAGGCAAACGGAAATGGTCTTTTCGGGTTACCGTGTTTAGATTACGGTAATCGATACAAACCCTCCATCCGGTTTGGGTCTTGCTTGGAACCATCTAACCATATTGATTTTCCACCATGGTAATCCCTCCCTTTTTCGGAACAACTTGGGTTGGACTAACCCATTTGCTATCCGAAATTGGGAAGATCATATCCGCTTGGAGGAGCTTTGATAACACGATTTATGACTTTAGTCTAGGCATCCATTTAGATAGTTTTTCCCGCTATTCATGCATAGTTTAGCATTAGTTCGTGGCGATTACGTTCAATACATGTATATTTGTCGAGATAGACGTCTACAAGGACTTTTGCATGTTTTGTAGGTATTTTGGGAGCTTTTAGAGCCTAATCGATACATCCGAGGATCGTTCCTCGTGATGACACGTATCCGAGCTCATTGGGAAGCAAGTTAGGAGCAAAGGAGAACACATGGGACCATGTTGGTGCATGCCTTGCACCAACTCATGGCTCAACGATCAAAAGAAGGCTGAAGCACAAGAATCACGGCCACTAGGAGTTCCACATCCGTGGAAACTGCCCGTGATTCCTTCTGCACAGCTGGGACAGCTGTCCCACGATCTCCAGAACCGACTCTTGCAAATGGTGAAGGCTATAAGTACTCTTGCAGGCTGATAGTAAAGGGGGACACTACACACCTTACCTCACACACATTCTCTCCCATACTCTCTCATTTTGGAATTGGATTGGAGCTACTCTTGGAGGAGAAGAAAGACTTCCATTGGAGAAGAAGGGAAGAACACACCATTCCTAGATTACATAGTTTTTAGAGTGAAGTTTGTTGGAAGCATTTTCTAGGTTTGTAAGAACGATTCGAACCTTCTTTTGAAGGATTGTAAGTCTCTCTTTTAACATTTATTCAGCTTATTTTTCTTGTTCTATTTACTTCATCTCTCTTTCATTTCATCCTTTTGATATGGATTCCATGATTTTATGCTTGATGATTTTGATTGTGATGATGCATGTTGTTGGCTAAATAGATGTGATTCTAGGGTAAGGAAATGATGGTTATGGCTTGGACTATGATAGGATAGACTTAAACGTACATTTGGATAAATTGTTTGCTCGAACCTAGCCTCTGTTGTAAATCACGGCTTGTTCTAGGTAGTTCCACGGCCGTGGAAGTGAGGAACTGCCCGTGATTTCGTCTGACTTGCTTGTATTGATAAATCTAAGTGTTAGGTTGTTAGTTTGTTGAAATCCTAGTGTTTGTTGAGTTAGATCTACCCTAGGGTGACCTAGTGTTAGCAACTAAGTGTGAGAAGAGACCTAGTCGGTGATTCTTGCCCTTAGGTACCAAAGATGATGAACTCTAGGTAGTAGTGAGCCTCACTAGCCGCTATTGGACTGAGTGTGCTACGATTTATATTTAGGACTTGCCTTCCCGAGACCTACCCGGTGAGGAGAGGTTAGATCCCTAAATAGCAATCCGGTTTGTGTAGAATTCCTAACCTTAGGTGCTTTGAGACTTACCCGGTGATGAGACCTTAGGAACGGACTAGTGGACCATGAGACCTACCCGGTGATTGATCCCAATCTAGAAGCACGCACTCCCAACATACTATAGTTTATCCAAAGAGCGACTAGATAGCTATGCCATAACCGGAATTTCTAACCCCTGGAATCCTCTTTTCTCTCTTTGATTAGATATCTCGTGTTTGTGTTTGCCTAATTGAGTTGCTAGCTTAGTTGTTTGATAATTTTGCATGATTTGTGATCCTTGATTGATCACCACAAAACCAAACAAAAACATTGAGATTTACTTTTCTTTATTCCTTTCTCTTTTCTTAGCTTAGATTTTCACTATCCTTAGTCACTATTGACTCAATTTCACCTTAGTCTTTCTGTTCGACCTCAGAATACTATCCTTACTACAAAACGACCCATACACTGTGGGTTCGCTAGGAGTTAGGAAAAATATATCGAGTTATAAATTTAAGACGTTTGCATGTCACGATCTTAGCGTAACAAGTTTTTGGCGCCGTTGCCGGGGACTAGGTCTAGATTGAGTCATTTTTGTGATTGTTTATAGTGTAGGTCTTTCTTGTTGCTTTTGATCTTGTTTGGTTTGTGTCTTTGCATTTTC
Source organism: Fagopyrum esculentum (assembly GCA_033239045.1). Classification (NCBI taxonomy): domain Eukaryota; kingdom Viridiplantae; phylum Streptophyta; class Magnoliopsida; order Caryophyllales; family Polygonaceae; genus Fagopyrum; species Fagopyrum esculentum. Next base: position 49,737,021 of record BSUD01000001.1, on the reverse strand, counting down.
AGGGCATCTCATTCTTTAGGTGCATGCGAAGATCTCGTGGTAAGGATTTAGCTCCATTCGATCCCGAACCGGAGAAAACCCTTAAAGCTAGATCTAAGAGCATTAAGAAGAAGAAGGAGATGGCCGCAAGAGATCTTCAAGCTGAGTTGGATGAGGCTTTAGAGCAAATTAGGTTAAGAGATGAGCTTTTGGAGAATGAAAGGAGACTTGCCAATGAGAGGCAAGAAGCAACTAGGAGGGAGATTGAAGAGATTAGGCAAGCTCTTGTGCAAAGAGAGCTTAATCATCAACAACCTCCTCCACCTCCACCACAACCGCAGCCGGCGGTTAATATTCGGGTTATGCCCATTGCTATTGAGGAGCCTCAAACGTTAGGGCAACGCATGGATCCGGCTCAAAGAGAGCACCGTTCGGGTGTGAACTTAGGAGATCCCGCATCCCATGATTATGAGCTCCGCCCTCAAGTGCTACAAATGATCCAGCATAATCAATTTGGAGGGATGAAAGGAGAGTACCCTCACCAACATTTGATAAACTACGAGATATTGATGGAGACTCTTAGACTGCCTAGGTTGGAGAACAACAACCATAAGCTTAGGGCTTTTTCCTTCTCACTTAAGGATAAAGCCTTGGCTTGGTACCAATCGATTCAACTAGGGCGTGTGAGTACTTGGGAGGAAATGACAACCGAGTTCTTGACTAAGTTCTTCCCACCTTCCAAGGATACCGAGCTAAGAGGGAAGATCAATGCCTTTGTAATGAAGGATAGAGAAAGCCTATTCAAGTCTTGGGAGAGGTTCAAAGACCTTCTCCTAGATTGTCCACACCATGGTATACAGAAAATAGAGCTTTTGGAGATCTACTTCAAGGGACTTGATGAAGATAGTCAATTCAAGGTTCAATCTCTTTCCGGTGGAACTTTCATGGAAAAGAATGTGGATGAAGCTTGGAAATTTGTAGAGAAACAAGCTTTGGTGATTGAAAAGTACTCTCAAAGGAAAAGTGATGGGAGGAATGCGGGAGTATATGAGGTGAGTGAAGTCACCATGAGTAATTTCAAGCTCGATGCAATCAACAATGAGCTTAAGTCTTTGAGGGAGTTGTGTGCTACAACTTTGAAGAGTCAAGCAACCCCTCAAGTGCAAGTGCAAGCAAACTTTTCTTCCAAGGAGGAAGATGTGAACTATATGGGAAGGGGAAACTATAACAACTATCAAGGCCCAAGGAACTTCAACAACAACAACCGGCAATTCAACAATTACCGGCCTAACCACAACCATCCCGAGTTTTCCTATTCTAACCCGGATGGAGCCTTGAACCCTCCCGCTTCCACAAGCGCAGCTCCACCACCAAAGGCAGTGTACGGATCAGCTGTAGTAAGGTAAGAATTCCAGAGTCGAACTCAGGAATTTGGTGAGAATAAATTCAAATTCAATTATCTAGCGAAAATGCAAAAGCTTTTGTGATTAATAAAGGAAGAAATGATTCCAAGGATTCAAGTATCCGATTTTGGCTTTCGATTCAAGACACTTCTAAGTGATATAAGGATAGAGTTTATATTGCCAAGATTATGTGTTCAAAGGTAGGTATCGTACGGCGAAGTTCTGAAACCTATTTGTCTAAACCAAAGGTTCTCTCTATAAGGGTTGTTGAGGCTGCAATATAGAAAGATCTAAAGACAAGAATTATGTTCAAACTAACTATCTAAAACCTCAGGATATGACTCTCCAAGATAAAGAATAGAAAGCACATTTAAAATCTTAATAAAGGATGTTGAGTCTCTCTATTACCCAAATCTTGTAATCTTAATCTATTAAATGTAGAATCAAGTTTGAAGTCTCTTCATACATTCAATTAGAGGTTAAAAAGGTTAATCAAGGTTGGGATTTAGGCCAGGGTTAACTTTGGTTAAGGAATGAATCAATTAAAGTTCGACAGGGTATTAAATCGACCAACCATAAATAAATCGGACGATTTATCTCAAGAACAGGGCCATTTTCCTGTTTGTCGCAAAGTTAAAATCTAAACTCTCAGGGTCCAAATGTTTGAATGAGTTCATTCTATCATCATCTAAGCCTTAATCATCAACTATTCTCCCCAGAATCACAATGGTTTTAGCCAACCATTTTCAAAATCAAATCAAATTAAAGATTGAGTGAAATAATTCAAATAAACCCGAATCTTGAATAAAAACTCAATAACCTTCAAATCTGTAAACCAATCTCAAATGTAATCAATGTGTCTCTCAATTAACTCAATATCGTATTCAAAAACCACAAAGACTTCAATGGAGTACAGAAATCTCACAAATATGATCAAGATTGACTTCCCGACAAAAGTGCTTCAATCCTTCTCCTTGAATCTTCAATCTCTCACTAACGTGTAAAGATTTCCCGCTGCGGCCTCCTCGATTTCGTTCCCAGGGTTCCCAACTATAGTTTCTTGCTAGTGGGCCGTTTGGCAAAACCCTTCTCGAGCCCAAAGTTGATGGGCTTTATGTCGTCTTTTTATTTGGCCGAAAAACAAAGTAAATCGGGCTGGCCGATTTATACATAAAACCGTTCGATTTTTAATGATAAAAATCGTCCGATTTATATGTTAAATGGCACGATTTTCTTCCTCTTCCTTGTGCTTCTTTTACGTAATTCCTTTGCTCTTTGTGACTCCTCTAAGACTCCTTTAGCTTCCTTAATGACCTTAGATGCTCCTTGCTCCACTTTTGCTTTCAAATCAACTCCATTTACCTATAATTCAACCAAAACTCGTGTAGACCTCTATTTTTGAAATATTATTGAATAGAACGCAAAAGGTACACAAGTTCTCCTTAAATGCAAGGCAAATCGAGGTAAACCTCTACAATATGCATGATTATAATGGTATATAATTCATGTCATCAAAATACCCCATACTTGCCCCTTGCTTGTCCCTAAGCAAGACTCAAATTTAGAATACAAGATGTCATGGATTATATATGTATGAAAACTCAAAAACTTTTCTGTTGATAATGCTTCTTCTTATTGGATCACCCTCAAAGTGATGTTTCAAGGCATAGGAAGGCAAAGTGTGTATCAATGATAACAATAACATGGACTAACTCTCTTTTCTTTCTTAAAAACACAAATAAAGGACATGATAAAGATGTAGAGGTAATTAAAATCAAACAAGTCTAAGCTATGAAGTCTTAAATACATGCATAAAAGTCTCAAGGTCTTCAAATCAAAGATCAGGTCTAAGAAACATGTTAAGGGAGGGAATTCTTTTAGGCAATTGTGGTGCTAATCCGGGAAAGAGGAACAACATAATACCTTCAAGAACTTTACTTCACCACACATGCTTTGCATGTAAAAGCTTTGCTTTCTCTATACTTTACTTTTTGAGAGTATGGATAGAGGTGCACAAAAACCGAAGCCTAGGAGATCGGCATTTCTCAAATTTCGAGATGCCTTAAACCCTTGATGCACATACCATATCCCGTTAGGACTTGTCGTTCAATGGGACTTTGGCAAGACACAAACACCCGGCTATGTGAATGGTGCCGAGTTACTCATCCTCATGTTCAACGTCCCCAAACTTATGAATCGCTACACTTTCACTTAACACATTTTCATTGGCCCTCCCACATCAAACATGCCCTTTTTTCAATCACTTATCCTAATTCCCGGATGGTAAAAGGAGGGTCACATATTTCATTGAGGGGCTAGCATGATCAAGATATGAGAAGAGAAAAGAAGTGAATTGTCTTAGTCATTCTTATATGATGTAAAAGAACTTGCAATATAGATTCGACTATTATTTCATTCTCTTATCAAAACATCTAAATCATATAACTTATTCATGTGTTCAAGTAACAAAAGTAAGCTCATTCATACTATGATTAAAATCTCAACACAACCAAGTCATCTTTTTACCTATCCACATCACAATTCTCATCATAGAGGTCATTTTCATCATAAGAAGCACAACAATTTTTGAAGAGTCATAGTTTTTGAAAAAGATCATGCAAATGCAAATGTCAAAGTCGAAAGCAAGTAGTGTAAGAGTTATTACAAGCCAAATCATCAAAAGTAGTGTAAAGTGCATAGAGTGCTATGATGAAGTAAAAGATATTGTAAGTACCCCCACCCCATACTTAACATCCACATTGTCCCCAATGTGAAAATCAAGCATAAGATGGAGAAAAATACTTACAATGTAAAAGAAGTAGAAGCTCAATCCTCGGTCGGTGGTGGTGGTGGAGGATACGGATACATCGGTGCACTAGGATCATAGAAGTGGCCGAACTGATGGTAGTATAAGTCTCTCATCTGGCCGTCGTAGGAGGAATGCCTAGCGTCCGTCTCCCGCCGGTACTCCCTGAACTGAGTGTTCAACGTGTCATAGTCAGTGTGGAGAGTGTGATAGTCGGTGCGGAGGCTCTGGAAGCTAGAGACTAAGTCTCTAAAGTGGCGGGGAAGTCGACGTCCTCGTCCATGGCTCGGGGCATGTGCAAAAGAGTGGCGAGGTGGCTGCATGTCATCCTCTGTCTCCTCAGTGCCTCTACTAGTCCTGCTAGGTCCTGCACCATGAGTGTCGGTGTCCATGGCATCCGTGGCGTGACCACTATAAGTGTCACTCTCGAACTCAAGCATGTTCCCCTGGTGTGCTCCATCCTCATCATCCTCCTCGTCCTCAGCGTCACCTGCATCATCATCATAATACATAGGAGGAGACATCTCCTCAAGCATCGATTCAAATGTTTCCTTCCAATTCCTCCTATTCCGAATAGTGTATTCGGACTTCCAAATAATCTCGGATGGCTTCTTCTTTGGATCCTTTGCCCACGGCATGGGCACATGAAGGGTTCCTCTCCCTCGAGGAATCAAAACCTGTCGGACGACCAATCTCTGTGAACCTAATGGAAGAGCACTCTCAGCTAGAGTGCAACCCAAGAAGTCTAACTCTAATGCCTTAGCCACATGAGTGATAAGGCCTTCAGCACAAATATCACCTTTTGCCTTGTTGGCTATCTTTCCTAGATAGTCAGCAAGCATGGAGGTGATGTCGGGGACGGTAGTGCATGTCATACAGTATAAGATGAAGAGCTCATCAGCCTTGAGCTTCTGTGGGGTCTCCGTACGAGCAAATAAGCTTTCACTAAGGATCATATGTACTACCTTAAAGGAGAGGTTGTACATACTAGCCTCCTTTGAATTCCCGGGTCTCCACTTATCTCGTCCATATTCTCCCACCGAAATAGTTTCCCAAAAAGCACTAGCGCTTACTCCTCTCGCAAATGTGCCTACATTAGAGTAAGAGAAACCAAACAAATCCCCAAAGTCATCTATACTCATAGCATGGTCGCGGTTCATGAGACAGAAGGAGACCGTTCTCTCTCTAGGGTCATGCTCGAATGTGCTAAGGAATTCTAAGGTGATCTCGGTGTAAGCATCTTCTCTTGTCATAGCAAACTGACTCAGCCCAGCTTTATCTAACATCATGTCCACATCCTCTCGAACAAACAAGGAGTCTAAGTCGTCTAGCACAATGTATCGAGGAGGGGTGAATGGGAGATCTAAGATACGCTCATATCTTTTCTTGTGTTTGGATGCGGGAGGTGGAAGTTTGGGAATGGTTTGAGAGGGTGGTGGAGGTGGGGGAGGGGCTTTGGAAGAAGATCCCTTCTTCTTCCCCGTATTTCTAGTTATTCTCTTCAGAATATCCATTTCTACAACTAAAAATCGGCCTGTTCTTGGGAAAATTGGACGATTTTTCTGGGCTGGGTCGATTTTTCTCTCGATTTCAGTGATTCTCACAATTCTGTAAAGTTTTGACTAAGCTATCACCACACACAGTTTCCTATAGTGATTCCTAAGCAAACCCCTCAATCAATCTCAACAAACAAACACTTTCTAAGCAAGATTCAAATTCGAATGAGAAACTTAGGTTTCGGAATGAAAAACCTGAATTCCGGATGGAAGAGTCGATTGCCGAGTTTGTTGTTGCTAGATCCTTGTTCCTTGTTGAAAATGCTTCAGTTTGGAGCCAAGAATCGTTCAAAACGATTAAGAAATGATGAATTTAGGGGGTGGGCGATTTTCGGAGCTTTTGAGAGAGAGAAATCGAGAGTGGAGGTGTTTTGGAATGAGGGAATCGATGTTTAAGTCTTTATATAGGCTTGAGAATTAATGAAGAAAATCGGACGATCTTTATGGTCGATTTAATCGTTGGGGAGATTTTTCTTTCATTTTCTCTGAACACAAGGAAAATCGGACGATTTTTGTGGAGGGAGTCGATTTGGTGGTCGATTTTTCTTTCTGTTGTCAAAAATCGACTTGTTTGTTCCTGAATCGAACGATTTACTTTGTGTACCTCGATTTCCTTCCTTGTTCCTCTTGGAAATTGAGATTTGAACTAATCTATGCTCCCTTACTCCATGGATCTCTCAAATTGGACCTAATTTCCTACGATTAATGACACGACAAACCAAGAGTGCATTGTTACGCTAAGATTGTGTGTTGCACGCAATAAGCTTTAAATTTATACTCGTTATATTTCTCCTAACTCCTAGCGAACCCGCAGTGTACGGGACGTTTGTAGTAGGGATAGTATTCCGAGGTCGAACACAAAGACTAAAGTGAGATTGATTCGATTAGTGATTAAGTTTAGTGAAGATCTAGGCTAAGGAAAAGGGAAAGAAATAAAGAAATGAAAATCTCAATGTTTTTGGTGGGTTTTTAGGTGATCAATCAAGGATCACAATTCATGCAAAATGAACGATCAACTATGCTAACAAATCAACACAAACAAACAAGCTAACACGAAATATAGATCAAAGAGGGAAAAGCGGATTCTAGGGGTCGGAAGTTCCGGTTATGGCATAGGACTCAAGTTATCTAATCATTCCTTGGATTAACTATGATATGTTGGGAGTGAGTGTTTCTAGATTGGGATCAATTACCGGGTAGGTCTCATGGTCCACTAGTCCGTTCCTAAGGTCTCATCACCGGGTAAGTCTCAAAGAGCCTAAGGGATGGAATTCCACACAAACCGGATTGTCACCTAGGGATCTAACCTATCCTCACCGGGTAAGTCTCGAAAGGGTTAGTCCTAAACAACTATCCTAGCACACTTAGTCCAATGGAGGCTTATGAAGCTCACCACTACCTAGAGTTTGTCATCTTTGAAATCTAAGAGCAAGAATCACCGGGTAGGTCTCTTCTAACACTTAGTTGCTAACACTAGGTCACCCTAGGATAGATTTAGCTCAACAAACACTAGGATTTCAACATTCTAACAATCTAGAACTTAGATCCATCGAACCAGGGAAACCACGGGTTGTTCTACCATTTCCACGGCCGTGGAACGGCAAGAACTAACCGTGGACTATAGCAGTGACTTCGTTCAAGCAAGCAAGTCATCCAAGGGCAAATCTAAGTTCATCCTATCATAGTCTTAGCCATAACCATCCTTTCCTTACCCTAGAATCGCATCTATTTAGCCTACAACATGCATCATAACAATCGAAATCATCAAGCATAAAATCATGGCTTCCATTTGCAAGATAAATGAAAAGAAAGAGATGAACAAGTGAAGCAAACAAAACCAAGCTGAAATTAAGATTAGGAAGACTCACAACCCTTCCAAAAGAAGGTTTAATCGATTCTTACAACCCTAGAAAACGATTCCGAAATTCTTCACTACAAAACCTATCAAGTGCTAGCAATGGTGTGTTCTTCTCTTCTTCTCCAATGGAGCTCTTCTCCTCCTTCAATGGTAGCTTCTCCCAAGAGAATCTTCTTGTTGAGATTATGGGAGAAAATGTGGATTTTTGATTCTGAGAATTGATACCCCTCTCAGCCTTGCAGGACCACTCTTTATACACAACTTTGCAAGAGTTGGCCATGAGATCGTGGCACAGCTGTCACAACCGTCTGGCAAATTCCACGGGCACTTTCCACGGCCGTGGTCTTGCTAGTGATCGTGGTTTGGTGCTTCAGCTTTGCCTTGGATCATTAAGCTTCGGTTTGGTGCATGGCTTGTGTTGGCAAGGTTCCATGAGTCCTCCTTAGCCCTTAGCTTGCATTCCAATGGGTCTGAAAGTGTGTCATCTCAAGGAGCGACCCTCGAATGCATTGATTAAGCTCCTAAATCTCCCAAAATACCTATAAAGCAAGCAAAAGTCAGCGTAGACGTCTATCTCGACAAAATACGTGAATTGAGTGCAAACGTCGTGAACTAGTGCTAAGCCATGCATGAATGAGTGAGAAATCTATCTAAATGATTACCTAAACCTAAGTCATAAATTGTGTTATCATGCATCGAGGAACAAATAAAAGCGAAAATAAAAGAAACAAAGCAACTAAACTAAGCTAACTAAGTGATGAAATAAGGGAAAAATTATACTATCATGGGTTGCCTCCCAAGAAGCGCTTGGTTTATCGTCTTTAGTTGGACGGTGTATGGTTTGCGTTCAATGGAGGAGGATAGGAGCTATCTCTTCGACCGGAGCTTCCGGTGTGTATTTCTTCAACCGTTGGCCATTAACTTTAAAATTTCCGCTTTGTTCACCCCATACTTCAACTGAACCATGGGGGAAAATTCGTTTAATTACATAAGGTCTTGTCCAACGGGATTTAAGCTTACCTGGGAATAGTCGAAGCCTTGAGTTGAATAGAAGGACTTTATCTCCTTCCTTCAGAACCTTTGGAATAATCTGCCTATCATGCCAACGCTTCGTCCTTTCCTTGTAGATATTTGCGTTTTCATACGCATTTAGCCGGATCTCATCCAGCTCATTGATATCTAGAAGTCGCTTCTCTCCAAGTTGAGCCATTTGATGGCCCAATATGCTTTATGCTCTAGCTCTACAGGAAGATGACAAGATTTACCATAAACGAGATTATATGGAGTCGTACCTATTGGTGTCTTAAAGGTGGTTTTGTACGCCCACAATGCATCGTCAAGCTTTATTGACCAATCCTTCCTTGTTTGAGAGACAGTTTTCTCTAAAATTCCCTTGATCTCTCAACTGGATATCTCAACTTGTCCGCTACTTTGCGGATGATATGGTGTAGTTATCTTATGGGTCACCCCATACTTAGCCAATAGAGTCTCGAATCGACGGGCTGTGAAATGCGTTCCTCCGTCACTAATGATGGTTCGGGGAGTTCCGAACCTTGGGAAAATCGTTCTATTGAAGAACTTCACCACTACCATTGCATCATTAGTAGGAGAAGCGATTGCTTCAACCCATCTCGAGACATAGTCTACGGCGAGAAGTATATATTGGTTTCCGCAAGAAGATGGGAAAGGTCCCATAAAGTCTACTCCCATACATCGAAGATCTCTACTTCTTGTATGTTGTTGAGAGGCATCTCGTTCCTTCTAGATATATTACCTGTCCTTTGACAAGCATCACAAGCAACAACATATTTTTGCACATCTTTGAATAGTTTAGGCCAAAAGAAACCGGAACGAAGTACCTTAGCACAAGTCTTGTGGGAACTAGCATGTCCTCCACATGGAAGAGAATGGCAATGGCGGATGACACTTTCCACCTCATCTTCTGTAATACATCTCCTGTATATGTCATCGGGACCTCTTTTGAATAGAAGAGGTTCATTCCAATAGAAGTGTCGGACGTCCTTAAAGAACTTGTTCCTTTGAGCATACGAAAGTCCGGGGGGAATCTCCTGACAAACAAGGTAATTTACAATGTCAGCAAACCATGGATCATTACCTTTTGAGATGTGTTGAAGACACTCTTCAATCTCATGTAGTTGCTCGTTAGGGAATGAGTCGTCTATAGGAAGTTCATCCGTCTCGTCGGTGAGGTGTGGAAGACGACTAAGATGGTCAGCAACGGAGTTTTCCGACCCTTTCTTATCACGAATTTCCAAATCAAACTCTTGTAAGAGTAAGATCCATCTTAGAAGCCTTGGCTTCGCATCCTTCTTCGTGAATAAGTAGCGTATTGCTGAATGATCTGTATAGACAATCACTTTTTCACCTACAAGATAGGAACGAAACTTTTCAAAAGCGTAAACTACAGCTAAGAGTTCCTTTTCCGTGGTAGCATAGTTGTATTGAGCCTCGTCTAGCGTCTTGCTAGCATAGTAGATGGCATGAGTGCGACCATCTTTCTTCTGTCCAAGTACGGCTCCTATAGCGACATCTCTTGCATCGCACATAACCTCGAAAGGAAGAGTCCAATCGGGTGGTTGGATGATTGGTGCTGAAATCAAAGCTTCTTTGATCCTACAAAAAGCATCTAAACAATCCTTCGAAAATTCGAAAGTTGCGTCTTTCACTAAAAGATTAGTTAAGGGTTTTGAAATCTTAGAAAAATCTTTTATGAATCTCCTATAGAAGCCTGCATGTCCTAAGAAGCTTCTTATTCCTTTTACAGAAGAGGGAGGAGGTAGCTTTTCAATAGTCTCTATCTTAGCTCTATCAACCTCTATTCCTCTTTGTGATACTAGATGACCTAACACAATCCCTTCAGTGACCATGAAGTGACACTTTTCCCAGTTTAAAACTAAGTTATTATCCTCACATCTCTTAAGAACTAATGAAAGGTTAGAGAGACAGTTATCAAAGGAAGAACCGTATACCGAAAAGTCGTCCATAAAGACTTCCATGATGTTCTCTACGTATTCGGAGAAGATTGCCATCATACACCTTTGAAAGGTTGCTGGAGTGTTGCATAGACCGAACGGCATTCTTCTATAGGCGAATGTACCTCAAGGGCATGTGAAAGTCGTCTTCTCTTGATCATCCGGGTGAATGGGAATCTGAAAGAAACCGCTATATCCATCTAGATAACAAAAGTAAGAGTGTTGGGCTAACCTTTCCAACATTTGATCAATAAAAGGAAGGGGAAAGTGGTCCTTTCTAGTAGCCACGTTCAGCTTACGGTAGTCGATGCACATTCGCCACCCCATAACTATCCTTGTGGTAATAAGTTCGTTGTTTTTGTTGGCAACAACGGTAATGCCTCCTTTCTTTGGTACTACCTGTACTGGGCTCACCCATTTGCTATCGGAAATAGGGAAGATGATACCTGCATCAAGTAGCTTAAGGATTTCTTTCTTCACGACATCCTTCATTGCCGGAGTTAACCGTCTTTGAGGTTGACGTGAAGGTTTGTAGTTCTCTTCCATTAAAATTTTTATGCATACATAGGGAAGGTTTTATACCTACCAAATCATCAATAGTATAGCCTAATGCTCTCCTATGTTGCCTTAAAACATTCATGAGCTTCTCTAGCTCAACATCGTCCAGATTCATTAACTATAACCGGATATGTAGAATTAGTGCCAAGAAATGCGTACCTTAGGTGTGTAGGGAGGGGCTTTAATTCCAATGATGGAGGTGCTTTGACCGATGATTCATGACCTTCCAATGTCATGGGAGAAGCCTTTGAAGGTGGGGAGGGTGTATCATTAGAGTTGAGAACAACTGCAGTCAAGTTTGTAGGATCCGGAGAATTCTTCGATAAATCGACCTCCCCTGAAGAAAATCGGACGATCTGTGGGTCGATTTTTCTTTCTGTTGTCAAAAATCGACTTACCTCTTCAGAAATCGAACGATTTAATTCGTGTAGGTCGATTTTTTTCATAGTTTCCTGGGTCGATTCCAGCTCTTCAAATCCTGTTACTGATTCTTCCTCCATATCTTCTAATGCTTTCACATGATCGTCACAATCATGTTCTACTCCTTCCTCCATGATGCTCATACTAAGAACTTTTTGAAGAGGGTCTTTCATTAAGATTGAACTTACTACCTCTCTAGATTCTTCTTCATCAAAGATGTCAAAGACATCTTCTCTCAAGGCTGGCTCCATGATCAAAGAGGAGAGTATGAACTCCACTTTCTCTTCACCTATATTGAAGGATAGCTGGCCATTCTTGCAATCCACCATGCATCCGGATGTTGCAAGGAATGGTCTCCCAAGAATGATGGGAACTGGATAATCTGTAGGGATGTCAAGAACGACAAAATCTATAGGAATGTAAAACTTACTGAGTCTTACATGAATGTCTTCTAATATCCCAACTGGCTTAGTGGTGGAACGATCAGCCATGTAGAGTGTGATCTTCACCGGTCTAGGCTCTCCTAGACCAATTGCTTTGCATAAAGCAAGTGGTATGATGCTCACACTTGCTCCAAGGTCGCAAAGTGCATCATAAGTAGCCTCTCCCAAAGTGATGGGTATGCAAAAGGATCCTGGATCACGTAGCTTAGGTGGCATATTTTCTGTCATAGTCTTGATGAGTTCGGATGACTCCATACTCATCTTGACTTCTCCAATGTCTTCTAATTTCCTCTTGTTAGAGAGATCTCCTTGAGGAATTTCCCATAAGCTGGCATACCTAAAATTGCATCCATAAAAGGTATATTAATATGCAGCTTACTCATAAGTTCAATAAACTTACCGAAGTGTTTATCTAGGCGTGCACGCACTATAGATTGAGGAAATGGTAGAGGTGGTTTGTAGGCGGGAGGAGGAACATAGACATCTTCCTTCTCTTTTCCCTCTCCTTCTTTAGTGGTGGTTTCAACTACTTTAGGTTGAGGATCGGTAGTTGTTACACCACTTCTAGTAGTGATTGCCATAACCCTTCCCTTTGGGTTATCTTCCGTCTTCCCGGGAAGTTTCCCTTGGTCTCTTGGAACTTCTCCGGCTTTTCTAAATACTTGGCTTTCCAAAGCTTTGTGAGCTTTATCAACCGAAGTTATATAGCTCTCCAATCCTTGTAGTTTCCCTAGGATTGTTTCCAACATGGGATGGGGTTTGTTCGATCCATTTGATGACTGTTCCTGGCTTGTCAAAGGAGTAGAAGAAGATGGAGGTGTTAGAGCTTTTTCAGCATGGGAATAAGGATTACCTAGAGCTTGTTGATTTGACCTCCAATTGTTGCTATTGGAGTTCCTATTGTTGTTATTCCAGTTAGAGCCCCGGTTGTTGTTCCGGTAGTCATTCCTTTGATTGTTGTCCCTTCCCATATAGTTGGCTTCCTGCTCCTTAGTCTTTTGAAGACTCGTTTTGATTACTTCCTTCAACTCTTTGATCTCATTGTTGAGGGAAAATATTTATGTTTGAGAAGCATGGTTCAATTTAGCTCCTGGGTCACCTTGATTCCGGCTATTTGGTTCCACCTTCCGGTGGGAATACTTTTCAATCACTTGGGCTTGCTTCTCAATGAAATCCCAAGCGTCATCCTCTCTCATGTCCATGAATGTGCCACAAGAGAGAGATTGGAGGTTGAATTGTGTTTCCACATCCAATCCTTTATAGTAGATCTCTAATAATTCCAGTTTTGAAATGCCGTGGTGTGGGCAATCCAACAAGAGATCCTGAAACCTTTCCCAAGATTGAAACAAACTTTCGTTAGGTTTCATAGAAAAAGCATTTATCTTACCTCTCAATTCCGCCGTTTTGGATGGCGGGAAGAACTTGGTGAGGAATTCCGAAGATAATTCCTCCCATGTAGCCAGCTTTGCAGCTGGAAGTGTTTGGTACCAAGCTAGAGCCTTGTCCTTCAAAGAAAAGAAGAACGGTTTGATCTTGTAATTGCTTGTAGTACCCTTCTTCGGCTTCATAGTCTCCATGAGAATCTTGAAATTCTGCAAGTGCTGATGTGGAGATTCAGCACTTGCTCCGCCATATTGACTTTGGCGAACCATGGTGATAACTTGTGGTGAGAAGCTAAACTCCTGGATGTCTTCAGCTCCGAAATCTACACCTAGATGGCGTGGTTGCTGAATTGGGTCCATCCGTTGCCCCAAAGTTCGGGGTCTATCACCTTCATTAGCAACTCTCACATCCCTAGCCGGGAATCGAGGAGCAACCGGTGGTCTTGGGGTGTTTTAAACAGGATGAATCACTGGATAGATCTCCTCAAGTGCCGGCATGTCTGGGTGAAGTTCTTCATCGTCGGATGAATCATTCCTAATGGACTTAGTCGGTGTCTTGACTTTCTTCTTCTTCCTGGATTCGTTCAATTCCAAATTCATACTCAATATCATAGCCCTGAGTTCATCAATTTGAAATTGATGACTCGTTTCAGCATCTACACGAGCTTTCTCACTCAACTTTAGTTGACGTTGAGTTTCATCTAACTCAGCCTGGATGTTTCTCTCGTTATTTTCAGCCATTTTCTTTTCCTTCAACTTTCTTCTTAAAGTTTTCTCCAATTCGGGATCAAAAGGAACTAGATCTTTAGTGGATCTAGTCTTTCGCATATACCTAAAGAACTGCAAAGATCACTCAAGGAATAAATTCAGGAAAGCGAACCCGCAAAGATCCCCGGCAACGGCGCCAAAAACTTGTTCGCTCGAAAAGTGCGTGCATCAAAGTCTTAATATTTATATCTAGAACTCAAAGCAAAGCGAACCCGCAGTGTACGGATCAGCTGTAGTAAGGTAAGAATTCCAGAGTCGAACTCAGGGATTTGGTGAGAATAAATTCAAATTCAATTATCTAGCAAAAATGCAAAAGCTTTTGTGATTAATAAAGGAAGAAATGATTCCAAGGATTCAAGTATCCGATTTCGGCTTTCGATTCAAGACACTTCTAAGTGATATAAGGATAGAGTTTATATTGCCAAGATTATGTGTTCAAAGGTAGGTATCGTACGGCGAAGTTCCGAAACCTATTTGTCTAATCCAAAGGTTCTCTCTATAAGGGTTGTTGAGGCTGCAATATAGAAAGATCTAAAGACAAGAATTATGTTCAAACTAACTATCTAAAACCTCAGGAGATGACTCTCCAAGATAAAGAATAGAAAGCACATTTAAAATCTTAATAAAGGATGTTGAGTCTCTCTATTACCCAAATCTTGTAATCTTAATCTATTAAATGTAGAATCAAGTTTGAAGTCTCTTCATACATTAAATTAGAGATTAAAAAGGTTAATCAAGGTTGGGATTTAGGCCAGGGTTAACTTTGGTTAAGGAATGAATCAATTAAAATTCGACAGGGTATTAAATCGACCTACCATAAATAAATCGGACGATTTATCTCAAGAACAGGGCGATTTTCCTGTTTGTCGCAAAGTTAAAATCTAAACTCTCAGGGTCCAAATGTTTGAATGAGTTCAGTCTATCATCATCTAAGCCTTAATCATCAACTATTCTCCCCAGAATCACAATGGTTTTAGCCAACCATTTTCAAAATCAAATCAAATTAAAGATTGAGTGAAATAATTCAAATAAACCCGAATCTTGAATAAAAACTCAATAACCTTCAAATATGTAAACCAATCTCAAATGTAATCAATGTGTCTCTCAATTAACTCAATATCGTGTTCAAAAACCACAAAGACTTCAATAGAATACAGAAATCTCACAAATATGATCAAGATTGACTTCCCGGCAAAAGTGCTTCAATCCTTCTCCTTGAATCTTCAATCTCTCACTAACGTGTAAAGATTTCCCGCTGCGGCCTTCTCGATTTCGTTCCCAGGGTTCCAAACTATAGTTTCTTGCTAGTGGGCCGTTTGGCAAAACCCTTCTCGAGCCCAAAGTTGATGGGCTTTATGTCGTCTTTTTATTTGGCCGAAAAACAAAGTAAATCGGGCTGGCCGATTTATACATAAAACCGTTCGATTTTTAATGATAAAAATCGTCCGATTTATATGTTAAATGGCACGATTTTCTTCCTCTTCCTTGTGCTTCTTTTACGTAATTCCTTTGCTCTTTGTGACTCCTCTAAGACTCCTTTAGCTTCCTTAATGACCTTAGATGCTCCTTGCTCCACTTTTGCTTTCAAATCCACTCCATTTACCTATAATTCAACCAAAACTCGTGTAGACCTCTATTTCTGAAATATTA
This sequence comes from Fagopyrum esculentum, assembly GCA_033239045.1. Taxonomy (NCBI): domain Eukaryota; kingdom Viridiplantae; phylum Streptophyta; class Magnoliopsida; order Caryophyllales; family Polygonaceae; genus Fagopyrum; species Fagopyrum esculentum. The sequence continues at coordinate 49,721,205 of BSUD01000001.1, read as the reverse complement.
TTGAATAGAACGCAAAAGGTACACAAGTTCTCCTTAAATGCAAGGCCAATCGAGGTAAACCTCTACAATATGCATGATTATAATGGTATATAATTCATGTCATCAAATTCACTCAACCTCCAAAGGATAGAACCAAGATGATGTTTGAGCAATTGCTTGGAAGGTTGAGCGGTCTTGAGAGCATGGTGACTTCCATTTCTAAAGCTCAAAAGGTGTTGGAAGCACAAGTGTTCCAAAAGGCGGGCGGAGCTCATAGAGATCCGGGAAAGCTTCCCGGAAGAACCGAAGATAACCCAAGAGGCCAAGTGTTGGCCATCACAACAAGGAGTTGGCTGAGCATGAAGGATCCCTTACCTAAGAGAAATGATAAAGGGAAGCAAGTGGTGATAGAAGAAGAGACATTGCAAGAAGATGGAGGCAAGACCAAAGATGATGAGCCAACATATGTGGCACCACGTCCATACAAGCCACCACTACCATTCCCACAATCACGAGCAAGAGCTCATTTGGATAAACACTTCGGTAAATTCCTTGAACTTATGTCTAAATTGCATATTAACATTCCATTCATGGATGTTATTCTAGGTATGCCGGCATATGGCAAGTTCTTGAAGGAAATACTCTCCAACAAAAGGAAGTTGGAGGAGTATGGAGAAGTGAGGATGACAAAGAGGTCCTCGGAATTGATTCAAACCATGAAGGAGGAGATGCCTCCTAAGCTAAGAGATTCGGGATCTTTTTGTGTGCCAATTGGAGTGGGAGAAGTGAAGTATGAAGCCCTTTGTGATCTTGGAGCAAGTGTAAGCATCATACCGCTTGCACTTTGCAACAAGGTTGGGCTAGAAGAGCCAAAGCCTGTCAAGATGACCCTTTACATGGCGGACCGTTCGATAACCCATCCCGTTGGAATCTTGGAAGACATACCGGTGCAACTAGGGAAGTTCTATGTGCCCATAGACTTCGTTATTTTGGACATCCCGGCGGACTATCCGGTACCTATCATCTTGGGGAGACCTTTCCTAGCCACTTCCGGGTGTTTGGTGGATTGCAAAAATGGAATTCTCTCCTTCAACATTGGAGAAGAGAATATCAAGTTCAAATTATCCACAATGATGAAGGGGTCATCCCTTGGTGAAGATGTGTTCAACATTGTCGAGCAAGAAGAATGTAGAGAAGTTGTGAGCTCGATCTTGATCAAGGACCCCTTGGAGAAGGTTCTTAGCTTAAGTTTAATGGAGGAAGGTGTTGAGGATGATTGTAATGAAGAAATCAAGGCCTTAGATGCATTGGAAAAGGAGGCAAGAGCTGAATTTGAAGTACATGAAAGTGTGTTGAAGAGCTGTATGAATCACGGTCTGGCACAAGGAACCACGACCGTGGTTTGTCCCGTGGAACTCTCTGGAGTGCTCCACGATGCTAGCTTCTCATATTCCATGCCCGGGGTTTCACTAGAGGCTGTGATTCAGACCGTGATTTTGCTAGAAAGAGCCTTAGTGGTTGATCTAGCTTCAAGGAGCCTTGAGGAGTCTTTATTAGCTTTAGATTCATCTCAACCTACATTATATGGAGCATCTCCAATCGATAAAGGTCCTCCTAAACTTGAACTTAAACCCCTCCCCTCTCATCTTAAGTATGCTTTCCTTGGTGATAATTCTACATATGCGGTGATTGTTAATGCATGCTTGAATGATGATGAGTTGAGTAGATTGTTGCATGAATTGAGATTGCATAGGAAGGCTATTGGCTATACCATTGATGATTTAGTTGGCATTAAACCTTTTTTGTGCATGCATAAGATCTTAATGGAAGATAATTATAAACCTTCAATTGAACCTCAAAGAAGACTAAACCCCATCATGAAAGAAGTAGTAAAGAAAGAGATTCTTAAATTGCTAGATGCGGGAATCATTTTCCCGATTTCGGATAGTAAGTGGGTTAGTCCCGTGCATGTGGTTCCTAAGAAGGGTGGGATGACTGTAGTAACTAATGAGAACAATGAACTCATTCCGACTAGAACGGTTACGGGATGATGTGTATAGACTATAGGAAACTAAATGTGGCCTCTAGGAAAGATCATTTCCCTCTTCCCTTCATTGACCAAATGTTAGAGAGATTAGCTCAACATTCTCACTTTTGCTACTTAGATGGTTATAGTGGATTCTTCCAAATCCCTATCCACCCCGATGACCAAGAGAAAACTACATTCACATGTCCTTGGGGTACATTTGCATATAGGAGAATGCCATTTGGGTTGTGTAATGCACCCGCCACCTTTCAAAGGTGTATGATGGCTATCTTTTCTGAATACATTGAAAACATCATGGAAGTTTTATGGATGATTTCTCTATTTATGGATCTTCATTTGATTATTGTTTAGCTAACTTGTCTTTGGTGCTTAAGAGATGTGAGGAGACAAATCGTGTCTTAAATTGGGAAAAATGCCACTTCATGGTAAGTAAAGGCATTGTGTTGGGACACTTGGTGTCCAACCGAGGCATTGAGGTCGATAGGGCTAAGTTAGAGATGATAGAGAAGTTGCCACCACCTACCTCGGTGAAGGGGGTAAGGAGTTTTCTAGGGCATGCTGGTTTTTACCGGAGATTCATTAAAGATTTCTCTAAGATTTCTAAGCCTCTTACTAACCTACTAATGAAGGATGTTGAGTTTGTCTTTTCCAAGGATTTCCTTGAGGCTTTTTGTAGGTTGAAGAATGCTTTGATCTCCGCACCTATCATGCAACCTCCGGATTGGAGTTTACCGTTTGAGATCATGTGCGACGCGAGTGGTGTAGCCGTTGGGGCTGTTTTGGGACAAATGAAAGATGGGCTTACACATGCTATCTATTATGCTAGCAAGACGCTAGATGATGCCCAACTCAATTATGCTACCACCGAGAAGGAGTTGCTAGCGGTTGTGTATGCGTTTGAGAAATTCCGCTCGTACCTTGTTGGAGCGAAGGTCATTGTGTATATGGATCATGCTGCAATCCGTTATCTCCTTACAAAGAAGGATGTCAAGCCTCGTTTGATTCGGTGGATCCTTCTTCTTCAAGAGTTTATTTTAGAAATCCGAGATAAGAAGGGGTCCGAAAACTCTGTCGCGGACCACCTTAGTAGACTCCCACCATTGGAGATTGAGAGAGATGACATCCCGATTGATGACTCATTCCGAGATGAGCAATTGCAAATGGTGGAGGAGTGTTTGTTTCAAGTGTCAAGGAGTAATGAGCCATGGTATGCCAACATAGTAAACTATCTCGTTTGTGAGGAGGTGCCACCCGGTCTTTCTTATGCCCAAAAGAAAAAGTTCTTCAAGGATGTGAGGCATTACTATTGGAGTGAACCGCTTTTGTTCAAGAGAGGGCCGGATGGAGTCTTTTGGAGATGCATACCGGAGGATGAGGTGGAGAGTGTGATCCGCCATTGTCATTCCTTGCCATGTGGAGGTCATGCTAGTTCACACAAGACATGTGCAAAGGTGTTGCAATCCGGGTTTTATTGGCCAAGTTTGTTCAAGGACGTGCAGAATTTTGTGGTAGCATGTGATGCTTGCCAAAGGACGGGAAACATCTCAAGGAGGAACGAGATGCCCTTGAACAACATACAAGAGGTGGAGATATTTGATGTGTGGGGTGTGGACTTCATGGGACCATTCCCCTCTTCTTGTGGCAACCTCTACATCCTATTGGCGGTAGACTACGTTTTGAGATGGGTGGAAGCAATCGCTTCTCCCAAAAATGATGTCAAGGTTGTGGTGCGATTCTTCAACCGAGTGATCTTTCCTAGGTTTGGGACACCAAGGGTGATCATAAGTGATGGAGGAAAGCACTTCACTAATAGGAACTTTGGGGCACTTTTGGCTAAGTATGGGGTGACTCATAAGGTAGCAACACCTTACCATCCCCAAACTAGTGGTCAAGTGGAGATCTCCAACCGGGAGATAAAGGGGATACTTGAGAAGACGGTTTCTAGGACGAGAAAGGATTGGGCTATGAAGCTCGATGATGCTTTGTGGGCTTATAGAACCGCTTTCAAGACACCGATTGGCACCACTCCCTACAAGCTAGTTTATGGCAAGTCTTGCCACCTTCCGGTAGAGATGGAGCATAGGGCGTATTGGGCTATACGGTGGCTATATTTTGTCCTCAAAGAAGCCGGTGAGAAGAGATTGCTAGATATGAACGCTCTTGAGGAGATCCGGTTGGATGCCTATGAAAACGCCCGGATCTACAAAGAAAGGACCAACCATTGGCATGACAAGCGTCTCATCCCAAAGGAGTTGAGTGAAGGCGACCTTGTCCTTCTCTTTCAACTCGAGGCTGCGGCTCTTCCCCGGAAAGCTTAAGTCAAGATGGACGGGTCCTTATGTGGTGAAGAAGATCTTCCCCCATGGAGCTGTTGAGATAGGAGGGGAGCATTGTGGAGATTTTAAGGTGAATGGGCACCGGTTGAAGAAGTATATCCCGGAAGCTCCGGTGGATATGATTGCCCCACTTCACCTTGAGTGAGACGCCCCCGAGTTTGGTCAAGCTAATGACCTTAAAGAAGCGCTTGGTGTGAGGCAACCCATTGGTAGACATCTTTCCCTTTTCGTTTTTGTGTTAGTTTTGATTTTTCTGTTTTTGTGTGTTTTTGTGTATTTGGAGTTTGTGTGCTAGAGTCTAAGTAGCATGGAAGCCTCGTATGGCATGTGGATGATGATGATGAGCCCCTCATTAATTATGGGTAGAGCGGACGCGGAACTTGGACGGCTAGCGGTGCCTAGCGCGGGTCCGGACGCCATAACGAACACCTTGAGCTCTCTACCATCGTTGATAGGATCATCCGCCATCAATCCACTTGAGTGAACCCAAATACTGAAGCAAACCATTTTACATTGTGAGGACCCTCTTTCACTCTTCTTTACTTTATTTACACATTAGGGACAATGTGTTTCTAAGTATGGGGTGGGGTTTTCATGATCACTTGCATGATTAGCATCTAGGATAGTTTAACATTGTCACATGTTTTACATTGTACATAGATATTTCAAAAAATCCAAAAAATCAGAAAATATTAAAAAAAAAAAAATTTTAGTGCTTCTAAGCTTGGGAATGACCCTTATGATAAAATTGTCTTGTGAATTGGCTACGGATGGCCTTATGTGTTGAATTGATGTATGCATATGTAGACTTGAAGTACTTATCTTAAATCCCATGAGTGAATTGTGATCATGAATGTTTGCCTTGATTGGATTGAGGATTGATGGTCGAAATTACATGTTAGTTCTTGCACATCATTTAGGAGTGATTAAGGCAATTCATCTTTCTCTACTTCTCATCTTTATCATGTTGTTTGAGCACCTCAATTGATATAAAATTTGACCTCTTTTGACCCATCTAGGAATAGGAGCATGCTAGTATGTTGATGTGTGTGAAAAGCAAGTGTGGAGCGAAGTTGTTGGTGAAAGAATGTGGTGAATGAAGTGCTGAATTTGTTGTGAAAAGTGTAGAAAAAAATATAGGTTTGGGGGCTTTGGTTTTGATGACGAGTAACTCGGCACCATTCACATAATCGGGTGTTTGTGCCTTGCCAAAGTCGAATAAACCGAATGTCCTAACGAGCCTTCGTATGTGTGCTTGATGACATGAATTATGACCTATTTTTAGGCATGTATTTATATAGATTTTCCCTTTATTTTGCATGCATAGACATACATTCATGGCATTTATGGTTATATTCACCTACTTTGCAAAAATAGAGGTCTACACAGAGTTTTATTGCATTTGTAGGTAATTTGGCGAATTATGGAGTGAAATAGCATATTTAAAGATTAAAGCCTTGAAGCAAGACAAAAAGGAGCAATAAAAGAAGTTAGGACGCGCCCAAAGTATCTTCTGATACCTTCTGACCCGCCAAAGTATCTTCTGATACCGTCTGACGCGCCAAAGTATTCTCTGATACTGTCTGACGCGACAAAGTATTTTCTGATACCTTCTGACATAGACCAGAGTATTTTCTGATACCAGTGGACTCGACTTTTTTTCAGCCCAAATATTTAGGGTTTTACCTTTAAACCCTAAATTCATCCCTACATATATTCGAGAGGCTTCAACATTGAAGGGAGTCAATTTCTCCAAAGGGAGACTTAGAGGGAGCAGAAATCTCCAACTTGAAGACTTGGACGTTGGGATTTTGAAGGAAGATTTGGGAAGGACGCACTTTCCTATTTTTGGAGTTGGAAGATCTTAGGGTTTACATTTGAAGGCGGATTGACATCCCATTCTTCATTGTCCCTAGAAATTTTGTGAGGTTTTTCTGTTCATTTGATTCTACATCCATTGAACGCGGTTTGTGATTATTGTGTTTGATTGACATTTGTTTTGAGTTTATTATTGAGATTTCAAGGTTTTACTTTTCCTCCATTCCATATTTGATATTTGATTTTACAATGATGATTATTGGCTAAAACCCTTTAGCAATTCTAAGGTGAAGGGTTTATAGTTGTGGCTTAGATAATGATAGATCGATCGTAAACAGATTGGACCCTGAGAGTGTGAGAAATATCGTCGACACCCTAAATCACGGGCTGTTCTTGGTTTCTATGGCCGTGATTCTCAAGAACTACCCGTAATTTTACCTGTTTTACGACATTTGCTTTTGCTTTAATCCAAAGTTAAAGATTAGCTTTAACCTAGTCTTGGCTTGCCTTTCCTAGGTAATAGTGAGACTAAACATCCTCTATTTCGATTTCGAGTGTCACAACCTTAACTGTTCTAGTTTATCTTTGATTCCTTGGGTTTGGGCATGGGTATTTGAGATTAATTCTTGTCCTTAGATCCTTTCTATACTGCAGCCTCAACAACCTTTATAGAGAGAGTCTTTGGGTTAGACATATAGGGTTTTGGAACTTCGCCGTACATTACCTTACCTTAATATACCTTTGCAAACCTCAACTCTGTCCTTATATTATAGAATATCTTGAATCGATTGCCACAATTTGATATCCGGATCTTTAGGGTTGCTGTTTTTCCCAATATTTGCAAAAGCTTCTGTTTTCATTGCTCGATAATTTGTGAACTGAATTTGATCCCCCAAATCCCTCAGTTCGATACTCTGGAATACTTGTTAATCTACACCGATCCGTACACTGCGGGTTCGCTTGCTTTTATTCTAGTTTTATAAATTTAAAACTTATTTGCACGCACGTTTAGGGGCGAACAGTGCCCGGTGTGAGGCACCTCGGAAAAATCCCGAGGTCCGCTAAGCACCAAGGTTTCGGCTTTTGTACACCAATGTCATTGCCTCAAAAATAAAAGAAAAAGAAAGAGAAAAAGAAAAGATAACAAAAAAAAGATGGAGAAAATATACACTTGTGGTGAAGTTGATCAAAAATGAAATTGTGGAGTTAGTTCCTTTCCCGGATTAGCATCACATGACTTAAAAATTCCCACCTAATCACAACGTTTCTTAGCCTCTTCTTTCCTAAGTCCTTGTGACCTATTTGCATGTGTGTAAGACTTAGTGATCTAGATTGGATATGCTCATGATCATCTTGACTTTTTCATTGTTACCTTTCATGCATGCTTCCTAGTTAAGTATAATTGTCTTTCCATGCCTTCATTCGTTTGATGCATGATTGCTTGTCCATTTGCCAAGAAGCATGACTATGAAGGTGATCCAATATTAAAAGCACAATTCCAAAAAGATTTTTGTTGTTTTTCTGCATGCATAAATCATGTCATCTCTTAGTCTATAGTTGGGACTTGCTCGGGGACGAGCAAACCTTAAGTATGGGGTATTTTGATAACACGATTTATGACTTTAGTCAAGGCCTCAATTTAGATAGTTTTTCCCTCTATTCATGCATAGTTTAGCATTAGTATGTGGCGTTTACGTTCAATACATGTATATTTGTCGAGATAGACGTCTACACGGACTTTTGCATGTTTTGTAGGTATTTTGGGAGCTTTTAGAGTCCAATCGATACATCCGAGGATCGTTCCTCGTGATGACACGTATCCGAGCTCATTGGGAAGCAAGTTAGGAGCAAAGGAGAACACATGGGACCGTGTTGGTGCATGTCTTGCACCAACTCATGGCTCAACGATCAAAAGAAGGCTGAAGCACAAGAATCACTGCCACTGGGAGTTCCACGGCCGTGGAAACTTCCCGTGATTCCTTCTGCACAGCTGGGACAGCTGTCCCACGATCTCCATAACCGACTCTTGCAAATGGTGAAGGCTATAAGTACTCTTGCTGGCTGATTGAGAAAGGGGGACACTACACACCTTACCTCACACACATTCTCTCCCATACTCTCTGATTTTGGAATTGGATTGGAGCTACTCTTGGAGGAGAAGAAAGACTTCCATTGGAGAAGAAGGGAAGAACAAACCATTCCTAGATTACTTAGTTTTTAGAGTGAAGTTTGTTGGAAGCATTTTCTAGGGTTGTAAGAACGATTCGAACCTTCTTTTGAAGGGTTGTAAGTCTCTCTTTTAACATTTATTCAGCTCATTTTTCTTGTTCTATTTACTTCATCTCTCTTTCATTTCATCCTCTTGATATGGACTCCATGATTTTATGCTTGATGATTTTGATTGTGATTATGCATGTTGTTGACTAAATAGATATGATTCTAGGGTAAGGAAATGATGGTTATGGCTTGGACTATGATAGGATAGACTTAAACGTACATTTGGATAAATTGTTTGCTCGAACCTAGCCTCTGTTGTAAATCACGGCTTGTTCTAGTAGTTCCGCTGCCGTGGAAGTGAGGAACTGCCCGTGATTTAATCTGACTTGCTTGTATTGATAAATCTAAGTGTTAGGTTGTTAGTTTGTTGAAATCCTAGTGTTTGTTGAGTTAGATCTACCCTAAGGTGACCTAGTGTTAGCAACTAAGTGTGAGAAGAGACCTAGCCGGTGATTCTTGCCCTTAGGTACCAAAGATGATGAACTCTAGGTAGTAGTGAGCCTCACTAGCCGCTATTGGACTGAGTGTGCTAGGATTTATGTTTAGGACTTGCCTTCCCGAGACCTACCCGGTGAGGAGAGGTTAGATCCCTAAATAGCAATCCGGTTTGTGTAGAATTCCTAACCTTAGGTTCTTTGAGACTTACCCGGTGATGAGACCTTAGGAACGGACTAGTGTACCATGAGACCTACCCGGTGATTGATCCCAATCTAGAAACACGCACTCTCAAGATACTATAGTTTATCCAAAGAGCGACTAGATAGCTATGCCATAACCGGAATTTCTAACCCCTGGAATCCTCTTTTCTCTTTGATTACCTATCTCGTGTTTGTGTTTGCCTAATTGAGTTGCTAGCTTAGTTGTTTGATAATTTTGCATGATTTGTGATCCTTGATTGATCACCACAAAACCAAACCAAAAACATTGAGATTTACTTTTCTTTATTCCTTTCTCTTTTCTTAGCTTAGATTTTCACTATCCTTAGTCACTATTGACTCAATTTCACCTTAGTCTTTGTGTTCGACCTCGAAATACTATTCTTACTACAAAACGACCCATACATTGTGGGTTCGCTAGGAGTTAGGAAAAATATATCGAGTTATAAATTTAAGACTTTGCGTGTCACGATCTTAGCGTAACAAGCTTCATCACTTCCTTCTTGACCACATCCATCATGGGCAGATTTAGTCTCCTCTGTTGTTGCCTTGATAGTTATGCCTCTTCCTCAAGGAGGATCCGATGCATACATGTAGAGTGACTAATCCCTTTAATGTCCGCAATGGTCCAACCAAGAGCCATCTTATGCTCCTTAAGGATGTTCACCAACTTCTCCTCTTGATGGGAAGACAATTTGCTAGATACGATAACGAGCAAAGTGTCATGCTCCCCTAGGAAAGCCTACTTGAGATGTTGGGAGAGCTCTTTCAATCGATCACCGGAGCCTACACTATAGAGGGAACAACATTTTCGCTTGGAGTTAGCAAGGTGGGCCCAATGGCCAAAGGTGAGAGGGGGAGCCTTTTGTGCACATCCAATTGAGCTAGAACTTCCTGAATTTTAGATGTTAATGCATAATCCGAATTATGAACATCAATGTTGTTTTCAATTATACTTTTTAATTCATCAATATCGGAAATGTTAAAAACATCTTGAATAATTGGTTCAATTACATCAATAGCCCAAAGAGAATGATCGTCGATGGGGTGTTTCATAGCATCATAAATGTTAAATTCAACCACTTCACCATCAAATTGCATTGTCAGTTTCCCACATAAGTAATCAATATTAGTTCTAGCAGTTTTTAGGAACGGTCTTCCCAGTATAATAGGTGCAGCATGTGAATCATGTTCCATATCAAATACAAAGAAATCAGTAGGAAAGATCAAATTATCAACCATAACTAGCACATCTTCAATTATTCCTTTTGGATAAAAATTAGATTTATCCGCTAGTTGGACAATAATCCGAGTTTCAAGAAGTGGCCCAAGGCCAAGAGATTAGTAAATGGAATATGGAAGAACATTTATTGACGCACATAAGTGAAGCATCGCTTTGTCAAAGAGAGTTTCGCCAATGACACAAGGAATACTCACCATGCCCGGATCGCTACACTTCTTGGGCATTCGTCGTTGGAAGACCGCTGAGACATGCTCACTTACTTGGACCTTTTGTTTTCCCTTTATCTTTTGGTTCCTCGTGCAAAGTTTCTTCAAAAAACGAGCATGCTTAGTAAAAAACCAATAGGTGATATAAATAAGATAGATAATACTCTAGAAGGGGGGTTGAATAGAGTATGGGAACTTTTCGCAAACCAAATCTCAAGGCCTTGAAACTCCTTTCAAGGGCCTTGATGTCAATCTGTGCTACTAGTGAAACTTTGATTTCAAGGACTTTGAAACTCTATTTCAAGGGCCTTGAATTCTTGCTCCTGCAAAACAAAGTTAGTCACATTAAAGTATATATGGTGCGGAATTGAAAAGATTGACACGAGGATATGTTTACAAAGTTCGGCTCTAAATAGCCCACTCTCCGTCCCAGGGTATATCCGTAGGATCTAACTATCTATTATCAGCTTCAAAGAGTCCTAGATACAAACTAGAAGAAATCCCCTTCTTCTCTCACTTGTAGCCAATGCTACGATCTAGCTCCAACTCTTAACCTAGCTATAATAGCCTAGTTACTTCGCAGAGTAACACACTCTAGTATAACACTTTTTAGATCTACCAATGGAGCTCTTGTGTTTTCTCTCTCTAAGGGGATAAAACTTTTACATGAATTTGAGAAAGAAAAACAACGAATGAAGATGATTAGGTTGCTTGAGGATGCAAAGATGTTTTCCGGTGTAAGCTTGTGTTTTTTCTTCTTCGACCATCACCTTCATTTATATCTTCTATGGAAAGATCTTCTAGCTGTTGTAGAGATGACCGTTTGAAGATCAATCTTCTTTTCCATGAAGATCGTAAGACAGACGTCGCAAGTCTTCAGTCCCTACGTTAACGCTTCCTTGTTCAACATACCAAGCTCCAATCTAATAAAATTAAATTGTTCCTCATGAAGAGGCTTGGTAAAGATATCTGCAAGCTGCAAGTTAGTTGAGATAAAAGAAATCGAAACATCACCTTTCTCAACATGATCACGTACGAAGTGATGCCTTACATCAATTTGCTTAGTCCTTGAATGTTGCACAGGATTTTTGGTTATAGAAATAGCACTAGTATTATCACATTTTATAGGAATACCTCTCAAGTCAAAGCTAAGGTCACGAAGTTGTTGAGCAATCCAAAGAATTTGAGCACAACAAGCTCCTACAGCTATGTATTCAGCTTCAGTTGTGGATAGGGCAACAGAACTTTGTTTCTTGGAGTGCCAACTGATTAGGGATGACCCTAAGAATTGACAACATCTAGAGGTACTTTTTCTATCAACCTTATAACCTGCAAAGTCTGCATCTGAATAGCCAACAAGATGAAATGAGCTTTGACGTGGGTACCATAACCCTAGATCCTTAGTGCCATTGAGATACCGAAAAATTCTTTTCACAATTATCAAGTGTGACTCTTTAGGATCAGCTTGAAAACCTTCATACATGCACACGCTAAACATAATATCAGGACGACTAGCAGTTAGATACAACAATGAACCGATCATACCTCGATACTCCTTTTGTACTACACTTTTGCCGTTCTTGTCACGATCTAGTGAAAGTGTTGAACTCATAGGAGTCTTTGCAACCTTAGATTGATCCATTTTGTACTTTTTAAGCAAGTCTTTAGTATACTTTCTTTGATTGAGGAAAATTCCTTTCTTTGCTTGTGTAACTTGAAGTCCAAGAAAGAAATTTAACTCTTCCATTAAGCTCATCTCAAATTCCCTACACATAATATCTTGTTCCTCTCAAATTCATTTAATTCATTTTGCATGGCAATGATCCAGTCTGGTTCTTGAAGAGCTTGAATGTAGTTCTTTGGCTCGACAAGTGATACAAAAGCGGAGAAGGCACAAAGATTATTTACTTTAGATCTAGTTTGAACTCCAGCATTTGGATCTGAGATCACATTCTCTTGTGGATGATACGAGTGTTGAACTTTTCTTCTTTTGACATATGATGTAGATCCTGAAGGTTGAGCTGAATATGTCTGACTCGATTCAGGTACCGTTTGTGTATTACTTGTTGTTCCAATCTCAAGGCCTTGACGTTGGGTTTCAAGCCCTTGAAGTGGAGTTCTGTTGTCACAGTTTCCAGTTTCAAGGTCTTGAAGGTGTGTTTCAAGGTCTTGAGGATTTTCTTTGATATTTTGAATCTTTTCTTGCATATTCTTGTCTTGACCTTTAGGATCTTCCTCTTCATCCGAAATGTGATCTTCTCTTTGATTCAGATTTAAATCTGCAAAACTCTCACTCAAAGTACCATCATTGTTGTCATCAAAAATAATATGAATAATTTCCTCAACAACTTTGGTACGTTTGTTATATACTCGATAAGCTTTGCTATTTGAAGCATATCTAATGAATATAGCTTCATCACTAAGTGCATCAAATTTCCCGAGATTGTCCTTTCCATTGTTGTGAACAAAACAAGTACATCCAAAAGGTTTGAAGTATGAAATATTTGGTTTTCTTCCTTTAAAGAGTTCATAAGGAGTTTTTTTCAAAATAGGGCGAATTAAACATCTATTTAAAATATAATTTGCGGTGTTTACTACTTCAGCCCAAAAACTTTTTGGCAAATCATTTTCTAAAAGCATTGTCCTAGACATATCCTCAAGAGTGCGGTTCTTGCATTCCACAACTCCATTTTGTTGAGGAGTTTTAGGAGCTGAAAAGTTATGAGAAATACCATATTTTGCACAAAACATATCGAACTTTAGTTGATCAAATTCTCTACCATGATCACTTCTTATAGAAACGATTGGTAGGTTTTTCAAACTTTGTAACTCCTTACACAATTTTGAAAACTCAAATAAAGCTTCAGATTTTTCTCGTAGAAAAGATATCTATGTAAAACGAGAGAAATCATCTACTATAACAAGGATGTATTGTTTTCCTCCGGGAGATTTGACACGCATAGGTCCACAAAGATCCATATGTAAAAGTTCAATAGGTCGAGAAGAACTTACAGCTTTCTTAGGTTTGAATGAACCTCTTGTTTGTTTACCTTGTGTACATGCTTTACATAGGTCATTAACCTTGAAGTTTAGGTTTGGCAAACCACGTACCAAATCTTTTGTAAGTAGCTTCTGGATGGTGTGCATGCTTACGTGGCCAAGTCTTCTATGCCAAAGCCTTGGATCATCAGCCAAGGCCTTTAGACATTTTAGCTTAGTTCCTACAACTTGGTTAGTACTCAAAGAATAAACATTATTACACCTAGGAGCAGTAAGCAATACTTCACCCGTCTTTATGTCTTGAATTTCACATTTTTCTGAATCAAACATGACTTTATTGCCTTTATCACAAATTTGAGAAATACTTAGCAGATTATATTTCAAGCCATCAACTAAATAAACATCATCAATAAAGTTGGATGAATCATAGCAAATTTTACCAATGCCAATTATGTCACACTTTCCTTTATCACCAAGAGTAATAGTTACAAATGATTGCTTCTTTAAATCTGAGAATAAAGAACTCTTTCCACTCATGTGTCTTGAGCAACCACTATCTAATATCCATTAGTGCTCCTTTACTTTGGTGATATCCTGTAAAACAGCAAACATCAACCTTTCCGGGTCGACCAAATGGCATATTTTGGTTCATACTCAGGTTCGATCATGTTTGGTGGTCTAGTAGCTTTAGGAACCCAGATTTGTTTGACCTACTTCCTTAAACATACAGGATAGGTGTTTCTGATGATATAAGGATCATTTCTTCTATAAGGACATATAGATTTAACATGACCCTTTTTACAACAATAGAAGCAGGTAGGCATATGAATGCTTTCTTTGGCTGTAACAAAAGTGGTGCTCCTATGATATCCTATACCAATTTTGTTAAGTGAAGATTGTTGTTCACCCATCATTCTTTCCAGATTAGCTTTTGAACGAGTAAACTTAATGAGTGATGTCTGCTGGTCTTGACACATTAAAGTCATATCAACTTTCTCTTTCTCTACATCTTTCGATGTAGAGAAGAGAGGTTGTCCTTGAGAATCAAGTTTTTTGATTCCAAGGCCTTGATATTGTCATCAAGTTCTTCCTTTTTTGTGTTAAAATTTTCAATCTCCAAAGACATTTCACTCAATTGTTTATCTTGTTCATGAAGTTTTTCTTTGAAAGAATTTATCCTTATTCTATTTTCCATATCACTTAAGATAATATCCTTAAGGAATTGTTTAAGGTCAATCTCAAGTTGAGACAAAATTGTACTTACCATATTGTCGATGTATAGATTTGAGTTATCTTCATGATCGGCTATAAGACACAAGTTTGCTTGTTCTTGTTCATCTTCTGATTCATTTATCAATTCTGAATCACTCCATGAAGCAACCGTGGCTTTCTTCTTTCGATCATTCTTCTTGAAGTTGGTCCTCTTCTTTTGTGGATAATCCTTCACAAAATGATCTGTTTCACCACATTCAAAGCAAGTCAGTACTTTCGTTTTCTTATTAGAGTTAGGAAACTTACCTCGGGGTTTTGATGCTCGTGGAAATTCTCGGTTTGCAGATTGTTTCTTTATCTTGAGAATTCTTGCTAAGCCTTTAGAGATCATGGCGAGAGCATCTTCTTCATTATCATCATCACTATTTTCTTCATCAAAAGGTAACTCATCTCTTCTGGATTTTAATGCCAGATTCTTGGAGTTGGATGGGAGTTCTCCATCTTCTTTGCCAAGAATCATTTCATGTGTGATGAGTTTTCTAAGTAAATCATCAAGAGGAAGAGTAGTGAGATTTTGAGCTTCTTCAATAGCAGTCATCTTTGGTCCCCACTTGGCTTTAGGTAAACTTCTTAGAACCTTTCTCACTTTTTCTTCATTTGTGAAGGTCTTTTCAAGTGAGTCTAGATTGTTCACGATCTCAGTGAATCTAGTGAACATTTCTTTGACTAGTTCATTTGGATTCATCTTGAATAGATCGTATTCTCTAAGAAAGATGCTAATCTTTGTTTCCTGTACTTGACTTGTTCCTTCGTAAGTGACAACAAGCTTGTCCCATATTTCTTTTGCACTTTTGCATGATGAGATGCGGTTGAATTCATTAGCATCTAGTTCACAGTAAAGTAGATTCATTGCCTTGTAATTCTTTGACACATTGTCCAGGTCAGCCTGTGTGAAGTCTGATTCCTTCTTCGAGACTTGGACGCCTTCAACCGTTGTCATTGGAACTTTTGGTCCATTTTGAATAATGCTCCAAAGCTCCATATCCTGGTCAATCATGAACATACGCATAAGTGATCTCCAATGAGCGAAGTTGTTGCCATAGAAGAGTGGTGGTCGAGATGAGGATCTTCCTTGAGCAAATCTACCATCACCTACAGGATTCATGATTAGTCTCACTGATGGTTAAATCAATAAACGTGAGTCTAGCTCTGATACCAATTGAAGAATCGATAGGTGATATAAATAATATAGATAATACTCTAGAAGGGGGTGAATAGAGTATGGGAACTTTTCGCAAACCAAATCTCAAGGCCTTGAAACTCCTTTCAAGGGCCTTGATGTCAATCTGTGCTACTAGTGAAACTTTGATTTCAAGGACTTTGAAACTCTATTTCAAGGGCCTTGAATTCTTGCTCCTGCAAAACAAAGTTAGTCACATTAAAGTATATATGGTGCGGAATTGAAAAGATTGACACGAGGATATGTTTACAAAGTTCGGCTCTAAATAGCCCACTCTCCGTCCCAGGGTATATCCGTAGGATCTAACTATCTATTATCAGCTTCAAAGAGTCCTAGATACAAACTAGAAGAAATCCCCTTCTTCTCTCACTTGTAGCCAATGCTACGATCTAGCTCCAACTCTTAACCTAGCTATAATAGCCTAGTTACTTCGCAGAGTAACACACTCTAGTATAACACTTTTTAGATCTACCAATGGAGCTCTTGTGTTTTCTCTCTCTAAGGGGATAAAACTTTTACATGAATTTGAGAAAGAAAAACAACGAATGAAGATGATTAGGTTGCTTGAGGATGCAAAGATGTTTTCCGGTGTAAGCTTGTGTTTTTTCTTCTTCGACCATCACCTTCATTTATATCTTCTATGGAAAGATCTTCTAGCTGTTGTAGAGATGACCGTTTGAAGATCAATCTTCTTTTCCATGAAGATCGTAAGACAGACGTCGCAAGTCTTCAGTCCCTACGTTAACGCTTCCTTGTTCAACATACCAAGCTCCAATCTAATAAAATTAAATTGTTCCTCATGAAGAGGCTTGGTAAAGATATCTGCAAGCTGCAAGTTAGTTGAGATAAAAGAAATCGAAACATCACCTTTCTCAACATGATCACGTACGAAGTGATGCCTTACATCAATTTGCTTAGTCCTTGAATGTTGCACAGGATTTTTGGTTATAGAAATAGCACTAGTATTATCACATTTTATAGGAATACCTCTCAAGTCAAAGCTAAGGTCACGAAGTTGTTGAGCAATCCAAAGAATTTGAGCACAACAAGCTCCTACAGCTATGTATTCAGCTTCAGTTGTGGATAGGGCAACAGAACTTTGTTTCTTGGAGTGCCAACTGATTAGGGATGACCCTAAGAATTGACAACATCTAGAGGTACTTTTTCTATCAACCTTATAACCTGCAAAGTCTGCATCTGAATAGCCAACAAGATGAAATGAGCTTTGACGTGGGTACCATAACCCTAGATCCTTAGTGCCATTGAGATACCGAAAAATTCTTTTCACAATTATCAAGTGTGACTCTTTAGGATCAGCTTGAAAACCTTCATACATGCACACGCTAAACATAATATCAGGACGACTAGCAGTTAGATACAACAATGAACCGATCATACCTCGATACTCCTTTTGTACTACACTTTTGCCGTTCTTGTCACGATCTAGTGAAAGTGTTGAACTCATAGGAGTCTTTGCAACCTTAGATTGATCCATTTTGTACTTTTTAAGCAAGTCTTTAGTATACTTTCTTTGATTGAGGAAAATTCCTTTCTTTGCTTGTGTAACTTGAAGTCCAAGAAAGAAATTTAACTCTTCCATTAAGCTCATCTCAAATTCCCTACACATAATATCTTGTTCCTCTCAAATTCATTTAATTCATTTTGCATGGCAATGATCCAGTCTGGTTCTTGAAGAGCTTGAATGTAGTTCTTTGGCTCGACAAGTGATACAAAAGCGGAGAAGGCACAAAGATTATTTACTTTAGATCTAGTTTGAACTCCAGCATTTGGATCTGAGATCACATTCTCTTGTGGATGATACGAGTGTTGAACTTTTCTTCTTTTGACATATGATGTAGATCCTGAAGGTTGAGCTGAATATGTCTGACTCGATTCAGGTACCGTTTGTGTATTACTTGTTGTTCCAATCTCAAGGCCTTGACGTTGGGTTTCAAGCCCTTGAAGTGGAGTTCTGTTGTCACAGTTTCCAGTTTCAAGGTCTTGAAGGTGTGTTTCAAGGTCTTGAGGATTTTCTTTGATATTTTGAATCTTTTCTTGCATATTCTTGTCTTGACCTTTAGGATCTTCCTCTTCATCCGAAATGTGATCTTCTCTTTGATTCAGATTTAAATCTGCAAAACTCTCACTCAAAGTACCATCATTGTTGTCATCAAAAATAATATGAATAATTTCCTCAACAACTTTGGTACGTTTGTTATATACTCGATAAGCTTTGCTATTTGAAGCATATCTAATGAATATAGCTTCATCACTAAGTGCATCAAATTTCCCGAGATTGTCCTTTCCATTGTTGTGAACAAAACAAGTACATCCAAAAGGTTTGAAGTATGAAATATTTGGTTTTCTTCCTTTAAAGAGTTCATAAGGAGTTTTTTTCAAAATAGGGCGAATTAAACATCTATTTAAAATATAATTTGCGGTGTTTACTACTTCAGCCCAAAAACTTTTTGGCAAATCATTTTCTAAAAGCATTGTCCTAGACATATCCTCAAGAGTGCGGTTCTTGCATTCCACAACTCCATTTTGTTGAGGAGTTTTAGGAGCTGAAAAGTTATGAGAAATACCATATTTTGCACAAAACATATCGAACTTTAGTTGATCAAATTCTCTACCATGATCACTTCTTATAGAAACGATTGGTAGGTTTTTCAAACTTTGTAACTCCTTACACAATTTTGAAAACTCAAATAAAGCTTCAGATTTTTCTCGTAGAAAAGATATCTATGTAAAACGAGAGAAATCATCTACTATAACAAGGATGTATTGTTTTCCTCCGGGAGATTTGACACGCATAGGTCCACAAAGATCCATATGTAAAAGTTCAATAGGTCGAGAAGAACTTACAGCTTTCTTAGGTTTGAATGAACCTCTTGTTTGTTTACCTTGTGTACATGCTTTACATAGGTCATTAACCTTGAAGTTTAGGTTTGGCAAACCACGTACCAAATCTTTTGTAAGTAGCTTCTGGATGGTGTGCATGCTTACGTGGCCAAGTCTTCTATGCCAAAGCCTTGGATCATCAGCCAAGGCCTTTAGACATTTTAGCTTAGTTCCTACAACTTGGTTAGTACTCAAAGAATAAACATTATTACACCTAGGAGCAGTAAGCAATACTTCACCCGTCTTTATGTCTTGAATTTCACATTTTTCTGAATCAAACATGACTTTATTGCCTTTATCACAAATTTGAGAAATACTTAGCAGATTATATTTCAAGCCATCAACTAAATAAACATCATCAATAAAGTTGGATGAATCATAGCAAATTTTACCAATGCCAATTATGTCACACTTTCCTTTATCACCAAGAGTAATAGTTACAAATGATTGCTTCTTTAAATCTGAGAATAAAGAACTCTTTCCACTCATGTGTCTTGAGCAACCACTATCTAATATCCATTAGTGCTCCTTTACTTTGGTGATATCCTGTAAAACAGCAAACATCAACCTTTCCGGGTCGACCAAATGGCATATTTTGGTTCATACTCAGGTTCGATCATGTTTGGTGGTCTAGTAGCTTTAGGAACCCAGATTTGTTTGACCTACTTCCTTAAACATACAGGATAGGTGTTTCTGATGATATAAGGATCATTTCTTCTATAAGGACATATAGATTTAACATGACCCTTTTTACAACAATAGAAGCAGGTAGGCATATGAATGCTTTCTTTGGCTGTAACAAAAGTGGTGCTCCTATGATATCCTATACCAATTTTGTTAAGTGAAGATTGTTGTTCACCCATCATTCTTTCCAGATTAGCTTTTGAACGAGTAAACTTAATGAGTGATGTCTGCTGGTCTTGACACATTAAAGTCAGATCAACTTTCTCTTTCTCTACATCTTTCGATGTAGAGAAGAGAGGTTGTCCTTGAGAATCAAGTTTTTTGATTCCAAGGCCTTGATATTGTCATCAAGTTCTTCCTTTTTTGTGTTAAAATTTTCAATCTCCAAAGACATTTCACTCAATTGTTTATCTTGTTCATGAAGTTTTTCTTTGAAAGAATTTATCCTTATTCTATTTTCCATATCACTTAAGATAATATCCTTAAGGAATTGTTTAAGGTCAATCTCAAGTTGAGACAAAATTGTACTTACCATATTGTCGATGTATAGATTTGAGTTATCTTCATGATCGGCTATAAGACACAAGTTTGCTTGTTCTTGTTCATCTTCTGATTCATTTATCAATTCTGAATCACTCCATGAAGCAACCGTGGCTTTCTTCTTTCGATCATTCTTCTTGAAGTTGGTCCTCTTCTTTTGTGGATAATCCTTCACAAAATGATCTGTTTCACCACATTCAAAGCAAGTCAGTACTTTCGTTTTCTTATTAGAGTTAGGAAACTTACCTCGGGGTTTTGATGCTCGTGGAAATTCTCGGTTTGCAGATTGTTTCTTTATCTTGAGAATTCTTGCTAAGCCTTTAGAGATCATGGCGAGAGCATCTTCTTCATTATCATCATCACTATTTTCTTCATCAAAAGGTAACTCATCTCTTCTGGATTTTAATGCCAGATTCTTGGAGTTGGATGGGAGTTCTCCATCTTCTTTGCCAAGAATCATTTCATGTGTGATGAGTTTTCTAAGTAAATCATCAAGAGGAAGAGTAGTGAGATTTTGAGCTTCTTCAATAGCAGTCATCTTTGGTCCCCACTTGGCTTTAGGTAAACTTCTTAGAACCTTTCTCACTTTTTCTTCATTTGTGAAGGTCTTTTCAAGTGAGTCTAGATTGTTCACGATCTCAGTGAATCTAGTGAACATTTCTTTGACTAGTTCATTTGGATTCATCTTGAATAGATCGTATTCTCTAAGAAAGATGCTAATCTTTGTTTCCTGTACTTGACTTGTTCCTTCGTAAGTGACAACAAGCTTGTCCCATATTTCTTTTGCACTTTTGCATGATGAGATGCGGTTGAATTCATTAGCATCTAGTTCACAGTAAAGTAGATTCATTGCCTTGTAATTCTTTGACACATTGTCCAGGTCAGCCTGTGTGAAGTCTGATTCCTTCTTCGAGACTTGGACGCCTTCAACCGTTGTCATTGGAACTTTTGGTCCATTTTGAATAATGCTCCAAAGCTCCATATCCTGGTCAATCATGAACATACGCATAAGTGATCTCCAATGAGCGAAGTTGTTGCCATAGAAGAGTGGTGGTCGAGATGAGGATCTTCCTTGAGCAAATCTACCATCACCTACAGGATTCATGATTAGTCTCACTGATGGTTAAATCAATAAACGTGAGTCTAGCTCTGATACCAATTGAAGAATCGATAGGTGATATAAATAATATAGATAATACTCTAGAAGGGGGTGAATAGAGTATGGGAACTTTTCGCAAACCAAATCTCAAGGCCTTGAAACTCCTTTCAAGGACCTGAATGTCAATCTGTACTCCTCGTGAAACTTTGATTTCAAGGGCTTTGAAACTCTTTTCAAGGGTCTTGACTTATTGCTCCTGCAAAACAAAGTTAGTCACAATAAAGTATGTATGGTGCGGAATTGAAAAGATTGACACGAGGATATGTTTACGAAGTTCGGCTCTAAATAGCTTACTCTCCATCCCAGGGTATATCCGTAGGATCTAACTATCTATTATCAGCTTCAAAGAGTCCTAGATACAAACTAGAAGAAATCCCCTTCTTCTCTCACTTGTAGCCAATGCTACGATCTAGCTCCAACTCTTAACCTAGCTATAATAGCCTAGTTACTTCGCAGAGTAACACACTCTAGTATAACACTTTTTAGATCTACCAATGGAGCTCTTGTGTTTTCTCTCTCTAAGGGGATAAAAATTTTACGTGAATTTGAGAAAGAAAAACAACAAATGAAGATGATTAGGTTGCTTGAGGATGCAAAGATGTTTTCCGGTGTAAGCTTGTGTTTTTTCTTCTTCGACCATCATCTTCATTTATATCTTCTATGGAAAGATCTTCTAGCCGTTGTATAGATGACCGTTTGAAGATCAATCTTCTTTTCCATGAAGATCATAAGGTAGACGTCGCAAGTCTTCAGTCCCTACGAACACGTTGAGTCTTTTACTCCTTGATATTCTCGTCTTTCTGTTGGATAAGAGAGAAGATATTTTTTGCCGTTTTCTTGTTTAGAAAACCTTCAAGAAAAGATTCTCTATTCTTCGGTTGAGATCTTCCTTCGGTTGACAAAATCCTTGGTTGATGAGATCTTCTTGTTACAGAATCTTCAACGAAGATCTTCAATTTATTTGAATCCTTGTGCCGTGCAGCTTAGATTCCAAGGCCCTTGATTTTGTCTTTTTGAACTTGTTCTTGAATCCAACTTCAAGGCCCTTGACATGTAGATATACAATTTACACTGAATTCATTCCAACCAAATATCTAGAAATATAATCAAGTACATTGTTAGTATATCCAACTACTATATTTGTGTGAAGTCTTCCATCATCAATACCTGTAAACCATTTCAATCAAGGTGGAGTTTTCACTTAGGAATACTCTTCACAAGTTTTAAGAGTGGAATGTTTACCTCACATTTGGAGAAGGTCTCAAAGAGATCCTTATCCTCTATCACCCTTCTCTTCTTGAGTGCTTCTGGAAAGGGAGCCGGTGGTTTCTTAGCATATAGCGGTAGACAACTTGGACGGATGTAAGAATCCTCTTCAACAGAACCCTCTGTTGTCTTTTCCGCAGGGGCGGAAGCTTGCAGCCGCTGGGTGGCTCATGGGCTGTCACCGCAGGGGCAGTGACATTTGGCCGTAGGAGCGGCGACAGGGCATAGGGTGACTCTGGGTGACCCGTAGGGGCGGCTGTGGGGGCGGCAGAACTGACAGAGGGCAACTCTTTTGATTCCACAACTGGTTTTGGTTGCACTTGCCTCCCGCTCCTTAATGTTAGAGCACTAACTTTCTCCTTAGGGTTAACGACAGTTTAGGAGGGCAAGTTTCCCGAGGATCGAGCTTCGATCCTTGTGATAGTTTCCACCATTTGTCCAACTTATTTCACAAGGTTCTTGATGCTAGATTCGGTGGTTTGGACATGAGTAGAAAAATGTTTAATCGAAACTTGTAGCATATCCTCAGTGGATTGGGACTTATCTTGGCGGGGCTACTGTTGCGGTTGGTTTTATTGATCCCTCCACCGGAAGTTTGTTTTATCACGCCAACCCGGCATGTAATTCTAAGCATATGGCTTATTCCTTTGGCGTTGCTGCTATTGTTGACCATATCCCAAAGCATTCACCTCAACAGCTTCATATTGGACTTGTGGACACAAGTCCGTGGGGTGAAAAGGGTCGGCACAAACTCCACAAGCCTTATGTTGTTGTGAAGTTCCCATCAAGGTTAATCTCTTAACCATCTCCTTCAATCTAGAAATCTCCGTGGATATCTCGGAACGGTTGGGGTGTACAACATGTACCCCTCTTTTGGTAGAAGTCCTACCAAAGTTCCTTATTCCTTTCGCCAATTCCTGAATTTTATCCAAAGCAAGTTCAAGAGTAGAGTTTAAGATATTACCTCCACATGCGGCATAAACGATCCTCCTTTCGTTGTCTAGCAAGCCATTGTACAAGTACAAGACTAGATCTTGGGTAGAGTACCCATGGAAAGGACAACTGGATCTCAATTTTGCGAAGCGTTCGAAATACTCATAAAGAGTTTCGTCCGCTTCTTGCTCGATGTTGCTTATCGCCTTCTTCAAGATATTTGCCTTCTTCGCGGGGAAGTCCTTCTCCAAGAAGGCATTGTGAAGGATGTCCCATGTGTCAATGCTCCCGGACGGAAGATGGTATTACCAATCGTCCGCTACGTCCTTGAGAGTGAAGCCAAACGCCTACATCTTGATTTGCTGCTCACGTTGGCCGGCTTCATGCTCATGTAAATGGTGTGGAACTTCCAAAGATGCTTGATCGGATCTTCCCCACTTAACCCATGGAAAGATGGGAGTAAGTGGATCAACCCCGGTTTGAGCTCAAAGTCGAGTCCTTCCCCAATTGCTGGTATGGTAACCGCAAGCAGGTGTTGAGTCAAATCGGGTGCGTCAATTGGCGGAGAGTTCGGTTTGCCATTGCTTCACGAGTTCGTTGTTGATTGTGCGTTCTTTCAATTTCTTAATCCTAAGGCGTAAAATCTGAGTTAGTAGCACGGGTTTGAACCATAAAAATAGTCCAAACTAGTAATCGATAATCAAAAATAAAAATAAAACAAAAACTTAAACTCCCCGGCAACGGCGCCAAATTTAACGAGGCTAAATTCCTATGGTCGTTGTCTTTTAGCTTTAGTCAAAGTAAAATTCCTAACGTTACACTTAACCGATTGGTAGAGTGTAAGCAAGGGTCGAACCCAAGAGAGTATAGGTCAAAGTTTTGTTTAGATTCAGTTAACGAATTGTAACCAAAAAGTGGGGGGGGATGATAGAACAAACAAGACAAAAGTGATTAAAAAGTAAGCAAAGATGGTGATAATATGTATAATTACAGAGCTACACTAGGTTGGATTTTAGCATGCATACTACTTGGTGTTCTTTTTAGAAGCAATTCACCAATGTTCTTATCTTGATCTTTGATATGTGTTAAGTCAATCGGCATTAACACAACTTAACTAGTTTATTGATCCATAAACGTACAAGATCATGGCACAAGTTAGCATTCTAGTAAAGATAAAGAGATATATAGAAGAATAAACAACCCGTTAATCTTTCTTTATAGTTATTTTCCTTTCCCTTAGATAATTACAACCACCTTTTACCTCTGGGTTTACTACTAGATTAAGGACCCGAACTCGGAATCAATTAATCCTAGCACTTTGCATGTAAATGTACACTTAAGGTGATTAATCTAAGTGATAAAAGACATGCTAACATGAGTGAGAGATCAAGGAAACAAAACACAAAGGATACTGAATTAAACTTATATTAAAAGAACTTACAACCAAAAAGCAATGCAGCTTCAATCAACTCAATGTAGCAAAGGAAGCTTAGAAACTAATTACAAAATGGCACTTACAAATATAGAGCTTTTGGGGAAAATGTTGATAATTCTAGCAACCAACCAAGGGCTCTATTTATACTACAAAATGCATTAAAGGGGAGTAAATGGGTTGTCTAAACAACCACCTGAAATTTCATAAAGGTGGTGTAAAAAGCCGGAGTTAAGTCCTTTGGCGCTAAACCGCGGGGTTGGGCTTCAGGGCCGCAGGGGCGGTTTAGGCCAGATCGTTCCAACTTCTTCTTGGCCGCTGGGGCGGCCTGGCAATCCCGCAGGGGCGGGATCTTTAATGCTCTTGAACGTCTGACTCTTGATCTTCGTGTCGTTTCTGATGATGATCCGCAAGGACGGCCCAGTTTCACCGTAGGGGCGGTGACGCAGGCTCTTCGGCTTCACAGGTCTGCTGGCAAGGGTGCGGGCAGGGGTGAGGGCGCCGGCTTCGCTTCTTCAGGCTGAGTCACCGCAGGGGCGGCTAGAGAGGGCCGCAGGGATGGTGACAAGCGTCTTCTGGACGCTGGCGAAGACGTTGACTACGGCACTGGGTATGGATCTTCAGGGGTGTCACCGCAGGGGCGGTGACACCCTGCTCTCGGGACGTTAGCGAGGTGCAGGCTGCGTTGCCGGAGTGTAGTGTCACCCCAGGGGCGGTGACATTACTCCGCGGGGCGGTGTGGCACCAAAAACTTATCTTCGTTGATTTTCTTCAACTCCCAAGTGTTGCTAAATCTTTCATTTTGATCTTCTTCATTTGGATCAAGGGATTAGTAACATAATATGACTCAAAGACACTAAAAAGACTCTAAAAACTACCTAAATTGATAGTGATTCCATCACCTATCAGTCATGGTCGGCCAATCATTGCCTTTTCCTTCAACGAACTTCATTTTTCACTTTCGGATCTCAACCAATCCAATCTTGACCTTGACTTTGTTAATCACAAGACTAACTTTAGTGTTGTAGATATTCTTCCACTAATGACTCCATTTTAGCTCCTAGAAGGTCTAGAATGCATGTAATACCAAGGACGCACATGTAGACCTCCAAAACACAAAAGAGAATGAAATATAGCATAATGCAACACAAAACTGCATTATATGCTCAAGAGATAGTAAGATTGAGGGTGAAATAGACGCTAAAATGGATGTTATCACTTATCCGGTCTACATACTCAAAATGGGTATGGACAACCATTTCAGCCCGTTACAATGGGAAGGAATTGGATTATTATTTTAGGCCGTGAGATGAACTAGCCTGGCCCACATATATGTATAATAATTATATAATAAATAATTGTTTTTATGGTCAGACGGGTCATAATGTTAGCCCTTGAGTCACCCAAGACAATTCAAGCAGTACCACTCACTACTAGAAAAGGAAGATGCACTGCTAATACTGTACTAGAAGCAGAAGTGCTCGCTTTTCAGGAGGGCCTCCAAAAGGCTGCTAGTATTGAGGTTTCATCCGTTAAGATAGAAGGAGACAATCTTACTCTCATTAATGCAATCAACAAACAAATGGAAACCACCTTGAGAGACATAAATGATCATCTCCGGCATATCCACCATGATCTCTAGGTTTGAGCAATACAACACTCATCACATTTTCAGGGAAAGCAACGTTGTGGCTAATAGGCTTGTAACACATGACCACACACCGGCAAGATCTGACATGGAATTATCGAAGGATATTGAAAACCTCATCCGTTTGGATGCTATGATAAACGGATGCTATGAGAAGACTGGTTTTTAGAACCTGATTACAACCGCTTTAACTTTGTATTAAAATAAACCGAACGCAATCCCAAATATTTGTTTTAACCCAAGTGTGTTACAAGTCTATTGGTGAGTAATGAGTGGGAAGAAAATATTAAAACGCGGCAAAGGAATTAAAAAGAAGGCCATTAGTTGCGCTGACGACGGCCGGCGTCTCTTGTCCCCAAGATTTGTGTCTCCTCATCACCTTCCTTACATCCCACCCACAATCTCTGCATCTTTCTTTAAAGATTGCAATAAATAATTGAGAATCAAATTAAACGAAAACCAAAGTCGTATTCTACAACTACTCGCTCCTCCACACCCCAAATAAACCATATTACAATGCTAGCCAAGACGGATTCAGATGTGACCAGCATACCCGGGTCCACCCCGGCCCGATCACCGTCCCGCCGCACACCGAGCGGGCCCGTCTACTACGTGCAGAGCCCGTCGCGTGACTCCCTCCACTCGACCCCTGCGGCCATGAGCCCGATGGGCTCGCCGCCCCACTCGCACTCTAACTCGTCCTCAACCCGGTTCTCCGGGTCGGGTAAGACAGGGTCGGGTCGTCGGGCCTCTAAGGGTCCTGGTGGCCCGGTGAGAGGGTTTGATGCGATCGACGAGGAGGAGGAGAGCCTGCTGGGGATGCAGGAAGAGGATCCCGGTATGTCCCGGCGGTGCTTATATGTTGTGGGCTTTCTCGGGGCCTTCGTCATACTCTTCACTTTCTTCTCCCTCGTGCTGTTGGCTTCTAGTCGGAGTCAAAGTCCCCTTATCACCATGAAGGTAACCCTCTTTCTTCTTTTTAGTTTTTACTAGACTTGCACAAAAATATTTTCTTAATTACTTCGATTCTTATGATATTACCGTCACTTGCTCCAATGGTAAAGTGACATTTCACTCTTTAAACATGTAATAACTTGGTCTTCATTTTGTTGAATATAAAAATTAGAATTCATATAAAGTAACTTATTAAAAAAAATAACTTTTGTAGGTCTTAAATCTATATCTAGTATAACTTGTTTGGTTCTAAAATTTCTACTCATAATTAATTTTATCATTTAAAATTAATAAATGAGAAGATTATCTAATAAAGCTTTTTTTGTCTCACTACCCTACTAATTTTTTTCTAATCTTTTAATTCTAAAAATAATTAATCAAAGGGTAGGAAGGGGAAATTAAAAATTAAAACCCTATCGCCATAATCCATATCCGAAACGGTTTTCTCGTAGTTGCCGAGCAGTTAGGGTTTCTGAACGGTTAGGGTCTCCTCGTCCATTGTGTTTGTCCTTACCGCTGGACTCGTCTTCTTCAACCACTTCGCTGGCCACCAATAGCCGATCCCGACGAAGCAGTTGCGGATCCCGGTTAAGTGGAGCCCATATCTCGACAAAGCAGTTGCAGGTGTGGAACATCCATCGTCGTTGGCCATCAGTAGCCGAACAACAGAGGAAGAAGTTGTCGCCGGATCCCAACGTAGGAGCATCCATCATTGTTGTACCTTCCCACTTTGGAGCATCCATCCTCGCATATCGTCGTTGGTCACTTGTAGAAGAACTTGCTGAAGCGTTGTCTGGTCTCCTAGACGTTTCTCATGTGCTCCTCAACTTTGAAATTGCCTCCCTCGAACTTCGCCGGAGAAGACGAGCCGCCGCCCGTATCCATTAAACACCTTTGCCTTTTTCTTTCTCCTAGAAAACTAGTCGTGTTAAGTGAACTTTTGGGTAAATTACAAAATAGATCCCACGCTTTGTAGTTTCGTTTATGGTCCATACTTTTCGAATTTGCAAATTTTCCCGAAATTAATTAATTAATTATAGAAAATGACGGACCCACTAACTACAAGATTTTTATTTTCAAAAATTACTAACTACAATGTTTGTATTTTAGAAAATCACTAACTACAAGATTTGTATTTTCAACCTTGTGTAACTCGATCTTGTGCAATTGAAAAATGACCAATTTTGTTAATTACATAATTTAACTTTATATTAAGTCTGTTTAATCCCTGTGTAATTGAAATTCGGTATTAACATTGTGTATTAATCTTAGGTTTTAAGTATAACTTTACAAAATAACAATAGAATACGCAAGTTCAATTAGTCCAGAGGGGTGTAATATGAGACAAACTACTCGGGCTCGGCTCGCCAAAAGTTAGGCTTGAGCTCGTTCACTTTCTAAACGAGTCAAGCTTGATCACATTTTAAAGCTCATATAAATTTTAGGCTCGGCTTGGGTTCGGCTCGTTCGGGTAAAGCTCGGCTCATTCAGATAAAGTAACACTATAGGAACATTATTTTAGCCGAGCCCGCCAAGCTTGAACACATTTTAAAACTCGTATAAATTTTAGGCTAGGCTTGGGCTCGGCTCGTTCGGGTAAAGCTCGACTCATTCAGATAAAGTAACACTATAGGAACATTATTTTAGCCGAGCTACTCGAGCTCGGCTCGGGCTCGAGCTCGTTCACTTTCTAAACGAGCCAAGCTTGAGCACATTTTAAAGCTCGTATGAATTTTAGGCTCGGCTCGTTTATAAACGAGCCAAGCTTGAGCATGTCGATGCTCGGCTCGTTCGGCTCGTTCGGATCGTATTACACCCCTAAGTCTAACCGGTAAAAGGTGGGAGGGTGGGTCTGTCATCCAGAGTTCGAAACCCACTAACTACAAGATTTGTATTTAACCTGACTGGTCTTGGGCTTCTATAACTAGATTGAGCCTGAACTATGTAAATCAAAATTACAAAATATTTATAAAGAACTAAGAGGGGTCTAGTTTGTCACCTGATAAAATGTGATTTTAGACCACAAATAATACAATATTAAAATAATTTTATTATCGTAAACGTAAAGTTAGGATAGACTTCACCACCATTTAAAATGTGATTTTAGACAACAAATATACAATATTAAAATCAACAAAGTATTTATAAAAAAAATAATAATATGTGATTTTGTATAGGATTTGGCTTCACGATATAAAGTTGTTGTTCCCCCTATCATAAAAGAAAATTTTACTCAAAATAATATCAAGGGTTAACATTGAGCTCAAACTTTGAAAATTAATAGAATGATAGAGATTGTCGACGTATTTACCAAAAATAATACGTCTTACTTTTTTTAAATATAATCGGAAAAAATTGGATTTAATTGTGTAATTGTGTGATTTAACTATTTTAACAATCTTTTTAAACATACTCAAAAAATAAATAAATGTGATTTAACGATTAAGTTAAAAGTTGAATTATTTTATAAAATTGAATATATATTTTTTAACAAATTTTAAAAAAATTTATAAATTTTAAGAAAATGCCATTGTTTACAAAAATTTGAAAATAAATATGTTAAAAAATTTTGAAAGAAAAAGTTTCCGAAATTTTTTTGAAAAAAACAATTATTTTTGATAATCAAAAGTATTTTATTTTGTTTTATAACACAATAAATAATACTAATTTATTTTTGTAATAATTAAATTTTACATCACGTACCTTCGTCCAAATTTTTTTATGATATGTAAAGAATATATTACCACGTCAGCCTTATCTAGAACTTATACCGTAAAAATAAGACATTATTTTTTATAAATAAGTTAATGGTTTACATTGCTCCTAATAATTTTTAAATTTAATATTATGTTAGGTTTAATTTTAATAGTTAATTTTCTTTTTATAAATAAATACTCTGTTTGTGGTCAAATTTTCAAGAATCTCTATAATTGCATAAATCTATAGCACCTAAAACAATCTAGGACCGCCTCTTTTGAAAGGGTAAATTTTGCTTCCTACTGTATCTCAGCTTTATACAGTTTTTTTTTATTGATTTACTTTTTAATCAAAAAGATATAGATATAATAATTTATAATTTTGTGTTAAGTAAACCAGTAAAAAGGATGAAACCCAAAGTTTAAAGACGTTAAGGGACTTGCACTGGTATTAGATTACATTTATAATTTCCAACTTTTTTTTTTAAAGAAAATTGCAGCAAGCATAAAGACTATTGGTCTTCATTACACACGATAAATGAGATATGAGTCATATGATCTTATTACTATAAATGCATATATTTGAAATAAACTTGTTTCCATACCCGTTTTCAAAATAAATTAATTTTCGCGACGTGAAGATGAACGTTTCATCGTTGACCCATTCTTGTACGAATAATAAATTTCGGCAAACAAGATTTAATAATGAAATGTAAATGCAGAGCGTTAGGTTTGAGGATTTCGACGTTTATGCCGGAACGGACAACACCGGCGTGGCAACGGCCATGGTGACCATGAACGTCACGCTCAAGCTGCTCTACCGGAACAGAGGTACCTTCTTCGGCATCCACGTGGCACCTACTCCTGTTAATTTGTTCTACCAGCAGATCATCGTCGCCACCGGAACCGTAAGTTCGATCATTTCTCATTCATGATTAAAATATTTTTAATTAATGCTAATGGAATTAATTAATGGATTTGCAGATAGACAGGTTCTACGAAAGAAGGAAGAGTCAAAGAGCCATAACTGTACACGTAACCGGGACCAGCATACCCGTCTACGGTGGTGGCTCGGATCTCAGCAGTAGAAACGGGGCTCCGATTTTACCAGTCGGGCTGACCGTTGATTTCCGGGTCCGGTCTCGGGCCTACGTTTTGGGTCGACTCGTGAAGCCCAAGTTCTACCGATCAATTAAATGTCCCATTCTCATGAGTAGCAACAAGATGATGATGCCACTCTCCCTCAAAAGCAACTGCACCTACCAATAACCCTTTTTATGCAGTTGCTTCTATTTTAGTGTAATAATAGAGATCATCCATTGTTGCAATACAAGGTGAGCCGATTAACTGTAATCAACAGATATTAATAACTTAAAAGCAATACAAAAAGTACTTTGTTACAAATTTGAAACAAGATGCAGCAGAGTCTCATAGGAATGAAAGAAAGACAACAGAACAGAAGGCACATCAGTCTCATGCAACTGCTTTCCCCACCCCCAAAGCTGAACAAAACAGAATCCTTGCTCTACACTCAAACAAGCTCGACAAGGCCAGCACGACAGACACAGATGGCGGGTTATTTATTTAGCCAAAATATAACAAAAAAGAACAAACAAACAACAGTTGCATACCCCATACCGAGGTTCGCCAATTTACAACAGCACCTACAACTCTTCATTTCTTCAGAAGACCTCTCGAGAAGATCTTCTTGCAGTATGGGTTCGTGCGTAAAATGGTGTGAGGCCTAACTGCTGCTACCAGTGAATCGTGAACAGGACCCTGCCCAAGTAACAATACAAGTTTACAATAATAGGTCACTGCCATCTAAGACAACTATTATCATATTATGTATAAAAAGCAAACCTTGGTTACATCCAGTGCAGATTGAATCACATAGTTTGCATATTGGTCCTGCAGAACTTGTTCAAAGTGAGACACAGAAAGCAATTCATGAACAATTCTAGGACGGCTCTCTTCGTAGTACTTGAGGCACTTCTCAACAACATGGCTACTGAACTTTTGCATTGACAGGTGAACATAATGTCCTTCAAACTGTGACACCAGCTGGGATGATGCACATGACATTTTCTTCTCTAGGATGTACTGGACCACATAATTTCTAGGAAAAAACAAAAGTAGAGAGTTTATGTACAATTCATAGTTCTGAAAATAGTAACTTCTAACACAGTATCACCAACTCAGTAATAAACTTTCTGGCTGCAATAATGTCTAATTAAAATTGCAGCCATCCTATTCAAACATCCTATCTCAGGCAACGCCAACAATTGGCATCATCACTCCAACCCGTATCATAGTAAATAAAGGGCCCGTTGGGGATCTTCTTTTATAAGCTTATGAAGCTTATGGAGATGATGGGAACAAAAATATAAGCTATGTGGTCGGTGTTTGGGAGCATAAACTTTTAGAAGTTTAAGGTAGCCATAGCTTATATTTTGTGAATTTGTAAGCTTGTTGGGTATAGATTATTGGAGCCTATTCCTAGAACTTACACTTATAAACTATCCAATAAGCTTTGTTTTCCCAAACAGCCATTGAAAAAGCACCTAGATCAACAGAAACTCTTACCCAAAAGGATCTTGCGCAAGAAGAAGGCCATTTGCACATATTTCTGCAATTAACTTTTGCCTCTGCTCCCCATTAGAATGATCAATGCATCTTTGAAGGACACAACATCCATGCCTGTGAGTAGCAATATCGACACAGAACTTTGCAGCAGCGTCAAAGATGAACTGTCAAAGAAACATGTCCAAGAATATCATAACATTGATAATGTCAGAGGCATACAATTTGAATGTGTTAGAAAATGCAGATAACTCTTCAACCATGAATTCTTAAAGACATTCCATGTCAAACTCATGTCTGGGGACACAATCTAGATGGACAAAACATCCCACTTTGTTATTACCAGAACAATACAAGTTAGATGGATACATCTGCTCATCATATTTCCGCATTCCATTAAAGAACAACTACATTTTTATAAAGGTACTGCGCCATCAAAGAAAATTACTAGAACTCTTGGAATAAGAAGCAATTATCTGCATGGTGGCTCTTCTAATAATTGTGATCATTGTGACAGTTTAAATTGTGATGTACCAGCCATCTTTCATCGCTTACGTTTTCCTTATTATGGATCATTGTGATAGCTTTCCCAACAGCAAGCTGTTTAATCAGTTTTCATCAAATTCTAATAAATCCTATTAGAGTCAACCGTAATCATATTGCCCCATCTCACAAGTCAATTCACTTATTTGTTAGTTTTGGAAGGAATGTGGGTTGAAATAATGACAACCACAACGGAGTAGATATTTGAAGGCAATGAAGATCATAAAGCTAGTATAATTCGTCATCAAACTTTCATATGTAATAATACTCAGGACACCACACCATCACATCTTAAGGTATATTTCTCAGACACGGAATTCACATATAAGTTAGGATAATTCCGCATGCAACTTCTTGTTCAAACTGATGTCAACTGCTACTAAAGAGACTGTTGAATGCATTAGAGGAAATTGACTAATAAAGAAGTAGATGTTTGAAGGCAAATCTACCTTATTATCCTCACTGTTAAGACATTGAAGGCAACGCTGAATGACATGGTTACCATTCAGATCCTTGATAAGATCAATAAAACCTGGTTCCAGAGCTAGCACAACTAGAGAAATCTGCTCCTCTGTACTCAGTGTCTCGATCAATTTCTGCACCACCCGTGTGCTGGAAAAATACAGATTAAAACTTAGTAAGAGATTAAATCAATAATGACAAAGCAACATACTTCATGTAGGTACAATGAAAACAAATACCCATGCGTGTTAAGGGAAATTCGGACAAGTTCGCCTGGTTCTCTGGTAACCATGTGGACTATTCTCATCCTCTGTTCTTCATGGCAAACATCCAACAATTTCTGGATAAGGTAGTTTCCAAAAGGGTTCATCATAAGCTCCACAATGCGGTCGATAATTTCATTAAATATAATTTCCACATCTCCAAATGATCCTTCCTCAAACTTCTTCTGTAGAAAGCGACAGCCGTGCTGATCCTTTGCAATCGAATAGATATTACCCTGGACATCAGACAGGGAATTAATGGTTGGCTGAAGAACCATAGGATGGCAGTTCAACAAGCTCCTTCCATTTTCACACATCCTTTCAGGATGCAGTAGGCTATTAAATTCCAAACCCTTATCCCCAAGGTAGTGCAGTGCACTCCCACTATGACAGTTTCGAACTCGAACTCTGGAAGGATCATACTTGCCATTAGAAGCATTTAAGAACCTTTCCTGTATAATGTAAGTATCTTCCAATCCACCATAGTTGTCTACCTTCTTTGCAGTTTTCATCAAAACAAGAGGCTGAGGGAACAATCCCCTGTTTTCAGGAGCATTGAGCATATTGTCCTCAGCTCTCATCCTTCCCTTGAGGTATGTAGGAGTGTACATAGCATTCTCCACATGTTTAGGATGAATCATATCAGAGGAGTTGACGTTCATGTTCATATTCATTGGGTTTAGGACTCCAACATTGGTTCCACATTGATGTAACAGTGTTTCATTAGAGTAAGGCTTGTACATAGATAGGTTCTGCAAGCAATGCCTTGAACTGAAGACATCCTCGCCCCCTTTAGAACCCATCTTACAATGCTGCAAGGGATCGGCAGCAGAACAGGAGCGGAAATACAGCGGAGATGGACTTCGAAGAGGAGCTCCATTCCTGTAGCACTCATTCCCCTCAAAGGGATAACTTATGGGACAACTATAATAACTAGGGTTAGAGTACAGATCATTGGATTGATTCTGAGACATGTATGACTCGACTGGATCACCTGCAGCAGCATTTCTGTGTCCCATCACACACCGTGTTGGCTTATCACCAAAGCCAAGATTGTTGATTCCGCGAGTAGAACGAAATCCCCCACCAGAAACACCTTCATAGAACCTATAGTTTTCAACATTAAGGGGTGTGTTTCTGGATACATTAGGATCACTCATCCTAAACCCCTCCGGCTCTAATACAAACTGCCTAGAATTATTATTAGTACAAACCCCATGCCTATCCCCCAGATTCATGTTCTGGAAATCTCCTGACAAACCACCAAGCTTATCGATGACAACGCAGCCGTTGTTGTTCCGCAGATAGCAATGATCAGGGGCGGCATTAGAGCCAGGCATCATGAATTGATGATCAACAAGGTGAGAAGTCGGTCCCTGATAGTTTGAAGAAACATCATAGGAGGGGGAGAGAGTAGATGATACATCATCTGGTACAGAAACCGCGTTGTTTTGAGCGAGGCCCATGGTTTCAAAGAGCTGACGATGATAGTGATTATGAAGATGGGTGGAGGAAGATGTAGACTGCGGGGTAGGGATTTCACTCAAGAGCTTCTCCAGCTCTCTGTCGCTTCCCTTGATGCTCTCCATTCCCTTGGTTTCTCTGAACATTTTTGAGAAAGTATAAACAACAAGAACAACAACAGTCCGCCTATGTGTTTACCAAAACACAGAAAACGGACGATAAAAAAAATCAAAAAGCGAAATCAGGAAGGCACATTATATAGAGGATGAAAAGTGGAATAGTAAAGACATTGAAGTTGAGAATTTGAAGCGTGTTAAAAAATCCATTTGGGTTTACCTCTACAAATGTTTAACGTAATTCTTAGTCGGCGTCAAAAACAGAAATCGAAGCGACGATCGAGAAGACGACAGAGAGGGGTGGAGGAGAAGGATGGTGGTTTGTGCAGGGTTAGTGATCGTACTGTCTGATAGTACCGTGCACGCTCACGCCATTAAAATGAAGGAGAGGGAGAGGAGGAGGTTGAGGGCAAGTATTTATACGCACACATTGTGCACTGTAGAAAGAGAAAAGAGAGATTATGTGTGTGTATATATATATTGAGGTGTGAGCAGGAGTGCCGCTCGCTGCAATTTACAGTCTCTAGGTTTGGAATGAGGGTTTCGTTCCGATATTTGTTTACTTTAATCCCGGCCAAATCAAATTAGCAATTAGATAAATTAATTAAATAGATAAAAGAAGATTTAAAAAAAGATTTGACTGAATAAATCAGTTAATAGAATCAGGCTACAACTAACTCTCCCTGATTTACTCTCACTCAGCTAAAAAACAGTCGTCATCCCCTCCCTCTCTATTGCCGATTCAAATTGAATCATCCAACATGGAAATTCTAACTCCATTTGGCATCCATTAATTTTATTAACATAAATATCATATTTTGGATTCCAACTATTTATAAATTTACCATTTAGGAATTAAGATTTACCAAGTACATTGTATTTTCATTTACATAGCAACTACTTTACATAATATTTCACATATCATCAATATCCATCTTAATTCAGCGTCATCATGGACTGATTTTAATTTTTTTTTAAATGAAAATTTTTATAATTTAAATTACATTTTTTTTTTTAATGTTTGTGAATTGTTATAAAATATGTGTTTACCATTCATTATTCAATATAGAAATTATAGTTTATGATATATTGATTTTGTAAAGTAATATCATATAAAAGTAATTCAAATTGACGTTACTTGTCGTTACGAAACTCAAATTTACTGTCCCTCGAATCCATGCATCCATTACTGTAGAGTCTCACGTAACAGTTAACCACGTCTTGATGCCACGGATTGTATGAAATGGGTGCCAAATAACCACTAAAGTATCCAAAACATGTGTAATATATACGAAAACGCCTAAACAAGTAGACTCATAGATCATATACTAATCAATTGACAATAGATCGATATGTAAACAACATTTTTAAGGATTTCTTACGACATCTAATTAACTCAACAAGGTTTGGATGCTTCAGATTAGAGCTAGATTGTATCAATCCCTCCTTGCTTTGATTTTATGTTCCATTTTTAAGGATTTGTAATGGCATTATTTACCGATTTTGATAAGTAACATTATAAGCCTCCTCTTGATAATGTAAAATAGTAATTAGATGTGATAACGTTAGGATTAATCTATATTACTTACTAAAACTAATAACACTATCACCACATATCAAGCTACGAGGGATGCCACCTCAGCTTTTTTCTATAATATTTACTAAATTGCCATTCTATTTTTTTTCCTAAATAAATATAATAAAAAATTTTTTTTCCTAAATAAATATAATAAAAAATTGATAAACATTATTCTGTAACCGTCTTTTAACCAAATTCTTATTAAAAGTTAAATAATTACGAGATTTACTATTATTTGTTGAAGATATTCCCTTTAAAATAGCAAAAATATTCATAAATTTGTAAGCTCTTTAATTAATTTGTAAGTTGTTTAGATATACATTCAAAAATAATTAATAAAAATATCTTTGAATTATAAAATATCTCCCTTTAAAATAGCAAAAGTTTTATAAATAAAAAAAAATTCTAATTGATGATACAATTATTTGCTGAAGGATTTGTTTCACGATCGGATGATTTTACCTAACATTTGCTGAAGGATAAGGTCGAACCTTTCAAGTTAAAA